>OY726529.1:47995395-49251525 GCA_963383655.1 Bathymodiolus septemdierum | reverse complement strand
AATCCCCGCAACAGTTATGTGCTAGTTCATGTGCTTGTCTCAAACCAGTATCAAAATTTCCTATGTAATATGGTCTCCCTTGTAGTGTTCAGCGAGGTAAGAGGTGATTGATTGTTTTGTTGATATTGATGGAATTGTTTCATAGTTCACCAAGGCCATAGTTATATATGACATTTTACCAGTGGTAGCATTATTTTTGTTACATTTCATTGATCCTGGTAAACTATGTAGGAAAGTTATGTTACCTATGTTAAAGTCCTCGACAAACTATGCCTTGCATGAAAAATGTTTAAGCAATTTATCAGATAAATAGGATAACCATAAACCAACGATAGACTATTCACACTTATATTAGGGCAAATGTTATGCTATTCAGTGGCCTTTCGATGACTGTAAAATTTTCCTATTTCGTGTAGTTAGCATGTTCTCTGCATGTGATTTAAGGTGCATGATTTCAAAATTCAAAATGACTTCCGAAGAAACAAATGCGATACGTGAACTACAGTTTTAAGGGAAATGATTCAAACCCAATGTATTTTCATTTTAGCAGTAGCAATGTTAATAGCATAAATATGTAAAATTACTCACTCTTGGTTATTTTTCTTAGACATATATAATAAACATTTGAAGATACCAGTCGAAGACGTATTTAAATAAATCTGCAACAAGATTACGGTTGAAATTAAAATATACTGAAGGCTATTTAAGAAGAGTTTGAAGATACCAAAGGGGTAATCAGAATCTGTAGATCGAAGAAGAACAGACAACACAATGGCCAAAAGAAAAAACGACAAACAGCGATCTACAAAACACCACACACAAAACTAAAGATCGAGTAACACGAACCCCACAAAAAAAACAAGGGTGAACTCAGGTGTTCCGTCATGATAAACAGTTCCTGCTCAACTAGTGGCACCCGTCGTGTTACTTTAGTTACAAACCCGGTGATAAGTCATGAATGACGAAAGGACCGGAAAGTGTTTAGCAAATATCTACTACACGAAGAAAAACAAGTGTATTTTCAAAAGTATACCTTATTATAATGATTTTCTGTAATCAAGGGATTGGATAATTGTAGTTAAATCTAGTTTTGCATGATGTGACTCTCTTGTCTCCTTCTGACCTAATTATTAACACAATATTTAGTTAATTTACATTTACTGTTTGAACCGTATTCATCACTTTTTTGCAGCATCCAAAGAGTTCACAGGTATGTATACTAATAAAGCAAATTATTGAGTGAGTGAGTGATTGTTGTTTAACGCAAATGATAAATTTTGCAGCTATATCAAGGCGAGAACAAATTATATTCGAAGAGATGATGATGATAATGATGTCAATATTGTACTAGACCATCATGCCGAGTTGGATGTTTATAGTGTTAGCTCACTAAAACAACAGTTCATGGGTAAACATGTCCCTCCACTCAGACACATTATTATGATTCCGAGCCAATCAGTCTGTTCTTACCCCTTTATGTTGCGTGCTTAGCGTAGAAGCAACAAATTATCCGACCGATTCTCGAACCAATGATCTACCACATTCGAAACAAGCAGGCTTACCAATATGGTTTTGAATGGGCTGTAATGGCTGATAAACTAACTGACTTGTAATCAAATTTGAGCTAATGCTTCGTGAATGATCTGGATATATATATCACATTAGCAAATAAAAACAAAGTATGACTAACCAGGGGCATAACTACTATTGTGGCATATAAACCCGGGCTGACAGATAATTTTTCACATAAATGTGTTAATTTAAAGAGAGGAAAGAAATATACATCAAACACCATGACTGTGGAGTTTTAATAACATAATCTCTGAAATTAATTCATATATTGACGTTACTCTCCTATTTCGGAGATATAAAAATATACAAAAGTGTGCTTCCAAAATGAGAAAAAACAATTGATTTACTTTTACTTCGGACAACGTAAGGAAACATGTGAAAGTAAAAGATACCAAAGAAGTAATCAGAAGCGTAAATCGAAGGACAGACAATACATAATTGTCAACAGAAAAGGGATAAAAAGGACAAACAATAATCTACAAAATTCTACACAGAAAGCTAAGGTTAAGCAGCACGAACCCCACTAACATCCGGGGGTGAACTCAGGTGCTCCGGAACTGTAGGTAATTCCTGCTCCACACGTGTTATCCGTCGGTTGCTGAAGTTTCGAACCACACAAATAAAGTGTCACGGAACCTGACAATAGGTCTGATCTAACCGCAATAGAAGTTGTCATGTCAATCCCCGTTTTACCATATGATCCGTGTAAAGACATGGCACGTGATAGATATTAAATCTTTCTCAAAGCGTCTGAAAACGTGTGGTCTGAGAATCACGTTCAAGCATTTTGTTTTGCCAATCTACAAAGGTAATGGGTCAATCCAAATTCTCAACAGTTCATTTAAACAATACAACACAAATAAAAAGAGTAAAAGCTTGGAAAACAATGTGATAAACCGGAAGTGAGACCAGGTACTTCGGAAGATATCAACTCCAGCGTTTTTATTAGCAATGACCTTTAAAGTTCTTACTCCGAAGTTCAGTTCGAATGAGAAATATTCACATTTCAATATTAAGCATTTGTTGACAGCTAAATTCAGACACTTGATATATGGTACCAAGCAAACAGTTATTTAAATCAAGCTTGCTTTTTTTGCTAGAAATGTAACGAAGAAATGTTATTTTTTATTTGTGTTTTTATTACAGAAATGACACCATTAATAATAGGCATTGTTGTCGGCGTTACGTTTGTCTCGGGGTTGATTGCTCTCGTAACTATTTTACTCATCAAATATACGTCCCCAAAAGTAAAAGACCACAACTCTAATAATAATAACAAACGTAAGTATATAATATTTGTTTTCATCATGCAATAGTGGTTAGTTTCATTTATGGTGTTTAACGTCATTTTCAACAATATTTCAGTTATATCGTGGCGGTCAGTTTTATTGGTGGAGGAAACCGGAGAAAACCACCGACCTGTCGCAAGTCACTTATAAACTTTATCACATAATGTTTTATCGAGTACACCTCGCTATGAACGGGGTTCGAACTCACAACTTTAATGGTGATAGGAACTGATGGCACATGTAGTTGTAGATCCAATTACTATGCGATCCCGACCACGACGGCTCTTCCTGCAATAGTGCTGCTTATCTAGAGCTTGTTGATGTCATTTACAACTGACAATGAAAACGGAATTTCTGGTTTTTAATCCACATGTATTATTTAGTTAAATAAACAAACAGTGCGACAATATAATCAATCAAAACCTGCTGCGTAGCTGGGTATATTTCAAATGTAAGCTGCATGTCGACAGTGAGTCTAGAGGCCGCTAATGCCATAGCTGAAATAAAATGGGAGGATTGTCACTGAAAAGAACATGAACTACTCCTCTGTCAAAACCCAAATACCTGAATGCGTGAACGATACGGAGGCGTAGAAGTGGATCGGACAGTTGGGGGACAAGCTGTAGGAATGGACCGTAAGTGAAGGCGCAAACTTCTGAAGTGGACTGGAAGGTGAAAGTGGAATGCGAGACAAACTTCTAAAGTTGATCGTGGCGGGACACGCATCAACATGGCCATTTGGCTGTAATGCATTTTGTTAAACTGAACATTTATGCTCCCATTAGTAGAATACAGTTTTATTTCAAAATGTTTGCAAACAAAAGTGGAGGGCATGAACCCTCTTGCTTCCACGATAACAACAGCGACTGATGGTAAGTTAAGTTGATAGGTCTTTTCTAAAAATCTATGTCCCCAATGCGTGTAATTAGTTCTCTGTGATGTCAAAGAGATTAGCAACGAAACCGTAGCTCTAAACTTTGTACAATATGGCATAGTTAATACCTTCACATACACATACGAAGTCGATTCAATATTTCAAAACACTTCTCGCAGTTAAACAGATGAACTCCTAAATTCGAAATGAAGAACATATATAAATTTTTGCCTTTTAAGGATAATAAATATTTAATGCACCGAAAGATATCAATTCACTTGACTGACGAATTCGACAAATGAATTTTTATTACCAGAAAGGCATGACTTCAGTTGGAGTTGGTATTTTGAAAGTTTACATCCGAGTGAAATCCGTTGCTCTACGGTAAGCAAAAACAGACAGAACAAATGGCCACTAAGAGCTACGGTTCCGCAGCTATCAAAGAGATACACTGTATAGCAAAAAAGTAAGTCTACAAATAACTGCTGCTATATGATAAAATAACAAATGCAAATAAGTAGTAGTAATAAGACAGTTTTAATGGACATTATTATATAGTGTTTTATTGAGCTTTGTGAATGAAATAAATATAGTATAACTAATCGTAGATTTTGAATATCAAAATAAGACCACGAGTGACCATACACATAAGGATTAAACGAGTGGGTGGAATTTGTTCCGCCCACGACTTTAATCCTTAATGCGTATTCGGTCACGAGTGGTCTTATTTTGATATTCAAAATGTATGATTTAGATATACTGTTTATTATATAGACTTCCAAAATTTCTTTTATATTATTTTTTTATTTGTATATATCACTCCACGCGTATGAATCTAGGAGCAATGATAGTGTAAAATTCTCAATATATATACAAGTCTTAACTAAGGGGTTCTTCTGGAAGGATCCGCCATTTTGAAAATGTGAAATCCTACATGTCATATTTACAACAATACACCAAAATGATTAAAATGCCTACCTTGAAAACTTATTTTAGTTAAATTTGATAAAAATTAACGCGTACACGAAGTCAAATAACATATAACATTTACATCTCCAGATGACGTCAATAACGTCATGTTGGTTATGTGCCAAAGTCGTCAATAGGTGTCAAACCATTAATTCACCAATCAGAGCTTGGGCCACTTTGTAGCATTGTGAAAACTACTGAATGGAATGGACTAATTAAAATTGATAATTGAAGTTAAATAAATAGGGATTATTTTGAGCCCACATTTGATGGATTTAGTTGTATTTTAATACCTCTATGGAGGATTTGATGCATGACCTATAAATACTGAATTTCTTGGGGATGACCGAGCTATTTTTTGAGTAGGTGTTTTCCGTAGCATGGGATTTCACTGCAAGATTTTAAACATGCCCTGATATTTTGACAGAACGTAGAGGAATCATGTACGTTTCAGAAAATATATGGTCTTGTAAAGGTTAAACTTAAGATAAAATGACCAGGTAGGCTCGAAAAAACACAAATGTAGTAGAAAACCTTAAAGAAATTAATTAGTGGTTTGACACCAATAACATTTCGCGGAATTGTTTCAGCTTACAATCGTGTGTGTATTCACCGTAACGCAACAAGGGACGTAACCACCACACTTATAGTTGTGTAAAAGTAGTTCCGGCGGGAAATAACTGATATCTCAGATGTGAGATACTAGAATTTATTTCACGGATAAATCCCCATAAATCACACCTATCTATATAATAAGTTCCAATATTTCACTGAGTGAAATAAAACATTTATTTTCACTCCGCTGTTCCTCCCCACTATCATATAATCGCGATTACTATTGTATTGTATTACACATTGTTGCGTATGATATGTAATGTACATTTTCATTCAGCGTATCTGTTATATTACATGTCATTCTCTTAAAGGACTTTATTCAAAATTATTTAACTTAATATGGCTTTCCAATCTTATGAATCATATTCCAGAAGCACTAAAATAGATATCTAAACCGATACATCTGATGGTGAACTGATATTATTTAGGAACTGTAAATTTCAAAAATGAATATATTCAATAAAACATGTCAATGCCAAACTACTGCACTAGGCGGATGATAACCACGAGGACTAATAGCCTACCAGCAACAGTATCGATATGTAGCATAACATTGAATAAATTAATTTTAGAGTCACATGTCATTTTATACGTGTTTTGATTTGTTTAAAAAGTTGAGATTATTTGTATATGTACTGAATCTTAAAATAGACATTGTTCTCAAGGCGTAGCGTGCCTTTGTCATCAGGTGATTTTCTTTAAATGAGGCACCTTTGGGATTATTTGAATTTATTTGCGATTATTTGCCTTATTTTGAAAAAATTAATATATTTTTCAATATCATAAGGAAAAAAGTTTGAATTAATTTATACGGATTGATCGAAATTATTTGTTCTGTTCATTCGAAATAACCTCAGTCAGGTTGTGCACACCCTTGCGTAACCCGCTACACGTTGTGTACAACCTGATTGAGGTTATTTCTTCATGATCAGAACAAAAATTGCGATCAATCCTTAAATGCATACAGGCTGTCAGAATTGATTTTTTTTGTTTATATTTAAAGTTGCCAATATTCGATGTTGTATACTAATAACATGTTCTGGACAAGAAGCCAGGTTTAAAAAATATGTTATTATGTCGTAATTAGTGAAAAGAATTGGAATGTCTGTTGGTAAAATCGCCATTAACACGACCTAATTATAAGTCGGCTGCATTTCCGAAGTTTGCCGAATACTGATAACTGCTATTAATAACCAGGAAGCATGTTGCATGTAACTTCGTTAGAATTAATATAATTAAAGAAATATATCTATGAAATTGGATCCCGGGGTAATCAGTTAATATTATATAATGATATTTAGTAAGAATGACATTTAAAATCGGAAATACGTGATGAAATCAATAAAAACAAATCCAAACTCTGCAAAGGGGCCCGATAAAGGGAAAATTGTGAACAAATTGTATTGCATATTATTGACAACACTTGAGTTTACTTGATTATATATTTAAGAAAAAAACCAGACATGAAGTTCATTATTTTAGTCTCTAATTTAAAAGAGATATCACCTAGCGTTTTCTACTGTTAAAATATGATTCGGCCGAAAAAAGATACTAAATTATGCTGTCGTGTTGAAAAATGGAGTAGGTCGGTATAACATCTTATTTTAATTTTTACACAATGCTTGCTGGATCCTCCTTTTTGTGTCGTTTTCGTATAAAATCCGTCAATGTTTTTGTTCTCCCACGATTCGATTTGTGCCATGTGCTTTCTTCATTCAACAAACAATTCCGCACATGCGCAAACGCTTTCCCGAATGAGTTCACTGTCAGGTCGCATGAATATTGCGCGGGTAAACATTGGATTCAAGAAAATAAAACAGCGACGTATTTCCTTCGTTCTAGGCTATTTACGTATGATATTATGAAAAATTTCAACTACAATTAGTATAATACATCGAGTATTGGCAACTTTTAATATAAAAAAAATCAATTCTGACAGCCTGTATGCCTTTGAATAGTATATAAATTATTATGCTTATCAATTGATATTTATATTACCATTACATGTAATGATAACTTATATTTAATATGTATTTTCATATTTTCAGCAGATTTAGCTGAAATTAAATCTTAACAAATGTACTGGAAGCCATTAATATGTGATAAGCTTATTGTCTCGGATTAAAACAATATCGGAAGTGACGAAATACAAATGGTGGACTTACTGTGAATCAGGAATAAAGCTACCCCGGTGTGTAAGATTCAAATCTATAGAAGAAACTGTGCATGGAAAGCGAAAATATACGAAAGAGACGATATTTTGATAACGCGATGTATTTTATTTGTACAAATAACCCGCTTGTTTTCATAGACAATTGTGTTTTATTTCTAATGTGCCTACGTTAACCTGTAATTTGTTCACGCCATAATATAGCTGCAATATTGCAAAAGTTGGCGTTGAACACCAAACAATCAATCAATATTTCAAATATTAAGCAGAGCAATTTACCATTTGTACATTTCTGACTATGATTCTAAAATTATATGCTTTACAGGAGTTCCTTCCCTTTGAGGTGGCAAAAAGGTCCAATTTCGTGCAAAGTTCAATGCAAATGACATATGTTTTTCTCATAATCTGTTCAAAATTATAATGTTGTGACAACTTGTTATACCGGGTACCATTTTGCTCGTTGTAAGGGAAATAACTCGCATACAAAATGTATAAAAACGCATAAATTTAGAATCAAATCGGGAATGTGCAAAATATCTATCAGTTAATAAATCATGACCGTTATTTGTATTTATGTGTTCATTGACTTGTATGTTTATTTGTATTCGTTGATTTGGGCGCACTTACTTTATCGAGAATGTCGCCGTAATGATCCATAATTAATTAATTTGTTGATTTGTTTATCATACGCCGAATATTTGTTATAAAATATGGTTGATAATTTGTTTATTGTTAAAATATTTTTTGTAATATTATTTGGTTATCGAAGCTGAGATATGATTGAATATCGCTAGTAAAATTTGAAATGCTGCTTTGTCAATATGCCCAGAAGATTATTTCATTTAAGCATTGATCTACAATCTTGGCTTTTATGAAAAGCCGAGTTATGTCGATTTGCACCGTTTTAAAAACAAACTGAATTGTTTAAAGACATAAAGTTTTAAATATCTTAATGATTTGTATTTGTTGTGATATATGACCATGATATTTTCAAGTTATAAAGAAAAATACAAAAATCATAGAAAGCATCGTAGGCGCATATGCCAAGCGGCTTCCTTTTAAACTACATTTTTATGGAAAATGGCAAACTCAAAACTAACGTTTGTGAGTTTGAATCCCGATTAGACCAAGTGTACTAGATGCAACATTATGTGATAAAGTTTGTCAGTGACTTGCAACAGGTCGGTGGTTTTCCCCTTTCTACTCCGGTTTCCTCCACCAATAAAACTGACCGCCACGATATAACTGAAATATTGTTGAAAGTGGTGTTAAACACCATAACTAATCCTCATTCCTCTTCCAAGCATCTAAGAATACCAATGTAACTGGTATTCAAAATGTAATTAAGAATGTCGTCAATGGCCACCCTCAAATATTTGGAAATCCAATTATTCCATGTATCAGTTAGTTATTCAGATGTTAGGTACAGTCAATGGACATAAGTATTCGTCACCATCGATTTTACGCTATATAATTCATATAAAACCACATTTTTCAAAAAGAATATTGTGAAGTCATTTCAAAACGGATTTTGATAATTTTTGCACGTTAGAAGAAGCAGAAATATTTAAAGATTATTTGTTCATTTTAACAAGAATTTCCGTTAGATTGCCTTTCTTATGATTTAAAGAAAATTTTTGTTTTCTGACGTCAAAGGAATGATACAATATAAGATATAATATTAAGCACAATCATTAAAAGGTAAGACAAATTGTTTTTTTTTAGATGATTTGACTTTGTCCTTTGTTGCTTAGCAACGTAAATGGGGAGGAGTCAATTAATCATTGGAAATTCAAATATGGTGGTTTTATTTTACATATCTTGCAGTCTTTTCGACAAAATGTTATATTCTGTGTATGTACACTCTACAAATGATATTCCAATACTCTAAGGTAGCATATAGTATTGCAGTATTTTTGTGTAGTTTTGTCACCATAGCAACGGTTTTGTAAACATTAAATTAGCCTATATTATTGCAATTAAAGGTAGAATTTTGACATCTACGATCTTTTGACTTGTCATTTGACTAAGCGGTACATTTTTGTCATGCTATGCACATTACAAATGTCATTTCATATTTCAAAAATACATTTTGATATTTTTATTCATAGCTATGCCCCGTCCTTAGCAACAGATTTCCCTATGCACAGTATTTTGCTGTAGATCTCATGGACCTATTATTTAATCAAGTAGAAATTTTCTACACCAACTTCTTAGCAGAGACATCTTATCATTTACTAGTCAGTATATATTATAAAAATTCCTTAAACCTTAGTGTCCCTAGTAACCAAATATTATCCCTAGCAACCATAGAAACTCGTCAATGCTGAGCTCTGTAAATTACTTTTTCTTAAAATCTTTTCATAACCGAATGTTGATCTTTTAATTTTTTAATTCATGAGAGGAAATTATTCTGAGTAATTAGAATGTCAAAGGAACCAAGTCAACTGCGAAAAATGGTAAAGCGGGGCCACAGCAACAGGTAAGGATATAATCCATGTTGAATAATTTTTTTCTTAAATGTGTCCATGGACACGGATGCCCTTCTAACTGAAAAAACCTTCACGCAAGCTACCCCAAAATCGAGTTGATCTGCCATTTGTTGTTATAAACAACATATCCATATATCAAATCAATTGGTTGCGGCTTCAAACGTTATGGCACGGAAAAATCCTTTGGGTGGACGTACGTCGCATGTGTAAGTTCATCCAAACGAGGTAACACTTAAACATCAAACAAAAAAGAAAAAAGTGAAAAATTAACGCAGACCTTGAGATGTCAAATCTCCTTAACTTTATTTTTACCTGCGTACTGCATACATTAAAAAACTAGAATACCATAATAATAAAATAAATCTTGGAAACCTAAGAAATCACTGTATGGCTAGAGATTCAGATATTTTATTTTCTTCAAATTAATAATGCCAGAGATACAACATAGTGGAGGAAACTAGACATAACCAACATTTGTTTAACACAGATAAGTGTTAAAAATGTAGGTCAACGTTGCCTTATCTTCAGAAGAGTTTGAAGAAACCAAAGGGGAAGTCAGAATCTTTATATCGAAGACGAACCGACAACACAATGGTCAAAAGAAGAGTTTGAAGACACCAAAGGGGTAGTCAGAATCTTTATATTGAAGACGAACAGACAACACAATGGTCAAAAGACGAGTTTGAAGACACCAAAGGGGTAGTCAGAATCTTAATATCGAAGACGAACCGACAACACAATGGTCAAAAGAAGAGTTTGAAGACACCAAAGGGGTAGTCAGAATCTTTATATCGAAGACGAACCGACAACACAATGGTCAAGAGAAGAGTTTAAAGACCCCACAGGGGTAGTCAGAATCTTTATATCTAAGACGAACAGACAACACAATGGTCAAGAGAAGAGTTTAAAGACACCACAGGGGTAGTCAGAATCTTTATATCGAAGACGAACAGACAACACAATGGTCTAAAGAAGAGTTTGAAGACACCAAAGGGGTAGTGAGAGTCCATATATCGAAGATGAACAGACAGCACAATGGTCAAAAGAAGAGTTTGAAGACACCAAAGGGATAGTCAGAGTCTTTATATCGAAGACGACCAGACAACACAATGGTCAAAAGACGAGTTTGAAGACACCAAAGGGGTAGCCAGAATCATTATATCGAAGAGGAACAGACAACACAATGATCAAAAGAAGAGATTGAAGACACCAAAGGGATAGTAAGAATCCGTATATCGAAGACGAACCGACAACACAATGGTCAAAAGAAGAGTTTGAAGACACCAAAGGGGTAGTCAGAATCTTTATATCGAAGACGAACCGACAACACAATGATCAAAAGAAGAGTTTGAAGACACCAAAGGGGTAGTCAGAATCTTTACATCGAAGACGAACAGACAACACAATGGCCAAAAGAAGAGCTTGAAGACACCAAAGGGGTAGTCAGAATCCGTATATCGAAGATGAACAGACAACACAATGGTCAAAAGAAGAGTTTGAAGACACCAAAGGGGTAGTCAGAATCTTTATATCGAAGACGAACCGACAACACAATGATCAAAAGAAGAGTTTGAAGACACCAAAGGGGTAGTCAGAATCTTTACATCGAAGACGAACAGACAACACAATGGCCAAAAGAAGAGCTTGAAGACACCAAAGGGGTAGTCAGAATCCGTATATCGAAGATGAACAGACAACACAATGGTCAAAAGAAGAGTTTGAAGACACCAAAGGGGTAGTCAGAATCTTTATATCGTAGACGAACAGACAACACAATGATCAAAAGAAGAGTTTGAAGACACCAAAGGGGTAGTCAGAATCCGTATATCGAAGACGAACAGACAACACAATGGTCAAAAGAAGAGTTTGAAGACACCAAAGGGGTAGTCAGAATCTTTATGTCGAAGACGAACAGACAACACAATGGTCAAAAGAAGAGTTTGAAGACACCAAAGGGGTAGTCAGAATCCGTATATCGAAGACAAACAGACAACACAATGGTCAAAAGAAGAGTTTGAAGACACCAAAGGGGTAGTCAGAATCTTTATATCGAAGATGAACAGACAGCACACTGGTCAAAAGAAGAGTTTGAAGACACCACAGGGGTAGTCAGAATCTGTATATGGAAGACGAACAGACAACACAATGGTCAAAAGAGGAGTTTGAAGACACCAAAAGGGTAGTCAGAATTCGTATGTCGAAGACGAACAGACAACACAGTGGTCAAAAGAAGAGTTTGAAGACACCAAAGGGGTAGTCAGAATCTTTACATCGAAGACGAACAGACAACACAATGGCCAAAAGAAGAGCTTGAAGACACCAAAGGGGTAGTCAGAATCCGTATATCGAAGATGAACAGACAACACAATGGTCAAAAGAAGAGTTTGAAGACACCAAAGGGGTAGTCAGAATCTTTATATCGTAGACGAACAGACAACACAATGGTCAAAAGAAGAGTTTGAAGACACCAAAGGAGTAGTCAGAATCTTTATGTCGAAGACGAACAGACAACACAATGGTCAAAAGAAGAGTTTGAAGACACCAAAGGGGTAGTCAGAATCCGTATATCGAAGACGAACAGACAACACAATGGTCAAAAGAAGAGTTTGAAGACACCAAAGGGGTAGTTAGAATCCGTATATAGAAGAGGAACAGACAACAGAATGGTCAAAAGAAGAGTTTGCAGACACCAAAGGGGTAGTCAGAATCTTTATATCGAAGACGAACAGACAACACAATGGTCAAAAGAAGAGTTTGAAGACACCACAGGGGTAGTCAGAATCTGTATATGGAAGATGAACAGACAGCACAATGGTCAAAAGAAGAGTTTGAAGACACCACAGGGGTAGTCAGAATCCGTATATCGAAGACGAACAGACAACACAATGGTCAAAAGAAGAGTTTGAAGACACCAAATGGGTAGTCAGAATCCGTATATCGAAGACGAACAGACAACACAATGGTCAAAAGAAGAGTTTGAAGACACCACAGGGGTAGTCAGAATCCGTATATCGAAGACGAACAGACAACACAATGGTCAAAAGAAGAGTTTGAAGACACCAAAGGGGTAGTCAGAATCCGTATATCGAAGACGAACAGACAACACAATGGTCAAAAGAAGAGTTTGCAGACACCAAAGGGGTAGTCAGAATCCGTATATCGAAGACGAACAGACAACACAATGGTCAAAAGAAGAGTTTGAAGACACCAAAGGGGTAGTCAGAATCCGTATATCGAAGACGAACAGACAACACAATGGTCAAAAGAAGAGTTTGAAGACACCACAGGGGTAGTCAGAATCCGTATATCGAAGACGAACAGACAACACAATAGTCAAAAGAAGAGTTTGAAGACACCAAAGGGGTAGTTAGAATCCGTATATAGAAGACGAACAGACAACAGAATGGTCAAAAGAAGAGTTTGCAGACACCAAAGGGGTAGTCAGAATCCGTATATCGAAGACGAACAGACAACACAATGGTCAAAAGAAGAGTTTGAAGACACCACAGGGGTAGTCAGAATCCGTATATCGAAGACGAACAGACAACACAATGATCAAAAGAAGAGCTTGAAGACACCAAAGGGGTAGTCAGAATCGTTATGCCGAAGACGAACAGACAACACAATGGTCAAAAGAAGAGTTTGAAGACACCAAAGGGGTAGTCAGAATCCGTATATCGAAGACGAACAGACAACACAATGGTCAAAAGAAGAGTTTGAAGACATCAAAGGGGTAGTCAGAATCCGTATTTCGAAGATGAACAGACAACACCATGGTCAAAAGAAGAGTTTGAAGACACCACAGGGGTAGTCAGAATCCGTATATCGAAGATGATCAGACAACACAATGGTCAAAAGAAAAGTTTGAAGACACCACAGGGTTAGTCAGAATCCGTATATCGAAGACGAATAGACAACACCATGGTCAAAAGAAGAGTTTGAAGACACCAAAGGGGTAATCAGAATCGTTATATCGAAGACGAACAGACATCACAATGGTCAAGAGAAGAGTTTAAAGACACCACATGGGTAGTCAGAATCTTTATATGGAAGACGAACAGACAACACAATGGTCAAAGGAAGAGTTTGAAGACACCAAAGGGGTAGTCAGAATCGTTATATCGAAGACGAACAGACAACACAATGGTCAAGAGAAGAGTTTAAAGACACCGCATGGGTAGTCAGAATATTTATATCGAAGATGAACAGACAACACAATGATCAAAAGAAGAGTTTGAAGACACCAAAGGGGTAGTCAGAATCTTTACATCGAAGACGAACCGACAACACAATGGTCAAAAGAAGAGTTTGAAGACACCAAAGGGGTAGTCAGAATCCGTATATCAAAGATGAACAGACAACACAATGGTCAAAAGAAGAGTTTGAAGACACCAAAGGGGTAGTCAGAATCCGTATATCGAAGACGAACAGACAACACAATGGTCAAAAGAAGAGCTTGAAGACACCACAGGGGTAGTCAGAATCCGTATATCGAAGACGAACAGACAACACCATGGTCAAAAGAAGAGTTTGAAGAAACCAAAAGGGTAGTCATAATCTTTATATCGAAGACGAACAGACAATACAATGGTCAAAAGAAGAGTTTGAAGACACCAAAGGGGTAGTCAGAATCCGTATATCGAAGATGAACAGACAACACAATGGTCAAAAGAAGAGTTTGAAGACACCAAAGGAGTAGTCAGAATCCGTATATCGAAGATGAACAGACAACACAATGGTCAAAAGAAGAGTTTGAAGACACCAAAGGGGTAGTCAGAATCTTTATATCGAAGACGAACAGACAACACAATGGTCAAGAGAAGAGTTTGAAGAAACCACAGGGGTAGTCAGAATCCGTATATCGAGGATGAACAGACAACACAATGGTCAAAAGAAGAGTTTGAAGACACCAAGGGAATAGTCAGAATCGCTATATCGAAGACGAACAGACAACGCAATGGTCAAAGGAAGAGTTTGAAGACACCAAAGGGGTAGTCAGAATCCATATATCGAAGATGAACAGACAACACAATGGTCAAAGGACGAGTTTGAAGACACCAAAGGGGCAGCCAGAATCATTATATCGAAGAGGAACAGACAACACAATGATCAAAAGAAGAGATTGAAGACACCAAAGGGGTAGTCAGAATCCGTATATCGAAGACGAACAGACAACACAATGGTCAAAAGAAGCGTTTGAAGACACCAAAGGGTAGTCAGAATCTTTATATCGAAGACGAACCGACAACACAATGGTCAAAAGAAGAATTTGAAGACACCAAAGGGGTAGTCAGAATCCGTATATCGAAGACGAACAGACAATACAATGGTCAAAAAGAAATGTGCTATCGGGGAATCATATAATGCCCGCATTTGATTGCTAAGGTATATCTAGTAGCTGATATCTAGTCTTAAAGGCACAACATTTTATCCGAACTCTCAGTTAACAGTGACCTAACCATTATTAAATACTGTTGTACTTTTGATCAAAATCCATTGTTTAATCATACCTATCTCGTAAATGAAAATTGAACCTATTCCTACATAATTAGCAACGGTGCTTAAGGGTAGCACGGTGGCAGCAATGACATATCAAGGAGAAAATCAGGCATTATCCAATACAAAATATCTTTGCTGTACTATCGTGACATATTCAAGATCTCGACGTATATCCATAAGCTAACGAAAACATAGGGTGCATGGTCGTATGGACGTGCAGGTCGATGGACAATGGTACATCATTTATATACTTCTTTGTGATAATGGTAATCAAAACTAATAATGCTTATCGAAAAAATCCAATGTCACAGGTGCATTATATTCTTCAGTAGAATCTTCACTTCATTGTCATCATCAATTAACTGGGGTACAAGTAAGTCTTTAGTGTCGGTGAGATATGCACTCCAGTCATTACGAAAGTCAATATCCATGTGACGAGCACATCAAAGTAACCACACAACCGAAGCAACTGTCTGACAATCTCTGTCCACAATAATGCAACATTTAGGTAGTCTTATATATCACCCTTTCTAACGGTCCTTTTTATTTTCTGAACTTTATAATTTCTTCTTTTTCTGAATATAGAGTTATTTTGATACTGGCAATGGCAATGTTGCCAGATGATACTTTTGAGTTTTAATGTACATGTATAATATGCTATTAAGATTTGAAAAAAAATATTTGGCCATATATGAACACGATATGCTTACCGTAAATATATATTTCTTTATGAGAATAAGTTGTGTTAATTCTTTGGGTTTTTTTTAACACTTTTATGATTTTAAATTGCATAAAAGTGATAAATTTCAGTTCATTATTTCAGATATTTTTCAGTCGGCATTAAACAAGGCAACGATAGCAATGTTATCCTTTATTTATACGATCCGTTTTCCTTACTTCATTTCTCTAACGTTATTTCTTTTTTATTTTTATAATTAAAAGTTGTACGAGGGGAATTCTAAAGAAAACAAAGACAAAATGAAATAAAAAAAAAGATGAAAAAAGACGAAGCATACCAGTCGACTTTGTCATATATTTTATATATCAATACCAGTATGCTCATCTAGTATGATAACTGCATCGTGGCATATTGGTTAACCTCCTCGTCTGGAGTATGACAGATAATAATTTTCGAGCCCACGTCGGGTCAAATCAAAGACAATAAAATTGGTATGTGTTGCATCTCTGCTAAGCACACGACAGTAAAGTATAAGAACACAAACTGATTGGCTCGGAATCATGATAATGTGTGAATCCCCATGTATACCCGCGGATCAGTGAGTTGGCACTAAAAATTCCAACTAAGTGTGTAAGTCTAGAACAAAGACGTTACGCACGATATTGCGTCAATGATGAACAATCTTATATATTTCTCTGAATATGAAGTTTCTATTTAAATATGTTGACACAAAACATGCATTTTCGTATTTTAAACTTGTATGAACCTACTGCATCTACGAATTGATATAATTTTGTCATAATTATCCAGAATATTAAATAAAATGACATGAATTATAGCTAAAACGTCAACATTTTTCGTGTAAGACGCAACAAACTTTTAGCATTTTACTTAGAGGAAAAGGCCAGTCAGTTGAACAATTATTATAATTCAATACATTGTAACTTTTTATTTGTAAACAACTAATCATTAAGCAAAAAACACCTTTATTAACATTAATATGCCCAATTAAAAATATGAAAATTTGGAATTTCCTGTTGTAGTATAAACAGCCATGACACCTCTTCCATGTGACGTCACACAGTCCGTTCCTATTATTTGAATAAAAAATTATCTTACTCTTCTCAACATCGAGCCCCTTTGGTTATATTTTAATATCAGATCAACTGCAATACAATGTTTACAATTGTATATCGTCCTAATTTTTTTCTTAATATTCCCATCCCATGTTACTTTTTCATAAAACAAATGAGTTTATTTGTGTAGTTGAGGGGTATCTACGTATAATTTCATGTTATTCGTGAATGTCCGTAGGTTAAATAACTGTCAGTTTTAGCTTATTTTATGCGTAACATGCTTTTTTCTTTTTTGTCGCCAATGCTATCGTAATTTCCCGTGTTTTTCGTGGTCACTGGTCGATGTGTTGACAAGGATAGTCCTGACCGGTAATTACAACAAAAAAAATATTCTCACACTTTCCCTTTTCGTGCTTTAGTGTAATAAAATGCTTGACATGAAGCCATAATGATATTGTAAATATCAAAAGATAAATATACGACGTTATTTTACGATTTACATAATTTTTAATGATAAAATTGCACCTGATCAATGCTGATATATTATACCATACCGATTGTACGACGTCACGGGCAGGATAAATCCGAGAATGGATTATGCCTTTTGTGTCCTCCACATTGAAGAGTTTTGAAAAATGGCGATCCCCATTATTTGGTGCTACGTATACAGGCAACTTCAATCACCAAATTCTACCTTACGGTATACTATTTTTAACATTCATTAGCACAAATGTCTTTTATTTACTGTCATTTAAATTTTCACGCTAACTTGTTAAGACCATGGCCTTTTCCTTTAAAGAAAAAGCAGTTGCGATCTTGCAGAAAGCGTGACATGCGCGAAATTTTGCATGAAAATTTTACGTCATATGTTCTTTATGTCATATGAAAAAATACGCCGTTTTAAAGAAAAAGAGAATGTTTTCGAAAATTCCGAATTCACCTGCTTCTGTAAGATTCTAAGGAGGGGCAAGGTTCTTCAAGTTAGACCTATAATAATTATAAAATGAAAAAAACATTCACTTATGATATTTTACATCATAAAAGTACTACGTATGATATATACAATACCAGATTTTCACACCTTTGAACTAACGCATAAAAGCGCCAGGTCTGTTTTTGGATATCTTGCAAAAATGTCCACGGTCGAAGTTTTACGATTCCAAGAAACGAAACAGTCATTGTAAGACGTCATATTGTAAGATACATTTTTAAATTGGGAAAAATGGTGGTTTATTGTAAAAGTACCCATACTGACTGAGACATAAAGCATAATTTTAAAAAATGTATCTACTCTTAAACCGTCTTTTGGAGCAAAGCCGAATGTCTTGCAGTTTTGTCCACTAAGCGATTTTTACGTTGTTAACGTTATACAACCATTGTGTACGTTGCTGATGTTCAACCGTTTTATACACATGGTAAAAGTGTTGTTTCGACTTGGAGAGTTTCCTTTATTTAACCTGTTTAAAGATGTTAATTTAGCCATATTAAACATTTGCAAAAATTTCTAATTTAAATAAAATTGTATGAGATGAAGAAATAATTGTTATATACGATCTGTTTTCCTTACTTCATTTCTCTAACGTTATTTCTTTTTTTATTTTTATAATCAAAATTTGCATGAGGGGAATTTTAAAGAAAACAAAGACAAAATGAAATAAAAAAAGATGAATAAAGACGAAGCATACCAGCTGACTTTGTCATATTTTGTATATATCAATACTAGTATGTTCATCTAAGCTATGATAACTGCATCGTGGTATATTGGTTAACTAGTAGGATAGCAGGGTAGCGATTTTTGCTGATTTGCCTTAATAGTATGACACACGGCTAAATTATATATTTTTGGAAAGAGCAGAATGTGACTCATCGAAATATCGATGTCGTCGTTATCTAGTATGGTCACGTTATGAGATAATTTGAGTCAAAGGTCAAACCCGTATTTTAAAAAAAAAAAATTATCAGACTTTAGCAATATCTTTTTTGAGCACACTTTTCGTCATTTTTATACAAAAACAGCAGAAGTGGTTGAGAAATAATCAAGGTCTATAACCCCATATAATTTTACGCTTTAATTTGTATGTTACGGGTGTCAAGGTACCGTAACCGCGGAAAGGTAAAACAATCATTATTTTTCACTACTAAAAGTTAGGAGTGACCTTGACCTTATTCTTTATCGGTTTTTTATTATTTTATGATTGAATCGTATACAATATATGCTGAAATTATTTTTTAAAGCATAGCATTCCCCTTTCCTGAACTCATTTGTATCACGAGCTGCAAGTGTTTGCCTTATAAAAACAGTTTAAAAAAAAGAAAAATACATCAAGTACTGAACAAGCAGTGAACGAAAAATTCAGTCTCTAGCGGGAAACTTAGTTGATAAACATTGGATGAAAATAATTTAATGGAAAATAATTCCATGGAACAGGAATGTGTGATATTAAAGTATTAAACAATAAATATAAAATGGGAGGGGGGAGGTGACGTTGGTCCACAATGTTTTGTAAAAGATTTGTTATGAGTGGTAGATCTAGTTTGTAAGAAGGAGGACTTGGTCTCTTGTTGGTTTAAAACCCACCAACCACGTCAAGGTCAGAGATCAATTGGCAGGTTTTTTGTTTTGTTTTATTAGGTTGTTTTTTTGTTTTTTTTGTTTTTTTTTCACAGATTTAAAGACTTCACTTAACAATTTAATTCCTGTACATCTAACTGAAATAAGTCCACATCATCGTCGTCTATGCTCTTATTTCTGGACATTTGTGTGTTCGAATTACGACATATTTCACCTGCTTGGCACGGACAAAGGTCGGTGCAAGACAACCCTTGCTCAAAACACACACAACCACTTGAACAGACTGCAAATAAGATCTTGTAAAAAGTCAGATGACATTTGTCCTTGAAAGTAGACAGGAAGGAGTGATCCGTCTTTCCCCCCCCCCCCCCCCCCCCCCCAACCAAACTGCAAAGGACTCTTAGGAGGTACCAGGGGTACGAGTGAGCAAATACTTAGTTATGCACCCAGAGTGATACACCACCTTGTCTATAAAAGTTGCATTACTCAATAACCCAGACATTTTGTAGTCATTCTGTCCTTTTGCTGCGTCTTTCACATTTTGAATGCGTTTGGCAGTTTTGATTTTGGAGTTTTCTGTCTTTTTTAAAAGTCTGTTTTCCTCAGAATATGCACATTGCAATGTCTGTAGACATGTCATCGGTTTGTTCGTTCAACAAAGGAACCTGTGATGTGTCTGGTTTATGATCAGAGCCCGACGACTCAACCTTGAAGAAACCGCAATTTCGTCTACTTGTGTACGTCTTATAGCAAGACCTGTGGTACATCATACTTGTATCATCACTCCTAAGATTATCAATATCAGAAACAGAATGTACTACTCTAAAAAACACACTTGCTTCCATTGCTTCTATGAGACTATTTTTACTAACATTTCTCATTTTAATAAGTAACTCAGGGGTAGAGACCTGGCATACAATACATTTGTCTTATTCAACTTCATTCCTACTTTTTTTAGGACTAGAAGGGCAAAGCTTAAGCGGGCTGCCAATTTGTGACATTTCCCGGATTAAAAACGTGTCCTACGAACTTGTTCTGTAAACTACAAATTAGTGTTCACGAAAATACAAAAATATCAAAAATAGCGTAATTTAACTACATAGTTGTTCGCTCATTGCATTGAGATAAGTTTATTCTACTAAAAGACACAATCACACACCAAACAGAAGACACAATGTTAAATATACTGTTTCAGCACAAATCGAATACCGACACGTGGTAATCCGTGTTTGCCACAGGCTAAATTTGATCGGATTTCACATCTTTTAATCGCTAATTTCTATTGGATGATAACTTTAAAAATATTGATTTTTGGTACACATGTGTACTAAGCAATGATGTGTTTACTTCTATTTAAAATATTCTAGAATTCCTTCGGAACATTATTCTATTCTTGAAAATAGGGTAACATTTTGGTAATATGTAGATACGGGAAAACTTTAAAAAAAACAACAAATAAAAAGGTGTTAAGTTTCCCGTTTTTTGTTTTGATGATATAATTAGCATATTTTCTTTGTGTCAAGCACTTTGATTTGATAACTTACAGGTCTTGATGTTCATTTTATCCGTGTTGAAATTTTGTTGTAAAATGTACAGTTAGAAGGTGTCTTCAGAAAACGTGAAAAATAAGAAAATGTGATCACGGTAGGTTACGACGACATAAATAAATAAAAACTACAATAATTTTTACGTCAAGATATGAAAAAATTAGCCGTGTGTCATACTATTAACCCAAACTCGAAAACTAGCGGCCTTATTAAGCACCCACTACCCTACTAAACGTCCTCGTCTGTAGTATGGCAGATCATAGTTTTCGAGTCCTGGTCGGATCAAATTAAAGACTATGCAATTGGTATGTGTTGCATCTCTGCTAAGCACACGACAGTAAAGCATAAGAACAAAAACTGTTTGGCTCGGAATCATGATAATGTGTGAAGCCCCATGTCTACACGCGGAGCAGTGAGCTGGCACTAAAAATTCCAACTAAGTGTTTTAGTCTAGAACAAAGACGTTACGCACGATATTGCGTCAATGATGAAAAATCTTATATATTTCTCTGAACATGAGGTTTCTATTTAAATATGTTGACACAAAACATGCATTTTCGTACATCACCATTTTGATATAAAATTTAACTTGCTTTCGTCATGATATAGCTGAAGAATTGTTCACTTGGCGGTAAGCAACGAATACTTTTACTAATGATTAAGAATTTGTACTAGAAACTTATCAGCTATATTTCTATCTTATTGTGTTAATTTAAAGAACTGGGGAATGCATAGCGTCAGTACATACATGCTACTTAATAATCAATATTGTTCCAATGTTTTTTGAAATGATGTTTTGTGTTTTTTATTGTACATAGAGAAAAACCATGTTTTTTTTATTCTCATTATAGTCGGTTCATTATTTACTTGTAATAATCCATCAAGATTAAACTTACATTCTAACACTCCAATGAATGGATACTGAAGTTCGGAAATTAAATAAGTATCTGTGTATGTAAATTGCAATATCATGGAAAAAGGGGGAAAACCTTAATATAATGACAATCTATCAAAATAATCATTAATCAGTTCTCAAAACAAAAGCTGAACACGTGAATTTCATTTTGTGTCTGTATAATAAATATCAAAATATTTTATTTGTCATGTGATGCTTTAAAAAAGTTTGCACTGAGTAGTTAACCCAAAATGAAGTGCTATAATTCGAGGGTCAAATATTTATGGACATTTGATATTTTGTTTTAACTGTTATTTTAACATTAAATAAAACGCAAATTTCCACCTTTTCCTCTCGTTAAAAACAGGATTAGTGGAAAACGAAAGACTTTCGGCAGATATTTAGGTGTTCATGACATATGCGATAGTTTATATTCAATGTTTATACAGTTTATAATACTTCAAAAGTTTCGAAACTCACAAAATAGGCAAAAATCAGTCGGACGTAATCACACTACCTGTTGACCTTGGTCTGACTAAAAACCGAATCAGGTGTTCTAACCATTACGCCACCGCATCGTGACTATAAATCAACTTTACGTTATTACAATTATTGGAATTCACTTGGCGAAAGAACTAAATGAAATATATTTGTCAAAATAAAAAAAAATAACTAAAAGTAAAGGGACTACAAAAAATAGAAAGTTCCGATGTGTCGCTTACATGTTCAATGAATTAATTTCTAAGATAATCTGACGTACCAATAGTAATACGTGATATTTCTTTTTGGTTGTTTGTTTTGCTTTTTTCTGTACTTTTTGTGAATTGTGGGGATACAATTAAAGTATAGTAACATCTGAAATTCCAATGAGGGTTAGAAAAAAAAACGTCGATGCACAATCAGGTCGGCAGTAAATCACATCCAAAATTTAACTTTTTCTATTTAACGTCAACACTTTTCATAAAAATTGTTCAAGTTTTACTTCCGTAGCAAAACAACTAAGATGACCAACTTTATTTTGGATATGATTAAAAGGTCGATTTGTATTTCTGTCTAGTACGGATGAAAACGGTCACTAAAATATGGCTGCTGACAGAAATCGACCTAAAAATTATTTTTTGCTTACCGATTTCATACTCTCTCCACTCGGGTACCAACAAAAAAATTAAATGAGATATGTGTTTATGTATATTAAACACCATACTAAAATATGCCGTTGGTACCTGCTTGTGGATATATTGAAAATTGACATTAAATACACATTTCTTGTTATATTTCATATATTTTCACGAAACGATAGACTTTTCATTGACTAGTGTGACGTCATCGCGCGTGCAAATATGAAAAATGATTACCAAAATATTAGATGGGGTAAAGGTCTTATAAAATCAAGAAACAACGAAAGCTATACGTTTCATTTATAATTTGCCTTTTTTTTAGGCCAATTTCTATCCTTATCATGCCTACTCCTTTGCTATATATGTTAACCAAAATAAAATCGGAAAAATCAACATTTGTGTTTATATCACCAGAAAATAAAAACCATGCAGACAAAAATTACTATCAGATAAACAAATAAAATTCAAAGAATTCTGCGTGTCTTCAAATAAATTTCATGAAAATCTGCCCAGAGATAGCTTTAAATATTTGTTTTTAGAAAAAAAGTGGTTTTATATGAAATATATTGTATAAAATCGAAGGTGACGAATACTTATGTCCATGGATTGTATATGTACATGTATTAATATTGGAACATAGTATCTAAAATTGAGATTGGAGATACCGAAGAGATAATCAGAAGCCGTAAATCAAATAAAGAAGACAATAAAATGTCTAAAGGAAAAAGAACACACAGAAAGAAAACAACCAAACAATGGTCCACAAAATACTATAGAGAAAAGTAAAGAATGGGCAACACTAACACCACAAAATGGAGGTAGTGTGGCTGGGATTTTCAAAAAAAATTATAATTTGCTTGGAGGAAAAACAAAGACGAGTTATATTATCTCGCAACCAATTGTGATTGTATATTTCCCTGCTGCAGGTGCACTTACACGATGCATTAGAATAGTTTTAGGGGTGAATCTATCTGATTTTGTTGTTGTTGCTGAAAACATAGTTATTTTGTTTTTGCCAATATGAGAGGTAATTCAAAAAATAATATAAACATGCCGTGCCCAACCTCCTTCCCCATAAAATGTATACCTTTTAAAAGAAACCTTTATATCGTTTAATTATCACTTAAAATTTTCATTTTACGACAAATACCATTGCTTAAAATAAAATACTACATCCGCTGTGAAATTGTCGCGTCTTGGTTGTTTTTCCTTGTTATTTTGGTGCAATCCGATTGGTGACGTTCGAACACAAGAGTAACTTCAATTGATATAGGAAATGAATGTCACATGTCATTTATGAAATTGATTATTATGAAATATGTTCAACAGAAATTAATATAAAGATTTTATCGTATCATAAGTCATTGTATCCTAGTGATAATCCTAAGAACAAAATCACTGTTCTGATAATATTCTGTTAGCTCATATGGAACTATTGGAATCATACTTCCTGTTTTTGATTAAAATATAATGTGCATTATTGGGTCTGGCAAATTATAACTGCAGTGACATTTTATCGTTATTGTTATGTATAATTGTCGCATCTATGACGATTGTGTTTGATATTTAAGAGTTGAATAAAATCTCTTGTAGTTTTATTGGCATGTGAAAGCGTGAACCGAAGTACAACTTTTTAAGCCCTTTAACAACTCTATAAAATTACAAAAATTGTATTCAATACTTAATTACATTTTTACCTGAATAAATGACAATTGCAACTGGTATTATCGTGTTTAGTTATCGACAAATGCAAATTTAAATTTCGAAATCGAGTGTCATCCTTTTGTACAACCATACGGGACTTTCTGCATAAAATGAAGATAAATAGACACTATTAGTGCAGTGTCTTAAACTATTAAGCTTAGTTGTATGAGACTTAAGCACTGGGATTAAAGGCGAGGTTCACTGAACCATTTCCCAGTTTTGCGCCGAATACACATAAACTTTATATTTTAAAATGCTGCATCAATATTTTGTTTTATCCTGTAGAAAAATCACATTAATTAATCGACGTTTATATTTTAAATTAAATAATACATTATATAATTATCCCTTGATTGTCCCTTTTGATATTTTCTGTCAACAGGAGGTGAACTGGGTTTATAACTAGGTTCCCAAAGCTCAACAGGAAACATGTGACAGTGGTACCAGAAAAGCTATATTTCTTCTTCCGGGTGCAGTGCAAAACCAATAAAGTATTCTCGCACTTTTGAGTAGGGGTGACGTCTATGTACAGTGCAGGTAAAAAGCATAACAACACTTATAAGTTTACATGAGAGTTGCCCTAGACAGCTGAGCCTTGAAGCTATCTAGGATGTCTGTTTCCGCCACAATTCCCGGTAGCTGGTTCCAGAGGCATATGGCGTGTGGAAAAATGTAGTTCTTGTGTGTGGTACCAGGAATCGCAGTGAATGGCCTCTGGTACGAAGAGTGGTGCAGTTGAGGTGGTGTTCCGCTGATATATCAACAAGGTTTGATTTCGGTCAGTGACAGTATATAGCAAAAAAATATCCTGTCAATGCAATTTGCCTGCTCAAATATAACAAGTGCAGGATAAAATGTAATTATACCCGTATCAAAGCTCGAGCACGTATTTTCATTGACCTCTGTGTCTGTCATATTTGTCTGCAGAATAGTTCGGGTTATTTTGCCTTATGTTTTGAATGTTCTCGTCATGAATATACATGTATGTAAAGTTCTAATCACTTGACATCAATCAATCAATCAATCAATCTACTCAAGCTATGTTTATCACACAAAAGTTGTATCCGCGTTAATAGACCATATAATGGCTGCCACGGAAAAAAATACTCACCAGGGGTCGAAAATGTGATCATGGAGACAAGAAGGCATTATGTAAAGGGTGTATTCGCATTAACCCACACCCCAAGCTGGACAGAAATTACCATCAAAAACCGGGGATGAACTTGGAAGGGTACCTCCACTAAAGACAATTTTTTGTTCTTCCCTCGACGGGATTTGAACTCACACACACTATTGATACACTACAGCACCAATCGCTTAGCCTTATGTCCAGCACCCTAGAACACTCTGCCACATCCGCTCTATATATATATATATATATATATATATATATATATATGTATATGATACATTTTATATATTCATTTGTTTATTTGTATTTTGTGGGACACCATTATATGTCAAACGTTCTAAAATGAACAGTAGTAAAAAAAGGGGGGGGAGAATGATTCTAGCATGAAGATTAATTAGACATTTGAAAATCCAGTAAATCTTTGAATTTGAATAACAAAGTAGTACGTGCAATCTGCAAACGGTAATGTCGCAATATATTTACCTCAGTATCGGTTGCAAAATGGCGATCCAAAAATAATAATGGAAGCAATATTTTCCCTCTCCCTAGGTTAAAGCTCAGTTAGATGGTTTTTCTGAATTATTCCTCTGGTCACCAATATTATACATATAGCAACTTCTGAAGATTAAATCTATTACATTGCATGCATAATCTCAAATATTACATTTTCTGCATGAAATGAAGCTAAATATACAATATACGTACATTGTCGGTAAAAATAAAATTTATTTGTGCGAGCTTTAGAAACAGGCAGAATAGCGAGCCTTCGGCGAGCTTTTCAGACCTGTTTCGAGCGAGTACAAATGAATTTTATATTTAACGACAACGTACGTATACTGTGTTTATCCTGCAATGTCAAAAAAGTCGGAAAACTTGTCAGATTTAAACAAAAAGGACAGAAACAAGCGTCATACCTCGCCTTTCATAAATATTGTCAAGGGTGTCTTCTTCATGGTCCGCGTTACATTAGTACCAGTTTCATACTTGTCTGTGCGCTCCGCTGTACATAGCTACAGGGTACCAGGAAAGTTTATTCGCAGGCTGAAAAGTTTATTCGTAGGTTGAAAAGTTTATTCGTCTAGTACGAATAAAGCAAAAATTTATTCGTATAGCATATTTGTACAGCAAAGGTACTGATTGCACGATAAATAGACAATATTAGTGGAGTGTCTTAAATTATAAAGCTTAGTTGTACCAGGCTTTAAAACTGGGATAAAAGCGAGGTTCACTGAATCATTTCCCAGTTTTGCGCCGAATACGCATAAACTTTATTTTTGCCTGACAAGATTCCAAAAACCGACATACCATGCCATATTTAGGACGACGACATTCCATACCAAGAGTCTGAGCTATGTTTGCAATATTAATAGGAATACTAGTTTGTGATAAAAGTCATTTATTCAAAAACAATTGTTGCAGATGATAAACAGACATCATAAAATTTAAATAAACGACCTGAAAATTTGCAAAGGTGGGGAGATAAAAATTGTCCCACATAAAACAAATCT
The DNA here is from genome assembly GCA_963383655.1 of Bathymodiolus septemdierum. Classification (NCBI taxonomy): domain Eukaryota; kingdom Metazoa; phylum Mollusca; class Bivalvia; order Mytilida; family Modiolidae; genus Bathymodiolus; species Bathymodiolus septemdierum. The sequence goes on along the minus strand of OY726529.1, from coordinate 49,223,814 downwards.
CCATAACAAAGTAATACTCATTACATAAAAATACACAGTGATATAATCATTATTAATTAAAACTCTAAAAATAACAAACATTTTAGATTTTTCATATCTCCCAACACGTGGGTCAAGACGAAAGTATATCGGAAGTAAATAAATTAACCAAAATTAGAAACAATCATGAAATAACTCAAAATACGTTTTGAATTTATTGATCTATCTTAATTGTATTACTATTGTACGAAAAAGACTAACACAATTCCTATACATGCCACTAATATTAACGAGGCCAGGATAAGGTACTGGTATTTTATGTTTCCCTCACTAATAAATGTAGATTTCGAATAAAGATTTTAATTGGAAAAAAAAATAACAAAAAATAACAAAGATTGAATATTTCAATGAAAAAATACTAAATGAAGAGGGTGGTCAGAGGATGAGGATTGGACATTTCTTAAACAACTTTAGACAATAAATTGCGATCTTCCCACTAGTAATGCTGCTGTTGGAATGACCGCGCGCTCACAACAAAGGATGCGCTCTTTCTTCAAATGTTAACCAATCAAAATTAGGCACGGGCATGACCATGCACTGACCATGCAACCTTGACCTAGTGTCATCTTGCGAATAAAAATCCTTTTATTTTTATTAAATGTACTTTCTGCCTGACAAGATTCCAACAAACGACATACCATACCATATTTAGGACGACGACATTCCATACCAAGAGTCTGAGCTATGCTTGCAATATTGATAGGAATACTAGTTTGTGATAAAAGTCATGTATTCAAAAACAATTGTTGCAGATGATAAACAGACATCATAAAATTTGTATAAACGACCTGACAATTTGCAAAGGTGGGGAGATAAAAATTGCCACACATCCCTGAAAGGGACCCCCACCCGAGGACTCTTGGTATATGCAGGTAATAACAGGGGCCAATAAAAAAAAGGGACAAAATAAAATCTACAACCTATTTTCATAGCAGAGCAAGCCATGTTTACCTCTGCAATTTTAGACCTACTAAGGGAGAAGCTGCTGTCGAGTAAGCCATGATATCGTTTACAAAGTTCAAATATACTAAGAAACACAAAAAAAAAAATCACTGGTGTAGAGCAGGCCATGTTGACCTCTACAAAAATGTGAATTAATCAACAAACACAGTATAAAATAATACCACAGTAGAGCAAGCCATGTTGACCTCTACAATATTACTATACACATAAACACAAAATAGTAGAGCAAGTTGGCCTCTACAAAAATTAGACTTGAATGAATCACACACAAGTAACATTCAAATGTGGTACATTAGAAGAGTAAACCATGTTGACCTCTTCTACTACCTATAAAACTGTCTGTTCTAACTAAAAATTGTGTAATCTGATATAATTCTGAAATGCATTCGATTTCCATTTACCCATATTTTGAATCACAGACAGAGGGACCTCGTTGCAGCTACAGAGGTTGCCGCTCCTATCCGAAAACTGACCTTTGTAGACAGCTGTGCTTAAACCTCTAAAATTCAACAATGACTTTAAAGATGAATTAAAAAACGAATGAGTAACTGGTTCTCCAGATTTAAATTTAAACAGTGGACCACTAGTATATCCTGTCAAATTTAAACATTGTAGTACCGCAGGCACAGTACACAGTGTGCTATTCTTCTCTAAAGAAATTGAAAGAGTTTTTGGCGGTAAATTACTATGTTTGTTATTCCTCAAAGTCAGTGTCATATTAGAGACTCCCTTTCCAATCTTTTCAAAGTGCAAATTTGAAATTTGAATTACTGTGTGACTCGTGAACATTTTTGATAGCCATTTCCCCAATGAGCAAAAAGCAAAAATATGCCATCGTCATCATAGCTTTCCATAGAATCTGATCATAAACACTTCTGATTACTACTGACAGAGCCTTCGCTAAATCAAACAGAATATCTCTAGATATAGGCATTCTGGTTTCTACAGACTTTCTAAAATTTTTAGTACCTTTCAAAATCTTCTTTATTCGAAACGAAGCTGTAGGATCAGGCGTGTTCTTTATTTTGTGAAAATAAGCAATTGCCGAAACATACGAAGCAATAGTTGAAGGCTGATAATTTTGAACGAATAAATGTGAAATAAAATGTTCAATCATGGTTTGGGTAGATGGAAATAAATTAACACCTGGAAAGTATTCATTGCAAAAATGTACATAAATTTCTAACATCCTGTTGTAAGATGAAACTGTGGCGGGAGACAATGATGCTTGAAGGAGAACATTTGCTATAGAGTCAAAAGATGACTTGGAACTACTACTGGATTTGCATTTAACCATGGGGCAATGTGATGTGCCTCCTGAAAAGAAAAACGTGACAAAAGGTCATAAATAACATTTGTTTTTCCAGGAATATGCTTAGCTTTAAAATGAATGTTGTGCTTTAATGCAGCCAAAACTAATCTTCTGACAAATTTCATAATGATTGTGTCTTTTGACGATGTTTTGTTAATGATTTCTGCAACCGCTGCATTATCAAGCAAAAACAAAATTCTATGGTTAGCAAGCAATGGACCCCAAATATCAAGTGCCAAGACAATTTGGAAGAGTTCTTTAACTGTGATATGCAGCTCCTTCATAGTAACTGACCATTCATCTGCAAATCATTTACTGCCGAAAACGGCTGCAAATCCTCCATGCACACATGCTGCGTCTGAGAAAAGTGCTTTGACCTCAGAAGAGATCCAGTCTTTAAACAGAAAACAAGATTTGCCATTTTAGTTTATAATAAAGTCAAGCCAGAGTTTCAGATCTTGTCTCGCCTCCGAATTCAGAGTTATCCTATAATGAGGGCATGTATGGCCAATAGTCAAACCAAAAAGACGACGTAAAAATGCCCGGGCAGGAATAATAACACTACAGACAAAATTGAGTAAACCAGGTAATGATTGCAACTCTCTCAAAGTGATACTGCGTTTTGATTTGTAACGCAATAACAGTGAGACAATACCATATATAATGATACATGTAGAAGGCAACTGTGTTTTTTCCGCTTTAATGGGAACACCCAGAATATCTGCAAGACATAACAATGTTTGAAGGGCCTTGAAGCAATCATTTGTGTTGGCCTTTCCTACAAAGAAAAAATCATCCAGTAAATGAGATATCACTTTTATATTAAATTTTTGATGAAGTATCCATTGCAAAGAGGTCGAACAACTTTCAAAAAATTGGCATGAAGAAGATGCACCCATAGGTAAGGCAGTATCATAATAAAATGTATTATCCCAATGAAAACCCAGCAAATGATGGTGGGAGGGATGAATAGGAATCAAATGAAAGGCGTCCTGGATATCAGCTTTGCTCATAAGACAATTTGAACCATGTGCCTGTACAAGATCAATGACAGTTTCAATGTTTTGGTACTGAACAGTGTAAATTCTGGAGGAATGCATGAATTAACTGAATTTCCTCTGGGATATGACAAGTCGTGAATTAGCCGAAACTGACCCGCTTCCGTTTTAGGAACTAAACCAAGCGGAGAACACACAAAGGTCTTGAATGAACGCACATTAAATGGACCTTTTATTCTTCCCTTGTGAAATTCCTTGTCCAGTTTTGCTTCCACAATGTCAGGATTGTCTCTAGCACTTCTATGATTAGGAGCAACTACCCTCTCAACTTTATTTAACATTGATCTTGAATTTTGATCATAATCCTTAAGGAAAATCTCCAATTTATTTGGATTTATTGGTTTTGTACATGATAGTGTTGCATGCTTTTGGTTACAGTTTGCACACTGGTTTTTATGCTTGCATTGTGTATTTGAGCACACCCCGTTCTGCCATAGGCCCAACAATATATAATAGGTAATTGGCTTTGTTGGGCCCGTCTCTGAAAGGGGGTAGGCCCATTTTTCAACCCTTTAAATTGGGAAGTGCTCATACTGGATTGGATACCCGAATTTCTGGTACCAAAAGCTGCCATCCGCCACATTTCATCATTAATTAAACCCCAATCTAGGTTCATCAACTTTTTGACCTTACGGAATTGTTCATCATAAGATTTTACAGCTTGAAACCCAAACTGTCTACTCATTGTACGTATATTTTATAAGTGACAAAGCTGAATTTGCATGTTTCTTAATATAAATTGACATAAAAATATCGAATGGATTTGACCACTGTAGAATTGATAATAATTGTTTTGATTTGACCTTATTAGAAATCTTACGGTTTGAATTTTCGTACAAAATGTCATCTTTATCGTCCTAAAAGCTTGGCAGTAGTCACTAAATCAATATAGTTATCGGACCAAATCTGGGTTCTCATTTTCTCATTTACATGGAAGTCTAACGGCAATGAATGTTTCAGCATGGAGGAGGAATATGGGGAAATACCAGAATTCAGTTGAACATCTTCATCAGCACTATTACCTTTAGCTACATTCAGATTTGTAAGTGAATCTTCACCTCGATTGGCCACTATTTCTGGATCTGATGTTACAGGTGGCTGTAATCTGTGAACAGTTTGTCTGGAGTTAGTACCTTTTTCCACATTGACTGCAGATGAAATCGGACTTCTATTGTAAACATTTTGAAAGTCAGGCATGTCGGAGTTTTTAAATGACCAGTGTCACAATTTCATTAGCTGACTGTACTGGCTGTGATGTTAAAATGAATTGAACACTGTTGGTGTTTGAATCGACAATGGGTGTTTTGTTCATCAATTACAGCCGTTGAAGATTTGGCTCTAAGATTTATTCTGCGTTGTGGGGGGACGGTATATTTCAGGCAAGCTGACTTCCCCTCCATCAACAATCACACCTGGCTCAGCCAAGTTGACAGGTGCTGCTTTCCGTCTTACTCTACTTCTCAACTTTGGCATTTTTTTGAGGGAAAACAAATATAAATATATACTAATAATATTACATATTCAATTAAAACACTAAGTGAACATCCCCAACACTGACATTATCATTTTTGAAACTGTCAACACTGTATACCTCAAAACAATATACTTTTATATATATTCATTTGTTTATTTATATCGTGTGGGACACCATTATATGTCAAACGTTCTAAAATGAACAGTAGTATAAAAAAGGGGGAATGGTTCTAGCATGAAGATCAATTAGACATTTGAAAATCCGGTAAATCTTTCAATTTAAATAACAAAATAGTACGTGCAATCTGCAAACGGTAATGTCGCAATATATTTACCTCAGTATCGGGTGCAAATTGGCGATCCGAAAATAATAAAGGAAGCACTATTTTCCCTCTCCCTAGGTTAAAGCTCAGTTACATGGTTTTTCTGAATTATTCCTCTGGTCATCAATATTATACATATAACAACTTCTGAAGATTAAATATATTACATTGTACGATGTTGCATTTATTTGACGACCTATGATTGGATAAAATCATTCGTAAAAATAACGATGAAGGCAGAGCCATATATGGAAATCTAGGAAATAAGATTAATACACTTTACTGGTCAGTAGAAAATTCCATTCCTAAAAATAACGATAGAAGCAGACTGTAGCATTGTGTAATCTATTATTGCATAATTTGACCTTGACGCTGTCCGAAATAAAGAAATATTGTAATCGATAACTGAGACGACATATTTGACAAGGCTCTCTCTATATATATGTGTGTATTTTGAATTAGCATAATTAAACACAACTGCAAGAAAGATGATGATTTATATTTTCTTCTAAAATAACGTGCAGTTACGGAACGGTGCAGACGGAAAATTACAGAAGGTCAAGGGGCGGTGCTTAATTTTGTGTATTGACCATTACGTCTTTAGCCTTAGAACTTCCAAGAAAGTCCGTCAAATATAGTTCGTGGAAAAAACTTAGTTTCTGTTTCAAGTTATAGATCAGCAACATCGTACAAAAATGTTATAAGCTCCCGTGACCGACTCTGGTTATTTAGACGGTAAGTAAATAGTTGAAGGGTTCGTGCTGGAGCGCTCACCCTTCAACGATTTACTGACCGTCTAAATAACGATAGACGGTCACTAGGGAGCTTATATTTTATATTTGTATGCATAATCTGAAATATCACAGAGTTCTGTATAATAACGATGTTCGAGGGCTTACACAATGTATCTTATGGTTTTGAATTTACTCGCATGTGGATTACACTTGCATAACCTTATTGTTTCACTAAGATTAGAGGTATGGGTTCATAAAACAAGTTTAATCGCGACACATTCTATTGATGTGCCTGCACCACAAGACAAGAAAATCAGACGTCGTGTATTTTTTGTTGTTGTTAGGAGTATCGATTTTGTCTCTTTCTATGATTTTTCTATTGAATTTTGAAACTGTTCTGACAGTGTCGTATTTTTTGTTTTTCATTTTATCAATAACTGACTAAGATATGTAAGTGTTACCAATTATCTTCTTAGTATGACTGCATTTGATTAAAACAACAATACTTTAAAATGCGTCGACCAATAGAAAACATGCTTATCACAGTATTGTGTAAACCATTGCAAAATAGATTTAAGCAAGAATATAATATTACCATTAGTTCATGGAGAAAAATGAAACGGAACGGGTGAAAAATATGAATGTGAAAGTTGTTTGGAATTTCATCTCATTTTTCTACTTAGTGGGTATGTATTGTTATATAATACGAATTTTTTTTAAACATGAAAACATGACGATGCTTTGTAGAGGTTTAAGTTTATCTTTATTTACTTTAGTCACGTAGGATGATGCTCAACACGATTTATATATCACGACGGGTGTCACATTTGGAGCAGGAATTGCTATTCTCACTAAAACGATAAGTCAGTTCCTATTTTTAGGGATGAAAGATACAAGACAAGAAAAAAGAAATAACGCGCATTTTTCCCGGAAAAAATCTATTCATAGCTCAGATTTTATTCACATCAATAAAACCACGATTCTACAACATAAGTATTTATAAATGAATCTATGTATATATTATTATGCCAGCTAACGATTTAACGATCGTGCACATTTCACAGTGTTTGACTTTTTCTCACCCCTTTCTACCGTGTCAATGTTTGCTTACTTTGAGTTAATAATAGAGTGCTCGCCCTTGTTAGTAACTAACGTAAAGACCAATTTTGCAAGTATGTATCGCTGTTGTAGTAGCATGTATGATATATTCATAAAATATATTGTATTTTATTATGAGATCAAATTAAAATATTGCCAAGACATGGATGTATGCATATTGATAAATCAACAATATACCTCAGCAACGAAAAACAATGTTGCGGAGAAAACGCTCGATGAAATGTAAACAAATCAAAAGAGCTTAGTGAGAAATAAAATCAAACAGCGGAAAAAGTACAAGATAGGGAAATCTCCGACATCCTTGGATAATATTTCAATCGTTCTCTAACTCGGCAAGCCTCGTAAGAGAACGATTGACATCTTACCCTGGGGTGTCGGAGATTTCCCTATCTTGTACTGCCCCCGGTGCTAGATTATATATTTCCTTCGGGGCACCTGAGTTAACCGCTGGTCTTTAGTGTGGTTCTTATTGTTAAATATTTAGTTCTTTGTGTTTTCTAGATCATAGTTTTTTTCTTTTGTCCTTTTTCTTTTTGGCCATTGTATTGTCTTTCCTTCTTCGATTTAAGGCTTCTGATTACCCCTTTGGTGTCTTCAAGCCTTTCTTAAACATGAGAAAATAACGTAAGCAATTTCACTTACTAAATAACAAAGAGGTATAAAATGCTAAAAATATATTTGAAGTCATTGTGTACGTATTATATGCATCATGCTGTTTCGGACGGATGATGCCCATAGCGAACTCAGTTTCCGGTAAATCGATTACATGGATTGAAATGAAGTAATAAAAAAAAATTAAACAAAGGAACGATTGCTCGAACAGCTCAATTCTTATAAAACTAAGTATTCAGATAAAACGAGTTCAAGATGATGGCAATGACAACAGGTACAAGACAGCATCAGGACAAACGTCATCGGATACAATTCAACATGATGAAAAACGGTGCAATACAACATCAGGTCAAATGACAAGTTAAAGGTACGATAAAACACGGATACAAGGGGTACAAAACAAGATCAACGCCAATACGGTAATCAGAAGATATACAAACAATACAATCGCCAAAAGAAGGGGAGGAAACAAAACAAATCAATCATCCACAAATCATTACACAACAAACTAAAGATTGAACGACACGATCCCCTAAAAAAAAACCGTGAACTCGGGTGCTCCGGTAGGGAAAACAGTTCCTGCCCCATTAATGGCAACCACTGGACTATTGTTAAACAACACGAACATCATCTGGCATGGGAATGGTGTTAAATACCAATAAATCTAACGTAAATAAATATAAATAACATACAAATGTAGATAACCGATGAACCGCTACAACCAAATGAGAGGAACATTACAATAAACTGATATAGAATCACTTAAGTATCAAGACAAGTTACACATGGTATAACATGTATGATGAAACACCAAAGAAAATATAAAAGAGCGTTCATTTACATGACTAATTAAGGAATAATTTATATTTTCGGACATGTTATTCGATATAATCTGGTTTGGGGAAGCTTACGCTTAATAAACCGCCCAGCGGTTTATGAAAAGCGTAAGCTGTTCCAAACCAAGTTATGCAAGTATAACCTGTTCAAAGATTGAGGATATTCCTTATAATTTAATTGTTATAACAAAATTTAACGATTCTTATGATTTTAATTACGATTATTTCATAGCAATATTTGAATTTGTCTGTTGGTACCAACCCAGTACCAATCACAGTACCAACCCAGGTTATCAAGTATAACCATTTTTTCTCAAGGCAGATCAACCAATTATATTGCAGTATTCACATCAAATTAAATTATTGATAAATAACACAATGCAAAGCCAAAGACAAATAGTACATTATTTAATGAGATTTAAATAAATGTTGGAGAATACCGAGAGGGCAAAACAAAATGGACAATCCAGAGAAACTGGCAACATAGTGTACACAAGACGAAGAAAAACAAAACAATATGCGTTGAATATCACTATACGCATCCAAACACATATGATGCAAATAAGACAAGAGCCCTCCTACAAAAAACTGGAGGGAAAGACGAACCGAACCTCTTTTTTATGCGGAATTCGTAACGGACACCACAACACGGAACTCAGAACGTAAAGACACATACAAACTAAAAAGATTATAAATGAAAATAAACGATTGAAATATCAACATCAAACCATATACCATAAAGTCGGCAGAAAAAAAAGAAGAAAACAAAAACAAATCAAGCAAAAACAAATACTGGATGGTTGAGAATGATTATATGTCCGGCAATCACCATGACTGAGTTTTACTCCATGGAAACGATTGATATCTCAACATCTAACCACATGCCATAAAGTAGTCAGAAAAAAAAGAAAGAGAAAACAAAAACAAATCAAACAAAAGATACAAAAATAAACACTGGAGAGAATGTTTTGGAATCACATGACTGAGTTTTACTCCATGGAAACGATTGATATTTCCAAATCTAACCAATATGACATAAAGAAGAAGACGAAAAAAACAATCAAACAAAATAAACAAAAATAAACATTTGATGGTTGAGAATGACTTTATGTCCAGGAATCACCATGATTGAGTTTATTTTCCTGGTAACTGGTGCGCTATGTACCTGTTAGATGATAGATCTGATATACACGCAGGTATTGTAAATTAAAGAAGCGATGGCTAATCGTTTTGTCTGATTGATGATCATTGTTGTCTAGAGACGTCATATCTTACAGCCAGAGAGCCTTGTAATTTATTCCTTATTGAAATTATCTACCACTATGGTAAATTGCTTTGTAATCTTTAAATTACGTTGTCACAGCAACTATAACATTCATGTCGTCACAATGATTGAATATAATTAGTGAAAGTGAAAAGAGAGATCCAATCTGATCACTATTTGTTTACTCAAAATAGAGTAGAACTCCTGTAAGAGGTAAATTTTCGAAACTATTATACCTTACAATACAGGGGTATAATTTTATTAGCAAAATGAGAGGAATCCATATTCCAAGATTTGTTTTTCACGCGTGACGACACAATGTCAAAACATATAATTGCACGAACCACATACATATAACTGTCGTATGTGTAGAATGCAAGAAATGTCTGAAAACATCGAACGGTTAGTCAGAAGTAACAACAAACGAAAGTAATATGCATTGGCCAAAAGAAAATAATTGAAAAAAAATAACCACACACACACACACACACACACACACACACACACATACAAGCAATGATTGAGCAACACGAATCCACAAAAAGGGTTCGGGTTGGTGAACTCATGTACTCTGGAAGAATAAGCATGCTCCACTAGTGACTTCTATCGTGTCATACAACCTATGTGCGGTTTGTCTTTGCCTCCAGTTGTTTGTAGGAGGGCTCGTGTCTTATTCACGTTATTTGTGTTTGTTTGCGGATAGTGGTGTCCAATATATATTGATTTGTGTTTTTGCTTTGTTTTTCTTCGTCTTATGTCTTGTGTACCCTGTGTTGCCACTTTTTCTGGATTATCCATTTGTGTTTGCCCCTTCGGTATTCTCTATCCATGTATATTAGGTACGATTTGATATTGCCATTGTTTTTTAAGAACAAGTATTAGAACAAATACTACTCACAATTATATTTTATTTGACCAAATCTGTCATTTTACTGCTGATATAGGAGAGAATAAATCACAAAAGTGTTAAAATAAGATTTTTGAGCTGACATTTGTTTGTAATCCCTCGACGGGATTGGAACCCATATATTTGATACACTACAGCGACAATCGCTTAATCTTACATCCACAGCCCTAGAATACTTGGCCACATCCACCCAAAAAATATAGCTTGTAAAGTAAGACTAATATTGGGATAGACATAAACATAAGCTAAATCGTGTGTAGATGGTACCTATTTTGCATATGTTTATAATTGACGTTTGCATAAATTTATTTCCTGTTACTGGGACTGCATGATCACTCTTGGTCATCTTCTATGATATATTAAAATTGCTGATTTAGATTTCTTTCAAATCATATATTTTCGCATTAAGGAATATTTGAAATTGTTGAACAGGTTATACGATATATTGCGTAAACTGACCCAAACCAGAATATGCAAGTTGCAGATTGAAATATTCAAATCAAATTTAAGTTATTTGCAAATAATCAAATACAATATCATGTTCTGAATCTATTAATATTCAAATGCATTAATTAACTTTATGCTGTTCATCTTGCCATTGAATGAATAAAGTAAATGTTATATCCCAATTTAATTTGGCCTTACAATTACTATTGCATGTAATTAGCTTGGGTCTTGAAGTTTTCCTAATTAAAATACGAGTATAATTCTCGACATGCACATTTGATGTTCGTGATTCTTTTAATTAATTTCTTTCCACAATTAACAGTTTGTGTAATATCTGAATTCTTTTTCTTTCTAATAAAATTTAATATTGTCAACTGTGTCTATTATTTTAAGATCTGTTTAATTTCGTTCAATTGCATTATTTTAATTACCACATTTACTAATTACTATTTAAAAGGGTACCGTTAAAACTAACAAACGTCGAACATGTTTTGTTGTATGTCTATTATAAAACCAATTACGTCATGTCGTAGTCAGTGACTTGTGACTTCTCCGGGTACTCCGGTTTCATCCACCAACAATAAAGCACCGCCACGATATAACTGAAATATTGTTGAAGCTTACGTTAAACACCATAAACCAAACCAAACCATCATGTCGTATATCAGACAATATGATTTGATAATGATTAAGATCATTGATGTTTAACACAACTCAATCTTTGCCAGAGTTATCGTTCGTTGCTCTCAAATAGATTACCATGTGCGAACAAGGTTCGATAACTATGTTGTTGATTCAACGCCACAATACAATATTTGAGGTACGTCTTACTGCAAAATAGTTGATGACATAAACAATTGTAATCAAAAAGAAAATCCCCTATTACACCTGACACTCATGCCTCAAATTACAATATCATTCCGGTAACAGCTGTCGTAATAAAAAAACGTTAGATAAAACCGAAGGGACAATCAAGAATGAACAATCCATAGAAAATAACAACATTGGGTACAGGACGAAGACACACAAAACAAAAAACGCAGCACAGAAACCTAAAAAAGATGGATAACACGGACCCCACCAACAACTGGGGGTGCATCCATATGCTCGCGAGTGGTATAAAATGGAAAACGATGTAAATGACGTCTGTATAAATGCCAGTAAAGTGTTTGGCTATCTTTTACGTCGTAACCTTGACATTAATTCGAATATGTGTCACGTGTTGAATGCCTGTTGACCAATGTGTTGTTGAAGCTTAAGCTCATCCAAAAGAATGTTTTGTCTGGTATCGTTTGATGTATGTACTGTCTAAGGGCTCACTTTAATGTCCATCGAAGATTATAACACACAATTATTCATTCTAAGGCGTCATCAGCTCTAAAATAGAAAGACATGCCAATCTTTACGTCAAACACCATTCATCAATATGTGACCCAAACATTTGACTAGTAAGAAAGGATATGGATGTAAACGAACATGAGAGACTATGCAACATTACATTTAGACACAAATTCAAGTAAGGAAACAGCGCTTTAATTGCATTTCTGCTTTTCAGTCACGGTAGGGTATTCAACAATGAACAACACTCATACCTTAATGTGAAACGGCCCTAACCTACAGTTCAGCGCAACTCTTTACTTTTGACGAATGCATTTAGTATTTATATCTAGTATATAATTTCCTTTCTTCAGATTTGTCACTCGAGTATTATATTGATAATAATTCGTTACGAAATATATGTCACAAATGACCACGGATATGTTTCACTTGTCGTAAGATCTTCTCGGTCCTTTCCTCATTCACGACTTGCCACCGGGTTTGTCACTAGAGTAAAACGACGGGTACCACGAGTGGAGCAGGAACTACTACCCTCCAGAGTACCTGAGTTAACACCTGGTTTTAGTGGAGTTCGTGTTGCTCGATCTTTTTCTGTGTAGTGTCGTGTAGATCGCTGTTTGTCCTTTTTCTTTTGACCCTTGTATTGTCTGTCCTTCGAATTACGGATTCTGATTACCTCTTTGGTATATTCAAACTCTTCTTGAGCAGTTCGTTGTCCCATTTGTTAAATCATAGCCTTGATCAATGAGGACGGTGGATTCGCTCTCTGCAAAACAACTATTGATCATATGGTGATTTATTGATGGTGTTTTGCCATTGTCGTTTCTAAGGACCGTCCTCGTCGTGATCGCATGGTAGTTGGATTTACAACTATCTGTACAATCACTACTAAAATGTGAGTTTGAACCCCGTTTATGGCGATATGTATTCGATACAATATTATGTGATGAAGGTTGTCAGTCACTTGCGACAGGTCGGTGGTTTTTTCTGGGTACTCCTGTTTCCTCCATCAATAAAACTGACCGCCGAGATATAGCTAAAATATTGTTGAAAGTGCCGTTAAACTCCATAAACCAAACCATTGTCATCTCTATTTGGATTTGTATCTAATTTCATGTTTTGTCCATTTACCTAATGAAATGCATTGTATTACCATAAAACATATTTCCGCTCTTTTCAGTACCTCATGGATGCGAAATATATCGTACAATAGAATTTGAAAATATTCCAGAATATGGTGATAAATTTGTTTCTGCTGGAATTTTATGGAATAAGCAAGTCGAATCTATATTTGCGTGCGCTATCGAATGCAACGATGACAATCTTTGTATGTCATTTTTTTGGAAAAAATACAGTTGCCATGGATATGATAAAGATATTCCCAGCGTAGGCGATGTAATATCTTCTATAGGAAAGAAATTCTATCTGCAGACCGGATTACCTACAGAGCGTAAGTATTGCACACTTGTGATTTAATATTAACCCTGTGTAAATTGATCTTGCTTGTGACCATTTTTGTGGTTGGAATAGACAGCTGTTCAGTCTATCCAGGTTACATTTCCAAAAAAATTCCTAAATTGGGGCTTCATTTAAAGTTCGGTTTATAGGGGTTTGGTTTAGGGGGGTTTCACTATACCGACGATATCATTATTTAAACTGTCATAGAACATCTACCTTTCCATCAATCCATAACTACAGCAGCATGCCAAATGTATGTAACTTTTTCAAAATTACCCCAATATATTCATATAATATCACACTTTAAAAAAAAAAAAACATCTCAAGAGCTTGTTACTTGTCTATTTGATATGAAATAAAATTATGCAAATTATCCTATAGTTTCATTCAGACATTTTAGGGGTATGGTGTTTAGCGCCATTTTCAACAATAATTCAGTTATATCGTGGCTGAATTGGTGGAGGAAACCAAGTCACTGACAAACTTTATCACATAATGTTGTAACGAGTACACCTCGCCATGAACGGGGTTCGAACTCACAACGTTAATGATGATAGGCAGTGGTTACATAGGTAGTAATAAATCCAACTACCATACCATCACGACCGACGGCCCTCTCGGACATTTTAAGACAATTTTACTTCTTATAGAATAATTAAAAATTATTTTAATTGACATACTATTGGTACGATACTATATAGATTGATACAACGGAAAATAAATGACTTCATAATGCAAAAAAAAATTACACCCGTCGTGTCGTGTCACTGTTAAACGACACAAACATGATCTTATATGGAAATAGGTTTGAACACCAGTAGACGTATATAAATAGTAAGAAAATCAATAAAACATTAAGCAAATGGGAGTAAAGATGAATATAACATCATTTTTACGGGAAATCTTAGCGGACATCAAAACATGGAATTTTCTATGCATACTCATGTTTCTTCTATCAATAAAATAAAATACCACGAGTGATATCTAAATCACAACTGAACAATAATAATAATGTTTATTCGAAATTCAATTTCATTTTGTTTTCTTCGGATACGATTTGGCTTAACGCCATTTACAACAATATTTCAGCAATATCGTGGCGGTCAGTTTTATTGGTGAGGAAACCGGATGATCTTTCGAAAAACCACCGACCTGCTGCAAGTCACTGACAAACTTGATCACTTAATGGTGTATCGAGTACACCTCGCCATGAACGGGATTCGAACTCACAATTTCGGATACGATTGCAACATCACCATGCCATGTTTAATAAAAGAATGAAGATATAAAAGAGATAATCAGAAGCCGTACATCAAAGGACAGAAAATACAAACAATGATCTACAAAAGACTACACAAAAAATGATTAGCAGTTCCTGCTCCACTAGTGACCCCATCGTTTTAATATTTGCCGATGAATATAATGACATATTGCGTTCTTTTTGATTGCATCTCTCTATTGTAGCAGTTCACCCCTGGTTTTTAGTGGGGTTCGTGTTACTCGATCTTTTGTTTTATATGTATGTTTTGTAGGTCGTTGTTTGTCCTTTTGTACTTTTTCTTTTGGCCATTGTGTTGTCTGTTCTTCTTCGATATACGGATTCTGATTACCCCTTTCTTCAAACTCCTCTTTGCAATGCTTGGAATACTTTAACCCTACCACATTTTATTGAAGTTCCTGTACCAAGCCTGGAAAATGAATGCTCGTGTATTTGTGAAATGTTACGACAGCGTTGTCTATTGTTTGTTTTCCCCCGATTTATTGTTATTTTTAGCATGGTGTAGCGGTGATCGCTTTGTTTATGACGAAGCAAACGGGAAATGTTACAAAGCGTGGACAACAGAACTGTCATGGTCTGATGCACAAACAGTTTGTCAGCAAGAGGGTGGTACACTTGCTATATTAGATACAGACACAAAGATCGACCTAATGGCCTCAATTCCAGGTATGTCTCATTGATTAGGATTAAGATGTTTCACGCCACTTTCAGCAATATTTCAGTTACATCGTCCAAGTATTTTTTATTGGTGGAGGAAACCGGAGTACCAGGAGAAAACCACCGGCCTGTCGCAAGTTACCGAAAAACTTTATCACATAATGTTGTATCGTCTAATAGATAAATATCTTGTCTTATCAAATGCAAATTAAAAAAGAATTGGGGAGATTGACTTTGTCTTTTTAATATATTCACTGAAATAAAAGAAACAAATTGTTTTAAATGTAGAAGAATGTCTGGTGAACAACTAGTATGTCCCTCTCCATTCCGACGATCGTCTTCCATAACTTGCAAAAGGAGTAGGCATGATCGGAACCGAAATTGGCTTTAAAAAGGGGCAAAATATCAATGAAATTTATAACTTAAAAGGCAAATGTTTCATCAAAGTATATGAAATCTATTAAGAAATGCGCTTACAATCGATTCGCAAGATGTCCGCGAGAGAGTACCAACATCAAAATGTTGCTTAATTTATATAAACACTCACCCCATTCAATTTTCTTTGTTGGTACTCTAGTGAAAATGGTTTACATGTAAAGTCAGCAATACGAAACAAGAGAAATACATGTAATAGGTCCTTATAACATTAAAAGTAGCAAATTCATAAGTTAAATTCTTTAATTAAGCAACAAAAAAAACCAAGGCAATCGATAGTTAGATGACTTAATTTTAATGTATATAAATGCTATTGATTAAATCTGGCAATCACGTGTTTGTGGTTCATTGGATGGCGCATTATCGAAGCTCAGCGTTCGCCCTCTAGTCTCTGGCTATGATTTGTCCCCATCATTTTTGTGCGACCAATTTAAGTATTGCATAAGTTTAATATTTCGAGTTCGATTTCTCGCAACTGTAAAATTATTCCTTATAATCATTATTCTGTGAGTGGTACAAAATGAACATCGACATTTTCTATCTCCTCAAACATAACGTTGTTTATTACATAGATGCTGGTAAAATACAGAGATTTGAAAGTGAAAGAAAATACCGATAATTCACCAAGTACACACGTCGTCACAATCGAAAATATCATTGAGAGTCTGACATTGAAACACAAATACCTGTTTGAAGCACAATTGTGAAATCCTAGTCAGGGTCATTACGGGTTTCACAGTTTTTCGGTTGATGACTGATTTTGTCTGTTTATATACATATGAGTTTTGACTTTCCCTTTCTAAGATTGTTCGGAGTTCGGTAATTTTGTTATTACCCTTATGCAATATGTGGAATAAACAATATAAACTATTTCTATCCGAATATAATTTAAAAAAAATCACTGGTAACCTATCACCACTAACATTGTGAGTTCGAATCCCGCTCAGGCGAGGTGTATTCAATACACCATTATGTGATAAAGTTTGTCAGTGACTTGCAACAGGTTACTCCGGTGTCTTCCATCATAGAACTTACCACCACGATATAGCTGAAATATTGTTGAAAGTGACGTTAAACACCATAACCAATAACGTATATCCCGAACAACAGTGATAATTCACTGATATTCTACCGCACATTCGAGTTGTTCCCCGTTGTTCGGGTAAACATGTTTAATTTTCGATATTCGAAATGCATAAGAAATTATACTTTTAATTTAAAGATAGTTCACAACATGTACATTTCTCTATTAAACCTCGTAATTGCTGAAAACGTAAATATAGATTCTTCATCTGTTACAATGTATTAAGATATTTCTCCATGTCGATAATTAACTTTTTAATGTTATTTATTTCTCAGTTGATCCGATATTCCAGAGCGTGTTCTTGCTACCATGATTTATTTGATATAGGGTTACTGCTAACAAAGAAGCTACTGAACCAAGTGTTCCTAGTGGTTAAGTTGAAGTCATCACTCTGGAAGGTTTACGGTCGCCACCTACTTCTGATTACCTCTTAAAATCTTCAAATTGTTCTTATGTTTAGAAATGACGAGTACGTGAACTATTAGTATAGATTCTTGCAATACAAACAACAAGTAACGAACCGACCACAAGTAATTATAAATCAGACAGATCATAGACGAACATTTGAGACACTTGAAAGACCTTGAAATATGTAAATATAAACGAGAATCGAAATGACGTATGCCAATAAAAAAAATTCGGTTTATTTTTCTTAATTGTTTTCTAATTTGGCTTTCTAAATATTACAAATGTAAAAAAAAAAAAAAAACGCAAGATATGACAGAATTATCAACGAATTATGTCACTTTTACAAAGTTTCATTGATAAAAACCGGGTCAATGTTTCATAAATATCATTTATTGATCCAATTGCAAGTTTTCATGAGATACAAAAAATTACCAAAATGAGCTTTAGTATCCCTTTTAAAAGTAAGAGAATAAACTCCAACTTGTAGATTCCTAAAAATAATCAACGCAACCTTTACGGGTCTCGTTCATTAATTTAAGAATCTACAGTTCGAGTACACGCATTCTCCATTACTTAACATAGGACAATTTATATGTGCATTTTACTGCAATTTCAGTATTTCTTATTCACTAGATTATCTTTGTTACCCTGGTAAACTAACACCGTCTATAAACACATGTTACTGGACAACGACTACACTGAAAACGTGGGAAGATAGTGCCACTGTGTGTAATGCCGCTGGTGGTATGCTAGCCTCGTTTCCAGATAACCAGACTTATTATATTGTTATCAATGAAACTGGAATACTTGGGAGGTGAGTTTATACGCAGCGACTTAAGATAAAGTAGTCAAACTTGCACGTGAGGTCATCTCTATTAAGCAGTCACGTGTATTAAGATGCCACATTTTCCATGTCCTGTCATAGAAAATTTCATATCAATTGAACCTATTTTTAGAGGTCAGCTGTTTTAGCATGTCATTTTTTCTTTCTCCCAAAAGTGACCTCTTAATGCAAGTTTGACTGTTATTGAAAACTAATTGATTGATTATTGATCGGTGTTTATCTTATGTCAACTGAGCAGCATTTCAGCTATTCTTAGAGTTCATGGTTACAAAACTTTACTGTATGAATTTCGTTTCGTATTCCAAAATAGTCCAATCAGGAAACTGTATGTATTAAACATGACGCTTAGATTGGATATTTGTCGAGCAAGAGTATGAGTACAACATTCGTAATGTAAAATGTTGTGACCGTAAAGACGTGACGAGCAAAAGTGTATAAAAAAGTAGGTAAATAAAAAATACCACACTGTCGGAACAGTTCCAGAACAAACGTAGAAACGGAGTTAAAGTCGATTCTCCTAACACAAATACAAATACATGACCGCTCACTTTCCGATTAGAACTTACTGCCGACTGAAACACGTGGTCAGCACGGGATTATTAAATTCATAGATAAGAAGAGTTTGAAGACACCAAAAGGGCAATCATAATCCGTATATGGAAGAAGAACATACAACACAATGGCCAAAGAAAAAGTACAAAAGGACAAACAACGATCTACAAAACATACATATAAAACTAAAGATCGAGTAACACGAACCACTAAAAACCGGGGGTGAACTCAGGTGATTTGATTTGGTTCAATTATATTGCATAGCTAATAAAACTATTGATACAATTCATCATCAAGACTCTACTTGGAGCGGTCATGACATCTCTAATAGTTTTTACCTTGAAGCTAACGAGCCTTCACTGGAAAACAAATGTATTAAACTTGATTTGGACTATGCAATCAAACTGGTGGCTTGTCCTTCAAACTCTGCTTACTACTGTGTGTTTTTAATCAATCATATGAAAACGGTGTATGGTAAATAACTGAATACAATTGTTTGCACCTTCGGTATTCTCTAACGTTTATTAAAATCTTTTATAAGGAAATATATTTAAAACGCCGACGACAGCGCTTCACAACGCATTTACAACCCTATAAAACTAAGGGGAAAATACACTGATTAATTTTAACCTACATGTAATAAAATACAATATACCTTTTGCATATTTGCGAATTGATTATAAAATTATGAGATATTTCCCTTACAACATGTAAAATGGGACCCTCTTTAGCAAGAGCATTAGACAGGACAACGAATTTGAGTATACAGTTTCTCATAATTTGTATATATTTGAACATTGTAAAGAATTACAGGATAATTTTAATGCAAATAGAAAATTCAAAAGTTGTTAGAATATTAAAATTAGGAACAGATTGGGTAGGAAAATTTGTTATTTTCAGTGACCTTTGCATGAAAGGGAAATAACTCCTGAAAAGCGTATAATCTTATATTAAAAGTCGGAAATGTGCAGATTGTATATGTGAAATTATCATTCTTTGTTTTAATGTTCCGCATGTTCAACTGTTGTTATTGTGCGTAGTAATTGTTTATGATGACGTTCGGAAATTGCTTCCGGAAATCGACGTGGTTGAATGGTTTAGCGCTTCATTGGCTGATGAAGTTTAAAATCAGCCCATTTGGATTCACAGAAAGTGCGGATCACTTCCGGCGGAAGTGTCGTCTTGTTAATTGTATGCACTCATTTGTGAATCTAATAGTAATACTACATGGGAGGGCTCACGTCATATTTACTTTATTTGTGTTTGTTTGCGTATAGTGGTGTCCAACACATATTGTGTTGTGTTTTTATTAGTCTTGTGTACCCTATGTTGCCAATTTCTCTGGATTGTCCTTTTTGGATTGCCCCTTCAGTATTCTTTAAGTTTTATTTATCTTTACAGTCCGGAAGCTTGGTGGCTAGGATTGAATGACATATTATTTGAAGCATCGATGAAGACATACGATGATCAAGTAATACCATGGGATAATATAGTAAGCCCCTATGGATGGTTTGTAAAAGATTGTATTATAATCTCACCAACTGACAATTATATGTGGATAGAAGCTAGTTGTACAGAGCTACATAAAGCTGTATGTGAGATACCATTGGGTAAGTAATATCTATAACAGATATCATAAAATAGTTTATCGATGATTCGTAAATGTTCCTTTTGATAATTATCCATAATAATATATATTATCCTGCAATTTTGAGTGAATGGGTGTTGTGTAGCGTTAACTCAGCAATTTTCAAGCTATATCATGACGAGAACAAGTTAATTTTCAATGAGTAGATGAGATCCAGAACTTGAATTTCTATTAGGAACAAAGCGTAATGCCAGATGAAGAAGGTATATTCGAATAAAGCGCGATTACTAAAATTAACAGCGCAAAAAAACCCACAGCCCCAGTTTGTAAACATTCTCCAGTCCTTCAGTTTAAAGCATTCTATTATATAGCTTATATATAGCATGCGGTGTCTTGTAAATAAAATTGCAAATTCCAATTTCTAAGCATTCCTTTCCAACTTACAACATTTTATTGTGTGTGTGTTTAAGTTCTTCTTTAATTATGATAAGAAAGTTTAAACAGTGAAGTTCAACAATTCCACAATTATCAACAAGCAACCACATTTTATTATTGAATACAAAAAGACCACGACATATGCAACTGGAAATCTAGGTACTGGCTTGGGTAGAGGCACTACACAGTGGCTGAATTAAACCCATTAATAGCATGCAATTAAAAACTGGATCGACATCGGCAAATCTGATAAATAAAAAAAACATTATGGAAAGAAAGTTTAAACAGAAATGCTAATTCATTCCAACAAAGTGAACAATCACCTTTCATCTTAACTGAGCTTACTCAAGCAAACAAAAATCACGACATATGACGTTGGAAATACAGGTCCTACCTTGGAACAGGCATAAAAATATGGCAGGATTAAATCGATTAATGTGATCCGTATCCCCCCTTCTTACAAACTAGATCTCAAATGGCAAATAAAATAAAATAATTAAAAAAAAAACGACATACATACATCATTTGATTGTTAGCCTTTACTTTTCATACTGTTGTCAGTGACTGATTTCTGGATTGGTGGATTATTAGCGACGGTGGATAATGTGTGGAAGTGGACAGATAACGAGCTGATGGATATGTCTAAATTACAACGGAACCCGTTAGGTGTTCCAACGTGTGCAGCGTTGAAATTTGACAGTAACGGAACTATGTTTGTAGAAAAAGACTGCACACAAACTCGAAAATTCATCTGTGAAAAAATAATTATTTAATGGACTGTATTATCTAATGACTTTGAATTCATTTACATTCCTGGATACCAATTTCCGTGGTTGGAGGAACGATATTTTTTGTGGATACATAAATTCGTGTATTCCTGGCCCAAATCAGTATACGGATAGGGATTAATATAAGTTCTTGTAACTTGTTTCCCAATCCTATTATTTTCTTCTTATTATGTAATGTATATAGCTGATTATTGTAATGTTATATTGAATTAATTAATAAAATATGCTTAAACTAAATCAGTATCCAATCCCCCCCACCCCCCGCCCCACCCACACACACACACATATATATGGATGGAAGGGTAGGGTTATGGCGTTTCACACCACTTTCAACAACATTTCAGCTATATCGTGGCGGTCAGTTTTATTGGTGGAGGAAACCACAGTATCCAGAGAAAACCACCGACCTGCGGCAAGTCACTGACACAATATATCACATAATGTTATATCGAGTACATCTCGCTTGAGCGGGATTCGAACTTACAACGTTAGTGGTGATAGGCACTGATTGCATACACAGTTGTAAATATAACTACCATACGATGAAGACCACGACGGCCCCTACATATATACAGTCAAACCTTCCCATGCAGTCACCTCCATTATGCAGTCACCTGCATTAAAAATCATCCTTTTCTTGTTCTGTCATAGAAAATTTCATATTGATTGAACCTCCTTTAAGAGGTCACCTGTCTTATCAGGCCATTTTTTCTTTCTCCCAAAGGTGACCTCTTAATACAGGTTTGGCTGTATATGTGTTGACAAGGATCCGTTGAATTCTTAATTTCATGGTTCCATATTATCTATGAAATCCACGAAAATTGGTATGCCCGAATTATAATGAATTCACAGTATTGTTTCTGTACATTATTTCATTTCGTCCGTGTTGCACATCTTTAGTTGGCCCCGTATTTGGTATTGTACTACATTGATTTACGGTGTATGATTTATCACGTTTTTGTATCTTCTGCCTGTTTAATTACATGTAAATAAATCTCTATCTTAAAATTAAAAAACACAATATTAAATAGTTTTGTTATTTGAAAACAAAACAGCAAAGAGCAAGGAGAATAAAAACAATTTACATTTCAA
Organism: Bathymodiolus septemdierum; assembly: GCA_963383655.1. Taxonomy (NCBI): domain Eukaryota; kingdom Metazoa; phylum Mollusca; class Bivalvia; order Mytilida; family Modiolidae; genus Bathymodiolus; species Bathymodiolus septemdierum. The sequence goes on along the minus strand of OY726529.1, from coordinate 49,200,769 downwards.
ATCACAGGGTATACATGAACTCCCACACACACATACTAAATAAAGCACATTGGTGGTACCACGAACTGCGTGTTCGCATAGATTGCAGCAGATTGTGGAATCAAGCCACAGTCTGCTCAAACCAAAAAAACACTATGCAATAGACCATTTGCCAATTCCCGACTTGATTCTAAAATTATACACTTTTAGCATTTTATTATTTGAGTTATTTCCTTTACAGAGGACAAACTGGTTCCCGTTCAATGCAAGAGCAACATAAAGGATTAAAAATTTGAGTATAATTTTCTTAAAATTTATAGATAATTGAACCTTGTAAAATTATAGAACTTAACTTTATAGCAAATAAAAAATTCACAAGTTGTTACAATATTTAAATGTTATACAGAGTATGAGAAAAATATAAGTCATTTTGGTTAAATATTGCATGAAATTGACACTTTTGTCCTCTGTAACGGAAATAACTCAAATAATAAAATGTTAAAAGTGAATAATTTTAGAATCAAGTCGGGAATTGGCAAATGGAGTATTCACTCATGCTGCTTCTTCGTTATGCACGCAGTATCAATGGGCAAGAGCAAAAACTGGTTGGCTCGAAATCAAGATAATGTGTCCGAATGGGGCGACATGGCTATACGTGGAGTATTGTGTCAGTGAACTAGCACTATAACAAACAAACTAAGCATGGAGCTCAAGTACAAAGCGGACCACATCATCATCTAATTGAAACCTTATTTGTTCTGGTCATGAAAATAGCTGAAGAATTACTCATTTGATGTCAAACAAAAATCACTCGCCATAAATCCCTGTGCTTAGAACGAGTTAGACGAATTTTGGCTATCCTGTTTAACCAATTTGTTTACTTGCCCTCAATGAATTTTACATTATTTAGCTTTGAAGACTGATAATTGATACCCCTAACATACATATCCATGACCACTCACTTTCCTGGGTAGAAACCGGAATTCAGTAAAAAGTGATGTGGCTTAACTAGTTCTAAAGTGTTTTCCACATGTAAGAAGCCAACCGGATAAACAGCGATTTTATAAAGCACGCTATTATTTTGAACCACATTCAATATACTTTATATCAGTGAAAAAGGTCCATACAGTCAATTGTATAAACAATGTCAATGAGTAAAATAAAAAGAGAAGGCTCCCAACGCAAAGCGGTTTATTTTGTTTTTCTTGAACGGTTTTCACTCTTAAACTGGTATTTTTGGACGTAGGACAACCTAATGTGTTCTCCCCCATGTGATTATTGGATTGAAGACAACTATGCATCGACACAAGCCACTTTCGTCATGCTGTTGATGAAGGCCTAGCTCCATCGCTCATCGTCTATGATCGATTGTTCTGTCCGCACCGCATATTTACATACGAAATTCAAATTATACTGTTTTGTTGAGTGAAAACAGAGCAAAATATAAACATGCAATAACTTTTGCTACAGCCATTTTTATTTAAATTATATGCCAAATTTTAAGCCTCAAACACAAACTTTATGTCTTAAGATACTGTACTGATAACGTATATGCAGCCCAGTCAACTTTATAGTAAGGACAAGGAACAAGACAGGCAGCACCTATGAACAGATTCCTTTTGCGTAAAAGTGTTCAATTTCCCAATGCTTTGGAAGGCTTCCTACCTAAGCCAAAGAAACAGCTATATATCACCCCTTTACCCCTCCCCTCTCAACCCCCCCCCCCCCCCCCCCCACAAAAAACCCCAAAACATGGACATATTTATTTATTTGGTGAGTTGTTTGGATGAACGTATTCATAGTTTTATTAGATAACATATCATCATCATTTGTCAGTCCGGTTTCAAACCAATTAAGTGGCATAGCAAAAGATGTTCGCAAAACCTAAGTTGGTGGAGTCACTAAATCGTTGGATAGGGTTTTGCATAAAGCTTCAACTAACTAAGAAAATCAGCTATTTCAGGCAACTTTCTCAAGTGGTTTCAAACTTATATAAATGGGATGGAACAAAGTTTGGTTAATAATGACGAACATGTTACTGTTAAGGACAGGGGCTCCAAAATGTTCCATACTTGGAATCTTTTCTTTGTTATCTTTACAAATGTCTTTATTGTGAATATTTGATTCCCCATGCAATGAAAAGCTGGAATAATTTACCATCTTGCACCCGTAATTCGGAACCGGTTAACTCATTTCGATTGACACTCAACATAATAAATTGCAAAGGGGCAATCAGAATTTGTAAATCGAAGGACAGACAATGCAATGGCCAAAACAAAAAGGACAACAACAGCAAAATTAACCTACAAAACACTATACAGAAGAATAGAGATTGAGAAACACGAACCACACTGAAAACGGTAGGTGAACTCAGGTGATCAGAATCATAGGCAGTTCCTGCTCCACTATTGGCACCCGTGATGCTACTCTTACCGTAAACATCGTGATAAGTCATTAATGAGGAAAGGACCGGTTTGTGATTACGACGAACGGAGCATATCCGGGGTAATTTGTTATGCATATATTTCGTAATGGTTAACTAAGTCATGGATCATAAACCAGAAAATTACTAACAACACACTAACTTTTCATTCAAAATTATGACATTTATTTTTGTTCAGAGATATACCAGGTAAGAATAAAACAGTAATCCACCTCCTCTTTATGAATAAGGTCGGACACACCGTTCTGATTACTATACATGAGGTTCATCCCCGGTTTGTTGGTGGGGAAAGTGTTTCTCAGCTTGTTTCTTTTCTGTGTTGGATTTTTTTGTCTGTTTTTCTTCGTTCGGTGTCTTGTCCATAATGCTGCCCATGTCTCTGGATTGTCCCTTCGATTTTCTCTAACGTTTACTCTAGCACGTAATTCTAATCCACACTGTACTATAGTATCTTTATCAAGAAAAGTACTGCTAGTTCTAGAAATAAAACACTGAACAATGTGTTCGTGTTACTAACATGTCATCGTGCTTGGTAGGTAGTCGTATACAAAAAGGTCAACACAGACATGTACTGTATGAAACAAAACAATGTGTTCTTGTTACTAACATGTCATCGTGCTTGGTAGGTAGTTGTATACAGAAAAGTCAACACAGACATGTACGGTATGAAACAAAACACTGAACAATGTGTTCTTGTTACTAACATGTCATCGTGCTTGGTAGGTAGTTGTATACAGAAAAGTCAACACAGACATGTACTGTATGAAACAAAACAATGTGTTCTTGTTACTAACATGTCATCGTGCTTGGTATGTAGTCGTATACAGAAAAGTCAACACAGACATGTACTGTATGAAACAAAACAATGTGTTCTTGTTACTAACATGTCATCGTGCTTGGTATGTAGTCGTATACAGAAAGGTCAACACAGACATGTACTGTATGAAACAAAACACTGAACAATGTGTTCTTGTTACTAACATGTCATCGTGCTTGGTAGGTAGTCGTATGCAGAAAGGTCAACACAGACATGTACTGTATGAAACAAAACAATCTGTTCTTGTTACTAACATGTCATCGTGCTTGGTAGGTAGTTGTATACAGAAAGGTCAACACAGACATGTACTGTATGAACCAAAACACTGAACAATGTGTTCTTGTTACTAACATGTCATCGTGCTTGGTAGGTAGTTGTATACAGAAAAATCAACACAGACATGTACTGTATGAAACAAAACAATGTGTTCTTGTTACTAACATGTCATCGTGCTTGGTATGTAGTCGTATACAGAAAGGTCAACACAGACATGTACTGTATGAAACAAAACACTGAACAATGTGTTCTTGTTACTAACATGTCATCGTGCTTGGTAGGTAGTCGTATACAGAAAGGTCAACACAGACATGTACTGTATGAACCAAAACACTGAACAATGTGTTCTTGTTACTAACATGTCATCGTGCTTGGTATGTAGTCGTATACAGAAAGGTCAACACAGACATGTACTGTATGAAACAAAACACTGAAAAATGTGTTCTTGTTACTAACATGTCATCGTGCTTGGTAGGTAGTTGTATACAGAAAGGTCAACACAGACATGTACTGTATGAAACAAAACAATCTGTTCTTGTTACTAACATGTCATCGTGCTTGGTAGGTAATCGTATACAGAAAGGTCAACACAGACATGTACTGTATGAAACAAAACAATCTGTTCTTGTTACTAACATGTCATCGTGCTTGGTAGGTAGTCGTATACAGAAAGGTCAACACAGACATGTACTGTATGAAACAAAGTAATGTGTTCTTGTTACTAATATGTCATCGTGCTTGGTATGTAGTCGTATACAGAAAGGTCAACACAGACATGTACTGTATGAAACAAAACACTGAACAATGTGTTCTTGTTACTAACATGTCATCGTGCTTGGTATGTAGTCGTATACAGAAAGGTCAACACAGACATGTACTGTATGAAGCAAAGTAATGTGTTCTTGTTACTAACATGTCATCGTGCTTGGTATGTAGTCGTATACAGAAAAGTCAACACAGACATGTACTGTATGAAACAAAGTAATGTGTTCTTGTTACTAACATGTCATCGTGCTTGGTAGGTAGTTGTATACAGAAAGGTCAACACAGACATGTACTGTATGAAACAAAGTAATGTGTTCTTGTTACTAACATGTCATCGTGCTTGGTATGTAGTCGTATACAGAAAGGTCAACACAGACATGTACTGTATGAAACAAAGTAATGTGTTCTTGTTACTAACATGTCATCGTGCTTGGTAGGTAGTTGTATACAGAAAGGTCAACACAGACATGTACTGTATGAAACAAAACAATGTGTTCTTGTTACTAACATGTCATCGTGCTTGGTAGGTAGTCGTATACAGAAAGGTCAACACAGACATGTACTGTATGAAACAAAACAATGTGTTCTTGTTACTAACATGTCATCGTGCTTGGTATGTAGTCGTATACAGAAAGGTCAACACACACATGTACTGTATGAAACAAAACACTGAACAATGTGTTCTTGTTACTAACATGTCATCGTGCTTGGTAGGTAGTTGTATACAGAAAAGTCAACACAGACATGTACTTTATGAAACAAAACAATGTGTTCGTGTTACTAACATGTCATCGTGCTTGGTATGTAGTCGTATACAGAAAGGTCAACACAGACATGTACTGTATGAACCAAAACACTGAACAATGTGTTCTTGTTACTAACATGTCATCGTGCTTGGTAGGTAGTTGTATACAGAAAAGTCAACACAGACATGTACTGTATGAAACAAAACAATCTGTTCTTGTTACTAACATGTCATCGTGCTTGGTAGGTAATCGTATACAGAAAGGTCAACACAGACATGTACTGTATGAAACAAAACAATCTGTTCTTGTTACTAACATGTCATCGTGCTTGGTAGGTAGTCGTATACAGAAAGGTCAACACAGACATGTACTGTATGATACAAAGTAATGTGTTCTTGTTACTAACATGTCATCGTGCTTGGTATGTAGTCGTATACAGAAAGGTCAACACAGACATGTACTGTATGAAACAAAGTAATGTGTTCTTGTTACTAACATGTCATCGTGCTTGGTAGGTAGTTGTATACAGAAAGGTCAACACAGACATGTACTGTATGAAGCAAAGTAATGTGTTCTTGTTACTAACATGTCATCGTGCTTGGTATGTAGTCGTATACAGAAAAGTCAACACAGACATGTACTGTATGAAACAAAGTAATGTGTTCTTGTTACTAACATGTCATCGTGCTTGGTAGGTAGTTGTATACAGAAAGGTCAACACAGACATGTACTGTATGAAACAAAGTAATGTGTTCTTGTTACTAACATGTCATCGTGCTTGGTATGTAGTCGTATACAGAAAGGTCAACACAGACATGTACTGTATGAAACAAAGTAATGTGTTCTTGTTACTAACATGTCATCGTGCTTGGTAGGTAGTTGTATACAGAAAGGTCAACACAGACATGTACTGTATGAAACAAAACAATGTGTTCTTGTTACTAACATGTCATCGTGCTTGGTAGGTAGTCGTATACAGAAAGGTCAACACAGACATGTACTGTATGAAACAAAACAATGTGTTCTTGTTACTAACATGTCATCGTGCTTGGTATGTAGTCGTATACAGAAAGGTCAACACACACATGTACTGTATGAAACAAAACACTGAACAATGTGTTCTTGTTACTAACATGTCATCGTGCTTGGTAGGTAGTTGTATACAGAAAAGTCAACACAGACATGTACTTTATGAAACAAAACAATGTGTTCGTGTTACTAACATGTCATCGTGCTTGGTATGTAGTCGTATACAGAAAGGTCAACACAGACATGTACTGTATGAACCAAAACACTGAACAATGTGTTCTTGTTACTAACATGTCATCGTGCTTGGTAGGTAGTTGTATACAGAAAAGTCAACACAGACATGTACTGTATGAAACAAAACAATCTGTTCTTGTTACTAACATGTCATCGTGCTTGGTATGTAGTCGTATACAGAAAAGTCAACACAGACATGTACTGTATGAAACAAAACACTGAACAATGTGTTCTTGTTACTAACATGTCATCGTGCTTGGTATGTAGTCGTATACAGAAAGGTCAACACAGACATGTACTGTATGAAACAAAACAATGTGTTCTTGTTACTAACATGTCATCGTGCTTGGTATGTAGTCGTATACAGAAAGGTCAACACAGACATGTACTGTATGAAACAAAACACTGAACAATGTGTTCTTGTTACTAACATGTCATCGTGCTTGGTATGTAGTCGTATACAGAAAGGTCAACACAGACATGTACTGTATGAAACAAAACACTGAACAATGTGTTCGTGTTACTAACATGTCATCGTGCTTGGTATGTAGTCGTATACAGAAAGGTCAACACAAACATGTACTGTATGAAACAAAACAATCTGTTCTTGTTACTAACATGTCATCGTGCTTGGTATGTAGTCGTATACAGAAAGGTCAACACAGACATGTACTGTATGAAACAAAACAATGTGTTCTTGTTACTAACATGTCATCGTGCTTGGTAGGTAGTCGTATACAGAAAGGTCAACACAGACATGTACTGTATGAAACAAAACAATGTGTTCCTGTTACTAACATGTCATCGTGCTTGGTAGGTAGTTGTATACAGAAAAGTCAACACAGACATGTACTGTATGAAACAAACAATGTGTTCTTGTTACTAACATGTCATCGTGCTTGGTAGGTAGTTGTATACAGAAGGGTCAACACAGACATGTACTGTATGAAACAAAACACTGAACAATGTGTTCTTGTTACTAACATGTCATCGTGCTTGGTAGGTAGTTGTATACAGAAAAGTCAACACAGACATGTACTGTATGAAACAAAACAATGTGTTCTTGTTACTAGCATATCATCGTGCTTGGTAGGTAGTCGTATGCAGAAAGGTCAACACAGACATGTACTGTATGAAACAAAACACTGAACAATGTGTTCTTGTTACTAACATGTCATCGTGCTTGGTAGGTAGTCGTATACAGAAAGGTCAACACAGACATGTACTGTATGAAACAAAACAATGTGTTCTTGTTACTAACATGTCATCGTGCTTGGTATGTAGTCGTATACAGAAAGGTCAACACAGACATGTACTATATGAAACAAAACACTGAACAATGTGTTCGTGTTACTAACATGTCATCGTGCTTGGTAGGTAGTCGTATACAGAAAGGTCAACACAGACATGTACTATATGAAACAAAACACTGAACAATGTGTTCGTGTTACTAACATGTCATCGTGCTTGGTAGGTAGTCGTATACAGAAAGGTCAACACAGACATGTACGGTATGAAACAAACACTGAACAATGTGTTCTTGTTACTAACATGTCATCGTGCTTGGTAGGTAGTCGTATGCAGAAAGGTCAACACAGACATGTACTGTATGAAACAAAACACTGAACAATGTGTTCTTGTTACTAACATGTCATCGTGCTTGGTAGGTAGTCGTATACAGAAAGTTCAACACAGACATGTACTGTATGAAACAAAACAATGTGTTCTTGTTACTAACATGTCATCGTGCTTGGTAGGTAGTTGTATACAGAAAAGTCAACACAGACATGTACTGTATGAAACAAAACAATGTGTTCTTGTTACTAACATGTCATCGTGCTTGGTGTGTAGTCGTATACAGAAAGGTCAACACAGACATGTACTGTATGAAACAAAACACTGAACAATGTGTTCGTGTTACTAACATGTCATCGTGCTTGGTAGGTAGTCGTATACAGAAAGGTCAACACAGACATGTACGGTATGAAACAAAACACTGAACAATGTGTTCTTGTTACTAACATGTCATCGTGCTTGGTATGTAGTCGTATACAGAAAGGTCAACACAGACATGTACTGTATGAAACAAAACAATGTGTTCTTGTTACTAACATGTCATCGTGCTTGGTATGTAGTCGTATACAGAAAGGTCAACACAGACATGTACTGTATGAAACAAAACACTGAACAATGTGTTCTTGTTACTAACATGTCATCGTGCTTGGTATGTAGTCGTATACAGAAAGGTCAACACAGACATGTACTGTATGAAACAAAACACTGAACAATGTGTTCTTGTTACTAACATGTCATCGTGCTTGGTATGTAGTCGTATACAGAAAGGTCAACACAGACATGTACTGTATGAAACAAAACAATGTGTTCTTGTTACTAACATGTCATCGTGCTTGGTAGGTAGTCGTATACAGAAAGGTCAACACAGACATGTACTGTATGAAACAAAACACTGAACAATGTGTTCTTGTTACTAACATGTCATCGTGCTTGGTAGGTAGTCGTATGCAGAAAGGTCAACACAGACATGTACTGTATGAAACAAAGCAATCTGTTCTTGTTACTAACATGTCATCGTGCTTGGTATGTAGTCGTATACAGAAAGGTCAACACAGACATGTACTGTATGAAACAAAACACTGAACAATGTGTTCGTGTTACTAACATGTCATCGTGCTTGGTAGGTAGTTGTATACAGAAAAGTCAACAAAGACATGTACTGTATGAAACAAAACACTGAACAATGTGTTCTTGTTACTAACATGTCATCGTGCTTGGTAGGTAGTTGTATACAGAACAGTCAACACAGACATGTACTGTATGAAACAAAACAATGTGTTCTTGTTACTAACATGTCATCGTGCTTGGTAGGTAGTTGTATACAGAAAAGTCAACAAAGACATGTACTGTATGAAACAAAACACTGAACAATGTGTTCGTGTTACTAACATGTCATCGTGCTTGGTAGGTAGTCGTATACAGAAAGGTCAACACAGACATGTACTGTATGAAACAAAACAATGTGTTCTTGTTACTAACATGTCATCGTGCTTGGTAGGTAGTTGTATACAGAAAAGTCAACACAGACATGTACTGTATGAAACAAAACAATGTGTTCTTGTTACTAACATGTCATCGTGCTTGGTATGTAGTCGTATACAGAAAGGTCATCACAGACATGTACTGTATGAAACAAAACACTGAACAATGTGTTCGTGTTACTAACATGTCATCGTGCTTGGTAGGTAGTCGTATACAGAAAGGTCAACACAGACATGTACGGTATGAAACAAAACACTGAACAATGTGTTCTTGTTACTAACATGTCATCGTGCTTGGTAGGTAGTCGTATGCAGAAAGGTCAACACAGACATGTACTGTATGAAACAAAACAATCTGTTCTTGTTACTAACATGTCATCGTGCTTGGTAGGTAGTCGTATGCAGAAAGGTCAACACAGACATGTACTGTATGAAACAAAACAATGTGTTCTTGTTACTAACATGTCATCGTGCTTGGTAGGTAGTCGTATACAGAAAGGTCAACACAGACATGTACGGTATGAAACAAAACAATGTGTTCGTGTTACTAACATGTCATCGTGCTTGGTAGGTAGTCGTATACAGAAAGGTCAACACAGACATGTACTGTATGAAACAAAACACTGAACAATGTGTTCTTGTTACTAACATGTCATCGTGCTTGGTAGGTAGTCGTATACAGAAAGGTCAACACAAACATGTACTGTATGAAACAAAACACTGAACAATGTGTTCTTGTTACTAACATGTCATCGTGCTTGGTAGGTAGTCGTATACAGAAAGGTCAACACAGACATGTACGGTATGAAACAAAACACTGAACAATGTGTTCTTGTTACTAACATGTCATCGTGCTTGGTAGGTAGTCGCATGCAGAAAGGTCAACACAGACATGTACTGTATGAAACAAAACAATCTGTTCTTGTTACTAACATGTCATCGTGCTTGGTAGGTAGTCGTATACAGAAAGGTCAACACAGACATGTACGGTATGAAACAAAACACTGAACAATGTGTTCTTGTTACTAACATGTCATCGTTCTTGGTAGGTAGTTGTATACAGAAAGATCAACACAGACATGTACTGTATGAAACAAAACAATGTGTTCTTGTTACTAACATGTCATCGTGCTTGGTAGGTAGTCGTATGCAGAAAGGTCAACACAGACATGTATTGTATGAAACAAAACAATGTGTTCGTGTTACTAACATGTCATCGTGCTTGGTAGGTAGTCGTATACAGAAAGGTCAACACCGACATGTACTGTATGAAACAAAACAATGTGTTCTTGTTACTAACATGTCATCGTGCTTGGTAGGTAGTCGTATACAGAAAGGTCAACACTGACATGTACTGTATGAAACAAAACACTGAACAATGTGTTCTTGTTACTAACATGTCATCGTGCTTGGTAGGTAGTCGTATGCAGAAAGGTCAACACAGACATGTACTGTATGAACCAAAACACTGAACAATGTGTTCTTGTTACTAACATGTCATCGTGCTTGGTAGGTAGTTGTATACAGAAAAGTCAACACAGACATGTACTGTATGAAACAAAACAATCTGTTCTTGTTACTAACATGTCATCGTGCTTGGTATGTATTCGTATACAGAAAAGTCAACACAGACATGTACTGTATGAAACAAAACACTGAACAATGTGTTCTTGTTACTAACATGTCATCGTGCTTGGTATGTAGTCGTATACAGAAAGGTCAACACAGACATGTACTGTATGAAACAAAACACTGAACAATGTGTTCTTGTTACTAACATGTCATCGTGCTTGGTATGTAGTCGTATACAGAAAGGTCAACACAGACATGTACTGTATGAAACAAAACAATGTGTTCTTGTTACTAACATGTCATCGTGCTTGGTAGGTAGTCGTATACAGAAAGGTCAACACAGACATGTACTGTATGAAACAAAACACTGAACAATGTGTTCTTGTTACTAACATGTCATCGTGCTTGGTAGGTAGTCGTATGCAGAAAGGTCAACACAGACATGTACTGTATGAAACAAAACAATCTGTTCTTGTTACTAACATGTCATCGTGCTTGGTATGTAGTCGTATACAGAAAGGTCAACACAGACATGTACTGTATGAAACAAAACACTGAACAATGTGTTCGTGTTACTAACATGTCATCGTGCTTGGTAGGTAGTTGTATACAGAAAAGTCAACACAGACATGTACTGTATGAAACAAAACACTGAACAATGTGTTCTTGTTACTAACATGTCATCGTGCTTGGTAGGTAGTTGTATACAGAAAAGTCAACACAGACATGTACTGTATGAAACAAAACAATGTGTTCTTGTTACTAACATGTCATCGTGCTTGGTATGTAGTCGTATACAGAAAGGTCAACACAGACATGTACTGTATGAAACAAAACACTGAACAATGTGTTCATGTTACTAACATGTCATCGTGCTTGGTAGGTAGTCGTATACAGAAAGGTCAACACAGACATATACTGTATGAAACAAAACAATGTGTTCTTGTTACTAACATGTCATCGTGCTTGGTAGGTAGTTGTATACAGAAAGGTCAACACAGACATGTACTGTATGAAACAAAACAATGTGTTCTTGTTACTAACATGTCATCGTGCTTGGTATGTAGTCGTATACAGAAAGGTCATCACAGACATGTACTGTATGAAACAAAACACTGAACAATGTGTTCGTGTTACTAACATGTCATCGTGCTTGGTAGGTAGTCGTATACAGAAAGGTCAACACAGACATGTACGGTATGAAACAAAACACTGAACAATGTGTTCTTGTTACTAACATGTCATCGTGCTTGGTAGGTAGTCGTATGCAGAAAGGTCAACACAGACATGTACGGTATGAAACAAAACAATGTGTTCGTGTTACTAACATGTCATCGTGCTTGGTAGGTAGTCGTATACAGAAAGGTCAACACAGACATGTACTGTATGAAACAAAACACTGAACAATGTGTTCTTGTTACTAACATGTCATCGTGCTTGGTATGTAGTCGTATACAGAAAGGTCAACACAGACATGTACTGTATGAAACAAAACACTGAACAATGTGTTCTTGTTACTAACATGTCATCGTGCTTGGTAGGTAGTCGTATACAGAAAGGTCAACACAAACATGTACTGTATGAAACAAAACACTGAACAATGTGTTCTTGTTACTAACATGTCATCGTGCTTGGTAGGTAGTCGTATACAGAAAGGTCAACACAGACATGTACTGTATGAAACAAAACACTGAACAATGTGTTCTTGTTACTAACATGTCATCGTGCTTGGTAGGTAGTCGTATACAGAAAAGTCAACACAGACATGTACTGTATGAAACAAAACAATGTGTTCTTGTTACTAACATGTCATCGTGCTTGGTAGGTAGTCGTATACAGAAAGGTCAACACAGACATGTACGGTATGAAACAAAACACTGAACAATGTGTTCTTGTTACTAACATGTCATCGTGCTTGGTAGGTAGTCGTATGCAGAAAGGTCAACAAAGACATGTACTGTATGAAACAAAACAATCTGTTCTTGTTACTAACATGTAATCGTGCTTGGTAGGTAGTCGTATACAGAAAGGTCAACACAGACATGTACGGTATGAAACAAAACACTGAACAATGTGTTCTTGTTACTAACATGTCATCGTTCTTGGTAGGTAGTTGTATACAGAAAGGTCAACACAGACATGTACTGTATGAAACAAAACACTGAACAATGTGTTCTTGTTACTAACATGTCATCGTGCTTGGTAGGTAGTCGTATGCAGAAAGGTCAACACAGACATGTACTGTATGAACCAAAACACTGAACAATGTGTTCTTGTTACTAACATGTCATCGTGCTTGGTAGGTAGTTGTATACAGAAAAGTCAACACAGACATGTACTGTATGAAGCAAAACAATCTGTTCTTGTTACTAACATGTCATCGTGTTTGGTATGTAGTCGTATACAGAAAAGTCAACACAGACATGTACTGTATGAAACAAAAAACTGAACAATGTGTTCTTGTTACTAACATGTCATCGTGCTTGGTATGTAGTCGTATACAGAAAGGTCAACACAGACATGTACTGTATGAAACAAAACAATGTGTTCTTGTTACTAACATGTCATCGTGCTTGGTATGTAGTCGTATACAGAAAGGTCAACACAGACATGTACTGTATGAAACAAAACACTGAACAATGTGTTCTTGTTACTAACATGTCATCGTGCTTGGTAGGTAGTCGTATACAGAAAGGTCAACACAGACATGTACTGTATGAAACAAAACAATCTGTTCTTGTTACTAACATGTCATCGTGCTTGGTATGTAGTCGTATACAGAAAGGTCAACACAGACATGTACTGTATGAAACAAAACAATGTGTTCTTGTTACTAACATGTCATCGTGCTTGGTAGGTAGTCGTATACAGAAAGGTCAACACAGACATGTACTGTATGAAACAAAACAATGTGTTCTTGTTACTAACATGTCATCGTGCTTGGTAGGTAGTTGTATACAGAAAAGTCAACACAGACATGTACTGTATGAAACAAACAATGTGTTCTTGTTACTAACATGTCATCGTGCTTGGTAGGTAGTTGTATACAGAAAGGTCAACACAGACATGTACTGTATGAAACAAAACACTGAACAATGTGTTCTTGTTACTAACATGTCATCGTGCTTGGTAGGTAGTCGTATACAGAAAGGTCAACACAGACATGTACTGTATGAAACAAAACAATGTGTTCTTGTTACTAACATGTCATCGTGCTTGGTATGTAGTCGTATACAGAAAGGTCAACACAGACATGTACTGTATGAAACAAAACACTGAACAATGTGTTCGTGTTACTAACATGTCATCGTGCTTGGTAGGTAGTCGTATACAGAAAGGTCAACACCGACATGTACTATATGAAACAAAACACTGAACAATGTGTTCGTGTTACTAACATGTCATCGTGCTTGGTAGGTAGTCGTATACAGAAAGGTCAACACAGACATGTACGGTATGAAACAAACACTGAACAATGTGTTCTTGTTACTAACATGTCATCGTGCTTGGTAGGTAGTCGTATGCAGAAAGGTCAACACAGACATGTACTGTATGAAACAAAACACTGAACAATGTGTTCGTGTTACTAACATGTCATCGTGCTTGGTAGGTAGTCGTATACAGAAAGTTCAACACAGACATGTACGGTATGAAACAAAACAATGTGTTCTTGTTACTAACATGTCATCGTGCTTGGTAGGTAGTCGTATACAGAAAAGTCAACACAGACATGTACTGTATGAAACAAAACAATGTGTTCTTGTTACTAACATGTCATCGTGCTTGGTGTGTAGTCGTATACAGAAAGGTCAACACAGACATGTACTGTATGAAACAAAACACTGAACAATGTGTTCGTGTTACTAACATGTCATCGTGCTTGGTAGGTAGTCGTATACAGAAAGGTCAACACAGACATGTACGGTATGAAACAAAACACTGAACAATGTGTTCTTGTTACTAACATGTCATCGTGCTTGGTAGGTAGTCGTATACAGAAAGGTCAACACAGACATGTACTGTATGAAACAAAACAATGTGTTCTTGTTACTAACATGTCATCGTGCTTGGTAGGTAGTCGTATGCAGAAAGGTCAACACAGACATGTACTGTATGAAACAAAACACTGAACAATGTGTTCTTGTTACTAACATGTCATCGTGCTTGGTATGTAGTCGTATACAGAAAGGTCAACACAGACATGTACTGTATGAAACAAAACAATGTGTTCTTGTTACTAACATGTCATCGTGCTTGGTAGGTAGTCGTATACAGAAAGGTCAACACAGACATGTACGGTATGAAACAAAACAATGTGTTCGTGTTACTAACATGTCATCGTGCTTGGTAGGTAGTCGTATACAGAAAGGCCAACACAGACATGTACTGTATGAAACAAAACACTGAACAATGTGTTTTTGTTACTAACATGTCATCGTGCTTGGTATGTAGTCGTATGCAGAAAGGTCAACACAGACATGTACTGTATGAAACAAAACAATCTGTTCTTGTTACTAACATGTCATCGTGCTTGGTATGTAGTCGTATACAGAAAGGTCAACACAGACATGTACTGTATGAAACAAAACACTGAACAATGTGTTCTTGTTACTAACATGTCATCGTGCTTGGTATGTAGTCGTATACAGAAAGGTCAACACAGACATGTACTGTATGAAACAAAACGCTGAACAATGTGTTCTTGTTACTAACATGTCATCGTGCTTGGTAGGTAGTCGTATGCAGAAAGGTCAACACAGACATGTACTGTATGAAACAAAACAATCTGTTCTTGTTACTAACATGTCATCGTGCTTGGTATGTAGTCGTATACAGAAAGGTCAACACAGACATGTACTGTATGAAACAAAACAATGTGTTCTTGTTACTAACATGTCATCGTGCTTGGTAGGTAGTCGTATACAGAAAGGTCAACACAGACATGTACTGTATGAAACAAAACACTGAACAATGTGTTCTTGTTACTAACATGTCATCGTGCTTGGTAGGTAGTCGTATGCAGAAAGGTCAACGCAGACATGTACTGTATGAAACAAAACAATCTGTTCTTGTTACTAACATGTCATCGTGCTTGGTATGTAGTCGTATACAGAAAGGTCAACACAGACATGTACTGTATGAAACAAAACACTGAACAATGTGTTCGTGTTACTAACATGTCATCGTGCTTGGTAGGTAGTTGTATACAGAAAAGTCAACACAGACATGTACTGTATGAAACAAAACACTGAACAATGTGTTCTTGTTACTAACATGTCATCGTGCTTGGTAGGTAGTTGTATACAGAAAAGTCAACACAGACATGTACTGTATGAAACAAAACAATGTGTTCTTGTTACTAACATGTCATCGTGCTTGGTATGTAGTCGTATACAGAAAGGTCAACACAGACATGTACTGTATGAAACAAAACACTGAACAATGTGTTCGTGTTACTAACATGTCATCGTGCTTGGTAGGTAGTCGTATACAGAAAGGTCAACACAGACATGTACTGTATGAAACAAAACAATGTGTTCTTGTTACTAACATGTCATCGTGCTTGGTAGGTAGTTGTATACAGAAAAGTCAACACAGACATGTACTGTATGAAACAAAACAATGTGTTCTTGTTACTAACATGTCATCGTGCTTGGTGTGTAGTCGTATACAGAAAGGTCATCACAGACATGTACTGTATGAAACAAAACACTGAACAATGTGTTCGTGTTACTAACATGTCATCGTGCTTGGTAGGTAGTCGTATACAGAAAGGTCAACACAGACATGTACGGTATGAAACAAAACACTGAACAATGTGTTCTTGTTACTAACATGTCATCGTGCTTGGTAGGTAGTCGTATGCAGAAAGGTCAACACAGACATGTACTGTATGAAACAAAACAATCTGTTCTTGTTACTAACAAGTCATCGTGCTTGGTAGGTAGTCGTATGCAGAAAGGTCAACACAGACATGTACTGTATGAAACAAAACAATGTCTTCTTGTTACTAACATGTCATCGTGCTTGGTAGGTAGTCGTATACAGAAAGCTCAACACAGACATGTACGGTATGAAACAAAACAATGTGTTCGTGTTACTAACATGTCATCGTGCTTGGTAGGTAGTCGTATACAGAAAGGTCAACACAGACATGTACTGTATGAAACAAAACACTGAACAATGTGTTCTTGTTACTAACATGTCATCGTGCTTGGTATTTAGTCGTATACAGAAAGGTCAACACAGACATGTACTGTATGAAACAAAACACTGAACAATGTGTTCTTGTTACTAACATGTCATCGTGCTTGGTAGGTAGTCGTATACAGAAAGGTCAACACAAACATGTACTGTATGAAACAAAACACTGAACAATGTGTTCTTGTTACTAACATGTCATCGTGCTTGGTATGTAGTCGTATACAGAAAGGTCAACACAGACATGTACTGTATGAAACAAAACACTGAACAATGTGTTCTTGTTACTAACATGTCATCGTGCTTGGTATGTAGTCGTATACAGAAAGGTCAACACAGACATGTACTGTATGAAACAAAACACTGAACAATGTGTTCTTGTTACTAACATGTCATCGTGCTTGGTAGGTAGTCGTATGCAGAAAGGTCAACACAGACATGTACTATATGAAACAAAACAATCTGTTCTTGTTACTAACATGTCATCGTGCTTGGTATGTAGGCGTATACAGAAAGGTCAACACAGACATGTACTGTATGAAACAAAACAATGTGTTCTTGTTACTAACATGTCATCGTGCTTGGTAGGTAGTCGTATACAGAAAGTTCAACACAGACATTTACTGTATGAAACAAAACACTGAACAATGTGTTCTTGTTACTAACATGCCATCGTGCTTGGTAGGTAGTCGTATGCAGAAAGGTCAACACAGACATGTACTGTATGAAACAAAACAATCTGTTCTTGTTACTAACATGTCATCGTGCTTGGTATGTAGTCGTATACAGAAAGGTCAACACAGACATGTACTGTATGAAACAAAACACTGAACAATGTGTTCGTGTTACTAACATGTCATCGTGCTTGGTAGGTAGTTGTATACAGAAAAGTCAACACAGACATGTACTGTATGAAACAAAACACTGAACAATGTGTTCGTGTTACTAACATGTCATCGTGCTTGGTAGGTAGTCGTATACAGAAAGGTCAACACAGACATGTACTGTATGAAACAAAACAATGTGTTCTTGTTACTAACATGTCATCGTGCTTGGTAGGTAGTTGTATACAGAAAAGTCAACACAGACATGTACTGTATGAAACAAAACAATGTGTTCTTGTTACTAACATGTCATCGTGCTTGGTATGTAGTCGTATACAGAAAGGTCATCACAGACATGTACTGTATGAAACAAAACACTGAACAATGTGTTCGTGTTACTAACATGTCATCGTGCTTGGTAGGTAGTCGTATACAGAAAGGTCAACACAGACATGTACGGTATGAAACAAAACACTGAACAATGTGTTCTTGTTACTAACATGTCATCGTGCTTGGTAGGTAGTCGTATGCAGAAAGGTCAACACAGACATGTACTGTTTGAAACAAAACAATCTGTTCTTGTTACTAACATGTCATCGTGCTTGGTAGGTAGTCGTATGCAGAAAGGTCAACACAGACATGTACTGTATGAAACAAAACAATGTGTTCTTGTTACTAACATGTCATCGTGCTTGGTAGGTAGTCGTATACAGAAAGCTCAACACAGACATGTACGGTATGAAACAAAACAATGTGTTCGTGTTACTAACATGTCATCGTGCTTGGTAGGTAGTCGTATACAGAAAGGTCAACACAGACATGTACTGTATGAAACAAAACACTGAACAATGTGTTCTTGTTACTAACATGTCATCGTGCTTGGTATTTAGTCGTATACAGAAAGGTCAACACAGACATGTACTGTATGAAACAAAACACTGAACAATGTGTTCTTGTTACTAACATGTCATCGTGCTTGGTAGGTAGTCGTATGCAGAAAGGTCAACACAAACATGTACTGTATGAAACAAAACACTGAACAATGTGTTCTTGTTACTAACATGTCATCGCGCTTGGTAGGTAGTCGTATACAGAAAGGTCAACACAGACATGTACTGTATGAAACAAAACACTGAACAATGTGTTCTTGTTACTAACATGTCATCGTGCTTGGTAGGTAGTCGTATACCGAAAAGTCAACACAGACATGTACGGTATGAAACAAAACAATGTGTTCTTGTTACTAACATGTCATCGTGCTTGGTAGGTAGTCGTATGCAGAAAGGTCAACACAGACATGTACTGTATGAAACAAAACAATCTGTTCTTGTTACTAACATGTCATCGTGCTTGGTAGGTAGTCGTATACAGAAAGGTCAACACAGACATGTACGGTATGAAACAAAACAATGTGTTCGTGTTACTAACATGTCATCGTGCTTGGTAGGTAGTCGTATACAGAAAGGTCAACACAGACATGTACGGTATGAAACAAAACACTGAACAATGTGTTCTTGTTACTAACATGTCATCGTGCTTGGTAGGTAGTCGTATGCAGAAAGGTCAACACAGACATGTACTGTATGAAACAAACAATCTGTTCTTGTTACTAACATGTCATCGTGCTTGGTAGGTAGTCGTATACAGAAAGGTCAACACAGACATGTACGGTATGAAACAAAACACTGAACAATGTGTTCTTGTTACTAACATGTCATCGTTCTTGGTAGGTAGTTGTATACAGAAAGGTCAACACAGACATGTATTGTATGAAACAAAACAATGTGTTCGTGTTACTAACATGTCATCGTGCTTGGTAGGTAGTCGTATACAGAAAGGTCAACACCGACATGTACTGTATGAAACAAAACAATGTGTTCTTGTTACTAACATGTCATCGTGCTTGGTAGGTAGTCGTATACAGAAAGGTCAACACTGACATGTACTGTATGAAACAAAACACTGAACAATGTGTTCTTGTTACTAACATGTCATCGTGCTTGGTAGGTAGTCGTATGCAGAAAGGTCAACACAGACATGTATTGTATGAAACAAAACAATGTGTTCGTGTTACTAACATGTCATCGTGCTTGGTAGGTAGTCGTATACAGAAAGGTCAACACCGACATGTACTGTATGAAACAAAACACTGAACAATGTGTTCTTGTTACAAACATGTCATCGTGCTTGGTAGGTAGTCGTATACAGAAAGGTCAACACCGACATGTACTGTATGAAACAAAACACTGAACAATGTGTTCTTGTTACTAACATGTCATCGTGCTTGGTAGGTAGTCGTATACAGAAAGGTCAACACAGACATGTACTGTATGAAACAAAACACTGAACAATGTGTTCTTGTTACTAACATGTCATCGTGCTTGGTAGGTACTCGTATACAAAAAGGTCTACGCAGACATGTACTGTAAAAACGCAAATTATATTAGAAATGTGAAAAAAGAATTGATCAACGTACTGTATGAATTCAAATTGTATTAAAACTGTAATTAAAAGAAATTATACAACCAAAGAATTGCACTTGCAGATATACCTGAATGCAATGCTAGGATTGCTATATTGGGAATGTTGTGAAATACCAACGCTAGCAATACCATTCAATGTTTCATAATGTAACAGTAGGGTAGATACAAAATGGTAAAGTCCTTATGGTGATATTGATAGATTGCAAATGTTACATTGTTCTTGTAGACAATTATTAATCCATTAGCTACTAGATTTTTGTCACAATGGTTGCTTAATGAACCAATGAAAATTAGTTGATAAAAGCGAATCATATGGTGATTTTCCATCAATGTTTTATCAGTTTTGCAGAATGAAATATAAATATAAATAATTTGAAAAATAATGGATATGGCTAGAGACAGTTGAAATGTTATCCAAATTTGAGAAATTGTTTTGGAATGTTATCAACATCGTTTGTATGTTCTTACTAGGTATGTTTTTTTTTGTCGTATTATCATTAAGCTACACTACTTTAGAAAACTGGGAAAGGTTGTTATATCTGAGTAAAAACGATGTATTGTTTGTTTGTTTGATGATGTCTAACGTCACTTTCAACAATATTTCAGTTATATCGTGGCGGTCAGTTTTATTGGTGGAGGAAACCGGAAGACCCAGAGAAAACCACCGACCTGTCGCAAGTCACTGACAAACTATATCACATAATGTTGTACACCTCAACATGATCGAGATTCGAACTCACAACATCAGTGGTGATAGGCACTGATTGCATAGGTAGTTGTAAATCCAACTCAACTACCACACGATCACGACCGCGACGGGCCTTTAAAAACGATGTAAAATGAAGACAATTGAACCAACAGCGGCGCCTAAAAAGCAGGATATGTTTTTCAGTATAATTTCGCGATATCTCCTTTTCCACTCGTAGAATTTGGGGTCTCGTATAAAACTGGGTCAATCGAATAAGTTCATTATATCATTGTACAGCTGTAGTTCTTCAAGAAGACCAACATGGCAATAATAAAAAGCACAAGGACAATAATAATTAAAGCAGATGAACAATTTGAATCTTTGTTCACCACTGCATAAATGTATTGGGGTCTTTTAAGGGAGTTTAGATGCACTTTTATATTTCATTTGTCTTCCAATGATTATTCACATGCAAAGAGCGATACACGGGAGCAAAGTGTATTGGCAAACGTTCGAATTTCAACATGCAACACAAAGATGTGAAAAGCTATTTCCGTTCAAAGTGTTTACACTTGACTGATATTGTCCATCGTTATTGGATTATTACTCGTTCAATGTATTAGTGTGTCCTTATTTGTCGTATATCGTGATTTCACATCTTTATTTCCACGTTTTGTATTATAATTCATGATTCGTTCCTCACAAATTTGTCGTTCGTGCTTTTTAATAATTATTCATTGATTGTCTATTTTCTGAATTTATTTCGCGTTTTTACGTTCACATATCCGATCTGTAGAACACTCTAAGATGACAATGCGGTGTCCCTTTTTGTAATTGAGGTGTTGCTTTAATTTGTTAATTCACATTATAACTAGAGCATTTGTGAGAAGTACTATGTTGGGATGGGGATTTTGTGGTTAATTCCATGGCAACTGAAAAACAAAATACTGAGCATAAAAACCCAAGCTTTCCGCAGAACCCTCTCAATTTGGAAACTCCTGTATCCGCGCTGCCTAGAGTACCAGACGACGGTCTAATTCTGCAAATGTTAGCCATTTGGTTCTTCTTTGTGACATTCTGACTAAGTTTATTTTATTCAATTTATATTATGTCTTGTTTTGCAGTAGATTCCTGCATTGTAAGGACATGCGCATATGATGCAATGTACTTTTGTACATCTTTCTGTGGTAATTTTTAAGTTGTAAAATGAACATGGCTAATCAATTTCTGACTAACATATTTTGCCTATCTTTGGATATATAATGTTCAAGATTCCAGTGTTCTTTATAATATGTTTGAGAGTTGGCAATTTACTCACATATTGAAAACTCCTTCATGATCCCATCATTTCATTAAGAGGGGAAGCTTTTGTCACTTTTTATTGAAATGCATGCATCAATCAATCCAGGACAGTGCGCGGTCATGAATTTATGTGTTAATGGTATCGATCTTGCTTCTTTATCCGACTTTCTATTGTATTTTGGAACTATTCCGACAGTGTGATATATATAGTATAACTAATCGTAGATTTTGAATATCAAAATAAGACCACGAGTGACCGAAGTAAGCATAAGGATTAAACGAGTGGGCGGAACTTGTTCCGTCCACGAGTTTAATCATTAATGCGTATTTTGTCACGAGTGGTCGTATTTTGATATTCAAAGGGTCGCTTTGGTAATGTTATATGTGTGTTCAATATAGTATTTCATGTATATTGTGAGTGTTATTTAGATTGGTTAAGAAAATCAAAGAGCCCGAAAAAGACCTACCGACGATCCATAAAGCCCATCAGTTGCATCAAAAAAACAATACATGTTCTAAGAGTAATGGTCTTGAACCAACATAGTATACCCTCTTAGTCATGTTCTAAGAGTAATGGTCTTGAACCAACATATTATACCCTCTTAGTCATGTTCTAAGAGTAATGGTCTTGAACCAACATATTATACCCTCTTAGTCATGTTATAAGAGTAATGGTCTTGAACCAACATATTATACCCTCTTAGTCATGTTCTAAGAGTAATGGTCTTGAACCAACATATTATACCCTCTTAGTCATGTTCTAAGAGTAATGGTCTTGAACCAACATATTATACCCTCTTAGTCATGTTCTAAGAGTAATGGTCTTGAACCAACATATTATACCCTCTTAGTCATGTTCTAAGAGTAATGGTCTTGAACCAACATATTATACCCTCTTAGTCATGTTCTAAGAGTAATGGTCTTGAACCAACATATTATACCCTCTTAGTCATGTTCTAAGAGTAATGGTCTTGAACCAACATATTATACCCTCTTAGTCATGTTCTAAGAGTAATGGTCTTGAACCAACATATTATACCCTCTTAGTCATGTTCTAAGAGTAATGGTCTTGAATCAACATAGTATACCCTCTTAGTCATGTTCTAAGAGTAATGGTCTTGAACCAACATATTATACCCTCTTAGTCATGTTCTAAGAGTAATGGTCTTGAACCAACATATTATACCCTCTTAGTCATGTTCTAAGAGTAATGGTCTTGAACCAACATATTATACCCTCTTAGTCATGTTCTAAGAGTAATGGTCTTGAACCAACATATTATACCCTCTTAGTCATGTTCTAAGAGTAATGGTCTTGAACCAACATATTATACCCTCTTAGTCATGTTCTAAGAGTAATGGTCTTGAACCAACATATTATACCCTCTTAGTCATGTTCTAAGAGTAATGGTCTTGAACCAACATATTATACCCTCTTAGTCATGTTCTAAGAGTAATGGTCTTGAACCAACATAGTATACCCTCTTAGTCATGTTCTAAGAGTAATGGTCTTGAACCAACATATTATACCCTCTTAGTCATGTTCTAAGAGTAATGGTCTTGAACCAACATAGTATACCCTCTTAGTCATGTTCTAAGAGTAATGGTCTTGAACCAACATATTATACCCTCTTAGTCATGTTCTAAGAGTAATGGTCTTGAACCAACATAGTATACCCTCTTAGTCATGTTCTAAGAGTAATGGTCTTGAACCAACATATTATACCCTCTTAGTCATGTTCTAAGAGTAATGGTCTTGAACCAACATAGTATACCCTCTTAGTCATGTTCTAAGAGTAATGGTCTTGAACCAACATATTATGCCCTCTTAGTCATGTTCTAAGAGTAATGGTCTTGAACCAACATATTATACCCTCTTAGTCATGTTCTAAGAGTAATGGTCTTGAACCAACATATTATACCCTCTTAGTCATGTTCTAAGAGTAATGGTCTTGAACCAACATATTATACCCTCTTAGTCATGTTCTAAGAGTAATGGTCTTGAACCAACATATTATACCCTCTTAGTCATGTTCTAAGAGTAATGGTCTTGAACCAACATAGTATACCCTCTTAGTCATGTTCTTAAGAGTAATGGTCTTGAACCAACATAGTATACCCTCTTAGTCATGTTCTAAGAGTAATGGTCTTGAACCAACATATTATACCCTCTTAGTCATGTTCTAAGAGTAATGGTCTTGAACCAACATATTATACCCTCTTAGTCATGTTCTAAGAGTAATGGTCTTGAACCAACATATTATACCCTCTTAGTCATGTTCTAAGAGTAATGGTCTTGAACCAACATATTATACCCTCTTAGTCATGTTCTAAGAGTAATGGTCTTGAACCAACATAGTATACCCTCTTAGTCATGTTCTAAGAGTAATGGTCTTGAACCAACATAGTATACCCTCTTAGTCATGTTCTAAGAGTAATGGTCTTGAACCAACATATTATACCCTCTTAGTCATGTTCTAAGAGTAATGGTCTTGAACCAACATATTATACCCTCTTAGTCATGTTCTAAGAGTAATGGTCTTGAACCAACATATTATACCCTCTTAGTCATGTTCTAAGAGTAATGGTCTTGAACCAACATATTATACCCTCTTAGTCATGTTCTAAGAGTAATGGTCTTGAACCAACATATTATACCCTCTTAGATAGTAGTCATTAAAGTACAAACATTCACTGATCCTGATATTGTACTGTGTGTAGTCTTTTCATGTCGAAACTGATCTGTGCGTTGCCGTTGTAAAGCCATTTATAAATAGGTAGTTGAGATCACATTAACAGGTTAAACCCCGCCACATTTGTTTTCCTGTCCAAACCAGAAACTGAATTTCCAACGTTATGATGTCGATGTCTTTTCTTATAGTATTAATTGATGTGATTAGAGGTGGGTGTTCTTTTTGTTGATTTTGGTGGAATTGTTTACCATCACAGTTTATACTTCTTATTCATAGTTAAAAGACGATGTAATTTAAAAGTTAAATCCAATCCAAATCCCTGCTGCCGCTTCCGATTTGAGACGGCATGATATTTCAATATAAGACAATCGACTGAGGCTAAGCGATCATTTGATCGATAGCATTTTCGTCAATACAAACAATTGTTAAAATATTCACAACAGATGATTTCAATCGTATATGCTATGCATGCCTCGTAATCCCATACTCAAACTAGAAATTCACTAAGACAATCAATACAATTGGTTGCCATTACTTACGGGAACGGTGTCTTTGATTGCAAAGTCAGTTGCATACGAGAATGTTTCTTGAAAATAAAATAAAGTATCTCTATCACAGCTATAAGTAAATATTTTGAGACCAAATAACCGTAGAGATTGGTTCCATAATCAAACATGTTCGGTAATACGCATGTGCGATGCATTCTATATTGTGAATTTTACGGCAGTATTTATATAGCCAATGAACGACACTTTATTAGTTTTTGGTAAGAAGATTTTGAAGATACCAAAGCAAAAGGGTAACCAAAATCCGGAGATCGAAGAACAGACAGCACAATGGCCAAAAGTACAAACAACGATCTACAAATCATACATATAAAACTAAAGATCGAGTAACATGAACCCCACTAAAAACCGGGGGTTTACTCAGGTGTATCTTATCTTAATATAAAGTGGTTTTGTAGTTTTATTATTGGCTGTATGTCTCGCTGTTAGGGTAATATGGGTTTTGCAATATTGAAAGGTTGCACCCACAACGAGTCTTAATTATAGTCATTATCGGAAGGGGTATTTTTTCTATTAATTGCTTCCGGTAAAAGATCATCCATCATCTATATATAGCGGAACGTGAAATGAAAGGAATGAGTTAGGCAATGTTCGTTTTTCTTGAGAATCCCATGCATGAAGACCGCTGCATATTAATAATAGAAGACGTCAGCGAGAAGAGTAGCAGTTGCTACCCAAAGTAATACCGAGAGTATGTTGAAAAATACGTCCACCAAATATAACAGAAATGTGGTCAATAAAAAAAACTCAAGCATTTGATGTCAGTTTCATTGAATATGTTGTTTGAATCAGTCTGTGTTACACAATAGGATGCGCCTTTGATTAAATAAGATATAAATATGAAGAGAGTGACCATAATCGTATGAACTCTTAACAAATCGAACATATTTTGCAGAACTCACCTCTGATTCACACCATCTAATATCTAAAACCCGGTTTTTACCGCTTATATAATAAATATTATATGAATACGTATATTTAAAATTGATGGCTAAAGTTTGTTTTTTCACACCTAACCGCACTGGTGGTGTAATTGTTAGTGTACACGCCTCGGGTGCGGTAGATCGTGGGTTCAAGCCCCAATCTGGTCAAACCAAAAACTATAACATTAGCATTTGTTGCCTCCCCGTTAAGCACACATCATTAGCGAGTATTAGCAGCTAACGCTATAAAATCCAACTAAGTAACTTGGTCCAATACAAAACAGACATCATCATCATTACATCGAATGTAACTTGTTCTCACGATGATATAGCTGACACGTTGTTCATTTGATCTTTAACAATAATAACTCACTATTGCACACATCTCAAAATGATATTTGTTGGGTTTTCTTGTTGTTTTTTTTGGGGGGAGGGGGGGGGGATGATTGTGCTTAGATATATTTGTAGATTTCCTCTACCTTAAGTATGCTTCCTGCCATCTTTTGATCAAACGATTGCATTTGTTTTTATATTCACAGTTCCACGTAGATGCTCTATATTGCGAACAGCACAATATATAAAACTGCCGCAGTACAATGATAAGTATGTTGGAACGGGAATACTATGGAATACGGAAGTGAAAAATATATATTACTGTGCTATCCAGTGTGCATCGTACGAGAAATGTGTTGCCTTCTTATATCAAAAGAAAACCTGTAGCGGATACGATGAGATTATTCCGGCAGCAGAGGATCTGATGCCATATGTCGGTAAAACATTCTATCACGTTCAGAAACCATCTTCACAGGGTAATTCATCATTTTTTTTATATATTTTTTTGTGTATCTTATAATTTGAAGAAGAGGGACCACCATGGCCGTGATCGCATGGTGGTTGAATTTACAACTACCCATGCAATTAGTGCCTGTCACCACTGATGTTGTGAGTTCGAATCTCGATCAGGGCGAGGTGTACAACATTATGTGATAAAGTTTGTCGGTGGTTTTCTTCGGGTCCTCCTGTTTCCTCCACCAATAAAACGGACCGCCATGCTATAGCTGAAATATTGTTCAAAGTGGTGTTAAACACCACCAAGCAAACAGTATAATGTGAAGATATTTAAATTCGTGGATACCAAATTTCGTCGTTCAAGGAAAACAATTTGTTTTCAACGATATTTAAATTCGTGGATACCAATTTTCGTCATTTGAGGAAGAATTGTATTTTCAACGATGCGTAATTTCGTGGCTCTTCTCCCATAGTCCGTATACACACATGGTGACAAATATTCGTTGAATTCCCAATTTCGTGGTATACTACTATCCACGAAAATTGGAATACCATGAATAATGATGAATTCACAGTATTTCTCAGCGCTGTATATATTTGATATATCACAATTCCCCCAAAAATGATTGTAGAATTATAAATACGATTGCCATTCATTCGGTAAATATAAGCTACTGATATTTCCGAGGCAAATGACATAACTCCTGTATTTTTTGTTATTTCTTCATTATATTTTTTTTCTAAGTTAATGCTACGCATGTGTAAGAACCGCATCGATAGTCTAATGGTTCGCGCATTCGTCTCGAGATCGCGGGTTCAAGGCCTGGTCGGGTCAAACAGAAGACTATAAAAAAAAAAATTTGTTGCTTCTTCGCTAAGCACGCAGCACTAAAAGTAAAAGTTCCTATTGGTTCGGAATCAGGATAATGTGTCCGAGTGGGGCGACATGTTTATTCGTGGACTGTTGTTTCAGTGAACTACATCTATATAAATCCAACAAAGCGTGTTGGTGAAGTACAAATCGGACCTCATCATCATCTCATCTCATCTAAATGTAAAATATGTTACCTTTGTCAACTGTCATGTGCAACATGTTGTTATTATTAAAAAAGACAGACTTACGCCACCCTTGAGACAATAGCGGAATATGCACTACTCGTCTTTCATTATCCCTCCATGTAAGACAAGAATCGTTTTACCTCGTACGATATCTGACTGGAACAAGCTGCCAGAGCCCACAGCTATGAATCGCTAGGTTGAAACATTCAATCCTGCTGTCTCCTCTGTCATATACTAAATTATGTATCCTGTAAATAGTTTTAAACTTAGTCAATTGTCATGTAAAACCTCTGACACAATCTTAACCTTTTGACTGCACTAGGGTCATATATGTTTTGGGAAAGAAATTTAGGTTTATTTTCTTTAAGAATAAGCTACGTAAATACGTTATCACTAGATTGCACAATTTGAAGTCAGATACGGATATTGCACATATAGAACCTCTTTAAAATTAAAATAAAAAAAGAAACGGTAATTAACGTCACATGGATGTTAAAATGACGTCATGAAATTAATTATGCCACTCGCAATAAATGGTCTGTACTGCACACGATGTTACGATTATACACGAAACGTTGCAGTCAAAGTTGTTGAAGGGGGTCAGTATTTTCCAGAAGTAGACGCGAATGTTGTTCTCGTTATGCTATAGCTGAAGAATTGCTCACTTAGGGTTAAGAAACAATAACTCACTCACTCTAAACCAATAGACATTGAAAGAGAGAAATCTTGAAAGTAATACCCTAACATATGACAATCTTCCTAATTATATCAGTATGTTCCAATCCTCATGTGTACCTTAAATTTCAAACAGAAGAAAGAAACGAGAACAGCAGCTGAAATTGACATTTCTGTCTTCAATGGTGCAAGACAATCATACGATGTTAAACTTTCCATTTTTGGTTGCTTGACTTATAGTGTTTACCCTCATATAATAACACACTTTTTTCTTCTTTTTTTTTTAAATCAAGAACTTGTTGCTTGTCTATTTGATATGAAATAACACCATGCAAATTATCCTACAGTTTCATTCAGACATTTTATGGGGGTTATGGTGTTTAATGCCATTTTCAACAATATGTCAGTTATATTGTGGCGGTAAGTTTTATTGTTAGAGGAAATAGGAGTATCCGGTGAAAGTCACCGACCTGTCGGAAGTCACTTATAAACTTTATCACAATGTTGTATCGAGTACACCTCGCCATGAACGGTTCGAACTCACAACTTCCTGGTGATAGGAACTGATTGCACAGGTAGTTGTAAATCCAACTACCATACGACCACGACGGTCCCAATTTTTTATATTGATTTATAAATGCATAAAATAATAAACAAATTTACATAAATAAAATTAACAATTGAGTGATCTATTATGCTTACGCAATGCATCCTTTCATTTTTTAAAGACTGGTGTTCTGGTGACCGATATAAGAAAGACAGAGAAAATGGAATGTGTTATAAAGCATGGGATACACAGCTGTCATGGTCTGATGCACAATCGGTTTGTCAAAGAGAAGGTGGCGGTTTGGCTGTCCTGGACGCGGACTCTAAAATTGATTTGCTGGCAAATATCCCAGGTATTAGACGATCAATGTTTTTACCCAGTTCTATACATAGTGTAAGATTTTAAAGCAAAAGGTGAAATGACCGAATCTTGACGAGTAAAATATTAATTTAATACGTGTTGTTGTTTATTTGTAATGGACCATTTGCACATTTCCGACATTGATTCTAAAATTATACATTTTAAGGAGTTATTTCCCTTTTAAGGCAGGTAAAAGGTTCAATGTCATGCAAAATGCAATGAAAATAACATACAATCTGTTTAAAGTTTTAATGTTATAAAAACTGTGAATTTCTATGTGCTATGAAATTATCCTGTGATTTGTTTTACAAAGGTCAAATATTTATGAATTAAGAGAAAGTTATACTCAAATTCGTTGTCCTTTCCATGGCTCTTGTACCATTGTCCTATCGTAAGGGAAATAAATCTACAAACAGATATAAAAACGTGCATGTTTAGAATCAGATCTGGAATGTGCAAAAATTGCGTAAAATATTCAATCACCACGGTGGTTAAATTTCTGCGTAAGAATTCCGCGAAATTCCTTTCGAGTCCCATTAACGACTGCTTTTAACAACTGAAATGTGTTTTGAAATTTTGGTCATAAGAGAAACAAATTATATTTCAGATACTCGTGGATTACTCTATATTTATCTACTCTCGAGCGCTAAATTTTTCAAATTGTAAAGCTCTCGCTAAATCTTGAGTGGAGAAAAATCGTGATCAACCGGTAGCAGAAGGAGAATTTATACGTGTATTAATCCTACAGCCAATCCTCATGGTGTCAAGGGGTTTTGGGTTATGGTGTTTAATGTCACTTTCAACAATATTTCAGTTATATTGTGGCGGTCAGTTTTATTGGTGGAGGAAACAGGAGAAAACCACCGACCTGCCGGAAGTCACTGACAAACTTTATCACATTATGATGTATACGCGTACACCTCGCCTGAACGGGATTCGACCCCACATCGTTAGTGCCGATAGGCACTGATTGCATAGGTAGTTCTAAATGAAATACCATACGACCACGACGATCCCGACCTTACCTGTTAATAGTCAAATTTTTTTGGTCGTATATTGTTTAAATAATAATTATATTTTCTTGTATTAATTAGAGTACTTATGTTCACCTGGTGTATTTGGACCTTTAATAAACAAATGTTATTGGACAACATCAACACCGTTGCCAAGGAGTGCCAGTGGAACTGTGTGCATTGACAGTGGAAGCATGTTAGCATCATCATTTCCAGACAATGCTACTTACTATATTGTTCTCAATGGTACTGGAATACTTCAGAGGTCAGTGTATTTTAAACCTAAAAAGTGTTATCTCCGGTTTGATAGCTGTTAGTTGTTGCTAAGCAACGGCGAAGATAAGCTCATTTATTAGATGCACGTGCGATCTCGCTTTCAGATTGATTTTAATACATTTTTGACAGTCTGTATGACGCGTGAATTAACGTCAACATATCCGCATGTAGTGAGATAATTTTCCCTCTGATTTCACCTACCGTAATGACCTATGTATAATGCGCTAGATTTTACTTTACACATATCCTTCAATTTGGAGGAGAGGTGCGCCTTATAAACCAGAAAAATGTATTTCGCTCTTCTTCTTCAGTATTGATCTTTGGTGGCTTGGTTATAACGATATGGTTCTACATAATTGTGAATATAATGACTAATTTCATTTGTTTCAGCACTGATGTTTGGTGGCTTGGTTATAACGATATGGTACAGGAAGGAGTACTAAAAACATATAATGACCAAACTGCCCCATGGAGTAATATGATATCACTGTGGGGAAGCTTTGATAAAGACTGTATTGTCATTTCACCAGCGCACGACTTTCAGTGGATTGAACGTACATGTGATGATTCTTACAATGCAGTGTGTGAAATATCACTGGGTAAGATTGCTTAATACACATATAGGGGCTAGACATACACACTGAACACTGATAACGATCCCCAGGGTGCAAACCCACGGGAATACTCAGCGCGTCCACATGTGGTAGTTCCCTTTCGATTGGGGTGTCAGGATAAAATACAGATAGACTGTGGACATTATGAGCCGCACTCCCTGCACGTTACAGACGTATGTGGTAGATTTCGAAAAAGAGCATGGGGCATAAAAGACTAACATTTTCGTCCTTACCAACTCTCCATACTTATTCAGTTGAAATCAAAAGTCGTCGGCCTGGCTTTCTGATCCCTACCTCACTTTTATATATTGTTGACGGCCTGGCTTTCTGATCCCTACCTCACTTTTATATGTTGTTGACCTTGTTCTCTTCCTGAATATAGCTAGAAGATAATCCACCAATCAATCAGACAAACTACATAACTATTTCAGCTATATCAAGAAGAGTTTGAAGGTACCAAAGGGAGGTAATCAGAATCCCTATACCGAAGAAGAATAAACAACACAATGGCCAAAAGAAAAAGTACGAAAGGATAAACAACGATCTAGAAAACATACATACACATAAAACTAAAGATCGAGTAAAACGAACTCCGCTAAACACCGGGGGTGAAGTCAGGTGCTCCGGAAGGGTTAGCAGTTCAGTACTATAAAAATCAGACCAAGCATTTTGTTTGTTTTTTAGTTACAGATTTCTGGATTGGTGGAAAGGATGTGACAATCGAAAATATATGGCAGTGGATAAATGGCGATATGATGGATATGACAAAGTGGCATTCCGATCGGCCGGAAGGTAGCCGTGTTGAAAATTGTGCTGTGTTGAAATATGATGAGTCTGGCAATAAGTTTGCAGACGAAGACTGTTCACAAATGAGGAATTTTATTTGTGAAAAAACAATAATTCCATAGCGGAAATTTATTTGTGAAAATACAATAATTCCATAGTGATATTTTATTTGTGAAAAACAAATTCCATAGCAGAATGTTATTTGTGGGGAAAAATTCCTATGTGGAATTATATTGATGAAAATACAATACTTCCATAGCGGAAATTTCTGTGTGAACAAAAAAAATTATTCCTCCGCGGAATTGTATTTCAATTTTATTTTTCGTCATGTGACGCTGTTGCTTTTGACAATAGTTGTCCTCATGTAACCTTGTTTTTTTTTTAAAGTTGTCCTCACGTAACCTGCTACTTTCATTTATTTGTTGACGGATTATTACTCTATTTGTATTTCTACTCAGAAAGTGTGAAAAATGCTATATATTGCTCTCCAAAATGTTCATCTCCATTTACGCTCAGCACGCAACACTAAGGAGTAAGAACAAAGACGGGTTGGCTCGGAATCAGAATAATGTGTCCGGGTGGAGCGACATGTCTGCCCACGGACTGTAGTTTCAGTGAGATAGAACCATAGAAATCAAACTAATCGTGTTGGTCTAGTACAAAGCAGACATCATCATCATTATCTCATCAAAAGGTAACTTGTCGCCATATGGCTGAAAATTTGCTCATTTTGGCGCTAAGCTATAATCACTCATCCATAATCATGAAATACAATGTAACTGTCTTCTTCAGTGCGCATGACACGTTTCTATGATAATGTGTGGGTATGCCCAGAGACAAAATAAAGGAGTGCCAAATAAGCAAAAAAATGTAGGATCATTAGAAAAAATAGAACCTAGACAGAAATCGGCTAAGGAAATCTAATTCCCGATGGAAATGAAACATTAGTACCAATAATGATTGCATTAATTCCGAACTGTAAAACTGTAGCTCATTCCAATATAATTTATTTCTGGCTATCCTATTTAGACCGTTTGGTTTGTTAGCTCCAAAAGACTTAATTGTTGTGGCTGTCCAATCTTATGATTCTGAGAGTACCTGGTGAAGGTTAACCGGAAACGCGTTGTGTGCACTAAATTTTATAGCCTCGTTTTCATTTCTGCTCTGATAAGATATTTACCATACCTTTATGTCAGATTTAATAGCGGTAAAGATGCATATGTCTTTTCCCGTTATTGCATGTTACCGTTCATTCAAGCCGAACACACTATTACGAATACAATTTAAAAGTATAAGAAAATAAATAATTTCAGCAAGATCTTTTTAATGATTTTAACAAAATAACAACTCGCTTTAAATCCGTTTTCTCACATGACATAATGTACAGTGAAACCTCTATATTAATGACCTGAAAATGTATCCTTTAAATACAAGTTCAAATAATATACAGTATTCATTATATGGAGAAAATAAAACTGCCCTTTATACACAGTGATTTGTTTTTATTACATTTATAGTTTTATATTATAAAACCATAGAATTCGGTGTTTTTTGGTGATCAATCGTCATATTGCACGCCAGGTTTTCATATTGGACGGTATCTGATCTATTTTTAGCAGTGGGTGAAATCCCGGCTAAATTTATAAATTTACCAGCCAATCGTTTTCGTCACACAAGCATGGCAAAGGAGAATGACAGCGGGTCTGTCAACATGATAAACAAAAAGACAATTTGCCGACATTACAAATCAACAACTCAACAAAAGTATGGACGACAAATATGGATTAAACACTAAACGATCAACAAAACAAGCTACAAACAAACATTAGATCAAACATTGTGTAAATTTTACGCTGAATAAGGGTAATAACAAAATTACCGAACTCCGAACAATCTTACAAAGGGAAAATAAAAACTCATAAGTATATAAACAGACAAAATCAGTCAACAACCGGAAAACTATGAAAAGCGTAATGACCCTGACTTGGTACAGGCATTTCTAAAGAAATGGTGGGTTGAATCAGATTTTAAAGCGCCAAACCTCCCGCTTTCATTACGGCTGAAATGTTTCGGCTGTCACTATAACAGTATTTATAACAATACTGGAACAAAATAGGTAAAATAGTTGTCAAAGCAGTACCAAATTCAGTGAAGCTAGGACAAAAGACGGAAACTTGTACAAACACATGTTCATTACATACCATAAGACATGGCTTAAAACAGATATGAAACATG
The DNA here is from genome assembly GCA_963383655.1 of Bathymodiolus septemdierum. Taxonomy (NCBI): domain Eukaryota; kingdom Metazoa; phylum Mollusca; class Bivalvia; order Mytilida; family Modiolidae; genus Bathymodiolus; species Bathymodiolus septemdierum. The sequence goes on along the minus strand of OY726529.1, from coordinate 49,165,819 downwards.
AGTTTTACATGTAATTATAGTTGGAAAACCGAAGTGGCACAGAAGTTTTACAGATGCAGCAGAATTCAAAAATGAATATGTACACACTGAATTAGTACAAGTGTTCTATGATTTTAAATGGATTAGATCGGGTGCTTTTGAGTTTGAAAAAAAAACAATAAAACAATCCCTAAAAATATATCCAGGTACACAAAAAAAAACCTTGGTATGTTAAATGTAAAACAAATAATTACACCACTTCATTTTGTGCAATATTATTCATTTAATGCATGTAGGTGAGGGAAAAGTTAGTCACCCAAGAGTATCATATTCCCTGAGGGTTATGCCCGAGGGGAATATGATACTCGTGGGTGAATAAATGTTCATATTTCCTGAACCCGCATACTATAAATGTTTTATTATTCCGAATGAAACCAAGAAAACACATACATGTAAAAGCAGAATCTGATAAAATGTCAATTTTTCGTTTCTCTTTCAAGTAGCGTTTGATGCCGTACCTTATATTTTGAAGAGCACTTATCTTAAAATGGTTTCCATCAGTTTTCCGAGGGGGTGGAATATGATTTGTGTCCTGTGTGAACACGTGTTCTGATTTTTACCCATTGTCCAATCAAATTAATCTATTTATGGTATATAATATATGAGATATAATCAGATGCGTTATCGCAATCAATGAAGAGCAATAATTGTATAATATAGAGGTGTCCTTATAATGCAGGTTTGACTGCAACATTTGTTATTCCAAACAAGAGATATTCGGTTTTATATATATTCGATTAAAGACAAAAAGTCGTGATAAAACATCAATTTAACCTAAAAGGTTTGATGTTATATAATACAACGAATACAATGATTGCACCTAACAGACATAGGAAATAGTATAGCAATTTAAATCCAGGTGAGCGAGTGGGTAACGCTATACGAGCAATGACACGAATAATTTACATTCGATGATATATTAATGATAGAGGGCGCAGTATTATTCGAGTTGCATAAATTGTGGGCGACATTTTCCGCAAGCGTATGTATAAATTACCGTCTTCCAATCAAAGTATACTACCGTATTTGTACTCTTAGACAAATCAGAATCGAAATAAATCATGGAAGCCAGAATGTGTTTTGAATTTTAACATGGATTGGCGAATATTAGTAAATTTTATCCTTTGCTTCTGGCTCGGGATAAAATACTAATATCCGCCAATCCATGTTAAAACTCCCAACACATTCTGGCTTCCATGATTTATTTCTTAAACATCAACGGAGAAAAGCTGCACGTAGAGCTGAAATGTTTGGCTTCTCGCTCAATTATTTTTGGAATCATGTCTACTGAGCAGCCAGTATTTCTAGACAAGAACAACCTCCCAAAGAGTAAATTGTAGGCCAATCCATATGTTGTTGTTCAAAAGTCTGTGTGAAAATCGTCAAAATAGCATCTTCTTTAATAATGTTAAACTTGGCGCTTAACACTAATCAACCAATACTTGGATAAGAAAATGAGATAAAAAGAAGTGTGTTTATGGGTTGTGATTGCGAGTTAGCGAATGCGACTTGTTGCGTTATAACACAAAATTGTTGGTTCAAAATTGCGACTTGTTCAGTTATAATACGAGTTTAAAAATGCGAGTTGTTACTTTATAACACAATATTGCATAATAATTATAATATATTCTGAGACGATAAAGTCGAATTTTTAAATTCTGAAGCATTAGCTTAAAAAATATTTTGTAGTATAACTCGATGACGACTTTGCGGAAGGCAACGTCTGCAATTGTTACGCAATAATGAGAATAAGGGTAATAGCAAAATTACCACCGAACACCGAAAAGCTTTATATCAGGTTACTGTAAACGAACATAAACATTCTAGTTCATTAACTCGATATAAATAATGTCGTTGGTGGCGGTCAGAAAGAAAGGATATGGATGCATATGACTTTTTTTGGCAGAAGTATACATATATAATGTGGCCTGTGTTGACGCTTGGGGGCTCCAAGGTCAGCATAAAAGAGAATTTCAAGGTAAAGGGGAAGTGTGCAAGTAGGGTTGTCAGTCAGGATTCGGGAGGTTTTGTTAAGTTTTTATATTTTTTGCCCGTGGCAAGGGGAATAACTGCCTGCCGAACCACGTGTAAACCTCAATTCGCGCACCGGAAACATCCCACTTCTAGATCCATATTGAAAGAAATTAGTTGTTCTGTAATCACGCAGTAAGTTTCCTATGTGTTATTTAGTTATTGTTCAGACAATCTGGAAAATTTTCCATTTATATTATTAATAGGGGGAGAAGGTCTAAAATAAACAAAAACGGCACAGTGTAAAAATCTGGTCCGAGATAAAAAAAAAAAAAATTATGCAACACACACATACACAAAAAAAACACGTGTTGTTATTTCTAATTGAGACATGTCACGTGTTTTGATACATGTTTGTTCTATTGAGGAGCTGATGTCACTGCCCGGGGTGGGGTGAAGGTGTGCAGATAAAATAGTAGAAATCAGGGAGGCCAAAGGGAACATGGAGTTGGAAGACTTGAGGCATGTGCCCTACCTCAGATTGACCCCGCAGTTAATCAGATGCTTAGATTTTGCCCCTTTTGAAGAGGGTTAGGGGAGAGGAGAGAACCCCTAGATGAACGGCATAGGGAGAGGGTCAGGAGTGTCGACCAGTTAGTAGAGGAGTGGGAGGTGGCAGGTCCGGGTGCGCGCCAGACTCCGGATGAGCTCCTGGAAGACTGGGTGGATCGGATCTTGTTCTTGGCTACTAGAGCCTTTAGGGATTTACCAGAGATCCACATGTACCAGCAAGCGGTAGTGAGGTTCTGCCAGGGGACAGTAGATAAGGTAGCCGGAAGCTATGCATCCAATATCCGGCCTCAGAACATTGAAGAGACCATTGACAAAATGCGGTGGCATCAGCATAGCCATCAGGCTATTTATGAGCGTCCTCCTCGGAGGGAGGTGAAGCAGGTGTCCCCAGCGGCTTACAACGGTAGGTTAGACGGTGAGGAAGCAAGGGTCTGCGTCATAGAAGCAAACAGGGGAGAGGAGATGAGTCTGAAGAAAGAGATGGGGGAGGTGCTGTCGGCACAGGGGAAGGAAATGGAGGAGATCAAGTCCAACCTCGCAGCACTCTCGGCTCAAATGGCGGTGATGATGGAGGAGTTTAAGAGAGGTCGTGTTAGTGGGCATAGAGCGCCATCACGGAGTTCGTTCCTCAAAAGGGAGGACAAAGAGGGATGCTACCACTGTGGGGAAATGGGGCATTTCAAGAGGGAGTTCCCAAAATATTTGGGATCGCCGAAAGGGGAAAAACGAGTATCTTTCAAGGAAACTAAGGAGGCTTTAATCTACAAAGGGGTAACTCACGAGGTCTGAGCCCGCCTCTTAGTGCCAATATACAAGGCCTCAAGGGATCGGCGGAAGTAGATAGAGTGGTATCACATCCCATATTGAAAAGAGTGAGGGAGGAGGGACAGTCCCCTTTGGGTAACTGGGGAGTTGGGGAGCCACGAAGAATGCCGGGTAAAGGGCACCCGCCGGCAGTTAAACCTCCTCCGGGTACTAGCAATCCGAAGGGAGGGGGCGGGGAAAAAGGTGCGGGTCAGAACCCAGATGTTCATCCAGGCAAGGGGATGAGCATCCCTCAGGTTGCCAGATTGGAAAAAAGGCTCAGCTGTGGGGTCGGGTCTTCGATTGGAAAGTCTGCAGATGAGGGGGAAGGTACTCTGAGGAGACCCCCAGTCATCAGGGAGTCGGCAGGGTGCCATCTGGGGTATGGGTCCTCAGAGGAGGGGGAAGGCACCCTATTGGGCACGGACATGGAAGTGTCCATGGAGGAGAACCAGTCCAGGGACAGGAAGGGACCTCAGTTGGAGGACAGAGCCTAGACGATGAGAGTGGGGCAGTCCTAGAAGAACCTGAAGGGGAAATTGACAATGAGGGGGAGGAAGATGGAGTAGTAACGGTGCTCAAGTTGTCCAATGGGGTGATGTTTCGGGTCCCAATAGAGGTACAAGGCATGCGGTTTAAAGCTGTAGTAGATACAGCAGCACAGGTTCGTTTCGTTTCGTTTTGGTAAATTTCGTTACGCATTTTACAGGTACCCTTAATACAGTGGTATTTTTGGATTTTTCATTGTATTACTTCTACATATAATTATGTTTGTGAGCTTATTCTGTGCTTAAATAAAGCTGAAACACTGCTCAATTGATGCTAAACACCAATCATTAATCAATCGATATTACCATAGTTGTTTTTAACTTTTGTCATCCTACGTCCAGCCAAGGTGAGTGTTGGCTTGTCGCAACTAAATCATCTTATCAAAACCGTGGGAAAGTTGTTTCACTTTTGACATCTTTCATTACTTGAAGCAAAAATGCAAATTTCCATAAACATAGATAAAAGTTATAAGTATACAGTAAGCAATAAAACACTTAATTGTCACATTTAGATTTATTGGTGTTGTGAACCATTTTGATAATTTGAACTGATTTTGAATTATTTTCACGCTTAATTTGTTAAACATTCCCAATAGGTGAAACTAATCGCACGGAATGTATTAATAGATAAGATACAACAAGACAGATGTCTTGAGGCGACAACAACTAAATCAAGAACATAAGTAAAAATTATCTAGTATGGTTTATACAGTACGGTTACTTGTCTGGTCAAATTAATTTAAAAGGTCAGTGATTTCTTGATTTCACTGCAATAATGAAATAAACACTATGGAAGAATTCCAAAGTCCAATAAAAAAAAATCGTCTAAATAGAAGCAAAATCGATATCCCCCAGCTCACATAGACGTGCACTCTGACTTTCCTGTATTGGTAAAGGCACTTAAATGAAAAAAATAATTGGCGGAATTAGACGACTAATTTTATGCACCCAAACCTCTCATCTAAGTATATACAAAAATATAGTTATATAACATATGTTCTAAATATATGGTTTTATCTTTTTAATGTTTCTTTTATTTGTACATATCCGATTGTTTTATAGAGCATTATGTTTTATGTTTTATTTTTAGGATCTTATAAGTGTATACGTTTAATAATATAATTTGTTCACGCCGCGATATAACTGAAATATTGCTAATGTTGGCGTAAAACACCAATCAATCAATCAATCAATCAACCCATCTAAGTGAAATGATACAATCATGCAAGTGCTTTCCATGTGAGAGTGAAATGCCAACGATTACCCTATAATCTTGAACATTTATGTATATTTAATCTTCGTGACACAACAGTTGTCATATGTATAATATTAGTTCTATTAACTTCGTGACACAGCAGTTGCCATATGTATAATATTAGTTCTATTAACTTCGTGACATAGCAGTTGTCATATGTATAATATTAGTTATATTAACTTCGTGACACAGCAGGTGTCATATGTATAATATTAGTTCTATTAACTTCGTGACACAGCAGTTGTCCTGTGTATTATATAATATTAGTTCTATTAACTTCGTGACACAGCAGTTGTCATGTGTATTATATAATATTAGTTCTATTAACTTCGTGACACAGCAGTTGTCATATGTATAATATTAGTTCTATTAACTTCGTGACACAGCAGTTGTCATGTATAATATTAGTTCTATTAACTTCGTGACACAGCAGTTGTCATGTGTATAATATTAGTTCTATTAACTTCGTGATACAGCAGTTGTCATGTGTATAATATTAGTTCTATTAACTTCGTGATACAGCAGTTGTCATATGTATAATATTAGTTCTATTAACTTCGTGATACAGCAGTTGTCATATGTATAATATTAGTTCTATTAACTTCGTGACACAGTAGTTGTCATATGTATAATATTAGTTCTATTAACTTCGTGACACAGCAGTTGTCATATGTATAATATTAATTATATTAACTTCGTGACACAGCAGTTGTCATATGTATAATATTAGTTCTATTAACTTCGTGACACAGCAGTTGTCATATGTATAATATTAGTTCTATTAACTTCGTGACACAGCAGTTGTCATATGTATAATATTAGTTCTATTAACCTCGAGACACAGCAGTTGTCATATATATAATATTAGTTCTATTAACTTCGTGACACAGCAGTTGTCATATGTATAATATTAATTCTATTAACTTCGTGACACAGCAGTTGTCATATGTATAATATTAGTTCTATTAACTTCGTGACACAGCAGTTGCCATATGTATAATATTAGTTCTATTAACTTCGTGACACAGCAGTTGCCATATGTATAATATTAGTTCTATTAACTTCGTGACACAGCAGTTGCCATATGTATAATATTAGTTCTATTAACTTCGTGACACAGCAGTTGTCATATGTATAATATTAGTTCTATTAACTTCGTGACACAGCAGTTGTCATATATATAATATTAGTTCTATTAACTTCGTGACACAGCAGTTGTCATATGTATAATATTAATTCTATTAACTTCGTGACACAGCAGTTGTCATATGTATAATATTAGTTCTATTAACTTCGTGACACAGCAGTTGCCATATGTATAATATTAGTTCTATTAACTTCGTGACACAGCAGTTGCCATATGTATAATATTAGTTCTATTAACTTCGTGACACAGCAGTTGCCATATGTATAATATTAGTTCTATTAACTTCGTGACACAGCAGTTGTCATATGTATAATATTAGTTCTATTAACTTCGTGACACAGCAGTTGCCATATGTATAATATTAGTTCTATTAACTTCGTGACACAGCAGTTGTCATATGTATAATATTAGTTCTATTAACTTCGTGACACAGCAGTTGTCATATGTATAATATTAGTTCTATTAAAAAAAAAAAAAAAAAAGATTATACAGTATCAATGATATTTATATAATAATGTGGTGTTGTCTTAATATCATTATTATACCGAGTGTCTAATTGTCCAGGTAATATTAATAGGTTTTTATACAGTGCTATGTACAATATGGAAAGATGTTGTACGAGTCTTTATCACATATTTTGTTGCAATATGTTGATTTTTGCATGTCCAATAATATCTAACAGTCGGTGGTGGTTATTTGCCCTCAGGGTAAATACGGGGAAAATATTCGTATTTGCCCTCGAATATACGTATTTGTCCTCATATATCCGTATTTGCCCCCGTATTCAACTTCCAGTATCTGCGCAGTGGTCTCAAAGATTATATTTCAAAGTACAAGAAAAGATGATGCATAACGATATGCATAAAATCGTATTTCAATCAAATTAACACATTTCAACATATTGGAATAAATTTTAAATAACTTGAAATGGAATAATTAGCTCAAATATATACGTCGTGCTGAATAGGAATTTCCATTCAAATGTCAACGTCTTGGGTAGATTTTACAAACAGTTTCTAACGTCATTGTACAGATCGACATTGTTTGGTATATTTTTGAAACCAGATTCGAAGCAAAAATATTTGCAAGTTGAACAAAGGCAACTCTATTAAGGATTTATTTTCGCAATTTGTCTGTTCATAGATCTTTTTTGCAATTTAAAAGTCAATGCTTGGAAAAGGTCAATGTAAAATATGTGATAAAAAGATTATGACATGAAATTTTCCATATGGTCCCTGATATCAACCCTCGACCCATATCAGCCCTCCAGCTTCGCTGTCGGGCTTAATATGGGAGTCTCGAGCTAATACCAGGGCCGATATGGAAAATGTCATGTAATAATCTCTTGGTATTGTATTGAAAACCCGTATTGGACGAGTACTGCGGCGTCTCGTCCAATACGGGTTTTCAATACAATACGGACGAGTACTGCGGCGTCTCGTCCAATACGGGTTTTCAATACAATACGGACGAGTACTGCGGCGTCTCGTCCAATACGGGTTTTCAATACAATGCGGACAAGTACAATATCTTTCCATATTGTACATAGCACCGTATAATAACCTATTTATTATACAGCTGAAATGATCAATACTATAGCAACAATTTTATGTTATATTGTAAACTCTAAAAATGAATTAATAACAGCAAAATAACTGATCAACAATTATTATAAACAACTTTAAACACCGAACAAGTTAATTTGATTGTAAATTAATGTTAACATTGAATGTTCCACCATTTATACAAGCTCCAGAAAACGGCGTTTCCAAGACCAAGTGACCGGTTTAGCGTACACATTGCGTTTGACGTATTATTCGCGTTTATTCCAGGTTTACTGGGTGGCTGAGCAATTGGTATTTCTTCGAAATTTTCAATTGATAGCAGTATACTGTCCATATCATCAATAAGGAAGTCATCCAAATTTTCCACGTTACTTGTATTATCTGGTTTTGTGACAGTTGTCGCGGGTTTTTTACTTTCAATATTTGTTAATACATTGGACATTGATCTTTGTTTTTTTGCCGTGACAGAACTATATTCATTTACGGACTGAGCGTTCTTATGGCCAGTCAACTGCATAATATCGATATTTTCAAATTCAACAACTCTCAAACATTCGACAGTAGTTTTTCGGCCAGAGTGGTTTGTCTTTCAGCTAGGAATTGATGCAGATGTTGCCATATATTTCATTATATTTCCTAAACTGTGTACACACAGCGGTTGACATTTATACCAGCAGTTGAAGGGGTCTTTGTCCCACGATGGATGAGTTTGTAAGTAAAACGGTGACTCTGGTTCACACATTTCTTCAGGTCTCCTGCACAAAAATAATTACAAAATAAATTTGAATTACTGAACCAGTTTTTTTTATTTCAGATAAAGATGTTGGAGGATATCAATTTAATTAGCCATGATTAACTGTATTATTGATTGACTGATTGACCGACCGACTGATTGATTGATTGATTGATTGATTGAGTAATCGATTGATTGATTGATTGATTGATTGATTGATTGATTGATTGATTGATTGATTGATTGATTGATTGATTGATTGATTGATTGATTGATTGATTGATTGATTGATTGATTGATTGATTGATTGATTGATTGATTGATTGATTGATTGATGGATTGATTGATCGTTCGATCGATTGAACGACTGCATAAAATTAAACAGACGGACGCATATTAAATTATGTACTGATTTTAACTAACGTATTTACTCCATATGAGTCAACATATGAAACTTATGTGAGTCAGATTTTCATGCAAAGTGTTTTCATATTGTTGTGCAGGTTGCTGTATACAAGCAGTAAATTTACATGAGTACGCCGTGTAATAAGAAAACACCAATATATTTGGGAATAAGAGAAAAAGGAAAGTGCCTAGATTTGTACTCTAGGTAAAGCATAACTGGACAAGTATTAGGTGTTGCTGGTGTCTCAAATATTTTTGGATGGAAGGGTCTAGTATCTCCTGGATCTTTCCTGGTTTTTGTGTCTCGCTCATGAAACTGCAAGTAGCCATTACCATCAACGTCTTTTTCCAAAGTAATGTCTCCCCACCGCATTGTATGGTGTTCATCTCGTCCACGTAGTCCGAAAAAATTATTTCTCCACCAAATGGCATTTTGGAGACAAACTGGGTTGGATTTACCCATCACCTCCTTTTCCCATAACACCTGAAACATCTAACAAACCTTTAATATTTAAGTCGAACGATTGATACTTAGGGGAAAAAAAGGAAAAAAGATTTTCTTGGCTGAAAAAAGGGAAGTGGGTCATGATTTTGAACACTGTTTGTTTTATGTACAGGATATTTATTAATTTAGATAAAAACAAACAAAACTTCGAAAAAATATCAACTATTTGTTGAATATGTTCAACGGACCCGGAACTTTTCTGTGGGGGAAAAAAAATCACATTTTGACATGTTAAAGCTGACGGGGGACACTTGATTCGATGTGATACTACTATTATACGTCTGTTACCGAGATTATTTATTTATTTATCTTGACAAATTCTAAAAAAGAAACAAGACTGGGAAAGAATATGAACCGGTATGCTGACTAAAGGATGAGACTAATTAATTATGAAAATACATAATGTATCTCAAAGTATGAATTATACTAAAGATGGTTACCCTTTCCTCTTCATCAGAAATGCTTTGGGCCCTGTTTGGTCTTCTCCCTTTGCCTTCTTTTTTTAACTGTCTGCCTTTAGCCATCAGAACCTCCCTGCTGGATTTAAATTCGTCTGCACGAGCAAGGCTATATCCATACTCTTGGCTAGAAAGATATCGGTCCAAACTGTTTTTGTTATCCCTTTCAGACTTTCCGGTTCATATTCTTCTCCATTCTTTTTTTTTACAGTCAGAAAGAATGACCTCAAGTACTGATTTAACTGATTGGGTGGAATTTCATGAATTTCTCGTTGATCACTTGGCAAAGCTGATTTCATCCACCGTTTAAATACATCAAGATCTGTTTTAGTTTTCTGTTTTGTATTTTTCGGTACTTGTGCCTCCACAAAATCCTTAATTTCATCGTCATTTAGGATTTTCCGATTTGTTTTGTTTAGCAGACGACAAAATTCAACGAGTTACTTCCCTTACATAATGTACAATACGAAAAAAATACGGATTTTTCGGGACGTCCAATGCGGAAAAAATACGGCTTCCGGTTGTACATTACGGGAAAAATAATGTACGGTCACATGTCTTAAATGGGTGTTTTTGATTGGATTGAAATTATGGCTGTATAATAAGCCAAAATATTACAGTACCAAATATCACTACAGAAACTTACACGAAGTATAATAATTGATATTATTACATAAGGCTCTATTTTACTGTTTTTCTATTGGCCAGAAGCAACACACGTGACATTCCATTTTCTAACATACCCGGTATTGATTAGCAAAAATCAATTTCTGTGTAATGAATAATCATATTGCACTCTCGTGCAAAATCAATGAATGAAATTACGTGGCAGGTCAATTTTTTTTTAAATTTGAAAATTTCAAAAATTTCTTAAAATTTAAATTTTTTTTAAAGTTCAAAATTTTCATAGAATTTCATAAGATTACATGGAGAAAATAAAACTGCCCTTTATACACAGTGATTTGTTTTTGTTACATTTATAGTTTTATATTATAAAACCATAGAATTCGGTGTTTTTTGGGTGATTAATCGTCATATTGCACGGCTGGTTTTCATATTGGACGGTATCTGATCTATTTTTAGCAGTGGGTGAAATCCCGGCTAAATTTATAAATTTACCAGCCAATCGTTTTCGTCACACAAACATGGCAAAGGAGAATGACAGCGGGTCTGTCAACATGATAAACAAAAAGATAATTTGCCGACATTACAAATCAACAACTCAATAAAATTATGGACGACAAATATGGATTAAACACTAAACGATCAACAAAACAAGCCGTACGGCTTTTCCGTAAATATTTATTGGAAAAGGAGGTTGATACTGATTTTGAACATTACTACAAACAAACATTAGATCAAACATTGTGTAAATTTTACGCTGAATAAGGGTAATAACAAAATTACCGAACTCCGAACAATCTTACAAAGGGAAAGTCAAAACTCATAAGTATATAAACAGACAAAATCAGTCAACAACCGAAAAACTGTGAAAACCGTAATGACCCTGACTTGGTACAGGCATTTCTAAAGAAATGGTGGGTTGAATCAGAGATAAGAGATAGCTCTATTATTTTACTATTTTTATTGTTGATGCCAAGCAATAACTAACTATTCCCGCAGAATACTGCACTAATATACAATTATTGTTATACTGAACGAAACTAGGAATCTTTGGGCATGCTAAAACTACAAGAATTGTCTTCAAACTGCTCAGTTTGTATTTCCTACCGTCTTTTTTTCTAGCATCCACGTAGAAACTGGCAAGAAGTTTGTCAAGTTCAACTTTACTGTATGTTGAGAAATTGTGTGTGTTTTCCACAGTCCTTATCTGCCAACATTGCCTCAATGTCTATATCTGAGCTGTTCCCAAATCGACCGGCAGCCGCCATGATTCCAGATGACAACAATGCAAGGGAAATAATTAGATATTTTATCGATGTACAAAAGCGCGCCAAATTTTTAGGGGTTATTTCGTGCCACGCGCAGATACCCAAACCGATATTGTTTACCTATTTGCACATTGCAACGGGAAAAGGGGTTATTTCTTTTCACGTACAGAAAATACTGTTATTATTTTCCATCTAGTTTCTATAGTAAAGTATAATAATAACTGTTGGGGAATATGCACGTGGCGAAAATAACTATCTAAATTTGGCGCGTAACTGCACATCAAACTAATAACTGGTTATGTTACTGTCTGACACTAAGCAAACAAACATGGAAGTCATTGTGAGAGAACGGATCAGGACTAGATGGGACAAATAAGCTAGATGTGTGGTGTATTCAATGTTCATGTCGTAAAAACATGAATAAAGCCTTATCGCTTACATAATTTAATTTTGATTGGTTAATTTGTTGATTATTGTATTAAAATGTTAACTAAAATGAATTACATATATTTGTTGTACAAGTTTCTGTGTTACCAAGTGAACCCGTGTACGTTTTTCTTTACAACACAGGGCCCGGGTGGCTCAGTGAGTTAGGTAGTTAGATTACCTAACAACTCATACAAGCCTATCACCAATACGGCGTGGGTTCGCGCCCAGCTTTGTAAATTACAAAAAGGGTGCACAAAGTTTACCAGTTGTTTGCCCATGGTCGGTGGTTCTCTCCAGGTACTACGGCTTCTTCCACCACTAAAAGTGGTCGCCATGATATAGCTGAAATATTACTGAAAGTGGCGTTAAACACCAAAAAGCAATCAATCTTTACAATACATCGAAATTTAGATATTGCAAGTGGCGGAGAGAAAGTAAGGCTCCAACGTTGTACATATATTCTCACTCCTTTTTTTCTCCTATTATGTAACTTTAATTTTGCCTGATCTTCGTGATGGCTGTGTATGGTTGTTGTATTCTAAGGTCGCTCTTCCTCATTCGTGACTTGTTACCGGATTTGTATGAAGAGTAACACAATCGAACGGCGGCACTAGTGAAGCACTGGCAATCACCCTCGTTCTTGAGAGGGGCTTCGTGTTGCTCAATCTTTAGTTCTATGTAGTGTTTTGTTGACATTGTTTGTCTTGTTGACCTTTTTATGTTGGTCATTGTTGTTGTCTGTCCTTTTGATTACACTTTCGATATCTTCAGACTTTTTCATCAAGCCGGACTATTCACCTTTACAGTTTTAAAATACATTTTGAACTACACAATTATACATCCTTTCTTATGTTTTATTGTTTGGGGAATGTCGTTGCAAACGTTTACTCTGAGGCACGTACACAGCTAAAAATCACGGTAAATTATATAATATTTACATGATTTAAAAACAGTTTCTGTTCACACATAACCGTGGGAAAATAATCAAATTTACATACCAAATATTTCGCAGAAATATTCACAATATCTGTAGATGCGCTAAAACCACAGTTTTTGATATAACTGTTTGGTGTGCCGAGCAATTTTGATGACGAGGGTTGATTTTGTAAGGGCTTTATGCTCAATTTGAGAAATATTACTGCAAGGCGATATTGATAACATATAAAGATGTTCATATAAAACCAAATATAAGTATTTATTTTAGTAGATATAGGTAGGTATATGTACATGAAAAATTTAGTGGAATAAATAACAAGACAATTTCATTGATATGAAATATTATTAAGACTTATGTTTTCTTATTAAAACTAAGGTTTTCCTCCCTCAGGCATAGGTGATCTTAGCGGATTTTGGCTATTCTGTGTGTGCCCCTTGGTTTATTTGCTCCCAAAACTTTAAAAATTATTTGGCTTTTTCGACTATGAGCGTACCTGATGAAGGTTATTCCAGAAACGTGTCGCGCACACCAAATTAGATATCTACGTTTTTATTTAGCTAGTAGTTTAGACATACCCTATGAAATCTTGACACTGTTTTGCACCCAGTAGTCAGTGCTTTAGCACTGACATGGTCTATTAGATATTTTTTGTTATCGAAATTTAGTCTTATATATGTAATTATTATTAAAACTAATTTCCTTTTAGGTATATGTGATATTAGCCGATTTTGTCTAATACTGATTAGATCTTTTGGATTTCTTGTTCCCAAATATTTTAAAATTATTTGCCTTTCAAATAGTTTCGCTTTGAGCGTACCCGATGAAGGTTATTTCAGAAACACGTCGTATGTAATAAATTTTATATCTACGGGTTGTTTTTTTTGCACACGATTCGTACTTAGTAGTCAAGGATATAAATAAAACCAAGATACAGTACCCCATAGCATTATACTTTATATTATATTTTTGTTTTGGTTTTATTAGTGTAGATTTAGACATGCATTTATCTTTTCTCTTAGTAAACCGGTCTTTGTTCTTACATTCCTATTTCACAAAGGGAAAATCCAATGCCAATAGTGTAGTCTTTGAATTAACTCCAACGGGGATCAAATATGCTCTACCGCACTTGAAGCCAATACGCTAACTATTGCATCTCCTAGGTGGTCTTACTAAACATGATATGATTAATTCTGCAAATTATCATTTACAAGAAACACAGAACTATGTGATATCTACTTAAGGGGGTACCATACACTACAGGGAGATAACTCTTTAAAATCAGTTGAACGTTTTAATCATATGATATTTGTATGCAGATTTCAAGCATCTCGGTGATCAAAACCACAGAGAGAAAAACTGCTATGTGGCTAGTGAATTTATAGCTCTGAGTCTGTTGGTTGGAATCTGTTAAAATTTTGATATTTATTACAGTGGATATATTCAACCACACTGCCAAAAAAATAAGAAAATTAAACGAGCAGATCAAATTTTACCTGAAGTGTATGGTACCACCTTAAGTGAAAACGACACGCTTCTGAATAACCTTTATCGGGTACCCTCAAATTCAAAAGATCAGAAAGCCAGACACGCTTCTGAATAACCTTCATCCGGGTACTCTCAAATTCAAAAGATCAGAAAGCCAGACACGCTTATGAATAACCTTCATCCGGGTACCCTCAAATTCAAAAGAGCAGAAAGCCAGACACGCTTCTGAATAACCTTCATTCGGGTACCCTCAAATTCAAAAGATCAGAAAGCCAGATAAATATAAAAAATTGTTGCGAGTAATAAAACAAATGGCCAAAACAGGATGGCCAAAATCGGCTAAGGTAATATATACCCGAGAGAAGAGAACATTAGGTTAAATAATAATTGCATTATTTAGGAACTGTAAATCGCAATAATAAAGTAGATTAGCTGGTTTGTTGATATGTCCTATTTATATTTCTAAAAATAATTGGTTAATTAGTGTGATGATAAAATGCCCCACCCTACATTTTGTTATGCATTCACTTTAGTAAAAGGGTTAGTAATACCTTACTTACACAGATGTCTTATCTCAAATATTACATTGCAATTTGTTCAAAAGCTCATTACCTATCTTCTTTGTACTTTTGATTCCCTTCTTTGTAGAAGTACGCTGCAGATTATACCAGGTACTATTGTTTCCTCCATCAATAAAACCGACCTCCACGATATAAGAGAAATATTGTTAAAAGTGATGTTAAACAACCAACATCAATCTGACGATATCCTTAGTCGAAATGTAGATTTCATGTAAGTTAGAGTTATCTCCCGTTTACCGCTTGGTTAAAATCCTAGACCGTAAGGTTATATTTATTGTTGTTTTTTTGTTTTGTTTTTTCAAATCAGATATAAAAACAGCAATATTAGCAAAATAATGTAATAATGAAAATGATCATAGCTGAAAACAAAGCATAGAAAATGACAATAAAATTGTCCTCAAAATGAACTCTTTTTTGTTTATAGTAATTTTAAATTATTTTCAACCTCAATTTATCATACATTCGGATTCCCCGTGAAATACAAATATCACATGGTAGGCAATAATGTTCACTAATACACGTCATATGAAAATATCAAGCATTATGTATTGATGTGCAACACTTGCATGTATGTAAGTGGTATACGTGTCAGATCAAGCTTTAGGGGATCTGTAGGCTAAAATATCTATATTAAATATATAAATATTAATTAAATATGAAGACATTGTGAAGTCGACCACGACTGAACTTCCCTGATTATACTTGATACTCATAATCTTCACATTGTAATAGTCTATAATGAATTTCTTATGTTTAAGCAAACTCGGGGAACAGCAAGATTAAAATAACAGGGTGGGGGGGGGGGGGGTTGACAAGCATCTAATTTCAGGGTTAGGGTTATGGTATTTAACGCCACTCTCAACAATATTTCAGCTATATTGTGGCGGACAGTTTTATTGGTGGAGGAAACCTGAGAAAACCACCGACCCTGTTACAAGTTGCTGACAAGCCATCTAATTTCAACATTTCATACATTTTGGTGGTTTTCTTACTCTCAAATTTTTTTCAATTATTTGGTTTTCCTCTTTTTGTTTGTGCGGGGGCCCGGGTGGCTCAATGAGTTAAGGTCGTTGTAGGGCCCGGGTGGCTCAATCAGTTAAGGTCGTTGGATCTAACAACTCGTACAAGCCTATCACCAATGCGGCGTGGGTTCGCGCCTGGCTTTGTAATTTACAAAAAGGGTGCACTCGATTCGCAGCCGCAAGTGATAAAGTTAACCAGTTGCTTGCCCATGGTCGGTGGTTCTCCCCGGGTACTCCGGCTTCCTCCACCACTAAAACTGGTCGCCATGATATAGCTGAAATATTGTTGAAAGTGGCGTTAAAACACCAAAAATTTAAAAGTTCTTGTGTCATTGCATATTTCCCCGTTATGTATTAATTCTTTGCTTACGCAACTGATTGAATAGATCCTGTATTATTGCACATTTCGACGGACCAGTACTAATCCCTGAATAAAAGCACTGGTTTTAGAGACCTTTCCTTATTGCACATAAAGGACTATAGCATAATAATTTATTGGTTTTAGTGTTTTGTCCTGTTTCACTTTTAACACACTGTTAAGATTAAGGGAGACACTCGTTACGGCAAATTACTTTAAGATCGTGGGAATTTTCTTTAAGCCAAATAAGTAAAACATATGTATTGTTATTAGAGGGATAACTACTAAATTGTCAAATTAAGGTTTCTGGTAACACAAACAATTTAGATGGTTTGGTTAGATTTTGAGGCTTGATTTAACAAATATTACCATGAGGTGATACTAATAACAAAGAAATGTATGTATTTCTACTTCATATATATGTATATATAAGTATATATGCATAAAAGTTTGTAAGAACACAGCTGAGAAGTCAAATTAAACAACGGTTTAAACCCGCCGCTCTTCTGTGTCTATTCCAAGACGTTTAACTCTACTTCATATAAACGTCAATCAAACATATATAAAAATACATAAGCATAAGAGATTGTAAGAACATACTTGAATAGTCAAATGAAATCTGTCGCTTTCCTACACCTAATTCAAGACAACATGATTCTCCGTGGTTTTCTGGGGGGGTTATTTTGGTGATTTTTGATAACTCATGTTCGTGTTGCTCAATAAGAGACCTGTTGCACTGGCAAAATTATCCGTCCCTACCCATCACCTTTCCTTGTTTCGAGTCCCGTGGCGTTTAAATTTTTAAATGTTCTCGTCCTGAATATAGCTGAAAAATTGCTCGCTGGACGTTAAACAACAATCAATCAATCAATCAATCAATCAATTTTGGTTTTCTGTGTAGTGTTTTGTAGATCCTTGTTTGTCTTTTGTGTGTTATATTGTCTGTCTTTCTTTTATTTAATGTTTCTGATTTCCCCATTGGTTTCTCATGTTGCATGTTCTAGATAACTATAACTGCAATGTTATAAACGTTTGCAATCGTAAATAGTTCAAAGGACCTGATGTAATGTCCTGTAAACCTCAAATGAGTAGAATATGTCCTCACACTGATGTAATGCATTGTTCTGTCTTCTTTGAGCTGAGTATACTGAACCATTTTTTGTCCCATCTTCTCTTCGTCTTGAATTGTTTCAACTATTTCTTTTTAATGAAATTTCACATAGAACGCAGGTTTGTAACCATAAAACTAGTTTATTCCCAGCACTTTTGATTGTAATACTTGTACCAAGCCATGGAAATGAGTGTTCAGGGTAAATTTGTGTTAGAGGTATCGATTTTGCCTCTTTCTACGATGCTTTGGTTGGATTTTGGAACTGTTCCGATAGTGTGACATTTTTTTGTTTTTCACTTTTATTATTGAATTTGTGGTTTTAATGGTATATATTTTATTGCACATTTGCAACGGAATTGACATACTTTTGCACTTTTGTAACGGCATGGACATATTTGAACAAAATGTCGGCTAGTGATTGGTTATTAACCCGTGCGTACAAAACTCAAACACCCGGATTGTAGTTAAGGTACGTCATATGTACATGCAAAGAAGTGTCAAATTCAGACGATCTCGAGGCGCTTCAAATTTATGGTGCGTTTGTACTGAAAGAAACATGATTTCATTCGCACGTGTTAAAGCGGAAGTGACCTTTTTGTTTAAATTTTACATCATTAGAAATGTGTACTGTTCGTGTTAATGCTGTAGGCCAACTATTGTGACAGTCTGTTTTCTTTTTAAAAGCTAATCTGAGATCTTTGTTATATCTGCATTTTCGTTGAAGATCAAATTACCAAGAGGGGTTGGGGATATTAACTGGTTTAATACCACCACATGTTGTCCCTGTCCCAAGCCAGGACCTTTATTTTTAACATCCCATTTCGTGGTCCCCTTTGATGTGTTCCGTGAGCTAAGGTGAGAGGTGATTGCTATAGTGACAGCCGGAACCTTTGAGCCGTAATGAAAGCGGGAGGTTTGGCGTTTTAAAATCTGATTCAACCCACCATTTCTTTAGAAATGCCTGTACCAAGTCAGGGTCATTACGGTTTTCACAGTTTTCCGGGTGTTGACTGATTTTGTCTGTTTATATACTTATGAGTTTTGACTTTCCCTTTGTAAGATTGTTCGGAGGGTTCGGTAATTTTGTTATTACCCTTATTGATATTGGTACAATGATTGTCTATCACTGTTAAAACTTTCTTTTTCATAATTTTTATTTCATGGTTTCTCAAGATCTATGCAGACCATACATGTATGTGTTTGCTTACATGCTTGAGGTGCAAAGATAGTCTACATTAACTAATGTTACCAATACGCCTGTTAATATAACCACGTGGCAGGAATTGACATATCTATTAATCATCTTGTTAATTTCTAGTAAACATCTTAACTTCCTAATTACTTTGACAAATCGTTAGATTTAAGGCATGAATATTTTCTACAGGTAAAATAAGCACGACAGTCCTTGACTAGATATCTAATGATGGAACACCTCCTTGTATGTTTTTAAGAAATCGGGTTTTGCCTTTCACTATTATGATGTGATGATCAACAATTCCATCAATATTATCAAAAGGTGCAACTTCCTCTCACCTCAAATCAGACAAAAAAACACAAAAAAACAAGATATTAGGCGGTGGAAACCCAGGGCATGGCCTCTGATAGCCACACAGATGTGGTGGTACTAAATGTATTGAACATTTACTTTGATGAAGTTCTGTTGGGGAACAATTTTCTATACGGTGATTATCTGCATATCATCTATCTAAATGAGCTGGTCGTAATCACAATCCACTCTTTTCTTCATTCATTTATCACATGATTTGCAATAAAGGTAAAACGACGGGTTTCACTGGTGGGGCAGGAACTCCCCGCTTTTTGTGGGTTTCCTGTTGCCCAATATTCACTTTCCTGTGTAGTATTTTGTAAATCATTGCTTATCCCATTGTAATTTTTCATTTTGACCATTGTATACAGTATTGTCTGGCCTTACTGGAATTATGGCTTCTGATTGCCCCGTTGGCATTGCCAATCTTTTATTGACAAAAAGGATGCTACAGACACTCAAAAGTCTGCTTCTTACCTTGATATTAACTATGTAATCGACAACGAAGGAAGATTAAGAACAATCTACGTCAAGGTGATGACTTCACTTTTCCAATTGTCAACTTCCCATTAATCAGTAACAATATTCTAGTAGCACCAACATAACTAGGTCACAACTTTATTCTAGGGTTTGTTACCAGTACTGTGATTTTCTGGAAAGAGCTCAGCTGATGACGCAAAAACTACTCAAATAAAGGTACGTATCTCCTAGGTTGAAGGCATCGCTATAATAGGTCTACGATCGTCATCATGAACTGGTTGATCGTTACAAAATAAGCTCTTTTTTAAATGGCAATCGACCTGTTCTTGTTTTCTTTTCGCCATCACCACCAAGGCTTTCACAGGATCTACTCTGATCTAAAGAAAAAGAAGAAAAAGATTTTGGATTGTCCATTCTTGATTGCAACAGGATTTCACTAAAGTTTATCACAATCGCAACACACAAAAACTAAACTGACAAAACACTACGTTAAACTGACAAAACAATACGTAACGTTGGCATGTCTGCAGGAGACACCTTACGTAATGGAACAGTACAAAACATCACAATCTGTACAGACAAAAACTAACCTGACGATACACATCTCTGAAACAACAGTCCGAACAAACCATTTTTTATTGTTTTCGTTTTTTTTGTTTTTTTTTGCTTTAACTCGTTACTGACTCCTTCCTAGAGGAGAAGTAACAAATATCATTTTTATTTTTGTTTGTTTAGCTTACTCGGGACTCTAACCTATTTTCTTCCGCACTCTTGGTGAGTACATTTCACCATAAGTTTGGTGTCGGCAAACAATGATAGAAAAACAAGTAAACAAAACTCAATGTTCATCAAATGTTGTGAATGTTCTTTCTGGTTTACCTAAATTATTTTATGCATTTACCTATTTTTATAACAACATTAAGATGTACGTTTTCTTTTTAAGATAAGTGAAATAACTACATTTTACGAAAATATACTGTAAAATTTTGCCTACTTTCGAACGTGTTGATTGAATCCTTCCACGAATATGTGTCTTACCATGAGGCCTAATTAACAGATAGTTTTCATGTTAAATTGTATTTTCGCTTCCAAAAAACAATGCGGAACGGAATGTGAAACACCGAAATGCTGGAGATGGATTATATCATCACATCAACCACCACGATGGCGACATAAAGACATGCGCCCCGTGTCTCAAGCCACTACAACATCCGGTACGGTCATCATTTATACGCATGAGCAGGTGTGTCGAAAACATAAATTGTTTGTTTAAGAAAGCGTCCGTGCCATTCCAAATTAAATATGAAATATTAGAACAACATTCCAGATAATTTTCTAATTTTCGATAAATGAATGAGGTTTGTGTTTTAAATGAAGACATAACGACAGGTCTTTGTCGTCACCCCGTACTGTTAACGTCAAAAATGGCGCTTAATTATGTTTGCAGATCACAGATAGTTTTTGAAATAAGAAAATTTAAGAAGTTGAATATCCTATGTTTATTTGTGAAATAAGTTATTTCCTCACAATACATTCGATAAGAACAGTTTGAATATCCTATGTTTATTTGTAAAATAAGTTATTTCCTCACAATACATTCGATAAGAACAGTTTGAATATACCAAAGGGGAAATCAGAAGCTGTAAATCGAAGAAGGATTTACCATATAATAGTCAAAAGATAGTGAACAAAAGGACAAACAATGATGCACAAAACACTATACAGAAAGCTAAGGGACCGGCCATTTAACTTGAAGGGGGGGTTACGGTTTTTTGTTTCGTTCAGAATTTTTTTTTCAGACAACACAAGAGTTAGAATTTTTTTTCCATAATTTAGCATTAGGTTATAAGACAAAAACTCTGAATCAGATTTTTTTTTTTCCTCCACCAAAATCAGAATATTTTTTTCAGCAACATTGGGAATCAGAATATTTTTTTAGAAAAAAAACATACCCCCCCCCCCCCCCCTTCAAGTTAAATGGACGTTCCCTAAAGATCGTGCAAAATGACCCCCACTAAAGGGGCTCCGGAAGGTGTGCAGTGTACATGTGATGGATGTACAATCTTTTTTTTCATTATCTAAAGAATGAGAATCGTGAGTGAGTGATTGTTGTTAAATGCCAAATGCGCAATTCTTCAGCTATTTCATGGCGAGAACAAGTTACATGATAATTCTCAATTGAGACAAATTTGATTTTTGAGATACCATAAGTATAATTACATAACAAAAACGACAAGAAAACAAAAAACACACATACAACAAATCGTATATAATAGCCATTGTTACACTTAGTTTCAATCTGTCATTATTTTCACCAGACTTCGAGCACCTGCAAAGCTAACATTGTCTTATGCATTTCACAAGTAATTACACGCCCTAATGTATTATGCAATAGACTTTCACTGACACACAAACAATGGATTTTTGACGATTGTAATATCATCTGTATCTTCTGCCAACCAGGACAAATAGAAATGGAAATTATCCGGGTAATTGATTTACAATGGATTTTTTTAGTGTTGGGTTAGGTTTATGGTGTTTAACGCCACTTTCAACAATATTTCAGTTATATCGCAGTGGCCAGTTTTATTGGTGGAGGAAACCGAAGTAACTTTTAAGTGGTTTTCGTGGTCATAATTGTATACCTGTCACCACTAACTTTATGAGTTCGAATCCCGATCATGGGGATTAGTATAAATTTAGATGCTTAGATGTTTTCGAATAATATTATTATATTTTCACATTATTACGTCCAATGTATATGTAATCAAAGTTGGAAGTTCGATTCCCGCTGAGACAAGGTGTACTTGATACAACATTATGTGATAAAGTTTGTCAGCGACATGCGGCAGGTCGGTGGTTTTCTCCGGTTTCCTCCACCATTAAAACTGACCACCACGATATAACTGAAATAATGTTGAAAGTCGCGTTAAGCACTTTGACCTAACCTAACCTAGTCTCGGAGTCAACATTTCTAGTAACGTAACCGATCTTCTGAATCGAATCTATAAAATGCATTTAAGGAAAAGATTTCCCCGGGTTCATTCGCGAACAAGCTTAGTGTTTTTTTTCTTTTTTAAAGCGGAGGTCTTTGTTTGTCATTAAAAGAATTACTGTTTACATTTTTTTTTAAAAGAAATTGAAGTTCAAAGTTCAATTTAGGCTTTTTTTTAAATTTCATATGTATTAAAGAAATATATTTATAGCATTATATTTTTTTTCAAATAATGATTGAAATAAAATACATAAGATATGGGGCAATCATTTGACTCTGATGGTAGGGGGCTCTATTATAAGTTGAAAATAATAAATTTCTCCACTCTTGATAGACAAACACAACTGTTAGAAGAACGTTTGTTTTTGGACAGACAATTTGGCAGTTGTTTTGGATCTTTGGCCATTGCAGGATAACACAATAATCGTCAGTTAATATAAAATTAATTCGCACTCTCTGCGAAACATGCCGAAGTTCCCACCATAAAAACTCATCTTTCTATCTGTTTCTAAAACACGCAGAAATGAATTTTATATTTTCCGACAATGTACGTACATTGAATAATTTTTTTTTTCAGAGGTCTATGTTATAAGAGGAGCTTGAAGATACCAAAGGGGGTAATTAGAATCCGTTAATCGAAGGATTGTAAAACACGTTTAACAAGGCAGTTTCACAAGTTTTAGTTACTAGTATTATAAATTATGATGACACTGGTATGAACTATCAAACAATTGTATTCTATTATTATATCAAGCCCCTTCATTTGTATATATTATGATCAAAAGACGAAATTTAACTAATAAACAAAGATAGCAAAATCAATTTATCACCCGTGGAAAAATCATTCAAACTATATTCAATTACAGCTTACAGATATCCGACTTAATAACATAGCTATTTAGTATCTGTTTCTATTGACACTTCTAACAACAAAAGGGGCGTGGTCAGAACACGTTAAGAGCACATGACTGTCACGGGGTTAATGATGATAGCTTATTAGACACGGCAGTTCTAAGGGTACCAGATCACTAATGACTGGTTATCTATACATATTGGGCATAATCAAAGAGATGGAACGAAGTTATTGATATTGGTAATTAAACTTTACGCATTTATCAAAAGAGAAGGAGCCGGGTTGACATGGTCATCGGAATGACCAACGGTCATTTATACACAAACTCTTAATAAATTGTTTGTTTTGTAAATTAGTATGGTGAATCTCTGGAGTCGGTGTGTAACAATAATTCTATTTTGTCGACAGACAGTAAATATTTTGATTTATCTTTCTAATCCACCAATCCATTATATATTAACAAGACTTAATGAACGTCTATAAGATTATACGATGGCCGCGTGGTAAACTGATACTATTCTCGTTTGTAGAATGTGTGTAGGTAGATTAACCTTGTCTAAGACGACTGGTGATCAAATGACCAGAATTATAAAACTTACAGAATACTCAAATCATAATTAGAAAAAAAATCCACCACTGTTTAATTTACCTTGTCTAAGACGATTGGAGATCAAATGGCTGACCAGAATTATAAAACTTATAATACTCGAATCAAAATTGGAGAAAACAAAATCCGTCACGACTGGTGATCAAATGACCAGAATTATTAAACTTACAGAATACTCAAATCAAAATTAGAAAACAATCCGTCATTTTCAACCAGGAAAATGGCGGTCGAAAGTTTCCCGCTTAGATTGTTTTCCTTACATTGGCTTGAAAATAGCGGATGTATCTCATGAACGGACACAAAAATCAACATCAGCTGAGAAGTGGCACCATCTGGTCTTATTTCAGATCATAATTCGAGGGGGACCCTTCATTTTTCATTTCGTTTCATAAATGTTACGTTTTCTCCCAGGTGGTTGTGTTGGTTTGTCCATCCAAATTATTATTAAGAGTAATGTTGCCATCTATACATGCATTTTGCACGTAAGATATAAAAACACGTTGTGAACAGAACACTAAAAGTTATCATATAAAACAATACGATATTATTATTCGAAATGGTATACATTTTAGTATGATATATATTTCATTATGTTTTTCAAACGCTAAAATGAGAGGGCTATTGTTGAAGTTATAGTGTTTAACGCCACTTTCAACAATATTTCAGCTATATCATGGCGGCCAATTTATTGGTGGAGGAAACCGGAATTCCCAGAGAGAAAACCACCGACCTGTCGCAAGTCACTGACAAACTTTATCACATAATGTTGTATCGAGTACACCTCTCCATGAACGGGATTCGAACTCACGACCACGAGACTAAAATTAGTATCAAAGCAAATAGTCAACCATAATTTGATATGTCTTAAATGAAGTAAAAAAAAATTGAAATTTTAAATTCACCCCACGAAATTGTGACAGTTTGCAGAGTTAGGGGTAGGGTAATGGTGTTTAACGCCACTTTCAACAATATTTCAGTTATATCGTGGCGGTCAGTTTTATTGGTGATGGAAACCGCAGTTTCCGGATAAAACCACCGACAGTGACAGTGACATCAAATTCAATATATTATATTAATTATGTTATTTGAAATTTGAGAACACCACCAAACGAATGTTCGACCGTTTGCATAAATACATAAAATTCAATATATTATATAAGTAATCGACTGTAACATATAAGACACATGTACTATGTATAGCAGGTTATCTATTCATTTTGACACTTCCTATAGCTTACAGGCATGTCACAACACCTAATAAAGGGAGATAACTCTATCAAGCATAGTGGCTAATTGGTGCTATTCGTATAATGCCATGTCTGTAATGTTGGGTGGATGCACATGGACTTAAGCGATGAATATATATTTTTATTATACTTCTCATACTTTTTTCTATGTAAATTTTATTGCAATAAAAATACTATTTTTATAGTTTCATTCAATTCGTCTGAAAAGTACTATTCACCGGTGAATAACTCAAATGACTATTCACCGGTCGGTGAATAGCACTTTAATCACATGGTATTTTGTGGGTTTTTTAAAATTAATTTCTTCTTCAAATGCACACATGAAAATGTATTTGCTTTAAAAAGCATTAATAAAGTAGACTAGAAATTCATTAGAAAAGGACCTAATTTAGAATTTTGAATTGCACAGTTGTTCAGTATAATAAAACACTTATAGACTTGATATTCGGGTAATAGCACTTTAATTGTCCCCTCTGTACCAATTATTTTCCGAGGCGTTGCCTCGGAAAATAGTTGGTACCTTGGGGACAATAAAAGTGCTATTACCCTCATACCCAGTCAATAAGTGTATAATATTATATGGTAGTATGAACATAAGAGAAGCCCTACCTTTTTTAAAGCCAGTTTCTGAACAACATATTAGAAAGGATAAATTACGTTGTGATGTCCGTTACGATTTCTGTATATAAACGATGTTCGGTTCGTATTTACTTTCAGTTGTCTGTAGGAGGACTCGTGTCTTATTTACGTTTTTTGTGTTTGTTTGTGCATAGTGGTGCTCAACACATATTGCGTTGTGTTTTTCTTCGTCGTGTTTACCCTTTGTTGTCAGTTTCTCTAGATTGTCCTTTTTGATTGCCCCTTCGGTATTCTCTAACGTTTATTATAGCACAGCGGGAAATGAATAACAGCTGAGTGCTTGGTCTTCATCATGCAGTTTATACAACTAACAATGCAACTGAGACATGGTTCTATTACCAGCGTACAATATATACCACTCATTTTTTATATTTTGTCAATAGACATTTCCAAAAATACGTTTTACCAGCACAATTTTATTAGATAGAATTTACAATGTAGATATTTGCGAATAATCATGCGATGCAATGATTTTTACCGGTTGCCCTTTATTTCCTCTATTCAAAAAAGAGTCTGGTTAAAGATAATTGCCGAATCTGGATCTGGTAATCGTGTTTCAATTAATGCCATTAATCTGTATAATCTTATGCATTTGTGGAGACCGTGTTTAAAGTAAATTTTCAATGCGATGAAGATGAGGGCCGCTTTGTACTAAATCAACACGATTAGTTGGATTTTTATAGTGCTAGCTCACTGAAACAACAGTCCACGGATAGATATGTCGCCCCACTCTGACACATTATCCTAATTGTATAGTCTTTGGTTTGACCCGATCGGGGCTCGAACCCACGATCTACCGCACTCGAGGCGAGCACGGTAACTACCGATGCAGTTTCTTGTGCATTTGGCTTGTGTTTCTCAGGATCTGGTAGACCTTATAAACTTGCTTATATTAAGAGAATGTTTAATCTGGACCCATTAAACCTTTAATAAATTCATGCACTTCGGCACTAACATGGTTTATTATATTGAAATTTACAGTTGCTAAATCATGTAATTATTATTAATACAGAGGTACTCCTCCCTCAGGCATAGGTGACCTTAGACGATTTTGGCTATTCTATTTAGGCCCTTTGGTTTTCTTTGTCCCAATGATTTTTAGACTATTTGTCTTTGACATATTTTGACCTTGAGGGTACCTGATGAAGGTTATTCCATAAACGCGTCGTGTGCACTAAATTTGATATATACGTTTTTATTTAAGAATTTAATGCATTTTTTTGTAGTTTTATTGGCGTGTAAAAGCGTGGACCGAAGCACAATTTGTATGAAGCGCGCTAGTGCAAAAAATGTGCCTCGGACCACGCTTTTACACGCCAATAAAACTACAAAAAATTGCATTCAATTCTTAAAATTACATTTAAATCACACCAAAATTTAAAATTGTTGAATTTTTCGTTGTGAATTTTATTTGTATTAGATTATTTGCAGTTGGAAATTACTACGCCATTGATTGTTTACATCTGACGTCGTCATGGAGGCAGGTGCAAGTTCGGGTTTGAGTTTTATTGGGATGTAAAACATCTCTTTTATAATCATGTGACCACTTCATAACCAATCATATTGTAACATTTCAATGAAAAACGGAAGTAATGTAATTATTTTAGCTATAGATCCGATAAAACGTTTATTCTTGCTTGTATTAAAATTCTAGATCCGCCAAACATTTTATAGTTGCTTGTATCAGTATAGCTTAACCGTTTATTCTTATATAATGAATTAAGTGGATAACTATCTAGATCTGAAAAAAACATTACACTATTTGTATTTATAGGGAATGCTTAATTTGGAACTTTGGTGGGGTGGGGGCGTGCGTCGTTGCCGTGCTCGTATGGTAGTTGGATTTATAACTATCTGTGCAATCAGTGCCTATCACCAATAACGTTGCGAGTTCGAATCCCGCTCATGCAAGTTGTGCTCTATACAACATTATGTGATAAAGATTGTTTAAAGTGGCGTTAAACACCATAACCCTAACCCCCAGAAAAGGAGAGGATGATCGTGTGAATTTTGACAAGGCTGTTGATTGTTAGTTTGCTGCCCGTACAAAATTGTAGACGCAAGTGCTGGTAAAGGCTAGATAACATTTTATGTGTTTTTTAAACAGTAAACTATTAAATATATCCTGCGCTAAATCCTACCTCCACCTACCCTTCGGTGAGCAACGAACAACATACATAATGCCTCGCCTAACGGAAGAGATAACCTATTCTATCGAAATGTGCACAAATGTAAAAAGGAAAATATGCGCAGCAAAATATAAGAAAAAATATGAACATATACAATGATTTTCATGCGCAAACGTAATATATATTTTTTTCCAAATGAAGATCTAAAGTGCGCAAATGTAATGCACCGGGGTAAGCGTAATAAATTTGACTTGTATTAATCTTGATCTGAGCAAATCCTTATACCTTACATCCTTTTCTTGTTGTATTAAGGAATATTTAACCTCTCAATAAGTCCATGAATATGGCAAGGGAGAAATAATGATATCGGCCTACGCCCTCACGTTGTTAAGGACTGTTACTGGGATGGAGAACCTGTCTAAAATGTTTTTATTTTCGATAATTAATTTATTACCACACCATTTTATTTTGACTTTGATTGCTGAAATGTTTTTAATGCTTACTGAAGGTAATATAACCTCTATATGGATACCTTCGTTTCTGTGAATGGTGATTTTAGTTTTTACATTTATTCAGTTTATCAATCAAAATACGATATATGATTCTGACCCGAAAGTTTGATGCTATTTTATGCATTTTTCTGATGCTCTATACACCTCTCCAACACCACTGCAATTAAGTGAGCATGATTTAAGCATAATTTCGGCTAAAAGTTAGGAAATGAATCGAAAGGTATTCAAAACTAGAGTATCCGCGAAATTCGCGGGTTTCTTCTAGTTAAATGAATATTTAACTTCTCAATAAGTCCATGACAATGGCAAAGGAGAACTAATTATATCTTTGACAGTAACTGGCAAGGGAGAAATCATTATATCTTTGACAGTAACACATTATTCTATGTACATTGCCGAAATATCTGTTAACTTTTTACAGTAATTATTCCTGTACTGTAACACAAATGTTTGTCTAGTTCTGTAAACTAACTCATCACGGTTCGTTGCATTCACTAATAGCATCGTCACGCTATATACAACATACTTACAATTATTAATTTCGCGTGCCAATTTCTAGAATTCTAGCATTCATCTCTGATTTTTTTTCTTCTTAAACAATGGTCTTCAGATGTTTTCTAGTTATAAACAAAACATTTAAAAAAAAAATAATTTGTGTTATTAATCATTTCTTGTTTAATTGGCTCTATTCATATTGTGATTTCTTCAAGACAGAACTGCTAATGGAAATAATCACATTCTAAATAACAAAACCACGTCGGTACCATTTAAAATGAATTACTAGTGCCGCTCCGCGTTTCGACAATTGCTTGGTTTATTAGACATATTTGTTATTGAAATTCCTGCTAGTCCGTGTTTCAGCACTGAATTGGTTTATTGGATTGGATATCCACATTTTTCTATTTATTATTAAAATTCCTATAGTCCCCAAATAATGAAAAAATTATTAAAACTAATGTTCCCCTTTCTCGTGCATATAGGTGACCTCAGTCGAGTTTGGTTTTCCTGTTACAGCCATTTAATTTGATTGCTCTCAAAACTTTTGAATTGTTTGGTTCTTCAATCTTTTGAATGGTTACTCTAATAAAGGCATCATGCACCCTTAATTATATATTTTTGTTTTTATGACTAGAGGATTGCAAGAAAATAAATTGTACGAAAGCGTTATTATTTTACCAAAAAAAATGATGGTATATTAATACGTGTTCGTTCAACACTATTCGAGTAGTCACAAGAATGAAATGTATACGGCCATAATTTTATAATATTTAATAATTCAAATATTTGTCATTTTTAATTGATTAGATTATTTTCACTTGAAACAATACTAAAATATATAACAATGTTATAATAAATAAATTTCAGAACAGAATGCAGTTATCTTGTTATTTTTAGACAAATCCATTTCTGTATATAAATTTTCAATCAACAATTTTCTTTTATATTTTTCTTTCTATTCTTTTCTTTCTTACTTTCTTTCTTTTATTTTTTAATTTTCTTTCTTCTTGTTTTTTTTCTTATCTTTTCTGTTTTGTTTTTGTTTTTGTTTTTTTTTTAAGTTTTTCAAATTATATCACACATTTCTTGTTATAAGTCTTTCATTTCAACATTTCACTACAATAAAAAACATTTTTTTTTTTTACATTTGACAGAATAAACCACAATATCAATATTTTTCCTACCAGCTATATATTTTTTGTTTCTTTCCTTTTCTTTCTTTTTTAAATATAAAAGTAAATGTCCGTTTAAAAATATTATAATAAATTCGCCGTGTTTTTATTTGTGAGATTTAATTAGGTGTATTTGAACAAACTTTGTCACGCCTCTAGCATTTCTACTATGATAAATTACAGAGGATCTAACTGGACTGTCTGTCAAATAACTAAGCTCCTCCCACTCGATGTAAAAGGAAGAAGCCATCATGTTGATAACATCCTATCACCTCATGTGTAATTATGAGATGGGATTCTAGTTAATTGCACGCAAATTAAGGATATTGTTTCAACGTCGTGATGTTTTACCGCGAAATTGAAACGGATGACAAAAATAGTGAAATAAAACGTAATAATGATCAGGACGAAACAGACGATAATGATGACGCTCAAATTATAAAAACTACGAATTTTTCAATATCTGAAATTTTACGTCCAGAATTTGGTCAGAGAATAAAAGCGGAACCGTCATTTTCTGATAACTTTCCGTTTAAACAAGAAACTCTTTCAGCATTTCATCTCGTTAACAATCCGGCCAATTACCATCATTCATTGTTCAGCTTTGATGATATTTTTCGACGCTACAAGACATTCATGTGTTCTGCATCTCGCACTGATCGCAATTTCACATCCGGGCAACGCAATTCTTCAACAACAGGATCGATTCCAAAAGAAACACAACAACAGCGAGAACAGACGAAAACAATATCTAGTCCACAGGCTTCAGACACATCCGATTCTAACAGTAGAGAAAATGGAAGTTCAGTGTGGCCAGCCTGGGTGTATTGTACCAGATATTCAGACCGTCCATCAGCGGGTAAGGCAAATTATTATATGTATAAAAATCAAGATAATAAAAACAAAAGAGAAGATCAATTCAAATGTATATACAGTCAAATCTGTATTAAGAGGTCACCTCTATTAAGCACTCACCTGTATTAAAAGATCAATAGAAATGTGCATAGAGTCAAATCTGTATTAAGAGGTCACCTCTATTAAGCACTCGCCTGTATTGAAAGATCAATAGAAATGTGTATAGTCAAATCTGTATTAAGAGGCCACCTCTATTAAGCACTCGCCTGTATTGAAAGATCAATAGAAATGTGTATAGAGTCAAATCTGTATTAAGAGGTCACCTCTATTAAGCACTCGCCTGTATTGAAAGATCAATAGAAATGTGCATAGTCAAATCTGTATTAAGAGGTCACCTCTATTAAGCACTCATCTGTATTAAAAGATCAATAGAAATATGTATAGTCAAATCTGTATTAGGAGGCCACCTTTGGGACAAAGAAAAAAATTGTCTTTTAAGACAGGTGACCTCTTAAAAGAAGTTCAATTCATATGAAATGTTCTATTACAGGACAAGACAAATGTGACCTTTTAATACAGGTGACTGCTTAACAGGGGTGGACGCATAGGCAGGTTTGACTGTATATACTTTTCTGTAAGTTAGCGCCATATTATATTTTTTTGTACATGAACTCCTGCAAATAAAGAGTAAAACATATGAAGAAAACATTACCATGCTGAACTTATATTACACATCAAATAAACCTGCTTTTGTCTTGTCCTTGATTACGTTGTCATTCATTGACCCTGCTTTTGTCTTGTCCTTGATTATGTTGTCATTCATTGACACTGCTTTTGTCTTGTCCTTGATTATGTTGTCATTCATTGACACTGCTTTTGTCTTGTCCTTGATTATGTTGTCATTCATTGACACTGCTTTTGTCTTGGCCTTGATTATGTTGTCATTCATTGACCCTGCTTTTGTCTTGGCCTTGATTATGTTGTCATTCATTGACCCTGCTTTTGTCTTGTCCTTGATTATGTTGTCATTCATTGACCCTGCTTTTGTCTTGTCCTTGATTATGTTGTCATTCATTGACCCTGCTTTTGTCTTGTCCTTGATTATGTTGTCATTCGTTGACCCTGCTTTTGTCTTGTCCTTGATTATGTTGTCATTCATTGACCCTGCTTTTGTCTTGTCCTTGATTATGTTGTCATTCATTGACACTGCTTTTGTCTTGTCCTTGATTATGTTGTCATTCATTGACCCTGCTTTTGTCTTGTCCTTGATTATGTTGTCATTCATTGACCCTGTTTTTGTCTTGTCCTTGATTATGTTGTCATTCATTGACCCTGCTTTTGTCTTGTCCTTGATTATGTTGTCATTCATTGACACTGCTTTTGTCTTGTTCTTGATTATGTTGTCATTCATTGACCCTGCTTTTGTCTTGTCCTTGATTATGTTGTCATTCATTGACCCTGCTTTTGTCTTGTCCTTGATTATGTTGTCATTCATTGACCCTGCATTTGTCTTGTCCTTGATTATGTTGTCATTCACTGATCCTGCTTTTGTCTTGTCCTTGATTATGTTGTCATTCATTGACCTGCTTTTGTCTTGTCCTTGATTATGTTGTCATTCATTGACCTGCTTTTGTCTTGTCCTTGATTATGTTGTCATTCATTGACCCTGCTTTTGTCTTGTCCTTGATTATGTTGTCATTCACTGATCCTGCTTTTGTCTTGTCCTTGATTATGTTGTCATTCATTGACCTGCTTTTGTCTTGTCCTTGATTATGTTGTCATTCATTGACCTGCTTTTGTCTTGTCCTTGATTATGTTGTCATTCATTGACCCTGCTTTTGTCTTGTCCTTGATTATGTTGTCATTCATTGACCTGCTTTTGTCTTGTCCTTGATTATGTTGTCATTCATTGACCTGCTTTTGTCTTGTCCTTGATTATGTTGTCATTCATTGACCCTGCTTTTGTCTTGTCCTTGATTATGTTGTCATTCATTGACACTGCTTTTGTCTTGTCCTTGATTATGTTGTCATTCATTGACACTGCTTTTGTCTTGTCCTTGATTATGTTGTCATTCATTGACCTGCTTTTGTCTTGTCCTTGATTATGTTGTCATTCATTGACCCTGCTTTTGTCTTGTCCTTGATTATGTTGTCATTCATTGACCTGCTTTTGTCTTGTCCTTGATTATGTTGTCATTCATTGACCCTGCTTTTGTCTTGTCCTTGATTATGTTGTCATTCATTGACACTGCTTTTGTCTTGTCCTTGATTATGTTGTCATTCATTGACACTGCTTTTGTCTTGTCCTTGATTATGTTGTCATTCATTGACACTGCTTTTGTCTTGGCCTTGATTATGTTGTCATTCATTGACACTGCTTTTGTCTTGTCCTTGATTATGTTGTCATTCATTTTTGTGATAGTATGTGATCTTTTTGAGTTGAAGCGAATCTGTGCATGATTTTTTTTTAGTTTGTTTATATATGTATTGTCGATTGAGATCCAGTTATCAAGAAGATAAAGGATGGGATCCCATTAATTGGTTTAACCCGCCATATTTTTTAGCCTGTCCCAAGCCAAGATCTGGATTTCCAACGTGATATGTCGTGACATCCCTTTTGTTTTCTTTTCAGTGAGTTAAGGTGAGAGATGGTTGTTCATTTTGTTGATATTGGTGGAATTGTTGATTAACAGTGTTTAAACTTTCTTTTCACAATATTGATATAATGCATTAGATGGCTATTTTAGTATTGAAAGTTTTCAGTGATGCTAGACCCCAAAAAAGCTAGAAAGCCAAACTTTAAACACCGATCATTGAATAGCATAAATGAACTTCAATGTGTCAAATGAAACATTCTCCTCAGGAGTGTTAATGCAAGTCTCAAACTAAACACGCTTTGGTAGTGTCAATACTAGTGACAAATAAAGCACACCCATTGGTAGCATTAATGCTAGTGTTAAAATAAGCACATCCATCGGTTTGGTTTATAGTTTCAACGCCACTTTCAGCAATATTTCAGTTATATAGTGGTGGTCAGTTTTATTGGTGGAGGAAAGAGAAGTAACCGAAGAATGCCAACTACCTGCCGCAAGTCACTGACAAACTTTTCACATTATGTTGCATCGAGTACACCTCGCCATGAACGGGATTCGAACTCACAGCTTTAGTAGCGGTAGGCACTGATTACACAGGTAGCTGCAAATCCAACTATCATACGATCACGACCACAACGGCCCTTTTTACACAAGGGATACAACGTCCATTAAATGTAGTGGAAGATGTGATTTATTCCTGGAGCTATGCACAACAGCGTCTGTTAAAAGAATCATAATTAGTACTCCGATCTATGTATATTAAACACTCTTATATACCAGTCATAAAGATGTTTCAGCCATTTTCCCACCACTGCATACATGTACATACTAATACATATATTGTGTTTCTTATACAATAATTTGAATTTTGAAATAAGCAATGAAATGAATATATAAATAAGAAAAAAAAAAGATATATGTGAAATCGGCATCACGAAGAGTTTGAAGATACCAAAGGGGTAATCAGAATCCGTAAATCGAAGGACAGACAACACAATGGCAAAAAAAAAGAACAAACAACGATCTACAAAACCTTACACATAGAACTAAAGATCTAGTAACACGAACCCCACTAAAACCGGGGGTGCACCCAGGTGCTCCGAAAGGGTAATCAGTTCCTGCTCCACTTGTGATATCAACATTCTCACAAATAGAGTATGGCGTCACATTAAAAACTTAAATGTTGTGTCAAAGGAACAAACCACAGGTTTATTTTGCCCTCCTCCACTTTATCCTGATAAGTATAATACCTGATGGTCGGTTCATCTTTACCTCCAGTTGTTTGTAGGAGGGTTTATTTACATTATTTGTGTTTTTTTGCGTATAGCGGTGTCCAACACATATTGCGTTTTGTTTGTCTTCGTCTTGTGTAACCTATGTTGTCCGAGTCTCTGGATTGTCCCTTCGGTATTCTCTAACGTTTATTTTCATGATAAAGTCACGTGTTATGTCAACTACCTCTTGTATTTAATTCTAACATTACACAAATCAATCAATTAAAATGTCCTGCCCGTAGTCTTACGCAGTAATCAATGAAGCATGACATCATATGTAATCATGGTTGATTGAGTATACTTGTCACGGCTAGTTCCCTTCGGTAATGAGGTCCTAATTGGGCAAATTTTATTGGAGGAATTGTACTACTGTGTTACCCTCAATATTTGATAAGGGAATTTATCTGGTAAACAATTACGGAAACATTTAAAATCTACAAGATCGTGTTGACTTATTAAGATAAAGTGTTGATTAGTTAATTTGGAGAATGCCATCATTATAGTAGCTAGATAAAGCGTTGATTAACTTGAAATAATGTACGGACATAAAATGAAAACACATTTCAGAAGCTTCATTGATAATATCTATAATGATGTGTGTTGCCGAGTAGTAGTAAATTGAATTTTAACTGCAAAAAGATTGAAAAGAACAATTTCAGATATATACTAGTAATATGCTGTTGAACCAAATATTAATTCAAGATAGTACAATTTACGTTGTCAATCAAAAATATATCTATGGTTATATATCACGGGAGGAAAACCTTCAATATAAAGAACGAGTCGTCTGTTCTTTACAAAAATGAACAACCAGCTGACCCATTCTAAGGTACCATTCTTCGGTAAAAGAGCGGAAAGGACAAAGTTTTGTTTTTGCAATTTATTTAAATGTCAGTACAAATTCTTTGGCAATTTTATATTTTAACGAACGGTTCCACGAAAGCCCTAACATATACAATCACAGTTTCAGTTTGGTGCTCAATTATGTGCGTACTACATATCCTATCAAAGGAAATTACGACAACCCAACCTCGGTGCAACAACAGTTTGGTCTTTCATGATAAACTTATTTCTGATCCAAACTGGAGGTCCCCATGCGACAGCCAAAATAGGCACAATCACAGTTTAATCTTCAATGCTATGCGTATTTCGTATCCCAACAGACGGTTTCACGAAAGTCTGTAAATGTACAATAAAAGCTTGGTCTTATTGATATTTTTTGTTTCTTATCCTATCAAATGGTCCATCGCTATCCCAAAATTGGCACATAGTCGTCTTCATTGACAATCATATTTCGCTTCCTAACAAAAGGTCTGATGGCAGTATATTTCAACTCTTTCTTTCCACACATTCTGTGGTGTAATTCCAAACAATTTTGTAACCGATTTATTACCCTGAATTTGAATGGATGTTTAAAGTAAGGAATAAAATGGGGGGGGGGGGGGGGGGGGGGGGGGTTGAGGGAACAATGATCACACACACTTGTGGTATGTAAATAATTCAAACATATTCATTAAATCATTACAATAGTGCCAATATGTTCATGTTCATTGACGCTACAAGTAGTTGTTTATCAGTTTCCTTTACATCTGTAGGTCCAAGAACCAAGAAGACAAAATCTAAACACAGACCATCATCGGACGAGAAAAGACCCAGAACCGCTTTTACTAATGAACAATTAAATACACTTAAAAGGGAGTTTAATGAATGCCGGTACTTAACGGAGAAACGGAGGATAAATCTAGCAGAAGATCTAAACTTAACAGAATCTCAAATCAAAATTTGGTTTCAAAACAAAAGGGCAAAGGTCAAAAAGACATCTGATGCTAAGAATACTCTTGCGCTAAATTTGATAGCCGAAGGACTCTATAATCATTCCACAACAAATAACACCTCAAGTATTACTAGTGATGAAGACTGACTATCCGCGTTGTATTTATTATTATTAAAGTTTACAATTTTTAAGTCTGTTATTACTGTTCCAGTGTCAACATAAAAATAAAAGATTTATACTTAATGGGTAAGTGTAGTTATGATATACGTTTCCTACACAGTCAGTGATTGGATAATTAAAATTTTGTTATGGTACGATGTCTGTGATTGGTTAATTAAAAGGTTGTTAATACACCGAACATGCGCAGTGTAATTTAAAAGTTTAAAATTTAAATTTGTAAGAGATCAAAGTTTTACTCTGTTCAGTGGATTTCATCTTTTTAGCAAAAATATTTGGAATTTTTTTTTGTCAAACTAAGCCTATGCAGCTAAGTGAGTGTATTCGTTCACGGTTAGTTTGCCTTTTTCATCGATAAGCACTTTCATATCTGATTTGTGGTATCGCCCATTGCATTTCCTTTCACGTTAAGTTAACCGATGTTCTTTGTGGGTTTGATATTTTTGCCTGTAAAATACTTGAAATTACAATACGTTTGTTATTGTAAAAAAAACCCATTAATGAAATGTTTAAGAAAAGCTTAAAGATACCAAAGGGGTAGTAACAAATAAAGCGTAGATCAAAGAATGACAGACAATGGTCAAAATAAAAAAAGGCACAAACAAATATATACACAGAAAACAGAAGATTGAGTAACACGAACCCCACTAAAACAGTGGTTGAACTCGGGTGCTCCGGAAGGGTATCCAGTTCCTGTTCCATTAGTGGCCCCATCGTGTTTCTCTTGTTACAAAGCAGGTGATAAGTCATCAATGAGAAAAGGCCCGGGATAGTGATTACGGCAAACGGAAGATATCTCTGGCCATTAGTGACATATATATCATGTGCATTATGCTCATTTAAATGAATTAACAATCTCGCACACATTTTCATGCTCTTTTAACAATCCATTTTTTTTGGCCTTTCACAGAACGAAATGGTACATTATATAAATATTTCTAAATACATTTTTTAGCATCTATATTTATATTGTTAAAATACAAAAAAAAAGTATTTTAATAATAAAAATATGGATGCCAAAAAAATTATAAATAAATAATAAAAAAATGAACAATTGATTTGAAGGTGTTGAATTCCTTTACTATTATGATGTTATCGCGGTGATAAAAGTGCTACCTGAATAGGACACTTTACAACACATAAAAATGAGGGGGAAACAGAATGTGCCTTTTGTTTACAATTTATTGATTTAAATACAAAGTGCATAGTCACCTTTCTATAAATTGTTTTTTATGTTGTTGAAATGATACACGGGTTATCACATTAACTCGTAAAAATGAAAGTCTTCAATGAATCTAATTTTAATAATTTGTTTATTATCAACCAATTTTCATCTCATTTCAGTTTCATTAAAAATCGTTTACCGAAGTTCACATGCCATCAATTAAAGAGATACAGCTATTTTGTTGGGCCGTTTAACACCATATCGATCTTTGTGGTAATTGTTCAGACCGTTTTTTTATATTCAATTAAATGGCGGGACAATATATTTTTGCTCCATTGCACAAATTGTGTACGAGTTTATGATACTTTGACAAAGATATAATGAACAGTTTAATAAAGATAAGATATAGGCTGGTATACACTGTGTTCATAATTATTTTCTCAAAGACGTGAAACATTCCGAATGTTTCTGTGAAGTCTTTTCCGGAAAGTCTTGGGAGTGTTGATTGCTCCATTAATACAAAATAATATCTTAATTAAATGTTTTACTTTTTCTTTGCTTTTCTTTATATACTTTGAAAGCAGATCATATTACCAATATATAAGAGAGGAAAAGATAAATATTTATGTTTTAACAATTTGGAATTTTTTATGTGAATTTGGCTATATAATATTCTATATTTGACACAGTGAACGATATGGTTACAGCTGTTTCCTGTTTCTGTAATAGTGCGCTATGTATATGACAATGTACGGTAATGTGTCAACTCTTCTTGTTCCTGTAATTAAGACATTTATAGGTTATAAACTCCGCTTTAAACTCTCAGTAACTCTGTAACCTTAAATATAATTGATAAAAATCTGAACATCAAAATAAATTTATCAACATTATAACTTGGCCATAAGATATCTTTATGATATCTTTTCCGGGTAAGTTTTGTTTGAAAGAGTTGAAGTTTTTACTGCTGTTTTCATACAAAAAATAGTCGAAACCACAGAAATAAAAGTGATTTTACGTTTAAAAATCATAGGCGAAAAGATTTAAAATTATGAAGAAAAAGTGTGGTATTTTTACTGAAGTTTGCTGTGTTTATTAAACATGTCCAATGATTAGATTTGAAAATTTAAACAATGATGGCTTACAAACGACGACAAATGTTAACAACACAGAATACAGTTATCACTAGCATTACCCTTTATTCAATCATTTTGTCCAAAATTTATAAATATTTCTGTTTGGTTGATAAATTGGTACTCTTATATAGGCAATATACGTGCATTTCCGGATAATATCATCGAGGACTAACAGTCCACCAACAGAGGTATTGACCCAGTGATAGTAATAAAACGTAGATATCTAATTTAGTGCGCATGACGCGTTTCTGAAATAACCTTCATCAGGTACGCTCAAGGTCAAAATATTGGAAAGTCAAATACATTTTGTAGTTTAAAACTCTTTCTGATCAATTCTCATATCCGAACATCCGGGTATTTAATAATTCATTGGGGTGAGGTCAGCAGGAATCCTCTAGATTTTACCTAGATTCCAATGGAAAATTTGAATTTTATTTTCTTAATTTAAAATAAACCCGTCTGATATAAATTGACGAAAATCGAACTAGATAGTGTTTATAAGGACCAGAGGTGATTTTGATTAAAATATTTAACTTCTGTTGGAAAATAGCGAATAAATTAATATACATTGGAGTCTATGTAGAATCCCGAAGATTTTGCTTGGCTTCACCTCCAAATATTTTCTGCATCTCAAAATTGATAATCATTGATTGGTCAATTACATTGTGTGATGTCACTACGAAATCGAGAATAAAACCCCAAAGCGTATTTCATTAGAGAACATTCACGAAATGTCCACATACGTGCATGTTCAAATACCAATAAGGTGCATTAAGGTATCGATGTGTGTAATATTAATGACCTATGTGACAGAGGAATGTCTGAAATTTAGTTGCAATCACTTAATTATATCAAGTAATTCACAGAATCTACACATGCAGTCATATCGGAGACGCGTCGTGTGTCGTCCGACAATGGGTTCGTTTGTTATTATACAAACATTGAATAAGACGTCACTGCGGAGCTGTCATTTTTATATCCTAAAAGAAAATGGCGTGCAGAGTCAGATAAAATGGTGTGAAGAATTTACCAGTTGCACGTTAATTGAGTCTATTCTACCCCGTCTACTAGACTCGTTCTCCTGGGGAGAATTATTTGATCAGCTTTAAAAAGCTGAAACGGTTTAATATAACACCATATTAATTTACAACAATCTAGAGTACTACCCTTATTTGATAGGACAGTGACGAACACAGAAGATATAATAGGTTTATGAGATCGTTCAGCTTGTAAGTCAATGAAATTGAAGCTCCATATTTACTCTGTTATTTTAAATACCACACATATAGTTTATTGACGATGTAGTACAGTTTTATAAAGAAATTTGACTTTGCTTATGACTCTTTTACAGTATATCATAGTTCTATATAGTCGACATAGTAATTTAAAAAAATATATAAGTTTTGTATATGTATATGTAGATATTCAAATATATATATACATTATTAATTAGAAAAAAAAACAATATCAGAAAGTTCAAAACAAGTCCAAAATTTATTACAAAAGCAGAAACAAACGTCTTTCTAATATTTTTTAAATTATGTCCTCTATCACGTCCGCGCTATAATCTTACCGTTGGCTCTACATGAATGAGGTATCAGAACAGCTATGTTTTTAACGTATATAACAAAACAGTATCAAGTCAATGCAAGTTGACTGCTATTATAGATGGCATAATAAAATATAAAGATTATTTTTGTGCTTAACGCCACTTTCAGCAATATTTCAGCTATATTATGGCGATGATAAAATATACTAATTGGCCATATCTTATCATTCAATTAGGGAACTAGGGTATTTTGAAATTGTATATGTATTGTTTTTCTTAGTATTTCGTTGGTGTATAAATTCGACATAATCAGTAAAAGACAATGATATTTTGAGGGGAAACTTGGGTTCATAAATTTAGCTTAGCGGCCACTACTTTTTAAGGCTGTGTATGTATCAAAATAGGAATGTATGTCATGCATGTGGTGTTAGAGTAACAATGTATGGATTTTGTCTCTATTTCTACTATTATTCAGGGCCCGGGTGGCTCAATGAGTTAGGTAGTTGTAGCCAGGGGCCCCGGATGGCTCAATGAGTTAGGTAGTTGGATTACCTAACAACTCATACAAGCCGATCACCAATACGGCGTGGGTTCGCGCCCGGCTTTGTAAATTACAAAAAAGGGTGCACTCGACTTGCAACCACAAATGATAAAGTTTACCAGTTACTTTCCCATGGTCGGTGGTTCTCTCCGGGAATTCCTGCTTCTTCCACCACTAAAACTGGTCGCCATGATATAGCTGAAATATTGATGAAAGTGGCGTTAAGCACCAAAATCAAATCAAATCAAATTACTATTATTCTATTGAATTTGGAATTGTTCTGACAGTATTGTATTCTTAGCTTATCATTTTGTTGATTTGATCAAACAACTTACAGACGATTACGACCACACGACGGCCTTAGTAAATGGGAAATATGTATTTCTAAAGATAATTTTCCCCCTCATAGATTATAACCAATTTACAAGTTAATATCAAAATAATATCTTTGAAGATTTAAATGGTGTGTACACAATTTGATATT
Organism: Bathymodiolus septemdierum; assembly: GCA_963383655.1. NCBI lineage: Eukaryota > Metazoa > Mollusca > Bivalvia > Mytilida > Modiolidae > Bathymodiolus > Bathymodiolus septemdierum. The sequence goes on along the minus strand of OY726529.1, from coordinate 49,123,777 downwards.
GTGTGAAAAGAATATTGTTTAAGATTCTGCTGCGAGATACTAACTAAGAGATTAAATTTCATGTTAAAATTCCCATTAAAGTCTGTAGCATGTAATATACAGCCTGCATATTATATGACCATATTGGCGATATTTTCAATCTGTTTAATATTTTACATATCGACATATCCAATTTCTGACAAGCTCACCATGAATTTGCACTGAACATTGAAAATGATATTTTTTGCATAATTGGAACGGTGTGCGACACTAGGAGGTTCACTAAGGGTTGGATACATAGTGTCTTTATTTTGAACATCGTGCGTGACAGAGGACACCATATTAGTGTCTTTATTTTGAACATCGTGCGTGACAGAGGACACCATAATGGATTGACTAAGTTGCTCCTTTATTTGGAACTATGTACGGCACTATGGGTTTCACAAAGGATTGAGTACATAATTTCTTTATTTTGAACGGTGTGCGACACTAGTGGGCGACAAATGAGATGATAACAGATTGACTACGTTGCTAGAAGACCATGTTGGATTTACTACGTCCCTCCGTGTTTCAAGTGTGAGAGAGACAGCGAGGAATATAAAGGGTTGACTAACGTTTCTTTTTATTGGATAGTTCTACGAAACTAGATCAAACATGGTCCACTTTTTACTTTCAATCTATAAATACTGTCACTGTGTGCTTGTTTCAAAGAAACATTGAAAAGATGTCTCGAATCATTTTGACCAATCACAACAGGGCCGCCAAGAGAAATTTTGCAAGGCGGAACAAGACTGTCGTGGGGCCCCGAGGACAGGCTCTGAGACTTCTCTCAAAATTGAGGAATTGAGTTGACAATACCACACAAAAAAACGTCAAAAGAATATGGGGCACTTCAGAGATTCATGGCTCTCCGGGCCCCAGACCGATATACCGGCTGAACCCCCCTCTCATAGGATCTGAATCACAAAATGTGTCCTAATCCACAGTATATGTCGTCGTGTTTATACTTTTAGTATTTCATTCTTCTCTTATTTGCATAAGAAAATACAAAAAAAACAAAAATAAAAATATCACACTGTCGGAACAGTTCCAAGATTCAATAGAAAAAGCTTTAAAAGTTACGAAACACACATACACATGACCACTCACTTTCCTGGCTTGGTACAGGGATTTCAATAAAAACGTGGCGAGGTTAAACTAGTTTTATATGACCTCCTTAGTGACACAACGAAAAGCAATACTATCTCACCAGATGTACTTCTGTCGAAAACATTTTAAATTAGTCCCATAATATACCCCCTAAAAATGTTATGAGAAGACAATAAATTATCACTTGATAAATTGCTGCCATTGTCTGTTTCCCAACAGCTTAATATGTATTTAACAATAGTATTCCAAATTTAGATATTAAAATCTACAACCTGTTAAATCGTTAAACAAGAACACCGCTTCTGACGAATATGATACCCTTGTAATAGTGTTAAAGAAGGGCAAATGTCTGGATATATATCCAAATTTCAAAAGTAGAAATTTAAATAATTCTGATTTATTTATGAACTATGTGAAACAGTCTATATAACACGTTTATTACATAAAAACGTCCATTATGCATAGGTCACCTTAGCCGATTTTGGCTATCCTGTTTCGGTCCTGTGGTTTATTGCTCCCAATACTTTTAAATTATTTGGCTTTCCAATTTTCGATATTGTTCGTACCTGATGAAGGATATTCCAGAAACGCGTCGTGTGCACTAAATTTGATATCTACGTTTTTATTGTTATTATTGAGACAGTTCCTAACTCACTGGTGGTAGGAAGAGTTTGAAGATACCAAAGGGGTAATCAGAATCCGTATATCGAAGAAGAACAGACAACACAATGACCAAAAGAAAAGGCACAAACGGACACACGACGATCTACAAAAATACACATAACACTAAAGATCGAGTAACACGAACCCCACTAAGTGTTACGTCGTTAAAATAATGTGAGTGATTGATAGTTGTCAGCAATTTATCAGCTATATCATGGCGAGAACATGTTACGTTCGATGATATTATCCTGAGTACGAACCAACCCGTCTTTGCTCTTACTCGTCAAGCTGCGTGCTTAGAGGAGAAGCAGTAAATAGCAATAGTCTTTGGTTTGACCAAGGATATAGCCCGTTTGTTCTAGTCACAATCCAGTCCTTTCATGACTTATATCCAGATTGTTTACAACACTAACTCGATGGGTATCACTAGTAGAACAGGAACGTCTTACCCTTCCGGAGTATCCGTGTTCAACACTAGTTTTCATAAGGGTTCATGTTGTTCAATGTTTAGTTTTGTGTGTGTATGCTATGTAGATCACCGGTTTTCGTTTTCTCCTCCTTTCTGTTGGTCTTTACATTGTCTATCCTTCATCGATTGCTGGCTTCTGATGACCACTTTGATATCTTCAAACTTTTCGTATGCCTTATAGGAGAAATCGGCTATCTTGACCTTCTTTCTGTACAACTGCGAATTTCTACAATTTATGTACGAATATTACTTCATGTCTGCAAACAGTGTCTCCGGATTTCCTCGTAGTTGTTCACTGCGCCATTGGTATTAAGCTCCACCTTCCTTAACGCTACATATTTATAAAATGAAAAACAAAATATACCCTACTGTCGGAACAGTTCCAAAATATATCCTACTGTCGGAACAGTTCCAAAATATACCCTACTGTCGGAACAGTTCCAAAATATATCCTACTGTCGGAACAGTTCCAAAATATACCCTACTGTCGGAACAGTTTCAAAATATATCCTACTGTCGGAACAGTTCCAAAATATATCCTACTGTCGGAACAGTTCCAAAATATATCCTACTGTCGGAACAGTTCTAAAATATACTCTACTGTGGGAACAGTTCCAAAATATACCCTACTGTCGGAACAGTTCCAAAATATACCCTACTGTCGGAACAGTTCCAATATATACCCTACTGTCGGAACAGTTCCAAAATATACCCTACTGTCGGAAAAGTTCCAAAATATACCCTACTGTCGGAACAGTTCCAAAATATACCCTACTGTCGGAACAGTTCCAAAATATACCCTACTGTCGGAATAGTTCCAAAATATACCCTACTGTCGGAACAGTTCCAAAATATTGAAAAGTCTAATAGCAGGCAAAATCGATACCTCTAATACACAAATACTAATAGTTCAATGCGACAGTCTGTTCTATAGAGCTTGCGAATTCATTGTACTCTCTTTCATTTCCGAATGAAACAAAGGATTATATAACTTACTCGTATAGCATTTGGACAATATTATCAGATAGGGAACTGGAACATTCTTTTATCGAATCATGTACTAGGAATATAATCTATGAAATCAGTGTTTTAATATTGATTTGAAGTTAGATATATCATCAATTATTTAATAGATTCTAGTAATTACTTAATTAACAAATGTTAAAATGACTTCCTCATTGGCGAGTGTCCTGTCCCAAAACAGTGTCCTAGATTTCGAAAAAAGCAGAAATCGGCGTGTGTCTAACAGATTTGTTCCCATATGGTCTCTTTTTCATTAGTAGGCATATGCTGGAAGAGAAGAAATACTTTCATATTAGTTTTTACAATTTTACAATTTGCTTAAGTGATTTATGAAGCTCTGCTTAGAATAATATTTATTTAACGAACTTGTAGTGAAATTTTCAACAACTGATTTGGATGAAATATGGCGTTCTTTTGTGACTACATCAGCACATGTTTGATTCATAAATTATTTGATTATTGTAAAGATATTTGCCAAATTATTCACACCCATATCACTGTTAATACTGTAATGTGATCAATTAAGTAATACATGATGCCAAACCCTTTGTTTTCCTAAAACTTCTTTCAAATTTTAATAGGTCGATGAATTTATTATAGCACCGCTCTTTTAAATTAATACTAATAAAGTTATACAGTAGGGATTCTATCTACAAAAACATGCATATTTAATAAGAGACGTTTTTCAATTTTTCATAACATTATTTGGCCATAAATATTATTATATATGATGATATCTTTAAATCCTGTCAATTAATTCTAATATTTATTGTTGGGCAAAGATACCATCTCCGGGCACCTGTTTATAAAAACTTGTCAAATCAATTTAAGCGGCTAATTTGCATATTTAGTGTTTAATGTTGTCGTTAAGTTATTATTTTCCATCTACAGATTTACCATAAAAAATAAACATTAACGTCATTTTACAAACAAAGTTTTATTTTGTGTGCTACAAAATAAAACACCTATCTAATGTACGAATCATGATGTACGGCCATTAGTTCTGTATGACGATGCATTCTTCTCAAGTTTTTCAAGTTTTATGCAACATACGTTTTAATCTCACAGATTTTCAACTGCATGTACCGACTCGACCTTAATATTACCGAGGCCAAATGTGTTAAGCTATTCATTCGAACAACAACGTGGTGTCCTCCGTTTTACAAAATTTAGGAGAGTAATGTTCGCTTTCAGTAAGCTTGTTTATTTTATGAAAGAACACATTTTGGTTCTAGTTGAATGATATAATTATCTATAAATGTATAAATTACAGATATAGCATAAACAAGCCTGGTTTTGTTTACATACTGATGTTGACATTTTCTGATTCTTTTGTCGCCCTTTTTTGTCAGACCCGAAAGAGGTAGTTCAAGAGTACTGATGTCTTTCGTTTGATTTTTCATAGATTAATTTACAGTAGGACTGTACAATGGGTATACTTGATTAGTTTTTGTTTAAATGATAATAAAAAAAAACAAGACGACGGATCCGATATTCTCTCTTCTTTCTCTAGCAAAGACATGCGATTCGATGTCTCTCTCTTCTCTTTCCGCTAACACAGACTTGTGATCCGATGTCTCTCTCTTCTCTTTCTGTTAACCAAGACTTCCGATCCGAATTTTCATCTTCTCTTTCCACTAATCAAGACTTACGATCATATTTTGTCCTCTTCTCTTCTCCGATACCATGATCTTGTCGAAATATATTCCGTCTCTGCAGAAGCGATAATAAACGATGTATTTTCATATAGTGAAAATGTATAAAGATAAGGAAGTCAACAAAAATGTCAAAAATATTTTTTTATCAATATGTGACGTAAAAGTGTCTTTGACATTACTTCACTGAATATGGTACTGCTTTGACAACTATTTTACCTATTTAGTTCCTGTATTTAAATACTTTTATAGTGACAACCGGAACCTTTGCACCGTAATGAAAGCGGGAGGTTTGGCGCTTTAAAATCTGATTCAGCCCACCATTTCTTTAGAAATGCCTGTACCAAGTCAGGGTCACTACGGTTTTCACAGTTTTCCGGTTGTTTGTTTATATAATTACGAGTTTTGACTTTCCCTTTGTAAGATTGTTCGGAGTTCGGTAATTTTGGTATTACCCTTATTCACTAAGCAACGGTTGTGGGACGATATTATTCTCTTAACACTACCCTAGGTTAGTTGTTTTATTTCCACCAATCACGGTTTCGACCTCTTTGTTCTGGGCAAGGCTTACGATCATATGTCTGTCTCTTCAACCTTCAAAAGATCTAGCCACATGTGGTCACGTGAACCTTATTTCATCATTATTTGATCTGGTTGATCTTCGTTCTTTATTGATCTTGGTATCTTCATACGGATATATATGTATTAAATTTATATGTTTTGAGATAATGGATTTTTAAGCGCAAAGATGCAATGATTAGGTATGATGACGGGTACTTAACCTCTAGACCACGGAGGCTCCTTTTATGCAAATTAGTGGAAAATAAATGAATCAATATATATCACGATGCGTTTCTCGAAGGAATTTCAATTTCCCCCCATGTGATATGTTTTGATCCAAAAAACAATTTGATTTGATGATGCCAGTTGTGGTGGAATTGCATGAAATGGCCGTATGATTTTGTGGCTTCGTAATTATCCCAATGGTGAACTAGAAACGAAATAATGGTAAGTTTGAAATGTGAAATGATGATGATGGTGGGTCTTCTTTAAAAACTAATCTGATTGTGGATCATTATAGCTCAAATTTCAGATTATCACAATAGCGATACCCTTATAAACTAATCTAACCCTGCCACTTTTTATTGAAGTGTCTGTGCCAAGCCAACAAAGTAAGCAGTCATGTATTTGTGTGTTGGGGGTATCGATTCTGCCTGTTTCTACGATTTGTCTATTAGACTTTAGAACTGTTCCGACAGTGTGGTATTTTTTTTTCCATTTTATTACAACAAAAAAAAACAAATTCAAGTTTTCCCAATTTTAGAATTTCAAGACTTTAAAAAAAAACTGACGTAATGTATCTACATTGTTATTTCAACTGTCTAATTTATCATGTGTTCCCACATCCTAGCCTAATTAATAAATTAAATTAAAACCATATCTATAATCATACATGCCGCGATAATAAATATTACACTAGACTATCTTTTGTCAAATTTAATTGAAATCTTCCCAGTTTATTTTAAAGCGTTACTTGTACATTTGATACATAATAAAGTAGAGGCGACAGAATTAATTGAGACATTGATATAAAAAAGGATATCATTTTCCTAACAATGATTTGTTAATTGTAACGTAATACGTATTTTACATTTAAATCTCGGCTGGAAACTCTAAGTTTGTCTTATAGCAAAGGGACTATTTTTTTGTGTATAAATATTTATTGTGATTACGGTGTCAATCTGTCACTACATAAATAAGTCATCTAGTGGGGGATGACTCTTTAAAACAGGTGGCTTCTATTAATTAAATTTCACGTTTCACGGTATCTTCTGTCTGTTTTTTTTTTAAATTCACTGCAGTATACTGATACTGGAGAAACAACATGAAATGAAACAGTTGGAAATTATGGAAATTCGACCACACCGATTGAATGTGTAGCGTTGGTTTGTTTCCTTTTGATAGCAAATTATGAACGGATTCATCTAACTAGAAAACCAGTCGTCAGTCTCGCACGAGTCTTTACTTTAAAAATATTTTATTGTCAAGCAATTATACAGGCAATGGATCTAACCATATCTTTTCTTCTTTGTGTAATGTTTTGTAGATAGGTGTTTGTCCTTTTGTACTTTTTTTCTTTTGGCCATTGTGTTGTCTGAATTCTTCTGCAATATACGGATTCTGATTACCCCGTTGGCATCTTCAAACTCATCTTACACAGACTCATAAAATCGAGACAACCAGCCACCGAATTAGTAATGAATCTTTAGGCACCGTATGTGAACCTATTATTTCATTCCAGAAATTATAAGGGCGATGCAACAACTATTAAATTCATTTCTGAGCATATTAGAATGGTATATGAACCATTTATCTAATTTCTGAACAAAATACTAATAGTGTGGCATATAAATCTTTTGTTTCATTCCAGAACATATTAGTGTAGCATATGAACCATTTATTTAATTCCAGAACTTATAAGAATGGCAAAACCATTTATTTAATTTCAGAACCTATAAGTTCGATAGATTTATTTTCAAAACGAATCATAGGAACAGAGGACAAATTGATAACCCAAGCACATATATACATGAACCCTCAATTTTCCTGGCCTGGTACGGGCACTTCAGTGAAAAGTGGCGAGGGTTAAACTATTTACAAAATATTAAAACCAAGTGTAAATAAACGTTAGAGAAAACCGATGGGGTAACCAAGAACGGACAATCCAGAGACACTGGCACCATTGGGTATGCAACACAAAGGACGAGAACAGAAAAAAAAAATAACACAACACAGAGAAAACCGAAGGGGTAACCAAGAATTGACAGTCCAGAGACACTGGCACCATTGGGTATGCAAGACAAAGGACGAGAACAGAAAAAAAAATAACACAACACAGAGAAAACCGATGGGGTAATCAAGAACGGACAATCCAGAGAAACTGGCACCATTGGGTATGCAAGACAAAGGAGGAGAACAGACAGAACAAATAACACAACACAGAGAAAACCGATGCGGTAACCAAGAATGGACAATCCAGAGACACTGTCACTATTGGGTATGCAAGACAAAGGACGAGAGTAGACAGAACAAATAACACAACACAGAGCAAACCGATGGGGCAACCAAGAACGGACAATCCAGAGACACTGGAACCATTGGGTATGCAAGAAAAAGGAGGAAAACAGACAAAACAAATAACACAACACAGAGAAAACCGATGGGGTAACCAAGAACGGACAATCAAGAGACACTGTCACTATTGGGTATGCAAGACAAAGGACGAGAACAGAAAAAACAAATAACACAACACAGAGAAAACCGATGGGGTAACCAAGAATGGACAATCCAGAGACACTGGCACTATTGGATATGCAAGACAAAGGACGAGAACAGAAAACACAAATAACACAACACAGAGAAAACCGATGGGGTAACCAAGAATGGACAATCCAGAGACACTGGCACTATTGGATATGCAAGACAAAGGACGAGAACAGAAAACACAAATAACACAACACAGAGAAAACCGATGGGGTAACCAAGAACGGACAATCCAGAGACACTGTCACTATTGGGTATGCAAGAAAAAGGACGAGAACAGACAAAGCAAATAACACAACACAGAGAAAACCGAAGGGGTAACCAAGAGCGGACAATCCAGAGACACTGTCACATTGGGTATGCAAGACAAAGGAAGAGAACAGAAAAAACAAATAACACAACACAGAGAAAACCGATGAGGTAACCAAGAGCGGACAATCCAGAGACACTGGCACCATTGGGTATGCAAGAAAAAGGACGAGAACAGAAAAAACAAATAACACAACACAGAGAAAACCGATGGGGTAACCAAGAATGGACAATCCAGAGACACTGGCACCATTGGGTATGCAAGACAAAGGACGAGAACAGACAAAACAAATAACAAAACACAGAGAAAACGGATGGGGTAACCAAGAACGGACAATCCAGAGACACTGGCACCATTGGATATCCAATACAAAGGACGAGAACAGAAAAAACAAATAACACAACACAGAGAAAACCGATCGAGTAACCAAGAACGGACAATCCAGAGACACTGGCACCATTGGGTATGCAAGAAAAAGGACGAGAACAGAAAAAACAAATAACACAACACAGAGAAAACCGAGGGGGTAACCAAGAACTCACAGTCCAGAGACACTGGCACTATTGGGTATGCAAGAAAAAGGAGGAAAACAGACAAAGCAAATAACACAACACAGAGAAAACGGATGGGGTAACCAAGAACGGACAATCCAGAGACACTGGCACTATTGGGTATGCAAGAAAAAGGACGAGAACAGAAAAAACAAATAACACAACACAGAGAAAACCGATGGGGTAACCAAGAATGGACAATCCAGAGACACTGTTAATATTGCGTATGCAAGACAAAGGACGAGAACAGAAAACACAAATAACACAACACAGAGAAAACCGATGGGGTAACCAAGAACGGAAAATCCAGAGACACTGGCACCATTGGGTATGCAAGACAAAGGACGAGAACAGACAAAACAAATAACACAACACAGAGAAAACCGATGGGGTAACCAAGAACGGACAATCCAAAGACACTGGCACCATTGGATATGCAATACAAAGGGCGAGAACAGAAAAAACAAATAACACAACACAGAGAAAACCGATGGGGTAACCAAGAACTGACAGTCCAGAGACACTGGAACCATTGGGTATGCAAGAAAAAGGAGGAAAACAGACAAAACAAATAACACAACACAGAGAAAACCGATGGGGTAACCAAGAATGGACAATCCAGAGACACTGGCACCATTGGGTATGCAAGAAAAAGGACGAGAACAGACAAAACAAATAACACAACACAGAGAAAACCGATGGGGTAACCAAGAGCGGACAATCCAGAGACACTGGCACCATTGGTTATGCAAGACAAAGGACGAGAACAGAAAAAACAAATAACACAACGCAGAGAAAACCGATGGGGTAACCAAGAACGAACAATCCAGAGACACTGGCACCATTGGATATGCAATACAAAGGACGAGAACAGAAAAAACAAATAACACAACACAGAGAAAACCGATGGGGTAACCAAGAACTGACAGTCCAGAGACACTGGTACCATTGGGTATGCAAGAAAAAGGAGGAAAACAGACAAAACAAATAACACAACACAGAGAAAACGGATGGGGTAACCAAGAACGGACAATCCAGAGACACTGTCACTATTGGGTATGCAAGACAAAGGACGAGAACAGAAAAAACAAATAACACAACACAGTGAAAACCGATCGGGTAACCAAGAACTGACAGTCCAGAGACACTGGCACCATTGGGTATGCAAGAAAAGGGAGGAAAACAGACAAAACAAATAACACAACACAGAGAAAACCGATGGGGTAACCAAGAACGGACAATCCAGAAACACTGGCACCATTGGGTATGCAAGACAAAGGACGAGAACAGAAAAAACAAATAACACAACACAGAGAAAACGGATGAGGTAACCAAGAACGGACAATCCAGAGACACTGGCACCATTGGATATGCAATACAAAGGACGAGAACAGAAAAAACAAATAACACAACACAGAGAAAGCCGATGGGGTAACCAAGAACTGACAGTCCAGAGACACTGGCATCATTGGGTATGCAAGAAAAAGGAGGAAAACAGACAAAACAAATAACACAACACAGAGAAAACGGATGGGGTAACCAAGAACGGACAATCCAGAGACACTGTCACTATTGGGTATGCAAGACAAAGGACGAGAACAGAAAAAACAAATAACACAACACAGAGAAAACTGATGGGCTAACCAAGAGCGGACAATCCAGAGACACTGGCACTATTGGGTATGCAAGAAAAAGGAGGAAAACAGAAAAAACAAATAACACAACACAGAGAAAACCGATGGGGTAACCAAGAACGGACAATCCAGAGACACTGTCACTATTGGGTATGCAAGACAAAGGACGAGAACAGAAAAAGCAAATAACACAACACAGAGGAAACCGATGGGGTAACCAAGAGCAGACAATCCAGAGACACTGTCACTATTGAGTATGCAAGAAAAAGGACGAGAACAGACAAAACAAATAACACAACACAGAGAAAACCGATGGGGTAACCAAGAACGGACAATCCAGAGACACTGGCACTACTGTGTATGCAATACAAAGGACGAAAACAGAAAAAAACAAATAACACAACACAGAGAAAACGGATGGGGTAACCAAGAACGGACAATCCAGAGACACTGGCACCATTGGGTATGCAAGAAAAAGGACGAGAACAGACAAAGCAAATAACACAGCACAGAGAAAACCGATGGGGTAACCAAGAACGGACAATCCAGAGACACTGGCACCATTGGGTATGCAAGACAAAGGACGAGAACAGATAAAACAAATAACACAACACAGAGAAAACGGATGGGGTAACCAAGAACGGACAATCCAGAGACACTGGCACCATTGGATATGCAATACAAAGGACGAGAACAGAAAAAACAAATAACACAACACAGAGAAAACCGATGGGGTAACCAAGAACTGACAGTCCAGAGACACTGGCACTATTGGGTATGCAAGAAAAAGGAGGAAAACAGAAAAAACAAATAACACAACACAGAGAAAACCGATGGGGTAACCAAGAGCGGACAATCCAGAGACACTGTCACTATTGAGTATGCAAGAAAAAGGACGAGAACAGAAAAAACAAATAACACAACACAGAGAAAACCGATGCGGTAACCAAGAACGGACAATCCAGAGACACTGGCACTACTGTGTATGCAATACAAAGGACGAAAACAGAAAAAACAAATAACACAACACAGAGAAAACCGATGGTGTAACCAAGAACGGACAATCCAGAGACACTGGCACCATTGGGTATGCAAGACAAAGGACGAGAACAGAAAAAAAAATAACACAACACAAAGAAAACCGATGGGGTAACCAAAAATGGACAATCCAGAGACACTGGCACCATTGGGTATGCAATACAAAGGACGAGAACAGAAAAAACAAATAACACAACACAGAGAAAACGGATGGGGTAACCAAGAACGGACAATCCAGAGACACTGGTACCATTGGGTATGCAAGACAAAGGAGGAAAACAGACAAAACAAATAACACAACATAGAGAAAACCGATGGGGTAACCAAGAACGGACAATCCAGAGACACTGGCACCATTGGGTATGCAAGACAAAGGAGGAGAACAGACAAAGCAAATAACACAACACAGAAAACTAAAAAGATGAGAAACACGGATCCCACTTAAAAAGCGGGGGTGAACCCAGGTCGCAGTGAATGATCCAACATTAAATTAATATTAGAAACAGAAGCAAACTTGATAACCTAACCACATATACATGTCCGCACAAATTCCTGGCTCGGTGCAGACTCTTCAAGGGGTTAAACTATTTACTAATGGTTAAAAACAATTTGCTTAGTGTAAATGATCCAGCATTAAATTAATATTAATAAGTCGTGTCAATAACTATAGTATCAATGGCACAAACATTTAATAACAGTGACACAGATGATATCGATCCAGATAAAACAATTTATAATGAAGCTATTTACACACAAATCAGGAGAAACAGGATCCTCTTTTGGTGGTATCATCTGCAAAATAAACCATACATGTATATGACTAACTGCAGTGTGTCTTGATGGTAACATCAGAAGATATCTCAATTGATAGTTGATCAATACACTAAGCTCACATTACTTGTATAATTAAGTCAGCATTATTGTATATTCTACATGGAATACGTCTGTCCATCCAGTAACTTGTAAATTTTATCTTTTTAACTGTTATTTCGACATCTGTTTGAATATTTATGTCTAGTTATTAATGCATTGTCCTCGTAGTATTAAGCGACATATGCAAGAGAAATGGTTCATGGAAAAATTATTTTTCCTTAATAAAGGAAATATGCCGAAATATATCATAAAAGCATATTACAATTTAAAATGGAAAGTTACAAAACGGAAATATAAAGACAATACAATGTATGACATAAATGATGACATAAAAGAACAATGTATGACACAATTTATGAGCTTCGTTTTCCTATTGTAAATTTCTCATATCAAGTAGTTATGCATACGCCTCATCCTGCAAAGGGACTTCTTTTTTGTGTATGAAAATTTATTGTGATTACGGTGTCAATCTGTCACTACATAAATAAGTCATCTAGTGGGGGATGACTCTTTAAAACAGGTGGCTTCTATTAATTAAATTTCACGTTTCATGGTATCTTCTGTCTGTTTTTTTTTTAAATTCACTGCAGTATACTGATACTGGAGAAACAACATGAAATGAAACAGTTGGAAATTATGGAAATTCGACCACACCGATTGAATGTGTAGCGTTGGTTTGTTTCTGTTTGATAGCAAAATATGAACGGATTCATCTAACTAGAAAACCAGTCGTCAGTCTCGCACGAGTCTTTACTTTGAACATATTTTATTGTCAAGCAATTATACAGGCAATGGGTCTAACCATATCTTTCCTTTTTTGTGTAATGTTTTGTAGATCGGTGTTTGTCCTTTTGTGCTTTTTTTCTTTTGGCCATTGTGTTGTCTGAATTCTTCTGCAATATACGGATTCTGATTACCCCGTTGGCATCTTCAAATTCATCTTACACAGACTCATAAAATCGAGACAACCAGCCACCGAATTAGTAATGAATCTTTAGGCACCGTATGTGAACCTATTATTTCATTCCAGAAATTATAAGGGCGATGCAACAACTATTTAATTCATTTCTGAGCATATTAGAATGGTATATGAACCATTTATCTAATTTCTGAACAAAATACTAATAGTGTGGCATATAAATCTTTTGTTTCATTCCAGAACATATTAGTGTAGCATATGAACCATTTATTTAATTCCAGAACTTATAAGAATGGCAAAACTATTTATTTAATTTTAGAACCTATAAGCTCGATAGAATTATTTTCAAAAAGAATCATAGGAACAGAGGACAAATTGATAACCCAAGCACATATATACACGGACGCTCAATTGTCCTGGCCTGGTACGGGCACTTCAGTGAAAAGTGGCGAGGGTTAAACTATTTACAAAATATTAAAACCAAGTGTAAATAAACGTTAGAGAAAACCGATGGGATAACCAAGAACGGACAATCTAGAGACACTGTCACTATTGGGTATGAAAGATAAAGAAGGAAAACAGACAAAACAAATAACACAACACAGAGAAAACCGATGGGGTAACCAAGAACGGACAATCCAGAGACACTGGCACCATTGGGTATGCAAGACAAAGGAGGAAAACAGAAAAAACAAATAACACAACACAGAAAACTAAAAAGATAAGAAACACGGATCCCAACTAAAAACCGAGGGTGAACCCAGGTCACAGTGAATGATCCAACATTAAATTAATATTAGAAACAGAAGCAAACTTGATAACCTAACCACATATACATGTCCGCACAAATTCCTGGCTAGGTGCAGACTCTTCAAGGGGTTAAGCTATTTACTAAAGGTTAAAAACTATTTTTTTGGTGTAATTGATCCAGCATTAAATTAATATTAATAACTCGTGTCAATAACTATAGTATCAATGGCACAAACATTTAATAACAGTGACACAGATGATATCGATCCAGATAAAAACAATTCGTAATGAAGCTATTTACACACAAATCAGGAGAAACAGGATCCTCCTTTGATGGTATCATCTGCAAAATAAACCATACATATATATGACTAACTGCAGTGTGTCTTGATGGTAACATCAGAAGATATCTCAATTGATAGTTGATCAACACACTAAGCTCACATTACTTGTATAATTAAGTCAGCATTATTGTATATTCTACATGGAATACGTCTGTCCATCCAGTAACTTGTAAATTTTATCTTTTTAACTGTTATTTCGACATCTGTTTGAATATTTATGTCTAGTTATTAATGCATTGTCCTCGTAGTATTAAGCGACATATGCAAGAGAAATGGTTCATGGAAAAATAATTTTTCTTTAATAAAGGAAATATGCCGAAATATATCATAAAAGCATATTACAATTTAAAATGGAAAGTTACAAAACGGAAATATAAAGACAATACAATGTATGACATAAATGATGACATAAAAGAACAATGCATGACACAATTTATGAGCTTCGTTTTCCTATTGTAAATTTCTCATATCAAGTAGTTATGCACACGCCTCATCCTGTATATAGTTGTATTTCTACAGATTTCATCTGAAGCTTACATTAAGATATATGATATATAATGGAGGTGGTACCAAAACTTTCATCTATATTCATCATACATTCAGTAGCAAATAGAGAAAAATGGTTTACATGATGTTTTCCACCTTCTAAAATGATACTCTCACCTTTTTATTTAATCTAATTTCATGTGATTACAATTCGAATGAAAGAAACTTGTTATTTAAAACCACAGAGTCATCATTTGGACTGATGATTATCCTTAAATCTGTAGATTTCTACTGACATTCATATTTTTTTTACAATGCCTTATATCATGGTCAATGCAAGTTTTTCCCACATGCGGGTAGAATACCAACCGTCATATATATAACCGGTCGACCAGCATTAAATACAATTTCATTTATTTGAAATCTGATAAACGGCCACCATCGCGTATAAACATAGTTATAATACTCATTTTGGGACAACCTTTGTGGTATTCCTTGAAAATTTATACAAACATTTATTTAGACTGCAGTAAGTGCCATAATGATATTTATTAAATTATATTGAAGGTAATTAAACACTACAATAAGTTTTTTAGTTGTTAAGTTTGTCCCACCCCCTTGAATTGGTCGTGTCAGAGGGCAGAGACAGTCTATTACTATATATCAATAGCATCTTGACTGTTTGACCTCCCGGAGAGAAAATGATATGTGTGAATTTCAACATCCAGGCAAGATGTCAGCCATCTTTACATCTCAAACAATATGTCGCACATGCGAACAATACCGGCATTTAATTTTAATTACCATTTATAGAGAAATAAAATCTTGATATGGCTGCAAGTGGAGTTAATATATTTTTCAAATTAACTGACGATAACAATTCAATCATAGTGTTTCCGTTTTGATTGAGTTACAAACATAACTTCAGTATTTCATATAACAGTATATTAAAGGTATATTGTTTTTAAAAATCACATTATTCTGCTTAACACATGAAAAATACAAATGGCCACTGAAATATATATGATTATATATCTGATGTAAAGGTACATTTAAAACTCTTCTTAAAAATTTCAGCTAAATCTTATAGTTACAATCTTTAGACAAGGAAACTGTATACAAGTTTTTTCATTTATTTTATTTTTTTTCGTTTCTTTGATTTGTTGCTGTTTGTTGTTTTTGTTTGTTTGTTTGTTAGATTGTGCGTGTGCTTTTATTGGGGGGAGGGGAGGGAGGCTGTTCTTCCTGACATACGGATAGTAGTCTTTGTAAGGCAAGATGACCTTACCAGTAACTAATAAATTTGTGAGTCAGGAAGCATATGTAAAGTGCATATCGGCTAGAAGATCAAAGTATCACCCATATGCATGCTACCGTCGCACACTCACTTATTAACACATGGATCTGAAATTTAGTACGTACGACGCGTGTCTGAAATAACCGTCTTCAGAAACGCTCACATACAAAAGATTGCAAAGTCAAAGCAGTTAAAAATGCGTTCCCAAACTTTTGTGTTTTGTTGAGATTCGGATATATTTCTTTTTTGTTCAGTAAGCATAAACATCATTTTGTTTTTCAAAGATGGGTGACATGAAAATGTTGAAGACAACTAAAGGGTTAATCAGAAGTCGTAATTCGAAGGACAGACAATGGAATGGCCGCCAAACGAAAGGGGGATAAAAACACAAACAATGATCGATAAAATACTACACAAAAAACTAAATATTGGGCAACTCGAAGTCCACTTATAAACGTGGGTTAACAAATGTGTTTTGGAAAGGCAAGCCGTTCCTGCTCCACTAGTGGCACGCCTCGTGTTACTCTTGTGAAACAGTACAATTTTGCATAGATCTTGAGTGTTGGTCCAACAATAAATAATATCACAAATTAGCATTGTACCTTTAAGAGAGATTATATATAAAACTAGTTTCTGGTTTAATCTCACCATAATAAAAAAAAAATGCTATGAAGAAAATAAACAGCTATGCAATAAAAAAAAATAAGAAAATAAAAATAACGCGCTATAGGAAAAAATTCCAACATCCAATCAAAAAATCGTAGAAGCAGAAGAATAATCTATACTCTCAACTACACATATACATGACCGCTCACTTTCCTGACTTGGTACAAGTACTTCAATAAAATGTGGCCGAGTTAAGCTAGTCTTATGGACCCAAACCTCCCAACTTATATATGCAGTAACATAAACTACTCTTCTTGCAACCATGAAACTCGAACAAAAAAAAATTAGACAAAAACCTGAGACACAAAAATGCGTCTGGTTTAAACCTGTTAATGTGATCCTAACCCGCCACTCATGATAACTAGATATCAATGGTCATAAGAACTATAAACAAATAATTAAAAAAAAAGTTAGGATTGGTCCTACATATACACTAAGTGACTCCAATAAAAAAAATCAGAAAATTGTAATTCCTGATATTTATGTAATTGTAATTGTTGATCAATTGTTTGTTAAGCAAAATTTTTCTCTCACAAAATTTGAAAAAAGAATAACGATTTTAACATGTTAGTCACTCGTTCTATAAGGAAATGAGAATATCTTATAAATTATACTCTCTTTTACCCTGATACATAGTTCAGATGTCAGTTCGGCAGTAAATTATGTTATCTGATTGGATAATTAAGTATTTAGACGGATGTAATGGGTAAATGTCGGAGTCGAATGCGGACTAACCACGTAACAGTGGTCAGTGTGAAAAGAAACACAACACTTATGTCCGGAGGCAACATCTTGTTAAATTTATCACAGGACATTTAGCAAAGATTATAATTCAGATCAATTTCTAACTTTAATGTCTTACAAATTACTGGTTTAACACTTCACTTCCAAAACCGGTAGATTGAATTCTCTGCGGACCTAATGTCGAATGTCACATGACTCTCCAGAATTTTCAAGGGGACAGTGGTCATTATAATGATTTTGTGTCAAATGAAAATTACGACTCTTGTACATTCAATGTAGTCAATCGACAGTCGTGTCGTGGTGAAATATTTTGCTATATTATATTTTTATAAATTTATTTAAGATATGTGTATTTGTATTATGGCGACGAAAGGAGAATAAATTTTAAATGACGCTATGAAAATATACCAAAAAATGAAAACAAAAATAAAACAAAGAAAACAAAGCTAAAACCAAACATGGAAAACGGAAATTGAAAAAACATGGAAACAACTGTATGAAAACGAGAAGAAAAGAAAAACGACTAACACCACTGCACTAGTGGAAACTTAGGACATTACAAAAACATGTGTATTATAGCTTCAACCATTACATTTCTATAATTGTTACCATAATCAATAGTATTATAATTTCTTTGGGGATGGGATTGCAACGTCTATGATAGTTTGGAGTGTGTACATTGCCTCTTTGGTTGGGCTCCATGAGGTATAGAGTGATAAATAGAAAAACAAAAAATATCACACTGTCGGAAGGGTTCCGAAATCCAATAGAAAATCATAGAAAAAGGCATAATCGACACCCATATCCGTACTCGATACAACATTATGTGATAAAGTTTGTCAGTGACTTGCGACAGGTCGTTGGTTTTCTCCGGGTACTCCGGTTTTCTCCAACAACAAAACTGACCGCCATGATATAACTGAAATGTTTTTGAAAGTGGCGTTTAACACCAACATAAACTAACCAATCAATTATCATGGAGAGTATCAAACCTCGAAATTAAGAAATCAACGACTTTGTATATATATATACGGACAATAGCAAAGGATCCACAAATTTACGCATCCACGAAAATATATTTTTTCTCCATACCACGATAATTGGTATCCACGAATTTAAATGTATTCACAGTATACAAATTCTTTTTCAACAACATCTTCTCCCGCTACAGAATGCAAACACAAGTTAGGGACGGGCCTTTTAAGTTCCAGGGGAGGGGGGGGGGGCTATGTTTTTTTTCTAAAAAAATATTCTGATTCCCAATGTTGCTGAAAAAATATTCTGATTTTGGTGGAGGAAAAAAAAAATCTGATTCAGAGTTTTTGTCATATAACCTAATGTTAAATTCTGGAAAAAAATTCTCTTTCAAAAATATCTACTCCCGCTACAGAATGCAAACACAAGTTACATAATGACAAATCGGAAATGACTCTGCTAACATAGCCACGAATAAGGATATACTAATACACCACATCTTACTACAAAAAACGTATCAATATTAATATGTTTGCTTGATGGTGTTTAACGCCACTTTCAACAATATTTCAGTTATATCGTGGTGGTCAGTTTTATTGGTGGAGGACCCGGAGAAAATCACCGACCTGTCGCAAGTCACTAACAAACTTTATCACATAATGTTGTACACCTCGCCATGATCGAGATTCGAATTCTCAACATCAGTGGTGATAGGCACTGATTGCATAGGGCGTTATAAAGCCAACTACCATACGATCACGACTACGACGACCCCTTCAATATTGATGTTATAATATGGACAGAGGGAAGGGGGTAGAGAAAAATTATCCTGCAATCATACGATTTTGAGTATTTTTAAAGGGGTAAGTTAAAAGTCAATGCTATTTAGCCATGGACCTATTAAGAACTCATTCATGCCGAGTGAATGGTGACAGTATAAGCGCGGACGAGATAGAAGACACTCTGGAAAACAATTAAAACGACGCATGTTTCCGCTCTCTGTAGTAAACTTTGGTAAGCGTTGTGGACTTTTTGATATTGCAGGTTAAGTATAATATTCGTAGATGGTCCTTAAGAATAAAAATGTTTGCACTCACTGCGAAAGACAAAAGCTCGCCACAGACCCGCCTTTCAACTTGTGTCTAAACTTTCTACAAATAAGTTTTGCATTTTCCGAAAATATACATATATTGTATATTTTTTTAACCCATTTATTTACATTCTATGTTGGAGTTGTCGTGTTCGCATAGTAGTTTGAATTTACAACTACCTATGCAATCAATGCCTATCACCACTAAAGCTGTGAGTTAGAACCCCGTTCATGGCGAGATGTACTCGATACAACATTATGTGAGAAAGTTTGTCAGTGACTTGCGACAGGTACTCCGGTTTCCTCCACTAATAAAACTGACCGCTACGATATAGCTGAAATATTGTTGAAAGTGGCGCTAAGCACCATAAACCTAAGCCTAAGCATACATTCTATGTTGAGATTTAGCTTAATTTACATGTATTTTGATTCATCCATGAAATTTGATATTTGGTCAAAAGCAAAATCGTATCATTTGAAAATGGAACCTTTCTGTGTGTGTGTTTGTGATTTAAATTGATATGACATCTTTCAAAATATTAAAGTTAAAGATGATTTAATTATAATTTAAAATTGTTTACCTTTAACAAATAATACCTGTCTACCGCGGCATGGAGAAAGGTGTCGGGTAATTTATGATGGTCGAGCAAATTAAGCGATGAAGTACTGCCGTGAAGATAATACATTTGCTATATCTATTCATCTGTCATCTTAAAATTATCACTTTCCGCGTTTTTCATCTTTTAAACGGGGATAATAATTTATCTTTAATGGGAAGAAGAAAATAATACGAAATCGATACGGATCCCTGCCCGTCAACGTTTCAGTGAATACTTTTACATCTATAATTATGGCGGATACGATTTCACGTCAGTTCTTAACAATAAGAGATGTACTATGAATAGAATGGGCACTAGATTTTAATACTATGATGACAGAATTTCGAGATAAAATCCTATTAAAACATATCAATAATATTTAATTAACTGTATCCACCATCATGGCTGACATTTTGGTCAAAATCTTATCAAGATAAACCCGAAGTACATTCAATAATAATGTTATTAATAATCAAATGATGGTAAGATATACAAAATTTGAATTTGACAAACACTATCTATTTAATTACTTATTTTGTTGAATTTGAATGTCTATTTCAATCTGGAAAAACAATCTTTTTTTTATATTTAAAATTGATAATTTCATTTTTCTAGGAATAAAATTGAACAAAAATCTTTTAATGACTGTCATTCCGCCGTTTGAAAGGATTGTTCATATTAAATATTGAATTTGTTATTTATAAATAATTAAGATCAGGACGATGTTCTTGATGAATACAAAAGATAAATATGAAAATTTTTAATTTAATGATTTTATTTTCCGGCTGATGAACAGATTATTAACTTAACGTAGCCAAATCGTAATACAACATATATTGATATGATAATCAAAATTTAAATGGTTTGTATTTAACTGATCTATTTTTTATTTTTCATTTTTTTGTTCACGCCATGATAAATCTGAAATACTGCTAAACACAAATCAATCAACCTAATTTTTTTTTCTAATATAAACACGAAAAAGTCATTTTAGAATAAAAATTAAAACAATTCCATTTTTTTATTTCCTATTCCACTGGTATGCAAATCCTGGGCCGCCATTCATGAAAATTAACATGTCATGGGAATAACATATATATACAGAATTAATTTCATTGGACTGAAAATAATCTAATTATCTGGTACATAAGTATTTCTTAAAAAAAATTCTGAGAAATAGATTACAAAATCATGGGAAAATATTAAAATCCGATTCGAAAATTTCTTTTTCCATGTGGGCAAAAAAAAAAAATGTTTCCCATGGGATTTATCGAATTTAAAATATTAAAATGATGATAACATTAATAATATTGCTTTTTTTTCTCTTTTCTAGTTTGAAAGGTTACCATTCTGGGCATACAAAAATATATTTCAATAGAGGAGAGCTACTAGTAGCCCTTGGATGTATGTATCGTTCGTTAAATACAAAAAGAATGAAATTAAATTATTTTATTTTTTGTTTTGTTTTTGTAAATGTTATGTCTCCAGTCTCATATGCATAATAATACTGCAAAGTTGTCAAAATTTCTAAGCACCAGGGGGGAGGGAGGGGGGTCGTGGCTGTATGGCAGTTGGATTTATAATTATCTATGTAATCAGTGTCTATCACCATTGACGTGTGAGTTCGAATCCCGCTCAGACAAGGTGTTTTCGAAACAACATTATGTGATAAAGTTTGTCAGTGACTTGAGACAGGACGGTGGTTTTCTCTGGTTTCATCCACCAATTAAACTGACCACTACGATATAACTGAAATATTGTTGAAAGTGGCGTTCAACACCATAATCCTACCCCTAACTCTCAAAACAACAGAATATCGTTGGATACAATTTCCGTCGGACTTACGTACAACTAATTCGGTTCAAAGGTATTTTGCACTGTTTCACAAAAGCTCCGTAACATTGAATGTATTAATAAAAAATCTAATGTGTCATCGGTACTTTGTGGAATGTACCAACTGTTTTAAGTATTTTAAAGCTATTTATAGTTTAAAGCACAAGTTTGTTTAGTTTGTACAATGACATTAGATGCCCAAGGACGCCAATTTAGGCGCCCTTGTTTTAGTACAACTAATGTTCCCAAGGAAAATACAAATGAGTAATTGTCAACTCCCGAAATACACATTACAAAATAAAAAAATATAAAACATAGCTTCAGGAGAGCGGTCATGTATCTGTGTGTTAGGAGTTTCAGGTGAGAGGTCATGTATCTGTATGTTAGGTGTTTATGTGAACGATCATGTATCTGTGTTAGGAACTTCAGGTGAGCGGTCATGTATCTGTGTGTTAGAAGCTTCAGGTGAGCGGTCATGTATCTGTGTGTTAGGAGCTTCAGGTGAGCGGTCATATATATGTGTGTTAGGAGTTTCAGGTGAGCGGTCATGTATCTGTGTGTTAGGAGCTTCAGGTGAGCGGTCATGTATTTGTGTGTTAGGAGCTTCAGGTGAGCGGTCATGTATCTGTGTTAGGAACTTCAGGTGAGCGGTCATGCATCTGTGTGTTAGGAACTTCAGGTCAGCGGTCATGTATCTGTATGTTAGGAGCTTCAGGTCAGCGGTCATGTATCTGTGTGTTAGGAGCTTCAGGTGAACGGTCATGTATCTGTGTTAGGAACTTCAGGTCAGCGGTCATGTATCTGTCTGTTAGGAGCTTCAGGTGAGCGGTCATGTATCTGTGTGTTAGGAGCCTCAGGTGAGCGGTCATGTATCTGTGTTAGGAACTTCAGATCAGTGGTCATGTATCTGTGTGTTAGGAGCTTCAGGTCAGCGGTCATGTATCTGTGTGTTAGGAGCTTCAGGTGAGCGGTCATGTATCTGTGTGTTAGGAGCTTCAGGAGAGCGGTCATGTATCTGTGTTAGGAGCTTCAGGTGAGCGGTCATATATCTGTGTGTTAGGAGCTTCAGATGAGCGGTCATGTACCTGTGTGTTAGGTGCTTCAGGTGAGCGGTCATGTATCTGTGTTTTAGGAGCTTCAGGTGAGCGGTCATGTATCTGTGTGTTAGGAGCTTCAGGTGAGCGGTCATGTATTTGTGTGTTAGGAGCTTCAGGTGAGCGGTCATGCATCTGTGTGTTAGGAACTTCAGGTCAGCGGTCATGTATCTGTATGTTAGGAGCTTCAGGTCAGCGGTCATGTATCTGTGTGTTAGGAGCTTCAGGTGAACGGTCATGTATCTGTGTTAGGAACTTCAGGTCAGCGGTCATGTATCTGTATGTTAGGAGCTTCAGGTGAGCGGTCATGTATCTGTGTGTTAGGAGCCTCAGGTGAGCGGTCATGTATCTGTGTTAGGAACTTCAGATCAGCGGTCATGTATCTGTGTGTTAGGAGCTTCGGGTCAGCGGTCATGTATCTGTGTGTTAGGAGCTTCAGGTCAGCGGTCATGTATCTGTGTGTTAGGAGCTTCAGGAGAGCGGTCATGTATCTGTGTTAGGAGCTTCAGGTGAGCGGTCATATATCTGTGTGTTAGGAGCTTCAGATGAGCGGTCATGTACCTGTGTGTTAGGTGCTTCAGGTGAGCGGTCATGTATCTGTGTTTTAGGAGCTTCAGGTGAGCGGTCATGTATATGTGTGTTAGGAGCTTCAGGTGAGCGGTCATGATTCTTTGTGCTAGGAGCTTTAGGTGAGCGGTCATGTATCTGTGTGTTAGGAACTTTAGGTGAGCGGTCATGTATCTGTGTGCTAGGAGCTTCAGGTGAGCGGTCATGCATCTGTGTGTTAGGAGCTTCAGGTGAGCGGTCATGTATCTGTGTGTTATGAGCTTTAGGTGAGCGGTCATGTATCTGTGTGTTAGGAACTTCATGTGAGCGGTCATGTATCTGTGTGTTAGGAGCTTCAGATGAGCGGTCAGGTATCTGTGTGTTAGGAGCTTCAGGTGAGCGGTCATGTATCTGTGTGTTAGGAGCTTCAGGTGAGCGGTCATGTATCTGTGTGTTAGGAGCTTCAGGTGAGCGGTCATGTATCTGTGTGTTAGGAGCTTCAGATGAGCGGTCATGTATCTGTGTGTTAGGAGCTTCAGATGAGCGGTCATGTATCTGTGTGTTAGGAACTTCAGGTGAGCGGTCATGTATCTGTGTGTTATGAGCTTCAGGTGAGCAGTCATGTATCTGTGTGTTAGGAGCTTCAGGTGAGCGGTCATGTATCTGTGTGTTAAGAGCTTCAGGTGAGCGGTCATGTATCTGTGTGTTAGGAGCTTCAGGTGAGCGGTCATGTATCTGTGTGTTAGGAGCTTCAGGTGAGCTGTCATGTATCTGTGTGTTAGGAGGTTCAGGTGAGCGGTCATGTATCTGTGTGTTAGGAGCTTCAGGTGAGCGGTCATGTATCTGTGTGTTAGGAGTATCTATTTTGCTTCTTTCTACTATTTACTATTGAATATTTGAACTGTACGACAGTGTTTTATTTGGGTTTTTTTTCTTCATTCTATTGACACATAATTTCTCTGACATTTATTTATTATAATTAAAATTTATTCTTTTACGCAATATTTTTCTTTATTTCATTTGACAATAAAAAAAAATAATCTATTGCCTTCAGTTAATGAGTTAATTGTGTTATAATATTTGTTAATTTTTAATTACCGGTATTCTTTATAAACTATTTTATTGATTATCCTTAGAAAAAAAAAGTCGTTTTGATTTTTAAAAATCCTTTTTCGTCTCTATGTATAGCCATAAATTTGCATATAATTTCTGTCGAAGAATATACTAGAAATAAACTCGTCTTTTTATTAAATTTCTTTGATAAATTAAAAGCATCGTACAGTAAAGGGTTGTTTTCTTGTTTTTTGATATAACTGAACTATTGTTCATTTAAGAAATATTTCATGGAAGCCATATGTATATATTGTATATATTGTTTTTACCACGGGTAGGCCTTGATGTCACGAAGTTTTACCCCGAGCTTCCATGAATTATTTCGATTCTAATATGTAAAAATTGGTAAAATATGGTTATAAATTGTTGATGACGTCATAAATTTAATCGGTCATGGATTAATATTATTTTTACCATGGGTTTGGACTCAAAGCGTTTGAAGGACGTCATATTAGAATTTACTTTTTAATATATGTATTATATATATAGATATAATGCAATCAGTGCATGTACTGCCTATATAAAGGGCTTTAAACGTGTATGGACGTATGCAGTCTCCTGGTAAGACAGCTTCTGTGTCATGAAGATTACATATATTATGTATAAAGTTCAAGATTCTTTACAACAACGATGCACATTCAGTTATATGTGACGCATTTTACTCGCACGTGGAGAACTCTTGCACGACCGCTTCATTTCACTGAAAGGGGAGGTTTTGGACCATAATACTATCGTCTCTAACTCCGCCACTTTTTATTGAAGTGCTTGTACCAAGCCAAGAAAGTAATTGGTCATGAGTAGGGTGTTGATTTTGCCTGTTTTTAAGAATTTTTTGAACTGTTCCGAATGTGTGCCATTTATTTTTGTTTTTCAAGTCATTAAAAAATTGGTTTCTTTTGTCGGTTTGGTTTGGTTTTATGGTGCTTAACGCCACTTTTTTGTCGGGCACCTTCCGTTGTTTTGCTTGATCAATATTTGTTACAGTAAGAATAAGTGTTGTAGACCTTCAAAGACCTGTATAAGATAATAAAAACAAGTCGTCAGCAAATAAAATACAATTTGTAGATATTTTATTAATCTTAGCAGGTCTACGCACTTTCATCAAACATGCCATTAATATAACCATGGCACATGAATCGAGGGGAGGGACAGGGGGGACTCTTGTCCTCCTACATTGAAAACTATGTTTTTTGTTGTTGTTGTTTTTCATTGCACGTCAATTATGGAAAAACTCCCCCACATTTTTCGTATCAGTCCTAAAACTCTCCTCACTTTCCGGTCACTCCTACCTCTCTGATAATACTAATATTTTTTTTTATATTTGGAGTATCGGGGTTTAACAAATATGAACTGAACCCAGTTAAGTATCCCTTAGCCTGAACTGCTATAAATTGTCGAAGTTGGACCAATATTTGTAGTAGTGGCAGAGCTAAGCCAACATGTATTGATCCCAGTTGAGTGTGTCTGAACTGTTACACATTGTCGAGGTTAGATCAATATTTGTAGTATAACTGTGTCATTGTGACGGGAGATAAGGGTCTGTCAGAACAGTGGTTTGTTTTGTACTAGTTAATCTTAATATAGCCCTGGAATTAACGTCATAAGGTAATATGCCTGTCCACTATAAACAACTAATAGATAATTTTAAGTATTTGACAAAATTTGATGAAAAGAATATTGGTCATTTTAAAGTGTTTGTCAACAAAACTAGCGATTCAAGATACCAATATCATATAAAATTGGGGTACGTTGATTATCTGTTTCATATAGGATTATTTTTTCTCAACTTAAACTGGTAAGTTAACAATTGGTGTTGAATGTCGGTTCGCTTTTTCACGCAGCTAGTTTAACCCCGCCACCTTTTGTGTAGAATGTCGGTTTCGCTTTTTCACGCAGCTAGTTTAACCCCGCCACCTTTTGTGTAGAATGTCGGTTTCGCTTTGTCACAGAGCTAGTTTCACCCCGCCACTTTTTTTTATTGAAGCGTCTGTAGCAAGCCAAAAAAGTGAGTGGTGATGTATTTGTGTGTTAGGAGTATCGATATTGTCTCGTTCTACAATTTTTCTTTAGGATTTTGGAACTGTTACGACAGCGTGGTATTTTTTTCAGTTTTCCAGTTTATTTTACCATAATAGATAAATTTACACTGAGTCTCAGAAATGAGACTTATTGACCTATATATGTATACTTCACAAGAGAACCCCCATTTTCTAGTTGAAGTTCATAGAGTCCATATATTTTTCTCACGTTCTAAATAAGTATGAAATTGTTGCCGCCGTGTGCTAAGCAACAAACAACGAATCAATCTTTTTCTCCCATTTGTGTAATTTTAAAACATCTCTTCGGGGGAGTGGTCATAATTGTTGGACCCCCTGTAAAATAAGGAGCAAATTGTTATTAAGAAAAGTTTGAAGAAACTGAGGGAGTAATCAGAAGTCGTATATACAACGGAAAAGGGCAAAAGACAAATAGAATGATCTACGAAGCATTACACAAAAAACTAAGGATTGAGCAGCAGGTACCCCACAAAAAAAGTGGATAAACTCAGGTGTCCCGAAGAGAAAGGAGTTCCCACAACACTAGTAACACCTGCCGTGTTACAATTAAAGATCACGAACATCATGTGATATAGAAATCGTGTTGGACACCAGTAGACGTAAATAAATGGAAAATAACTAATAATTGTACATGTAAAACATTAATCTCCTGCAAAACAAATAAAACACACAAAAAAAAAAAAAACAAAAAAAAAACAACATTGACTGCCTTATTACAATTTAAAAGGGGGAATCATCAAATTTACATAAAATATATTTCATAGTGTCTGTTAAATATATAAGCATAAACTAAAATAGTGCCATTATCTATTATAATATTGTTTATATATAGAATGGTTTATATAGTACAGTCATGATATGCATGCATGGCCTTGATGTCTTAATAATGCTTTCTACTGGGACCATAGACCCTCCATATATGATCACGAAGCTTTATAAAAGGACCATAGACCCTCCATATATGATCACGAAGCTTTGTAATAGGACCATAGACCCTCCATATATGATCACGAAGCTTTATAAAAGGACCATAGACCCTCCATATATGATCACGAAGCTTTGTAATAGGACCATAGACCCTCCATATATGATCACGAAGCTTTATAAAAGGACCATAGACCCTCCATATATGATCACGAAGCTTTGTAATAGGACCATAGACCCTCCATATATGATCACGAAGCTTTGTAATAGAACCATAGACCCTCCATATATGATCACGAAGCTTTGTAATAGGACCATAGACCCTCCATATATGATCACGAAGCTTTGTAATAGGACCATAGACCCTCCATATATGATCACGAAGCTTTGTAATAGAACCATAGACCCTCCATATATGATCACGAAGCTTTGTAATAGGACCATAGACCCTCCATATATGATCACGAAGCTTTGTAATAGGACCATAGACCCTCCATATATGATCACGAAGCTTTGTAATAGGACCATAGACCCTCCATATATGATCACGAAGCTCTGTAATAGGACCATAGACCCTCCATATATGATCACGAAGCTTTGTAATAGAACCATAGACCCTCCATATATGATCACGAAGCTTTGTAATAGAACCATAGACCCTCCATATATGATCACGAAGCTTTGTAATAGGACCATAGACCCTCCATATATGATCACGAAGCTTTGTAATAGGACCATAGACCCTCCATATATGATCACGAAGCTTTGTAATAGAACCATAGACCCTCCATATATGATCACGAAGCTTTGTAATAGGACCATAGACCCTCCATATATGATCACGAAGCTTTGTAATAGGACCATAGACCCTCCATATATGATCACGAAGCTTTGTAATAGAACCATAGACCCTCCATATATGATCACGAAGCTTTGTAATAGAACCATAGACCCTCCATATATGATCACGAAGCTTTGTAATAGAACCATAGACCCTCCATATATGATCACGAAGCTTTGTAATAGGACCATAGACCCTCCATATATGATCACGAAGCTTTGTAATAGGACCATATACCCTCCATATATGATCACGAAGCTTTATAAAAGGACCATAGACCCTCCATATATGATCACGAAGCTTTGTAATAGGACCATAGACCCTCCATATATGATCACGAAGCTTTATAAAAGGACCATAGACCCTCCATATATGATCACGAAGCTTTGTAATAGGACCATAGACCCTCCATATATGATCACGAAGCTTTGTAATAGAACCATAGACCCTCCATATATGATCACGAAGCTTTGTAATAGGACCATAGACCCTCCATATATGATCACGAAGCTTTGTAATAGGACCATAGACCCTCCATATATGATCACGAAGCTTTGTAATAGAACCATAGACCCTCCATATATGATCACGAAGCTTTGTAATAGGACCATAGACCCTCCATATATGATCACGAAGCTTTGTAATAGGACCATAGACCCTCCATATATGATCACGAAGCTTTGTAATAGGACCATAGACCCTCCATATATGATCACGAAGCTTTGTAATAGGACCATAGACCCTCCATATATGATCACGAAGCTTTGTAATAGAACCATAGACCCTCCATATATGATCACGAAGCTTTGTAATAGAACCATAGACCCTCTATATATGATCACGAAGCTTTGTAATAGGACCATAGACCCTCCATATATGATCACGAAGCTTTGTAATAGGACCATAGACCCTCCATATATGATCACGAAGCTTTGTAATAGAACCATAGACCCTCCATATATGATCACGAAGCTTTGTAATAGGACCATAGACCCTCCATATATGATCACGAAGCTTTGTAATAGGACCATAGACCCTCCATATATGATCACGAAGCTTTGTAATAGAACCATAGACCCTCCATATATGATCACGAAGCTTTGTAATAGAACCATAGACCCTCCATATATGATCACGAAGCTTTGTAATAGAACCATAGACCCTCCATATATGATCACGAAGCTTTGTAATAGGACCATAGACCCTCCATATATGATCACGAAGCTTTGTAATAGAACCATAGACCCTCCATATATGATCACGAAGCTTTGTAATAGGACCATAGACCCTCCATATATGATCACGAAGCTTTGTAATAGGACCATAGACCCTCCATATATGATCACGAAGCTTTGTAATAGAACCATAGACCCTCCATATATGATCACGAAGCTTTGTAATAGAACCATAGACCCTCCATATATGATCACGAAGCTTTGTAATAGGACCATAGACCCTCCATATATGATCACGAAGCTTTGTAATAGAACCATAGACCCTCCATATATGATCACGAAGCTTTGTAATAGAACCATAGACCCTCCATATATGATCACGAAGCTTTGTAATAGGACCATAGACCCTCCATATATGATCACGAAGCTTTGTAATAGAACCATAGACCCTCCATATATGATCACGAAGCTTTGTAATAGAACCATAGACCCTCCATATATGATCACGAAGCTTTGTAATAGAACCATAGACCCTCCATATATGATCACGAAGCTTTGTAATAGGACCATAGACCCTCCATATATGATCACGAAGCTTTGTAATAGGACCATAGACCCTCCATATATGATCACGAAGCTTTGTAATAGGACCATAGACCCTCCATATATGATCACGAAGCTTTGTAATAGGACCATAGACCCTCCATATATGATCACGAAGCTTTGTAATAGGACCATAGACCCTCCATATATGATCACGAAGCTTTGTAATAGAACCATAGACCCTCCATATATGATCACGAAGCTTTGTAATAGAACCATAGACCCTCCATATATGATCACGAAGCTTTGTAATAGAACCATAGACCCTCCATATATGATCACGAAGCTTTGTAATAGAACCATAGACCCTCCATATATGATCACGAAGCTTTGTAATAGAACCATAGACCCTCCATATATGATCACGAAGCTTTGTAATAGAACCATAGACCCTCCATATATGATCACGAAGCTTTGTAATAGAACCATAGACCCTCCATATATGATCACGAAGCTTTGTAATAGGACCATAGACCCTCCATATATGATCACGAAGCTTTGTAATAGAACCATAGACCCTCCATATATGATCACGAAGCTTTGTAATAGAACCATAGACCCTCCATATATGATCACGAAGCTTTGTAATAGAACCATAGACCCTCCATATATGATCACGAAGCTTTGTAATAGAACCATAGACCCTCCATATATGATCACGAAGCTTTGTAATAGAACCATAGACCCTCCATATATGATCACGAAGCTTTGTAATAGAACCATAGACCCTCCATATATGATCACGAAGCTTTGTAATAGGACCATAGACCCTCCATATATGATCACGAAGCTTTGTAATAGAACCATAGACCCTCCATATATGATCACGAAGCTTTGTAATAGGACCATAGACCCTCCATATATGATCACGAAGCTTTGTAATAGGACCATAGACCCTCCATATATGATCACGAAGCTTTGTAATAGGACCATAGACCCTCCATATATGATCACGAAGCTTTGTAATAGGACCATAGACCCTCCATATATGATCACGAAGCTTTGTAATAGGACCATAGACCCTCCATATATGATCACGAAGCTTTGTAATAGAACCATAGACCCTCCATATATGATCACGAAGCTTTGTAATAGAACCATAGACCCTCCATATATGATCACGAAGCTTTGTAATAGGACCATAGACCCTCCATATATGATCACGAAGCTTTGTAATAGGACCATAGACCCTCCATATATGATCACGAAGCTTTGTAATAGAACCATAGACCCTCCATATATGATCACGAAGCTTTGTAATAGAACCATAGACCCTCCATATATGATCACGAAGCTTTGTAATAGAACCATAGACCCTCCATATATGATCACGAAGCTTTGTAATAGAACCATAGACCCTCCATATATGATCACGAAGCTTTGTAATAGAACCATAGACCCTCCATATATGATCACGAAGCTTTGTAATAGGACCATAGACCCTCCATATATGATCACGAAGCTTTGTAATAGGACCATAGACCCTCCATATATGATCACGAAGCTTTGTAATAGAACCATAGACCCTCCATATATGATCACGAAGCTTTGTAATAGAACCATAGACCCTCCATATATGATCACGAAGCTTTGTAATAGGACCATAGACCCTCCATATATGATCACGAAGCTTTGTAATAGAACCATAGACCCTCCATATATGATCACGAAGCTTTGTAATAGGACCATAGACCCTCCATATATGATCACGAAGCTTTGTAATAGAACCATAGACCCTCCATATATGATCACGAAGCTTTGTAATAGAACCATAGACCCTCCATATATGATCACGAAGCTTTGTAATAGAACCATAGACCCTCCATATATGATCACGAAGCTTTGTAATAGAACCATAGACCCTCCATATATGATCACGAAGCTTTGTAATAGAACCATAGACCCTCCATATATGATCACGAAGCTTTGTAATAGAACCATAGACCCTCCATATATGATCACGAAGCTTTGTAATAGAACCATAGACCCTCCATATATGATCACGAAGCTTTGTAATAGAACCATAGACCCTCCATATATGATCACGAAGCTTTGTAATAGAACCATAGACCCTCCATATATGATCACGAAGCTTTGTAATAGGACCATAGACCCTCCATATATGATCACGAAGCTTTGTAATAGGACCATAGACCCTCCATATATGATCACGAAGCTTTGTAATAGAACCATAGACCCTCCATATATGATCACGAAGCTTTGTAATAGAACCATAGACCCTCCATATATGATCACGAAGCTTTGTAATAGGACCATAGACCCTCCATATATGATCACGAAGCTTTGTAATAGGACCATAGACCCTCCATATATGATCACGAAGCTTTGTAATAGAACCATAGACCCTCCATATATGATCACGAAGCTTTGTAATAGAACCATAGACCCTCCATATATGATCACGAAGCTTTGTAATAGAACCATAGACCCTCCATATATGATCACGAAGCTTTGTAATAGAACCATAGACCCTCCATATATGATCACGAAGCTTTGTAATAGAACCATAGACCCTCCATATATGATCACGAAGCTTTGTAATAGAACCATAGACCCTCCATATATGATCACGAAGCTTTGTAATAGGAACATAGACCCTCCATATATGATCACGAAGCTTTGTAATAGAACCATAGACCCTCCATATATGATCACGAAGCTTTGTAATAGGAACATAGACCCTCCATATATGATCACGAAGCTTTGTAATAGAACCATAGACCCTCCATATATGATCACGAAGCTTTGTAATAGGAACATAGACCCTCCATATATGATCACGAAGCTTTGTAATAGAACCATAGACCCTCCATATATGATCACGAAGCTTTGTAATAGAACCATAGACCCTCCATATATGATCACGAAGCTTTGTAATAGGAACATAGACCCTCCATATATGATCACGAAGCTTTGTAATAGAACCATAGACCCTCCATATATGATCACGAAGCTTTGTAATAGGACCATAGACCCTCCATATATGATCACGAAGCTTTGTAATAGGACCATAGACCCTCCATATATGATCACGAAGCTTTGAAATAGAACCATAGACCCTCCATATATGATCACGAAGCTTTGTAATAGAACCATAGACCCTCCATATATGATCACGAAGCTTTGTAATAGAACCATAGACCCTCCATATATGATCACGAAGCTTTGTAATAGAACCATAGACCCTCCATATATGATCACGAAGCTTTGTAATAGGAACATAGACCCTCCATATATGATCACGAAGCTTTGTAATAGAACCATAGACCCTCCATATATGATCACGAAGCTTTGTAATAGGAACATAGACCCTCCATATATGATCACGAAGCTTTGTAATAGAACCATAGACCCTCCATATATGATCACGAAGCTTGGTAATAGGAACATAGACCCTCCATATATGATCACGAAGCTTTGTAATAGAACCATAGACCCTCCATATATGATCACGAAGCTTTGTAATAGAACCATAGACCCTCCATATATGATCACGAAGCTTTGTAATAGGAACATAGACCCTCCATATATGATCACGAAGCTTTGTAATAGAACCATAGACCCTCCATATATGATCACGAAGCTTTGTAATAGGAACATAGACCCTCCATATATGATCACGAAGCTTTGTAATAGGAACATAGACCCTCCATATATGATCACGAAGCTTTGTAATAGGACCATAGACCCTCCATATATGATCACGAAGCTTTGTAATAGGACCATAGACCCTCCATATATGATCACGAAGCTTTGTAATAGAACCATAGACCCTCCATATATGATCACGAAGCTTTGTAATAGAACCATAGACCCTCCATATATGATCACGAAGCTTTGTAATAGGACCATAGACCCTCCATATATGATCACGAAGCTTTGTAATAGAACCATAGACCCTCCATATATGATCACGAAGCTTTGTAATAGGACCATAGACCCTCCATATATGATCACGAAGCTTTGTAATAGGACCATAGACCCTCCATATATGATCACGAAGCTTTGTAATAGAACCATAGACCCTCCATATATGATCACGAAGCTTTGTAATAGAACCATAGACCCTCCATATATGATCACGAAGCTTTGTAATAGAACCATAGACCCTCCATATATGATCACGAAGCTTTGTAATAGAACCATAGACCCTCCATATATGATCACGAAGCTTTGTAATAGAACCATAGACCCTCCATATATGATCACGAAGCTTTGTAATAGGAACATAGACCCTCCATATATGATCACGAAGCTTTGTAATAGAACCATAGACCCTCCATATATGATCACGAAGCTTTGTAATAGGAACATAGACCCTCCATATATGATCACGAAGCTTTGTAATAGAACCATAGACCCTCCATATATGATCACGAAGCTTTGTAATAGGAACATAGACCCTCCATATATGATCACGAAGCTTTGTAATAGAACCATAGACCCTCCATATATGATCACGAAGCTTTGTAATAGAACCATAGACCCTCCATATATGATCACGAAGCTTTGTAATAGGAACATAGACCCTCCATATATGATCACGAAGCTTTGTAATAGAACCATAGACCCTCCATATATGATCACGAAGCTTTGTAATAGGAACATAGACCCTCCATATATGATCACGAAGCTTTGTAATAGGAACATAGACCCTCCATATATGATCACGAAGCTTTGTAATAGGACCATAGACCCTCCATATATGATCACGAAGCTTTGTAATAGGACCATAGACCCTCCATATATGATCACGAAGCTTTGTAATAGAACCATAGACCCTCCATATATGATCACGAAGCTTTGTAATAGAACCATAGACCCTCCATATATGATCACGAAGCTTTGTAATAGGACCATAGACCCTCCATATATGATCACGAAGCTTTGTAATAGAACCATAGACCCTCCATATATGATCACGAAGCTTTGTAATAGGACCATAGACCCTCCATATATGATCACGAAGCTTTGCAATAGGACCATAGACCCTCCATATATGATCACGAAGCTTTGTAATAGAACCATAGACCCTCCATATATGATCACGAAGCTTTGTAATAGAACCATAGACCCTCCATATATGATCACGAAGCTTTGTAATAGGACCATAGACCCTCCATATATGATCACGAAGCTTTGTAATAGGACCATAGACCCTCCATATATGATCACGAAGCTTTGTAATAGGACCATAGACCCTCCATATATGATCACGAAGCTTTGTAATAGAACCATAGACCCTCCATATATGATCACGAAGCTTTGTAATAGGACCATAGACCCTCCATATATGATCACGAAGCTTTGTAATAGGACCATAGACCCTCCATATATGATCACGAAGCTTTGTAATAGAACCATAGACCCTCCATATATGATCACGAAGCTTTGTAATAGGAACATAGACCCTCCATATATGATCACGAAGCTTTGTAATAGAACCATAGACCCTCCATATATGATCACGAAGCTTTGTAATAGGACCATAGACCCTCCATATATGATCACGAAGCTTTGTAATAGAACCATAGACCCTCCATATATGATCACGAAGCTTTGTAATAGGACCATAGACCCTCCATATATGATCACGAAGCTTTGTAATAGGACCATAGACCCTCCATATATGATCACGAAGCTTTGTAATAGGACCATAGACCCTCCATATATGATCACGAAGCTTTGTAATAGGACCATAGACCCTCCATATATGATCACGAAGCTTTGTAATAGGACCATAGACCCTCCATATATGATCACGAAGCTTTGTAATAGAACCATAGACCCTCCATATATGATCACGAAGCTTTGTAATAGGACCATAGACCCTCCATATATGATCACGAAGCTTTGTAATAGAACCATAGACCCTCCATATATGATCACGAAGCTTTGTAATAGGACCATAGACCCTCCATATATGATCACGAAGCTTTGTAATAGGACCATAGACCCTCCATATATGATCACGAAGCTTTATAAAAGGACCATAGACCCTCCATATATGATCACGAAGCTTTGTAATAGGACCATAGACCCTCCATATATGATCACGAAGCTTTGTAATAGGACCATAGACCCTCCATATATGATCACGAAGCTTTGTAGTGAGACCATTTACTCTCAAAATGTCACAATAGACCCTGCTAATGTGAGAATAATTGGCCATGTAACATATAAATTTGAATATAATGTTTTGTAGAAGGCCCATTGACTCTCTAAATGTTACAATAGTACTTGGTAGTTGCACCATGGACAATTTAATTGGGACAATAGTGCCTAATAGTGAGATAGCAAACCCTCAAATGTGAGAAGTTCTTACAAGTGGGATCATGAACCTTCAAATGTAACATAGTGCTTAACAATGGGACTATGAACCTCAAATGTGACAATATTCGTCAACAGTGGGACCATGAACTCTCAAATGTGATAAGGGTACTTTGTAGTGGTGCCATGTACTCTATGACAATAATGTATTGTAGTTGGACGATGGGCACTCAAAACGTGCAAATGTGACCATGTTTTGTAGTTGGATCCATGGACCTTCAAAATGTAACCATAATGTTATGTAGTTGGAACACGAACCCTCAAACTGTGATCATAGTGCTTTTTAGTGGTCCATGGACCAACAATTTGAAAATGTTACCATAATGCTTTATAGTTGGACCAAACGGACTCTCAAGATATGACAATACTGCTTTGTAGCTGGACCATGGACCCTCAAAATATGACATTTATGCTTCATAGTTGGAGTATAATTATGTACACCAACTATTCATCAAGGTACAGTCAAACCTACCTTAAATGGCACTTCTATATAGCAAATCACTGTCTATAAAGGGTAGTCTCAATTTTCACATTAATAAATAGTGCATATGATTTTAACCTGTATATAAATGGCAGCTGCTCAGAAAGTCCACATTCTCAGGTTCCCTTGAGTGGCCTTTATATGCAGGTCTGACTGTATATTAAATTAAAACAAAAAATGTGTGGCAATAAACACAAGGATTATAAAGATGCTGGTTACGGTCGATAAAGTCACAAAATCGTCATGGAGACTATTGGTAATTGGAATTCTATCCACAAAAGTATCATGGAGACAATTGGAATTCTGCTCACAAAATCATCATGGAGACAATTGCAATTCTATCCACAAAATCATCATGGATACAATTGGAATTATATCCACAAAATCATCATGGATACAATTGGAATTCTGTCCACAAAATCACCATGGAGACAATTGGAATACTATCCACAAAATTATCATGGATACAATTGGAATACTATTCACAATATCATCATGGAGACAATTGGAATTCTATCCACAATATCATCATGGAGACAATTGGAATTCTATCCACAAAATTGTCATCGAGACAA
This sequence comes from Bathymodiolus septemdierum, assembly GCA_963383655.1. Taxonomy (NCBI): domain Eukaryota; kingdom Metazoa; phylum Mollusca; class Bivalvia; order Mytilida; family Modiolidae; genus Bathymodiolus; species Bathymodiolus septemdierum. The sequence goes on along the minus strand of OY726529.1, from coordinate 49,085,646 downwards.
TTGGAATTCTGCCCTCAAAATCATCATCGAGACAATTGGTAATTTTATCCACAAAATCATCATCGAGACAATTGGTAATTCTATCCACAAAATCATCATAGAGACAATTGGAATTCTATCCATAAAGTGCGCTTTGTATTTGGTAAAAAAAAATCATTACACAAATTCCAGGCGTTTGATCGTCGTGGCTGAGATCATGGGATATTGGCAGTCTATAAAGGGGTGTATCTGGTACTAAAATATTTTTTTTTTTATTAATGACTGGCAGCAGTTTGGCATTTTTTGCCTCCGATATTCTCCACAAATACAGGGAGTTTGATTTTAGAGTTTTGAAATGTGATCAGCTATGGGTTACGGATGATGCTATTAGTTCTACAAAAAGTGGAACAGAGTGCAGATTATATATAGTGTTTAGATCCTAAGCTACATGTTGAATTATGCAATAACAAAAAAACGACAAAACAAGTAAAAAACCAAATCAAAACATGCAAAATACAAAGTTAATTAAAAACAAACAAACAAACAACAAAAAACCAAACAATTTAAGCAACCTTTACAACTAAGCTCCAATAGTTAGGTAAACATTTTTATTATTTTTAATTATTTTCAGATACAATTATGATGTGTTTCATACAAGTGCTTTTGGTACTGGGCTGTATAACATTGATTCAGACACTTCTCTTGAAACCCTGTGGTGAAGGATGTTTTATTAGAATTCAGCCTTTGTCAAACTTACTACACTGCGACTGCTCAGGAAAAACTGGTAATTAAATAATTTCTGTATATAACTTACAGTGTGTAGATGCAAGTCGTCCTTTGATTGGTTGAAAAGTATGCTATGTCATCATATACCTTGTCCTCTATGCTACTTAGGTTGATATAAGGCTTGAAATACTGAATTGAGAACGATTATTATGCAATCGTCATATACAGAATGTAGGAAAAAGACTTGAACATGACAAATGACGTAAATCTAGTATCTATTTTTTTCATGTATTCAATATTTTCGGTGCTTAAACTAACATTTCACTGCGAAATAATAAAACAGGAGAAAATAACCCTAATTTGCAGATACTATCATGTTTTTTTTTATTTTATAAAAGAAAAAAAAATGTTACATCCATACTCAGTTTATTGAAAATAATTCAGTATTTTGCTTCAGAAATATTCTTATTTCAGGAATGTAAAACAAAGACAAATATTGTTATAACAATATATAAATGTATTATATACGTCTGTAAACACTTGACAAATATACCTTTTGCACATTCCCGATTTGATTCTAAAATTATACGTCTTTAAACGAGTTATTTCCCTTTTGACGGGCGAAATGGTATCCGATCTAGTAAGACCAACAGAAAATACAAAGAATTGGGAGTGAAATTTTGTCATAGTTTATAGATATTTGAAAATTGTAGATAATCAGAGGATAATTTTTTTAAACAAAATCAGAAGTTGTTACACCATTAATATTTTGAACAGATTATGGGGAAAACATATCTTATTTTCATTGAACTGGGCATGGAATGGGACCCTTTGCCTACCTTAAAGGGAGATAACCCATGTAAAATGTATAATTTTAGAATCAATGTCGGAAATGTGCAAATGGTCTATTGATATATATAAACAAGAAACACCATAAATACAAATATCAATTTAATGCTCCAGATGTATTACAGAGAAACATTTAAACCCCCGGTTTTTAGTGGGGTTCATGTAACCCGATCGTTAGTTTTATATTTATTTTTTATAGATCGTTGTTTGTCCTTTTGGCCATTGTCCTTCTTCTGATTACCTCTTTGGTATCTTCAAACTCTTCTTAAACATTTTCAGTTCTAAAAGAAGTAAACAACCATCACCACCATTTGCACCACGAGCATGATCACCCAGAGGCAACGCATGCGTCGCCTACCACCGTTAACCCACGCATTGCGCAATCGGGCACAACGTCACTCTGCGATGATGGATGTTATTTGAACTTATATCCGTGGCATTTCTGTGTGTGTACGTACATTTAATTCTAAAATCGTATTACTAAAATTATAGGTATCTATAACATTAATCCCTAACTTGATTATGAGCCCATAAAACAAGCTTAACTCCGCCACTATTTGTTGAAGTGCCTGTACCAAGCCAGGAAATTGAGCTATATTGACATCAGGACACAAACCATTATACCACTATTGTTTATATGCCAAGTATATTTGATTTTCTTGCTCCTAAAGATTTCAAAATTATATGCCTTTCAAGTCGGTTGGCTTTGAGGGCGTAGCTGATGAAATTTATTTCAGAAACGCGTCGTGCGCATTAAATTTGATATCTACGTTTTCACTAAGGCAGGCGAAATATCTTGTATCTGGGTTCTCCATACATCGCCAAATAAATGACACCTACAACCATTCTCCACTACAATTGATGTAAAAATAAATAGCGTTCTTGCAACTGCGTATATACAAATAATCGTTGTCCACATTACAACAAAGTGAAAGAAGCGGAGTTCATACTACAACCATGTCAAAGAAGCGGAGTTCACACTAAAACCATGTAAAAGAGGCGGTGTTCACACTAAGACTATGTCAAAGAAGCGGAGTTCACACTACAACCATGTCAAAGAAGCGGAGTTCACACTAAAACCATGTAAAAGAGGCGGTGTTCACACTAAGACTATGTCAAAGAAGCGGAGTTCACACTACAACCATGTCAAAGAAGCGGAGTTCACACTAAAACCATGTAAAAGAGGCGGTGTTCACACTAAGACTATGTCAAAGAAGCGGAGTTCACACTACAACCATGTCAAAGAAGCGGAGTTCACACTACAACCATGTAAAAGAGGCGGTGTTCACACTACAACCATGTCAAAGAAGCGGAGTTCACACTACAACCATGTCAAAGAGGCGGTGTTCACACTACAACCATGTCAAAGAAGCGGAGTTCACACTACAACCATGTCAAAGAAGCGGAGTTCACACTACAACCATGTCAAAGAAGCGGAGTTCACACTACAACCATGTAAAAGAGGCGGTGTTCACACTACAACCATGTCAAAGAAGCGGAGTTCACACTACAACCATGTAAAAGAAGCGGAGTTCACACTACAACCATGTAAAAGAGGCGGTGTTCACACTACAACCATGTAAAAGAAGCGGAGTTCACACTACAACCATGTCAAAGAAGCGGAGTTCACACTACAACCATGTCAAAGAAGCGGAGTTCACACTACAACCATGTCAAAGAAGCGGAGTTCACACTACAACCATGTAAAAGAGGCGGTGTTCACACTACAACCATGTCAAAGAAGCGGAGTTCACACTACAACCATGTCAAAGAAGCGGAGTTCACACTACAACCATGTAAAAGAGGCGGAGTTCACACTAAAACCATGTAAAAGAGGCGGTGTTCACACTAAGACTATGTCAAAGAAGCGGAGTTCACACTACAACCATGTCAAAGAAGCGGAGTTCACACTAAAACCATGTAAAAGAGGCGGTGTTCACACTAAGACTATGTCAAAGAAGCGGAGTTCACACTACAACCATGTCAAAGAAGCGGAGTTCACACTAAAACCATGTAAAAGAGGCGGTGTTCACACTAAGACTATGTCAAAGAAGCGGAGTTCACACTACAACCATGTCAAAGAAGCGGAGTTCACACTACAACCATGTAAAAGAGGCGGTGTTCACACTACAACCATGTCAAAGAAGCGGAGTTCACACTAAAACCATGTCAAAGAAGCGGAGTTCACACTAAAACCATGTAAAAGAGGCGGTGTTCACACTAAGACTATGTCAAAGAAGCGGAGTTCACACTACAACCATGTCAAAGAAGCGGAGTTCACACTAAAACCATGTAAAAGAGGCGGTGTTCACACTAAGACTATGTCAAAGAAGCGGAGTTCACACTACAACCATGTCAAAGAAGCGGAGTTCACACTAAAACCATGTAAAAGAGGCGGTGTTCACACTAAGACTATGTCAAAGAAGCGGAGTTCACACTACAACCATGTCAAAGAAGCGGAGTTCACACTAAAACCATGTAAAAGAGGCGGTGTTCACACTAAGACTATGTCAAAGAAGCGGAGTTCACACTACAACCATGTCAAAGAAGCGGAGTTCACACTAAAACCATGTAAAAGAGGCGGTGTTCACACTAAGACTATGTCAAAGAAGCGGAGTTCACACTACAACCATGTCAAAGAAGCGGAGTTCACACTAAAACCATGTAAAAGAGGCGGTGTTCACACTAAGACTATGTCAAAGAAGCGGAGTTCACACTACAACCATGTCAAAGAAGCGGAGTTCACACTACAACCATGTCAAAGAAGCGGAGTTCACACTACAACCATGTAAAAGAGGCGGTGTTCACACTACAACCATGTCAAAGAAGCGGAGTTCACACTAAAACCATGTAAAAGAGGCGGTGTTCACACTAAGACTATGTCAAAGAAGCGGAGTTCACACTACAACCATGTCAAAGAAGCGGAGTTCACACTACAACCATGTCAAAGAAGCGGAGTTCACACTACAACCATGTAAAAGAGGCGGTGTTCACACTACAACCATGTCAAAGAAGCGGAGTTCACACTACAACCATGTAAAAGAGGCGGAGTTCACACTACAACCATGTCAAAGAAGCGGAGTTCACACTACAACCATGTAAAAGAGGCGGTGTTCACACTACAACCATGTCAAAGAAGCTGTGTTCATATCACAACGGTGCTCAAAATACACCAAAGTGAAACAACTAAATCAAATAAACGATGTTCATACTACAAATAGATTAAATAACTCACATGTCGGTTACATTGTCAGCATATATCTCTGTCACATTGTATCACAATTTATTACTGAATGTTAAATAAGATAATATTATTGAATTTCACTAACGTTACAGAATATTTTGCTCACTACAGGTAACCCACCTTCTGCTACATCAACTCTTCAGCCTGATCCTACAACATCACAGAGCGTTCAAGACACGACGACGGCTGATACCCTGACAACGACCGAAACACAGACAGCGACGCTCCCAACTCAGACAAAGATGACCGAAACCCCGTCGAGACATTTGTTACAATCAACGGATATTCAAGATGAGTCGTCGACGACGGAAACAGCTACAACACATGTACCGACGACATTGTCAACAAAATCTCCTACAACGCTTTTACTGACAAAATTGACGACACAAAAACCCATAACGCAGGCACCTAAAACTGTCGCTCGAACGCAAAATATTTGTGATATTTTGTGTGCACAACAACTTGGCGGTGATGCATGTCATTGCAGTAAACCAGGTCTACCTGGATAGGCACATGGAACTAGTGAATTCTGATCATCTAGGGACTCCTGGTTTATTTAATTAAATTCAACTCTAAGCTGTTCCCGTCATCGATTTACTTTTATGTTTTTCTTTCACTTCCTTTTTCATTTGTGTACATATTAACAGTAACTTGATGAGATGCTTGATAAATGTTCACCAAAACAATTCAATGCTCTTTATTATCAATAGAAAGTTTATACAGTGAAGGCTATCGATATGAACAAAACGATCGATTGATTGATGTTTAACGCCAACTTTAGCGGTATTTCAGCTGTATCGTGGCGTGCACAAATATTATATTATATCAACTTACACACCAACAAGAACAAAGCGAACAATCACCTCACATCTTAACTGAATTCACTGCACACAAAATAGACGACAACTAAGGTTGAACATCCAGGTTCTGGCTTGGGGCATGCACAAAAAACTAAAATTTACAGTTCCTAAAATAATGTAATTATTAATAAAAAAAAATTAAGGTTCTCCTCCCCCAGGCATAGGTGAACTCTATGCTGTCCTGTATAAGGGCATGCTTAGACCCTTTGGTTTTATTGATCCAAAACCTTTAAATTATTTGACTTTCCAATCTTTCGATCTTGAGCGTACCTGATGAAAATTATTCCAGAAACGCGTCGTGCGCACTAAATTTGATATCTACGTTTTTATTCTACTAATAGCAACAAAGCGACCAACTTTTGAACACAAAAAGACCACGACACACTGGTTGGAAATCAGTGTCCTTGCTTGGGACGAGCTATTGTGGCGATGGTAAAGACGTGTAACTTATTTTGCGTTCCAATCTTTTGACTAAGCGTACCTGACGATGGTTATTCCAGAAACGGATCGTGCGCTCTAAATTAGATATATACTACGTTTTTATTATTAAACTGGTTAATGTGATCCCAACCCTCGCCCTCATAATTAGATCTCCAAGGATAATACAGATATAAACAAACAATTAAAACTGCACATATTCGCTTCAACGTTAGGGAACGACCATTTAACTTGAAGAGGGGGGGTTATGGTTATTTTCTAAAAAAAATATTCTGATTCCCAATGTTGCTGAAAAAAATATTCTGATTTTGGTGGAGGAAAAAAAATAATAATATGATTCAGTTTTTGTCATATAACCTAATGTTAAATTCTGGGAAAAAAAATTTCGCGCTTTGTGCGACAAAAAAAAATTCTGAACAAAACAAAAAACCATAACCCCCCCCCCTTCAAGTTAAATGGTCGGTCCCTAAAGTTGTACATATTTGATTCGACGTAAAAAGACCACACATTATCACAAATGAGTGACGTCATAAAGATGGACAGTAGATGAGTAAAATGTTTTTGACAGTCTGTGTCAACCATAATAGTACCTGATAGAATTATCAATTTTATCAAACTATGAATAACATACACATATTTCTTCTTTCCTTTATTACCGACATGACTTTTACCGGACTTTACTGTATGCTTTTTTGGTCTGTGCTGTTTAACGCCACTTCCAACAATATTTCAGTTATATCATGGTAGTCAGTTTTATTGGTGGAGGAAACCGGAAAAACTCACCAACCTGTCACAAATGAATGATATCATAAATATGGACAGTAAAATGGCAAAGTCAGTGAATGAAATATTACGAAGTTGCAATCAAAATACACTGCTTGTGTAACGAACAATAAATATTTCGCGTAGGGGAACATGTGGCTTGATAATTATTATGACAGGTAAAATTGTTGTCAGTCTGTGTCAACTATAATCGTATCTGATAGAATTGCCAATATTCTCAAACTGAGAACAATATATACTGTCTTCACCTCATTTCGTGCTATACCTCGTATCGAGGTATTTTCTTTTTGTGCTTCGCGTACCTCCGTTTACGCAGTCGCCGGTCAGAGGATGCAGGTCACGTTCCACTGACGACATGCTTTGTTTACTTCACCTACTTTTTGGAAATGCTTGCATTTCAGGTAAGATTTGCCATTTTATTATATATAATGATAAATCTCAACTTCTCCTTCACCCTTATATGCCATCTCATTTGATAAATCTTTAAAACCAACTTAGATATCGTTTATTGAACATGTGAAAATTGTGTTGTGTTCGTCTGCTATCTAGCTTCCTAGTTACCAATGAGAATAAAGTTGCACTTCCGGTTGTGAACAGTAAAAAACTATGGAAAGCCAGATTAACAATTATGAGAATTTTGTTGTTTTTCGATAATACGACCGGAGTTAAAGCTCTATACGGCATGAGTAAACGACGTTAGAAAAAAAGATCAAGTGTTGTTTTTTGGAATTATACCATCATATGTTTCTTCCAACTCTTAAAATGTGAAATGTAAATTTAAAATGAAAATTGCCAAAAAGTGCTTAAAATTTCACCCCAAACAATTTTTGTAGAAAAAAAAACAATTGTTTTTTACATTTTATGCAATCATGTGTTATACAGAATTAAAATAATTAAAATTTCTTTTATTTGGTTCAAATATATCTGATATAAATAACCCGCCACAGCACTGAGCAGTCAAGCATATTAGCCCCAATGGCTCTCCATAACAGGGAATTCCCAGTACATCGAAACGAGGTTAAGGTAAAAAAAAAAAAAAAGGGGGTGCCATCGGAGAACTGTTCAACAATCGATAACTTGAACACAAGGTAAACGCTCCTGTTTTAAAAGGATATTATTATTTTTTATTAGTTCATAGCATAATATGTTTGTATAAATACAGATTCATTCAAACGATAGGTATCGGATATTATACAAGGTGTGTTTCCGTAAGACCATCGGAACGAGGTAAACCCAATATACATAGATTTCTTCTTTTCTCTATCACCGACAGGCCTTTTATCGGGCTTCACTGTACGAGTAACACGACTGTTGTTATATAAGAAACATAAACTACTTACCCTTCCCGAGCACCTGTGTTCATCCCGGTTTTTCTCGTAGGTTCTGTGTTGTCTATATTTTTAGTTTTCTGTGTTGTGTTAATTGTTTTGTTTCCCTTCGTTCTCTGGCGTGTGCCTGTGTCTCTGGATTGTCCATGCTCGATTGCCCCTTCGGTTTTCTCTAGCGTTTACATTGTATACTGCTGCAGTGTCTTACAATCATAACTTGATTATTTCTGGAGAAAGCAAAATATCAGATTTAGTGACAATCATTTTTGTACACGAAATATCTACAATGAGGAAAACTGCTAAAAAAAATTCAACAATCTGTGAATTTAGTTTTAAAAAGTTATACCCCTAACTGCCAATAACATATATCATCAGGTGCGAAAATTTTCAAAGTCACTGGAGATTTCTCGGTCCAAAAAATGTATAGAGGATCTAAGATTAGCAAAGCAGTCAATGTTTTCCCTCCAGATAAAGCTTCAACAATATGTCAATTTTCTAAAGTTATAGCCCAACATAGAGGGTTAGGGTGTTTAACGCCACTTTCAACAATATTTCAGTTATAAATATCGTGGTGGTCAGTACTACTGGTAGCAAATCACTGACAAACTGTTTATGTTGTATCGAGTACACCTCGCCTGAGTGGGATTCACATAATATGAGTAAAATTTATAATGCTTTTCAAATAAAAGCTATATATTTTAACATCAAATATATATGAAGTTTAGAAGAATAATGTTTTTTTTCTCCAAATAAACCTTCAATATTTTTTTTTTAAGTTATAGCCCAATAAAATGTATATTGCTTTCTATTTGACAGATATGCATATAGGTGAATATATATGAAGTTTAGCACAACAAAATATATATGAAGTTTAACAGTATACTTTTTCTCCAAATAAAGCCTCAACAATTTTGTTTTCGGAACAGTTATACTCCAACATATAATATGAGTAAAATGTATAATGCTTTTCATTTGAAATATTTACAGATTAATACATGGGCATTTCCATATTGGCCTGGTTATCATCCCGAGACCCCCAATATGGGTCGAGGGATGATAACCAGGCCAATATGGAAATGCCCATGTATTAAACTATTTATTACATACTTCCGACATCTAGAAAAGAGACACCCATATTGGCCTGAGACGAAGTCGAGGCCCATATTGACCCAGGTCAATATGGGCCTCGATATGGAAATGATCTTGTAGTAATCCAATAACCGGTTATTTTCCCGGGGTGTGAAAATATGGACAGTTTACTGATGGAACTTTAAAGGGTTTTTGCTTGTTGTTTTTTGTGTGTTATTTTTTTGTTGTTGTTGTTGTTGTTGTATTGTTTTGGTTTTGTATCGTTTGCAACACATTAGTTCACTTTGCACAGATCGTAACATCTTAACGTTGGTATTGTCCTGCTCTTGAGAAAACATGAATATAATTAAGAAACTAAAGGTCCTTTTAATCGGTGAATGGGTGAGAAAATTTTAGTCCTTAGAGAGACTACTATGACAAAGAGTAAAAACTGCACTTTCCCTAACATTTGATTGTCAAATGAATTTCCTTTCATATCTGTATATACGTACCATTTCGTGTTGAGTGCGAAATAAAAATATAGAGTTCAAAATATATTTTAGTACTACAATATATACTAATTAACATGTGATGTGCACTTTAAGACCGACGCTATTCACTGCTATGATAGAGAAATATGCAAATTGGTTGGTTAAATGTGGTTGAAAAATTCAAATTCACACTTTAACGTACAAATTGACTGGTTATTGTGTGGTCGGGGGAAAAATCAAATATACACTTTAACGTTGTATTGTAGTGAGTTTATTAACGCCCATTGTTACAAATAGAATGGCCTCTTAAACTTCCGATGCATAAAGATATTAATCAAATAAACTATTTGATGAAAATTAAACCATTAAATTTGAAGCAATTCCGATTTACTGACAAAATAACGTTTTTTACTGGCTTGACAATTTATGTATTCATCAATATGTTTTAATGTCCACGAAATGCTTTAAAGTTGATCACGTGACACAAACCATATCAATCTTCCTTTTATCCACTTGACAATATTTAATTAAAACATAATTTTATATATTCATATATTCATAAATTTAATTGAATATTTCCTTGTGTAATAAGCTAATTTGTTCATTTTTTAACAAGGATAATTTTCAATTAAAGACTTCTTTTTGAAATAGAATATGAAAAAAAAAATTCTGGAAGAAGAGTACTCTTGGCTTTTTTCACTAATAGTGTAACCATCGATCATGAACGATGATTTAATTAAATTGTCGAGGTTTTTTTTGTATCGCAGCAAATTGTAATGATCAATTTATATCTCGTTAACGACACTTACGAGTCTTTGACCATTACCACGAGTAAATATGGAGAGTGCAATATGAGGAGCAGGAACTGCATACCCCTCTGGAGAATCCGACTTTATCCCCGGTCCCGGTTTTTGATGGGGTTCGTGTTGCTCATATATTTCTTACAAGATAAATAGACCATTTGCACATTTCCTACTTTGATTCTAAATTTATACGAGTTATTTCCCTTTAGGGCTTCCCTTTTTTTAAAAGTCTTCCCTTTCAAGCAAAGTTCAATGAGAATAGTATACAATTACCGTCTTTGATGAGGTAAATGTGTGGATTTTTTTACTTCTGAAAAAAAAATATTCACTGAGCGTACATGATGAAGGTTATTCCAGAAACGTGTCTTCAGCACTAAGTTTCATATCTGCGTTTTATTTGCTTTTCAATCTTTTGAATTTGAGCGTACCCGATGAAGGTTATTCCAGAAACGCGTCGTGTGCACTAAATTGGATATCTATATACATGTATTCGAAAGAAGTGAATAATTTTCCCAGCGTAGTGAGACCAATTTTTAGGTTTTAACTGACTGATTGAATTTACAAACAATAACTTACCCGGAGACATCTTTAAATTAATATTGATTTTGGTTAAAAAGAAGTAATTTTTTTATATAAATGTTATTTAATTGTAGTTATGAAGCCACAATTCTAATGGCTAATGTGCAGTGTGTGAAATTTAAATGAAATAAATTTTGAAATGAACATATTTGTTAATTTCAAGGGTAGATCATATGTTTAAGTGAAAAATAAATCTTTTCTTCAGTAAAGGGCAATCGATCATAATGATAATTGAAACGACATGTTTCTATGAGCCAGGAAAATTAATTTTGATTTGCAGGTAGAAACTATTTATGATATTTCATTATATATTCTATTAAATTAATTATCCCCATACATGTATATTACCATTAAATCAGTCTTGCTTTGAAATTAGACACGCCATTTTACTAAATTGTTTATATTTCTATTTGAAATTGATAGAAAAACAGTAATAAATACTGGCATTATTAAAGTCGGGATGATTCTGTTTCTTCTGAAAAATGATTGAATAATTATAAAATACATTTTGTATTCGTTTTGGCCTAAGTAGACTGAAAAACAAAATGTGTTCAGTGTGAGAGAAAAATCATGATTTTGAAAACTTGCGGTAACATGCACGACTATATGTACCTCATTCCGTTTTGTGACCCTATAATGAGTATTGAATGAAATGACTGAGTGCGGAAAAGGGGAGGGGCAAAATGTCAAACGGTATTTATATAATAGTTATTCATTTTGAAGACAATACATTGTATCTAGATGTATGATCCTCCCGTTGGCGGGAGGGTGAGCGCTCATGTATCTGTGTGTTGGGGGTATCCATTTTGCCTCTTTCTACTAGTTTTCTATTGTGTTTTGGAACTGTTCCGGTAGTGTGGCATTTTATTCTTTTGTGTGTGATATTGTCTAATCAAATGGTCAGGTTGATGCTGTGTTAGCTCCCATGTATTTACTTTTGAGCTATAACCTTGACATCTGATGAGGTTTCCTGTTGCTTTCCCCCTCTTTCTGAAGTTCACTTCTCAGACGGGAGGTTAGGAATATGGTGCTTAACGCCACTTTCAACAATATTTCAGTAATATAGCGGCTGTTACTTTTATTAGCGGAGAAAACCACCTACCTGCCGCAAGTCACTGACAAACTTTATCACATAATGTTATATCGTGTACACCTCGTCTGAGCGGGATTCGAACTCACAACGGTAGTGGTGATAGGCAGTGATTACATAGGTAATTGTAAATCTAGCTACCATGCGATCACGACCACGACGGCTCCTTCTCGGATGGGTTAAGTTACTAATATCGAACACACAACATTAAGTGGCTATTTCAACTGAAGAGTTTCCTTTTATTCGTAATATCTGTTTAATAAAACAAAGCTAAGTTGAGGTAGTGTACTGGTTTTAAAGTAACGTCTGTAAGTAGATAGTATCAGGATTATTTTTTTTATCTTCATATTTCATGTGTATATGACAGACACCTCATCGATAGTGAAATGGTTAGCGTGCTCACCTCGAGTGTGCTACATCATAGGCTCAAGCCCCTGTTGGGAGAAAACAGACTATAAAATTGGCATTTGCTGCTTTTCTGCTAAGCACGCAGCATTATGTGGTAAGAGCTAAGGCTGGTTGGCTTGAAATTAGGATAATGTGTCCGAGTGGAATTACATGTCTACTTGTGACACTGTCTTACGTCCTGTTGTTTCAGTGAGCTCGCACTAAAAATCTGAGTATGTCTGTCTAGTACAAAGCGGACATCCTCACCATCTCTTCAAACTGTACCTTGTTCTCGCCACCATATAGCTGAAAAATTGCTCCTTTGTCGTTAAACAGCAGCCATTCTCTCACCCAACTCCATTTATATGGCGGAATGTCGCATATAAAGTGATGTCAGTGTGACCTTGACCTTTAATTAGAATGTCAGATAATTTAGATTTTATTGTTTGTGTAAGGTTTACCTCCAGTTTTATTTTTGAGTGCCTGGAAAATTTGTCTTTTGAATCTACTTTCCATTTCTACTTACAACATTTTAGTGCATATCTCGGGTCTTAATCACTACATTAGCTACAGCGGTGTTTGAGGGAGAACACTGTAAGATACAACATCATTTATTTATTTAATCAGTTCAGTGGCGTTTGCTTTACGTCACATAGCTGTATGACCCCCTCCCCCCCTTAGAACTTTTGAAACTAATTATACAGGCCATTAGGATGAAATGTATTAGCTATAGAAACGCCATGTTTGTGTATGTACCATGACGCAATCTTATATCTTTGATTACATGTGCATCAACCCTGTAATAGATCAAAGGCTACGGAAAATTATTTTTATTTGTTGAATTAATAAATTTTATTTTTTACATAATTCAGAGGTTATTTAGTTAATAACGCGAGAATGATACGAGTCGAGATAACATGAGCATGCATGTAATTTACATATTTTCGAGTAAAAAATGCGTTTTGATTTTTTTTAATTTTTACATTGGTTTGGAGAAAATAATGTTATGAACATGAATTTAGCTGGTGATTTATTATCTTGTCTTCAATTTTAAATGATGCACATGTTTTAATTAACCAGTAACATGCATATGGAATTTAATAGGAAATTCCGAATGCAACGTATTTTTCGTAATTCGAAAATCGTAAATCGAAGGACACACAATACAATGATGCCAAAGAAAAAATAGAAACAATGATCTACAAAACACTACGAACACAAAAAGCTGGTCGGGAAATATTTAGCAAACTGCTTACAATCGCATACTTCTTAACTGAAGAACAATATGTGCAAAGAAAAGTTTGAAGAATTAAATAGAAGTATAGACACACAATACAATGACAAAAAGAAAAAAATGATCTAATTAAACACTACACCGAAAACTGGAAACACGAACCCCACAAAAATCACGGTGAACTCAGGTGCTCTGGAAGAGTATTCCGTTCCCGCTCCACTAGTGGCACCCGTCCTGTCACTCATGTTAGAAAGTCGGTGTTTATCATGGTAGGTATGAGTAGTGGAATTATAGTTATTTCCCCTGATTCTCAAAGTGTTTCCAGGTCAACATTTGTATATCGTTTGAACGGGCGAGTATTGATTAACACCAAATTAGCAATGTTTTACATATATCATGGCGAGAACAAGGTACATTTTGTTGAGATGATGAGTATTATGTCCGCTTTGTACTAGACCAACACGCGGAGTTGGATTTTTATAGTGCTAGCTCACTGAAACAACAGTCCGCGGATAGACAACCAGTCTTTGCTCTTTCTCCTTAATGCTGCGTTCTTAGCGAAGAATCAACAAATACCAATTTTATTGTCTTTGGTTTGACCCTGCTAATAGTGTACAAAAAGCATACCTCTAACTAGAATTATATCACTGGCTGAGTGGAGGGATACTGAAAATAGGAGAAATATCCTTGGCTACTTCCTTCAAATCTGAAAAATATTTTAGTACACATTTAACATGCTTTACTCATATTCACTGACCATGCTATTGTATTGTCAATGTTCATCATGTGATCATTCATTTTTGTGATAATGAGTGGTTTTTATTGATGAAGGGGGGCCATCGTGGTCGTGATCGTATGGAATCAGTGCCTATCACCACTAACATTGTGAGTTTGAATTCCGTTCATGGCGAAGTGTATTCGATACAACATTATGTGATAAAGTATGTCAATGACTTGCGGCAGGTCAGTGCTTTTCTCCGGGTACTCCACCAATAAACAATGACCGCCACGATATAACTGAAAAGCGACCGAAAGTGGCGTTAAACATCATAACCCTTTATTGGTGAAAGAAAATCTGTACAGGTTTTTTATTTATTGTTTATTTCTGTATTATCATTGAATATCCAATTATTTGAGGGGGAAAGTTTGAATCTCGCATTTTAACCCAGATACATTATTTTGTGTATGTTCTAAACTAGGGCTTCAATTTCCAACACCATATGTCGTGGTACTTTTTTGTGTTAAATTATTTGAGGCGAGAGGTGATTGTTCTCATTGTTGATGCTGGTGATCCCATGAACCGATTTAAGCCTGCCACCTTTGTGTGCCTGTCCCAAGTCAGGAGAGACATGGATTTCCAATGCCATGTCACTGTCCTTTTCTTAGTTCGTTTGAGGTGAGTGTTTGTTTTCTTGATATTGGTGGAATTGTTGACCATCAATGCTAAATTTTCTTTTCATTAGTATCCTGACTATATGTCTAACTTTCGCGGGGAAACTGGAAGATCACTAGTCAATGGGAATAAAAGCATTGATCTTTTAGCTTCGTATTACCCAGTGATCAAAACCTTGATAAGTCATGTGGAAAAAAAATTAATTCTAAATTATTTTTTTTAGTTTAGTTTGGTTTTATTGTGTTTAACGCCACTTACAACAATATTTCAGTTATATCGTGGCAGTCATTTTTATTGGTGGATGAAACTGGTGTACCAGGAGAAAACCACCGACCTGTCACAAGTCACTGACAAACTTTATCACATAATGTTGTATCGATTACACCTCGCCTGAGCGGTGTTCGAACTCACAACATTAGTGGTGGGAGGCACTGATTACACATGTAGTTGGAAATGCAACTTACATACGATCACGACCACGACGGCCCCTTGTTTTTTAAGATCAAGAATATTTATGAAACCAAGTATTTACCTTCATTTCTAGTTCATACATAATCCATGTCAGTAAAGTCTTCACTTGTTTCCATGATAACAATTGGACCCCTCCCCCCCCCCCCCCCCCCTCCCCCCTAAAGCAGCATCCATTTTTTCCAAAGAACTGGAAATGATTCCTCTTGGCTATATTCTTTTTACACATATTGTAGTCTTTTTTTTTCAGACCTTTTAATCTTAGTCTGCATTGGTGAAGGGACCTGTTGTATACGTTCTTTTTCATAAGACAAGCCACTTTTTCGAAAGTTGTGTTATTACGATATGAGCTTTCTAATTGAAATTGGAATTTTGGATTAGACCAAATATCAATCAGCATGCAAGTCTCGTAATAAGACCAAGATTGACCCCTGCAGTTGTTGTATCATGGCTGTACCACTAGCAAGGCATGGTATGGCCTCAAAATCATTTTCAGAATGTCTGAAGTTACATTTTGACCTTGCATGCTCTTGTCCATTGATATAAAGATCATTTCCATAACTATTCATGGATTTATCGACCGAAATTTGGAAATTGTCTCCCTTTATTCTTGATTCTGCATCTATATTCATTGGCGTTTTATCTTCATGACGTCATCTCTATGTCATACAAACTTACATAGACAAATTGATTGAGCGAGTCGTTGCTACAATGTATATGACGCCAAATGAGCAAATTTTCAGTAATATCATAGCGAGAACAAGTTACATTCAATGACATGATAATGATGTCTGATTTGTACTAGACAAACACGCTTAGTTGGATTTGTTAAGTGCTAGCTCACTGAAACAACAGTCCGCAGGTAAAAATGTCGCTCAACGCAGACACATTATTCTGATTCAGTCAACAGATCTTTTCTCTTACTCCTTAAAGCTGCATATAATTTGCGGAAAATTAACAAATACCCATACAGCCTTTGGTTTTTTATTTGGTTTATGGTGTTTAACACCACTTTCAACAATATTTCAGTTATTTCATGGCGGTCAGTTTTATTGGTAGAGGAAACCGGAATACCCAGAGAAAACAAGTACAATTTTATAGTATTTGGTTTGACTCGATCGAGATTCGAACGCATGATCTACCGCACTCTATGCAAGCACTCTTAACCATTACACCGCCAATGGGATTGTGTATCGTTTGAAGACATTGTGCTCCTTATACTTCAATTACGACCATAGACAAAGCCAATTAACTTGTTTATTATCTGAAACATACATCTTACATAAAACATAAAATGTGTCATATATAATGAACTCTACACTCACGTGTGTTATATTAATTGGAAAAATTATAGGATAGCGAAAATTGGTCAACTGTTCATCCATCAGCATGCACGCCCAATAAACTACAAAATGTTCATTTCTTATCCCATAATATGTCAATATAAATATACAGAAATAGACATGGTAGGCACGTGAAAACTCCCGAAAATATTTATAACGAGGATTTGTTAATTACCCTACCTAGACCGTCGTCTTCATTAACTAGTATCACATACACACAAAATCTTTGTCTAATTGAGAGAAACTAATTTATTTACCAATTATAACATCATAACATCTTCCTTCATGAGAGAATATGTCGAATTCGGTGCATTAGTTACTGCGAAAGCATGTGCCAGAAATTGGCGCGCGTGTCATAAAATGTTGAGATCTTTATCGACAACCGTTAAGGTGAAGACAAGGACTATATAGAATCGTTGTGTTTTAGTTAAATTTTGACAGTACAAATGTTTTTCTAGGCTGTAAACATATGTATTGCTGATTGAGATGTAATTAACGAGCTCCTGGAATGATAATTATCTTCCGTGAAATTTCAATCACAGCAACCACAGAAACTATTTTTTTCTCTCTTTTCTTTTTTTTTGTTTTGTTGAAGATAAGAATCATATCATATTCATGTTTCTATGAGATGAAAACTGTTGGACATTACAATACTTTTGAAATTTTAATCACAGGAACCACAGAATCATATCATATCATATACAGAAAATATGAGTTTTGTTGGGGTTTTATTTGTTGAAGATAAGAATCATATCATATTTTATCGTTTCTGTGGGATGAAAACTGGTGGACATTACAATACATTTACAATTAGTTTTATTGTCTTCCGTCTTATTGTTATAACTGCTATTTTTGAAATGTGATTAATTTTATCATGAAAAAATGTATACCCGACCGCATGTGAATGATTTCTCCAATTGTTAGAAAACAATTTTGTCGACAATATATCTTTCAAATGGACAAACTTTTCATATTTACAATGCTAGAAAAATTAACTTTTGATTTTGTTGGGGAAAATTGAGGTCATAATTATTATATAAAGAACACATTTGTTTTATGAAAAAAAAGGTTTGAACAGTGATGGTCATCAATTACACCAATATCAGCAAAATGAACAATCATCTCTCATCTTATCTGAATTGACTGAACACAGAAAGACAACGACATGTGACGTTGGGAAATCCAAGTAGTGGTTTGAGACAGGCTAAAACATGTTGCGGGATTAAACATGTTAATAGAATCCCAACCCTCCCCTCTTGATAACTGGATATCCAACGCCAATGCATATACATTATATAAGCAAAGCCTGCACATATTTCCTTCCTCTCAATAAGACCAAAAACTATCACAGAAATGAATGACAAAATAAACATGGACAGTACAATAGCAGCGCCAATGAATGACAACATAAACATGGACAGTACAATAGCAGGGCCAATGAATGACAACATAAACATGGACAGTACAATAGCAGGGCCAATGAATTACAACATAAACATGGACAGTACAATAGCAGGGTCAATGAATGACAACATAAACATGGACAGTACAATAGCAGGGCCAATGAATGACAACATAAACATGGACAGTACAATAGCAGGGCCAATGAATGACAACATAAACATGGACAGTACAATAGCAGGGCCAATGAATGACAACATAAACATGGACAGTACAATAGCAGGGTCAATGAATGACAACATAAACATGGAGAGTACAATAGCAGGGTCAATGAATGACAACATAAACATGGAGAGTACAATAGCAGGGCCAATGAATGACAACATAAACATGGACAGTACAATAGCAGGGCCAATGAATGACAACATAAACATGGAGAGTACAATAGCAGGGCCAATGAATGAAAACATAAACATGGACAGTACAATAGCAGGGTCAATGAATGACAACATAAACATGGACAGTACAATAGCAGGGTCACTGAATGGCAACATAAACATGGACAGTACCATAGCAGGGCCAATGAATGACAACATAAACATGGACAGTACAATAGCAGGGTCAATGAATGACAACATAAACATAGACAGTACAATAGCAGGGTCAATGAATGACAACATAAACATGGACAGTACAATAGCAGCGCCAATGAATGACAACATAAACATGGACAGTACAATAGCAGGGTCAATGAATGACAACATAAACATGGACAGTACAATAGCAGGGTCAATGAATGACAACATAAACATGGACAGTACAATAGCAGGGCCAATGAATGACAACATAAACATGGACAGTACAATAGCAGGGTCAATGAATGACAACATAAACATGGACAGTACAATAGCAGGGCCAATGAATGACAACATAAACATGGACAGTACAATAGCAGGGTCAATGAATGACAACATAAACATGGACAGTACAATAGCAGGGTCAATGAATGACAACATAAACATGCACAGTACAATAGCAGGGCCAATGAATGACAACATAAACATGCACAGTACAATAGCAGGGTCAATGAATGACAACATAAACATGGACAGTACAATAGCAGGGTCAATGAATGACAACATAAACATGGAGAGTACAATAGCAGGGCCAATGAATGACAACATAAACATGAACAGTACAATAGCAGGGCCAATGAATGACAACATAAACATGGACAGTACAATAGCAGGGTCAATGAATGACAACATAAACACGGACAGTACAATAGCAGGGTCAATGAATGACAACATAAACATGGACAGTACAATAGCAGGGTCAATGAATGAAAACATAAACATGGACAGTACAATAGCAGGGTCAATGAATGACAACATAAACATGGACAGTACAATAGCAGAGTCAATGAATGACAACATAAATATGGACAGTACAATAGCAGGGTCAATGAATGACAACATAAACATGGACAGTACAATAGCAGGGCCAATGAATGACAACATAAACATGGACAGTACAATAGCAGGGTCAATGAATGACAACATAAACATGGACAGTACAATAGCAGGGCCAATGAATGACAACATAAACATGGACAGTACAATAGGAGGGCCAATGAATGACACCATAAACATGGACAGTACAATAGCAGGGTCAATGAATGACAACATAAACATGGACAGTACAATAGCAGGGCCAATGAATGACAACATAAACATGGAGAGTACAATAGCAGGGCCAATGAATGACAACATAAACATGGACAGTACAATAGCAGGGCCAATGAATGACAACATAAACATGGACAGTACAATAGCAGGGTCAATGAATGACAACATAAACATGGACAGTACAATAGCAGGGTCAATGAATGGCAACATAAACATGGACAGTACAATAGCAGGGTCAATGGATGCTCGTAGATAAATAAATACTAGCTATGAAGGTAGAAACTGTTGGATAAAGACCATTACAATTACTTTTAACCAAAAACAATCAGAACTGATACATCGTACATCTTCCGCTTGTTAAATTACTGTGGTCTAGCATAACCGATACATTTGTTTCTATATCTGTCGTTGTGTTTCTTGTATTGCAAGATAATTAATCAAATGAAAAATAAAATATACCACACTGTCGGGACATGAGATCAAAGGTCGGTTAATATTGTTCCGTAGTCATTTCAACACGAAAATTTTAGAAAAATTCATAATAATTTACATCGTTTAGGTTAGAAGCAAATTCGATCGAAGGTTGGCTATATTCGATCCGACCGCTGTCAATTTATCGCATTAATTAAACAAAATTCAGTACATATACAAACACTCGTATTGCTTTTGTCTGATATAAAATAAAAGATTTTCTGAATCCATATATCGAAGAAAGACAGACAACACTATGGCTAAAAGAAAAAGAACAAACAACAATCAACAAAGCATTACTCATAAAACTAAAGATCTTGTGTATCTTTATGACATTGTCGATGTATCTTAAGTCTCTTAAAATAAGATGGTCTAAAACTGTCACAACCGTGGAGTTTCGTGTCATAGTGCCTCTCCTGTACGGAGGCGAAATAAGTATAAGAGAGATTAAAAAAAATGTTCAGCAGACGCACTTCCGTTATTCGTAACACCATAAACAAACTAAAATCAATGGACATAACTCGAAACTTCGTTATTACACGTGCAGATGCAGATGACTAAATGCATTCCTCCATTGCAAGCTTTTGCACAACAATTGTCAACTTATTGATGTTTTCGTCGTTTTCTTTAAGAAGCTTATCCTACGCAGGTGAAAGAGTGCTGTTTGAAAAAGTGCGAGGGAAAAATAATAAGTAATGAAAAACTTTTTAATGTTTTAGAAATTAGACCTCGTAATAAAAATGCCTCCATTCACTTTCAATATTTCACGCCGTTAATTGAATTATAAACAGACATTTTTAAAGGGTTATTATTTTAAAAGTGCAAATTAATGGTAGTCTTTTGTAAACGAATGCATGGTCATGATTTTTACAATAATAGAAAAAAAAATCATTAATGGCTGGTGAAATAATATTAAGTGATATCAAGAGATAATAAAAATGAATTAGAAAATGGGACAATACCTCTATATTGAAACTATTTTTATTACCGATATTTTTATGTATTCCACCTAAAAATGTCGCTTGCTTGTCGCCATGATACCCGTGATACCGGAACGAGGTTATCAATACATATTTTTTAACATCCGGAACCGTAGTCATGGTCAATTAAACGTTTGCATGGTGTTGAGATGAAAGCACCTGGATGAATACAATGACTCTTAATCACCGAGAACAAATGACAATAAAACATACCATGCATGGAATAAATGATCTGTTTGTTAAACTTGACAACATCATTTAAAACTCAATAAATCGTAGATAAAATCGTCATTTTATGATTCCAACTATATTATTATTATGGCAAAATTGTTTGATTATTAATTTTCACAGCACAATTATTCAATATTTCAACCCGGTTTTTCTTCATGGTATATTAGATGGAACAAAGCCATAATACTCTGTATGATATATCTTCATGTAATGATGTTGTTTCGTTTTGAATTTAAAAGTTCGCTTTGATGTGTGATCTTGAAATAAAATAAAATAAAATAAAATGTATATATTGGGATTGACAATAAAAATGAGAATAGAAAGTGTGGGAGATAAAATATATTGTATCTAATATCAAAAATGTAAAAGAATTTAACATTTCTTTATAAATGCAATTAAAAGAGCACCACCTTTGAACACCGAAATTGTAAAAAGGTAAAAATATCAATTAGAGCGAGCTGCAGAAAATAAATGAACATCTTATTAGATCAAAATAAAGTTAGAGAACACACAAGGGGCAATCGAGAATGGAAAATCCAGAGATATCGACAACATCGGGCACACAAGGCACAGGAATAAGACAAACAAAGCACAAATCCCAACACAGAATAGTCAAAAGATGAGCAACGCGGATCACGCCACAAAGACATGGGTGAACCGAAGTGCTGGCGAAGGGTAAGCAGATCCTGCTTCTTATAAGACACCTGCTATGTTACTCATATAAAACATTGCAAGTGGAACATAAAATCGAAAAGAATAGAATGACAAGACATGATAGCAGCTCTGCCATTTCGCAAACACCGAAATTGTAAATGATAAAAATTAACAATTAAAGCGAGCTGCACAAGATAGATTAAAATCATGGATGGATGGGTGGATAAAACAAATCAAGTAGAGCATATATTGAGAGGAGGGAGAATGTCATTGTATGCTGTCACTATATATAGGGATTATCATCTTTATATCGACATTAGACTATTGTGTTTTTCTTATATGTCAGAAGCCCTTGACTGAACACAATGTCATTTGAAGACTTTAAGTTTGCGAATGTGACGCAATTGATGCAGAGTATACTAATTAATCAAAATTGTTAAGTTTACAGTAAATAAAGATACAGAAAGCTAACAGTTCTCTACAAATTATAATTATATTTGAAGCGAAGTGTTAACTTATATTTGTCCTGTACCTAGAATATTCGATAAATATGGTCATCAATATTCCTAGGGGCACATCTGATTAGATGTTTCACCTATTTACAACTGATAAGTTAATTAATATTCTACCTGGCCATAGTCAACTAATGAAATAAGTAAATCCTCTCCTTTACCACATGTCGCTTTGATTTACTCCCTTCTAGTGCATTGATTGATTGATTGATTGATTGATTGATTGATTGATTGATTGATTGATTGATTGATTGATTGATTGATTGATTGATTGATTGATTGATTGATTGATTGATTGATTGATTGATTGATTGATTGATTGATTGATTGATTGATTGATTGATTGATTGATTGATTGATTGATTGATTGATTGATTGATGTTTAACGTCCAGCGAGCAATTTTTCAGCTATAGTGCAACTTATAAAATAACAGAATAAAATGAAAAAGACAGAACACGTATAGGTTTGTATAAATGGAAACAAAGATTAATGTTATTCTAGAAGCACAACGGGTACCACTAGTGGGACAAGAAGAGCTTGAAGATACCAAAGGGGTAATCAGAATCCGTATATCGAAGAACAGACAACACAATGGCCAAATGAAAAAGGACAAGACAAACAACGATCTACAGAACATACATATAAAACTAAAGATCGAGTAACACGAACCCCACTAAAACCGGGGGTGAACTCAGGTGCTCCGGAAGGGTAAGGAGTTCATGCTTCACTAGTGACACCCGTCATGTTAATCTAGTTACAAACCCGGTGATAAGTCATGAATGAGGAAAGGACCGTTTACGACAAGTGGAACATATCCGTGGTCATTTGTGACACAGATATTCCATAACGGTCCACCCTTCGGAAGCACCTGAGTTCACCCTTCGTTGTTTGTGTGGTTCTTATTGCTCAATCTGTAGTTTTCTGTATAGTGATTTGTAGACCAACACGCTTAGTTGGATTTTTTCAGTTCAACCTCACTAAAACAACAGTCCACGGAAAGACATGTCGCCTCACTCGGACACATTTTCCTGATTCTGGGCAAAACCAATTTTTGCTCTTTCTTTTTAATGCTGCGGGCGTAGCGGAAAAGGTTCGATCCAACCGTGGTTCGAACCCACGATCTACCACAGTCGAAACGAGCAAATAATGAAATGTAAAAAGAAATCTGCCACGCAGCCAGAACAGCTCCAAAATATCAAACGTAAAATCATAGAAACAGAGGCAAAAACTTAAGAGACAAAAATCGTGGAACAAGAAAAAAAAGCTGTAGTATTCAGCACAAAAGCTATTTTTGAGAAAAAAACCTATTCAATATCATAATTAAATGAAATAGTGGGCGTGCATTGCTTAAGACATGAACTTCAATTTTATTGGAGAATTATATATAAACAAGTAGATATCAAATCTCGTGCACAAGGACGCGTTTCTGAAATGACCTTCATCAGCCACACTCAAAGCCGAAATATGTGAAAGCCAAGATAATGTTAGTCTTTAGGAGCAAGAAAACCAAAGGGCTTCACCAGGACAGCCAACATTCATGTAAAAATAGGAATCAACCATCCAATTGAAATTGGGCAAAAATTAAGATAATATAATAATTGAATATTTAAATCTTGGTATATCATTCAATCAACCTAATTACCAACAGCTGACACTTGCTCCACATATGTTTATCTACATCTGGGATAAATAGCTTAGACTATATTTAATGTATGCTGGAACAATTGTTGGTTTCCTGCTTTTTCAATGTTTTTTTTTAAAGGCATATAATTTTGAAGTTTGGTGTCTGGTATCACTAAAGAGATCTAGTATATAGCACTGCACATAAAATTGAATTAATAAGTACGTTTTAGATATATTTTGGTATTATACATCAATATTCAGATTGAATTAAGGCCCCTTGGTTTTCTTGCTGCCAAAGACATTGAGTATGCTTGTTGAAGAATATTGCTGCAACGCGTAGTGTATACTAAATTAGATATACACGTTTTTATTCAATCACTATTTCGATATTCCTGCTGATGGATTATTAGTCTCCAATGTGTATCATCCGCCCAGTAGTGAGTTGTTAGGTATTGACATGGTTTATTACATTTATATATATATATAAGTAAATATATATAAAGGGCACTCAACTCAGGGGAACATGATAATATACCCTTTATGAGCAGTTGTCCTTTATATACATGTTAAAATTATATGTACTGATTATTAAATGGAAAACCGAGGCTGCCCTTTGTAGACAGTGATTTGTCATATAGAGGTGCCCTTTAAGGCGGGTTTTATGCATCGTTGTGTTATATACAAGATGGTACCAGTATCTATTTATATGTATGCTATACAAGTAATTCTGCAAGCGCCAACTATATCAGCCATTTTTACTCCAGCAAGTTAGTTCAGTTCAAACCCGAATTCTGAAATCAGGGTATGTTCTCTTTCGAGATTTATGGTGGAAGTGTTCGTGTTCTCCTCTCTTTAATATCGTTCTGTTATTATATTTCTTTATTTTTAGTCTTAAGTTTTTTTTGGTTTCCATTATCTCAAAATATTTCTTTTATTATTACTTTCCAAAACGGAGGATTATTTACGATAAAACGATTATTAAAAACGATCTAATTTACAAGTATTGTATTCCAACCATAAGTTACATGTTTTGAGTATCGTTGAACATAGACCTCTGGGCTATATTTTTATATTGTACAAGATATGAACTAATGATATGAGTTATCTCCCCATCTTTAGTATCTGTTTCTTGTTTTTTGTCAAATAATTTTGTAAGATAACTTTCTATTTTATAATATGTTTGTTTAACAAGTATAGTTTGTAAAGATCTCTGTCGCGTTTATCTATTAAGACAAATTTGTGTTTTCTTAAGATTTTATTTTGTTTTCAATTGGTCAGTCAAAGGACTGCTATTGAGATGGCTGCACATGATTGGTCAATCAATTTTTAAATCAGTCAATACTTTGAGCTTCGATTAATCTATTTAGTATTTGTGATATACAGTCTCTATCCCTATGTGATATTTATGATGGCGTACAATTGTTGGGGGAAAATCGTAGATATCTAATTTAATGTGCATGGCACGTTTCTGAAATATCCTTTATCAGGTACGCTCAAAATCGAAAGATTGGAAAGCCAAATGATTCTAAAATCATTGGAAGCAAGAAAACAAAGGGGCTTTATCAGGACTCTCAATCTCGGCTAAGGTCACAGTTGAAGTAATGGTGTGGTATGTTCCAGGTACAGTGTACATTGAAAAAATGGCGGGGTTAGTATAATTTTATGGGCCGAACCCTCCCCTATTAGTTAAATGATGCTATCATGAAAGTGTTTTCCACATGTGCGTAAAATGCACCCCCTCCCATATTTAACTGGGTGAGCATCATTGGTGTAAAGAACGCCGAGACTTTATCTTGAATTTGATTCATAATATATTAAATCTTCGTGACAAAATAAATTTCATATATAAGAAAAGTTTGAAGACACCAAAGTGGTAATCAGAAGCCGTAAATCGAAGGACAGACAACATAATGGCTAGAAGAAAAAAGACAAAATACAAACACTGATATACAAAGCACTACACAAAACCCCGAGCGAATTCGGGTGCTTCTGAAGTGTATCGAGTTCTTTCATCACTACTATTTTGTTTTACTATCATTGAGTCGATAGTGCTGCTGATGAAGATGTTATCCGCTCATTATTCAGTGTTTCGGCGCTGAAATGGTTTTAAAGATATATTTATTATTGAAATGTATAGTTCCTAAATAATGTAATTATTATTAAAACTAGTATCTCTCTCAGGCATCATAGGTAACCTTACCTGAGAAGAGTTTGAAGATACCAAAGGGGTATCAGAATCCGTATATCGAAGAAGAACAGACAACACAATGGCCAAAAGAAAAAGGACAAAATGACAAACAACGATCTACAAAACATACACATAAAACTAAAGATCGAGTAACACGAATTCCACTAATTTTGACTGTCAAGATTCTTGATTTCTCATAAAACCATAGTTTAAACAGTGGTACAGAGAATTTGCCAATTTAACATAAATAGATATTACATACACATGACAAGACAAAATGGTCTACAAAATTGAATAATGATAACAGAAATGAAATAACATCATTATATTTGGATGACAGAGAGATATGTAGCTAACCAGGAGGATTAGTATGATATTGTAGGACACGAATGAATTTACACAGTTTCGTTAGTCTTGGTTTATTTTTAATTTGGAATAATTGACCAGTTTATCTCCTATTGTTGCTTCCTCTAGTAACCATGTTGAAATAATTAGACAACAGTATCCATTTAGCAAGTTTGGGCCCATAAAACTACAAAATGTAGTTTACTAGTAACCCCGCCACTATTATTGAAGTGCCTGTACCAAACCAGGTAAGATAGCGTATCGATCTTGCTTCTCTCTACAATTTGTCTATCGGATTTGGAACTGTTCCGACAGTGTGATATTTTAGAACTGTTCCGACAGTGTGATATTTTAGAACTGTTCCGACAGTGTGATATGTTAGAACTGTTCAGACAGTGTGATATTTTAGAACTGTTCCGACAGTGTGGTATTTTAGAACTGTTCCGACAGTGTGATATTTTAGAACTGTTCCGACAGTGTGATATTTTAGAACTGTTCCGACAGTGTGATATTTTAGAACTGTTCCGACAGTGTGATATTTTAGAACTGTTCCGACAGTGTGATATTTTAGAACTGTTCCGACAGTGTGATATTTTAGAACTGTTCCGACAGTGTGATATTTTAGAACTGTTCCGACAGTGTGATATTTTAGAACTGTTCCGAGAGTGTGATATTTTAGAACTGTTCCGACAGTGTGGTATTTTAGAACTGTTCCGACAGTGTGATATTTTAGAACTGTTCCGACAGTGTGATATTTTAGAACTGTTCCGACAGTGTGATATTTTAGAACTGTTCCGACAGTGTGATATTTTAGAACTGTTCCGACAGTGTGATATTTTAGAACTGTTCCGACAGTGTGATATTTTAGAACTGTTCCGACAGTGTGATATTTTAGAACTGTTCCGACAGTGTGATATTTTAGAACTGTCCCGACAGTGTGGTATTTTAGAACTGTTCCGACAGTGTGATATTTTAGAACTGTTCCGACAGTGTAATATTTTAGAACTGTTCCGACAGTGTGATATTTTAGAACTGTTCCGACAGTGTGGTATTTTAGAACTGTTCCGACAGTGTGATATTTTAGAACTGTTCCGACAGTGTGATATTTTAGAACTGTTCCGACAGTGTGATATTTTAGAACTGTTCCGACAGTGTGATATTTTAGAACTGTTCCGACAGTGTGATATTTTAGAACTGTTCGGACAGTGTGTTATTTTAGAACTGTTCCGACAGTGTGATATTTTAGAACTGTTCCGACAGTGTGGTATTTTAGAACTGTTCCGACAGTGTGGTATTTTAGAACTGTTCCGACAGTGTGATATTTTAGAACTGTTCCGACAGTGTGGTATTTTAGAACTGTTCCGACAGTGTGGTATTTTAGAACTGTTCCGACAGTGTGGTATTTTAGAACTGTTCCGACAGTGTGGTATTTTAGAACTGTTCCGACAGTGTGATATTTTAGAACTGTTCCGACAGTGTGATATTTTAGAACTGTTCCGACAGTGTGATATTTTAGAACTGTTCCGACAGTGTGATATTTTAGAACTGTTCCGACAGTGTGATATTTTAGAACTGTTCCGACAGTGTGATATTTTAGAACTGTTCCGACAGTGTGATATTTTAGAACTGTCCCGACAGTGTGGTATTTTAGAACTGTTCCGACAGTGTGATATTTTAGAACTGTTCCGACAGTGTAATATTTTAGAACTGTTCCGACAGTGTGATATTTTAGAACTGTTCCGACAGTGTGGTATTTTAGAACTGTTCCGACAGTGTGATATTTTAGAACTGTTCCGACAGTGTGATATTTTAGAACTGTTCCGACAGTGTGATATTTTAGAACTGTTCCGACAGTGTGATATTTTAGAACTGTTCCGTCAGTGTGATATTTTAGAACTGTTCCGACAGTGTGTTATTTTAGAACTGTTCCGACAGTGTGATATTTTAGAACTGTTCCGACAGTGTGATATTTTAGAACTGTTCCGACAGTGTGGTATTTTAGAACTGTTCCGACAGTGTGATATTTTAGAACTGTTCCGACAGTGTGGTATTTTAGAACTGTTCCGACAGTGTGATATTTTAGAACTGTTCCGACAGTGTGGTATTTTAGAACTGTTCCGACAGTGTGATATTTTAGAACTGTTCCGACAGTGTGATATGTTTTGTTTTTCATTTTATTTCTCCTAAATAACAGACTCAATAATAAAAGCATATAATAAATGTCTTCCTAAATTTTAAAAATCAAGTGTCCTTCGTTTGAAATATTTGATTTTTGTTCTAAACAGGATAGAAGATATATAAATTACTATCAGTCTTAGGTTTTTGTTTTGTGACATTTCTAAGTAGTGTACATTCTGATTTTCTGGAGTATGTCTTTTCATCTACACTTCTGAAGCAAACATTTACCTGAGTTCACGCCCGGTTTATAGTGGGATTTGTTTGTGTTACTCGATCTTTAGTTTAATGTGTATGTTTTGTAAATCGTGTTTGTTCTTTTGTCCTTTTTCTCTGCAAAAATTGGTGAGTTGACGTTACGCAACAATCAATCACTCTTTTGACCATTGTGTTGTCTGTCCTTCGATTTATGGATTCTGATTACCACCTTCTTCAAAATCTTCTTCTCCACGGTTTTTCAATATTAGGTTTTGTGTTTCGTGTTTTTTTTTAATATATTTTCAACCATCTTATTGCCTTCCTCAATTTACGGCTTTTGATGACCCCCATTGACATTTCCAAACTTTCTTGGTCTCATTTCATTATTATGTGTTAATCGACTTAATATATATGCTAAGTATTCATTATTCGCTGTCCTTGTGATTGATATTGTGGTTATTTTTTGGATAAATTCCTTTTATACTTTCAGTTCCGGCTGCTAGCTTTGTCTTGTCTAAATTGTAATTTTATTGGTTAACGTCCTCAATTTTTTTCACTAACAGATATTAATATCTTGTCTGAATTGTAATTTTATTGGTTACCGTCCTCAATATTTTTCACTAACAGATATTAATATCTTGTCTGAATTGTAATTTTATTGGTTACCGTCCTCAATTTTTTTCACTAACAGATATTAATATCTCGTCTGAATTGTAATTTTATTGGTTACCGTCCTCAATATTTTTCACTAACAGATATTAATATCTTGTCTGAATTGTAATTTTATTGGTTACCGTCCTCAATATTTTTCACTAACAGATATTAATATCTTGTCTGAATTGTAATTTTATTGGTTACCGTCCTCAATATTTTTCACTAACAGATATTAATATCTTGTCTGAATTGTAATTTTATTGGTTACCGTCCTCAATATTTTTCACTAACAGATATTAATATCTTGTCTGAATTGTAATTTTATTGGTTACCGTCCTCAATTTTTTTCACTAACAGATATTAATATCTTGTCTGAATTGTAATTTTATTGGTTATCGTCCTCAATATTTTTCACTAACAGATATTAATATCTTGTCTGAATTGTAATTTTATTGGTTACCGTCCTCAATATTTTTCACTAACAGATATTAATATCTTGTCTGAATTGTAATTTTATTGGTTACCGTCCTCAATATTTTTCACTAACAGATATTAATATCTTGTCTGAATTGTAATTTTATTGGTTACCGTCCTCAATATTTTTCACTAACAGATATTAATATCTTGTCTGAATTGTAATTTTATTGGTTACCGTCCTCAATATTTTTCACTAACAGATATTAATATCTTGTCTGAATTGTAATTTTATTGGTTACCGTCCTCAATATTTTTCACTAACAGATATTAATATCTTGTCTGAATTGTAATTTTATTGGTTACCGTCCTCAATTTTTTTCACTAACAGATATTAATATCTTGTCTGAATTGTAATTTTATTGGTTACCGTCCTCAATATTTTTCACTAACAGATATTAATATCTTGTCTGAATTGTAATTCTATTGGTTACCGTCCTCAATATTTTTCACTAACAGATATTAATATCTTGTCTGAATTGTAATTTTATTGGTTACCGTCCTCAATTTTTTTCACTAACAGATATTAATATCTTGTCTGAATTGTAATTTTATTGGTTACCTTCCTCAATATTTTTCACTAACAGATATTAATATCTTGTCTGAATTGTAATTTTATTGGTTACCGTCCTCAATATTTTTCACTAACAGATATTAATATCTTGTCTGAATTGTAATTTTATTGGTTACCGTCCTCAATTTTTTTCACTAACAGATATTAATATCTTGTCTGAATTGTAATTTTATTGGTTACCGTCCTCAATATTTTTCACTAACAGATATTAATATCTTGTCTGAATTGTAATTTTATTGGTTACCGTCCTCAATATTTTTCACTAACAGATATTAATATCTTGTCTGAATTGTAATTTTATTGGTTACCGTCCTCAATATTTTTCACTAACAGATATTAATATCTTGTCTGAATTGTAATTTTATTGGTTACCGTCCTCAATTTTTTTCACTAACAGATATTAATATCTTGTCTGAATTGTAATTTTATTGGTTACCGTCCTCAATATTTTTCACTAACAGATATTAATATCTTGTCTGAATTGTAATTTTATTGGTTACCGCCCTCAATATTTTTCACTAACAGATATTAATATCTTGTCTGAATTGTAATTTTATTGGTTACCGTCCTCAATATTTTTCACTAACAGATATTAATATCTTGTCTGAATTGTAATTTTATTGGTTACCGCCCTCAATATTTTTCACTAACAGATATTAATATCTTGTCTGAATTGTAATTTTATTGGTTACCGTCCTCAATTTTTTTCACTAACAGATATTAATATCTTGTCTGAATTGTAATTTTATTGGTTACCGTCCTCAATTTTTTTCACTAACAGATATTAATATCTTGTCTGAATTGTAATTTTATTGGTTACCGTCCTCAATTTTTTTCACTAACAGATATTAATATCTTGTCTGAATTGTAATTTTATTGGTTACCGTCCTCAATTTTTTTCACTAACAGATATTAATATCTTGTCTGAATTGTAATTTTATTGGTTACCGTCCTCAATTTTTTTCACTAACAGATATTAATATCTTGTCTGAATTGTAATTTTATTGGTTACCGTCCTCAATTTTTTTCACTAACAGATATTAATATCTTGTCTGAATTGTAATTTTATTGGCTACTGTCCTCAATATTTTTCACTAACAGATATTAATATCTTGTCTGAATTGTAATTTTATTGGTTACCGTCCTCAATATTTTTCACTAACAGATATTAATATCTTGTCTGAATTTGGGTTTATGGTATCTACATACTTTTCTGGAAAGTTTTCTCATTTTTGTCATTGTATAAATATTTTTGTCTTGTTTAAATTTTGATTTTGCTTTGGGTAACAGTTTAACCCCGCCACTTTTTATTGAAGTGCCTGTACCAAACCAAGAAAGTGAACGGTCACGTATTTGTGTGTTAGAGTGTCGCTTTTGCCTCTATACGATTTTTCTGCTAGATTTTAGAAGTGTGTCGACAGTGTGGTATCTATTGTTTTTCATTTTATTATTTCAATCAGATTCAGATGTGCTACTCATTTTTCTTACATAATTATTTTTGGTGTCATGTGTGGGAGCGTAATTGTACTAAATATAGAAACAAGTCAATGCAAATTTTTGATCATGTATTACATCATAGTGCATCAAAATTATAATACAGTTTTAAAAATTTCATTCTTTACATATCACAGATGCGCTTTTAAAATATTTCAATAAATTAATTTAACGTTAAATAGAAGGGCCCATTCAAACAGAGTACATATCGTTGAACGTCCCACTCACTTTAAATAAGGTTTCACAATTCTCTACATGAACACCTGGAAAGATAAAATATAATATTAATATTTTCAGTGCGAGTATAAATATCATAAATGTGTTAAATGTTAATGTTAAATGTGCGGTTAGTTATTAAACCAATTCTTTTTTGACAGGTATATGCATTGTGTATATAGATATAGTAATATCGACATTTTTATTATTATTATTTTTTTTTTAATAAATTCTTAAATTATTATTATTTTTTTGCCCATAGAACACTAGTTCAACTCTGCCACTTTTTACTGATGTGCCCATTCAAATCCAGCAGATTTGGTGTTCGTGTAATTGTGTGTTAGGGATATCGATTTTGTGTCTTTCTACGAATTTTCTATTTGATTTTATAACTGTTTCGACAATGTGGTATTTTTCATTTTTCATTTGATTAAAGATACATTATTCATGGTCATTGTAACTGCATAATGTTTCATTAAAATTTAGTAAATATTTTACATTTGTAAAGTATACGTTTTCACAAATGTAGCACTGTTTGAACATACTGTAGTTTAATATGTAATGTTAAGTCGTTCACTCGTTTTTCTTCGTTTGTAATTGTCGTATTTTGGACAACAACAAAAAAAGACTTTCAGAATGTACAAAAAATATTTTTGTTTCATTAAACATTAGTCTTTAGCTGAAATTCGAATAGAATGTCTTCCATGTTCATTTACATCCAAAGTATTTCTTCCTAAATACATATCAACAATGCAATATTTGATTCATGATGTCAGTTAATCAAATTTAAATACCAGCCTATTTATAGTAATGTGTTGTGGTTTTTGTTTTGTTTTTCTTCTTCTTGTGTACAATATGTTGCCAGTTTCTCTGGATTGTCCATTTCTGATTGCCCTTCGGTATTCTCTAACGTTTATTTAAGTAAAAGAGAACACGAAAAAGAAATAATACTTACCATTATCATATAATGTTGCTTTTTCTTCATTTTCGTCTAACAGCTATACTTTGTTTGAGGTGGGCTTTCTTCTTGTAATTTCCCCTGAGACAAACACACTTAAACAAGGTCAACTCTTGGTCAACACAAGCACATGTAAATAATAAGACAAGAAAATCAAGTGAGATTTGAAATGCGGTCTATTTCGGAACCGGAAGTACATTGCCTCGTGTTCTATACAATTCTACAAGTTCATTGTTCGTCATCCCTTACTGTGACAGTTGCATGGTTATAAAGACCTTGTGACATCAGATGCATTGCTAAAATGTTGTTTTCGCCAGTCGACTTCTTGATTTTGGCGCGTTTATTTTGGAACCAGATCTTAATTTGTCCGTCTGAGAGCTTTAGTTCACGTGCAAGATTCTGTCGTCTGTCTTCTGTTAGATAACGGTTTGATTCAAATTCTTTTTTCAACTGAGCAAGTTGTTCGCTGGTGAATGCTGTGCGTGGCCTTTTCTCATCAACTTTCTTATTTTTCTTTATTTTCCTTGATCTTGGTCCTGGAAAAGATATATTTTGATATTTTTCAGAAATGATATGATTTTTATAAAATTACATGTATACAGAAGAGTTTGAAGATATCAAAGAGGTAATCAGAATCCATAAATCGAAGTACAGACAGATTCCGTACAAATTACCACAATTTCTTTTTTAACGTTTTCCATTGAAAAAAAAAATTACTCGACGTATGTTTGATAAAATATTGTTAATTATTTTGGATTAATATCGGAGGATTATTTGTAGCCTATGGCGTTCCCTTTTCCCCTGTTGTGTATTAATGTTGACTTTAAGAAGCGATGTATTCATTGTTAACACCGATCAACCTCGTATTATCTGTAATTTATTTGTACAACAAGTTAATGGACCTTCACGGGAGCAAATAACTCGGTTTTATAATGGTGTTTAAATTGACACTGTTGGCTCGACATGCATTGTCCGTTGATAGCGTAGGAATAAAGACAGATCCCTTGGGTCATTAGTCCGACCATATTTTCATTATCGGCCATTATTAACGTGTCATGACTTATGCAATTGCATGGAACATTAAAATATTTAATTTTGGGAATAGTGAGGAGAAAAATGTGATATTTTCACGACATAATTGTAAACCTTAACACAAAATTCAACAACAAATGTTAAAATAAATATTATATTATTTTCATTTAAAACATTAGTCCGAGTATGAAACTAGATGTATATAAATGTATGTCTTGTGCACTTATATTGAGTTTATTTGTTGTTATTAGAGAGACATCGGCAATAGAATCAAGAGACCGGTTTAACAAGTATACATATAACCATTTATTTTTTTAAGACTACATTATGTTAATATAGTAGTACATAATTTGTGTAATTTTATTTTTTTTCCCATATATTATGCAATAGGGTGCAAAAGAGATTTGGTTTCGTTGTCATATTAATGTGATTTTCGCAAAGCAAACTTTAAATTGATAATAGCTCAATTAGTTTTTTGGATATTATTTTTAAATCATTTTTCTTTTTTTCAATTTTAAAAATTACATCATTAATAAAAATTATACTCCTAAAGAATAATAGGGTTGTGGGTTATGGTGTTTAACGCCATTTTCAACAATATTTCAGTTATATCGTGGCAATAAAAATAATACAATATATTTCGCTAGAAATATTATATATTTTTTATATTAATTGGTAATACCAATGTGATTATTTTCATTTCAAGCAAGAATTTGTAGTTTCGAGATTTCAAGAGATTTCAGGTTTTTGTGGATCGTGCAACTTTTGACATTTATTTCAACTGTACTTCATACTTTTCTTGCATATAATAATTTATTCATTAAATTAGTTAAATTTGTGTTTTGTGTCAGATGTTGTGCATTTAACTGTACTACTCAGAAAAGATAATGGTACTTTAATTAAAGTAATTTGTCAATATTCTGTTTCAGGCAAGTTCGGAATGTTCCGAATGGATATGGCATCTAATCGTTTCCAGATATGACACCACCACGTGTTTTCTGTCGAGATCAGTCGAACGTTTAATGGGGCGCGAAATCTATTAACACAGAATTTTGTTTATTGACTTCGGAGTACAGTATAAGGTTGCATTATCGACTTAACATTAAAAAATAGATTGAGTTTTGTTCATGACGACATATTTATTTTTATTTAATAATATTTCAGATTTTTTTTGTGAATAAATATTTAATTTTTGTTAAATATTTTCTCTTTAAAATCAACTAACAAAGCAAAGTATTTAAAGCAAACATACAAAATATAGATTAAGATCCAAATATATTCCAAAATATTATGTACAAAATAGTAGTCTAGGTAAAATGGCTGGTATCTTCTCTTTGTGTAATTCTCAATTATTGAAAAGTGTAGCATTATTTTTGAAAGGAATCAGTAAACTATTCTATTACATTAGATATTAGGGTGATCACTTCTATTAACTATGGTTTTTTTCTCCAATGTTAATGTTCTTGTTGTGTCTTTGTCTTATTTCCTATGTATGTATTTATGTTATAATAACTGTATGCTCATGTTGCACACTGTGCCTGAGCCTTGTTAATAAAATCTTGAATCTTGAATCAAAATATAGGTATCATTTAGTTCTAGCTTATTCTGGCTCTCCTGGTTGTGCGCTTAGTTCCCAGAGACATTTGAAATTATATGTCTTTCCGATTTCTTGACTTTGACCGTACCTAATGACGTATTTTTATGCCAGACACCTGTCGTGAGTACTACATTAGCTATCTACGCTTTTAATATTAAAATATTATCATGTCATATAACTTTTTGTGATAGTTTGACCCTTGCATCAACAAAACAAAATTTCTTAATTTTTTACTGTTATTTTGGCCAAAAATTGCTTTTTAAATCCAACCATATTTATTTTATTGGTCCCATTAAAAAAAAAGTAAACTTGTTTTAAATTTAATTTGACGGTGGTTGATAGAAATGTTTCAATTTTATGGACGACTGCCAGGATGTAATGTAGAGGTATCAATTTCTTGTACTTGAAATAGATTCATTTTAGAACGTGTGTTTTTAAACACAGGTTTGTTTAATGACTAACATCCATTGTAAAAGTATTGTCAAGAGAAGATACACACTTTATCGCAATGTAAATGATATTTTAATTAAACAATATTATTAAATTATATAATATTTTTTATATCATATCTATACAATAAATTATTTGTAGTAAAATATTAATAAACATATGGTGGGATAAACATGAAAAATATAACATTATTTTCTTTTTCTTTTTATTAAGCATAATTGTTACCTTGAAAATGTAGTAAAACTGATAAAAATGGATCACAACGAAAAAAACATGTGCAGAAAGATAATATTTAATTTCAAATAATGATATATAATTTAGATTATGGTCATTTAGAGTCGAATATTGTATTTGTGTGCTAGGTTTGTTTGATTTGCCTCTTTCTCTGATTTTTTTTCTGGATTTTGAATCTGCTCCGACATTACTACTTTCTTTGTTTTTTATTTTATTATTGAAAATACTTTTGTGCATAAAGAAATATTGTTATTATTTTTTTTATACAAAACAATCAAATAGTATCCGAGTGTATACTGAAATTCATGACTTACTTGTATCTGATTCTGAGGAAGACAATGCACACAAAATAAGAACTACAACAAACCACGATTTTCAGGACTACATTTGTAACATGCAATGAGTAGGTAAATGTAAGTAAATATATTGTTTTCATACTATTATAGATTTTATAAAAGTTTGCCCCATTTTTCTGGTATTTTTTAAACTTTTCTCATAATTACCAAATTACCAAATATCTATAGTAATAAAGTTATTGCAATAATTATTCTTTGGTCATTATATGTGCATTCTGACCACTATTTTCGAGGTAGGCATTTTGGAGAGTCGCAAAAAAAGTAAAAATAATAATAAGCAACAAATATTCTGCAGTAACAGGTAGATCTATATGAAGCTACAATTGACCTATCAACGAGTCATGAGATTTAAATGAACGATTGGTTAATTGATTGATGCTTAATGTCAACTTTATCAGTATGTCAGCTATATTGTGGCGTGAACAAAATTTAAGCGAACGAAGAAAACAAAAAACAAACGTAAAAGAATAAAATACCTGAAGATGGTCTGTCTGAATACCGAGTACAGTATACCCAAGCAGGAAACAATAAAGATCTTGATTCCGTTCCAGGAGAAACTGCTGGGCTAGTTGGTGAAGATGTAGATCTTTTATACGATTTGTCCGAGCCGCTTGGACTAGACGCCGGTACAGGATTATTCTGTCTTGTTATTTCTGTGAATGCTGATTTCATTTCAACTGTTTTCGATCTCATTCCAAAATTTGGTCTAAGGATAGCTTCAATTGAAAAGTTTGTAAATGTTATTTCTTCATTATCATTTGGTAAGTCTCTGGAACTTTCGTCTGTCTCCATAATATCTACACATTCGTCTTCACCGTCGCTGATCACTTCTTTTTTAATTTGAAGATTTTCAATATTATTATCCATCATTTAAATATTTTTGTATAAAGTTACAAAGTTGTTGGTTAAAAGTCAACAAATAAACAGATAAAGATTTCTCACATTTGTTCTTCTTATTTCTTTATCGGTATAAGTAGGCGGAGCTTATACAGTTGTATGTCAACCAATCGTATAATTCTTTGTACTAACTGTGGGCGGGGCATATCGTTGTTCATTTCACCCGATACTAATCTGTATGATTGATGATATTTACAGAAATGTGTGAAAATAAACTAATGTCATATTAATCACAAAGTTCTTAATATCGATAATCATTATTGTCTAACTTATTGGCATTCTGGAGTTATTAAGCCAATATATTTCATCATTTTATTAAAACCGAATTGATTTCGGATCACGAAATAACATAAATCAAAATAAACGATGATGGTTCTTCCTATTGAATTAATTTAATTTAATTGATGAAACTTAATTCGGTATGAATATAATCGTCTCATAATAATTTTGACGTTCTGTTTTTGATTGTGGGTCAATAGAAGGTGTATAGTTGCACATTTCTTAAAAAATAATTTTTACGGTACATTTTCATTACTAAGGCGAATTAAGTCATTGAGATGTAATTTCAGATTCATCATTTATGCTATCAATACAACAACAAAAATATTATATTAATTTAGCCAAAATTTTGAAAAGTGATAAATAATGCATAATAATTTATATCAAACAATGATATTGATGTATACAAATTAGATAAATGACATCAAGTTTATAAAGATTATTTCACGATACCCGATCAAAAAGTTTAATCATATACATCTATATTTGGCGATGAAAGTATTTATTTGAAAATTATATACATATCAGTAAAGAAAAAAATAATGATTGTCGGCAAGGAAAAAGCAAGTAGTTTTTAAATTTGTCGAAAAGGAGATAAGCCGATATCAGCACTAAATTGAAAACCAAAATATACCATACTGTCGAAAGAATTCCAAATTCCAATGGATTTCAATTTTTATAATAATCAGCCCGTTTAAAAATTAAAAAAATATTAAAACTCTATTAACATGCTATACATTGTAATAATAAATTGGAAAACAATACCACACTGTCGGAACATGTTCTAAAATCCTATAGAAAATTCGTAGAAAGAGGGAAAATCGGAACCTTAGGCCTAACACATAAATAAATATTTGAAATTAAAGAAAATATTGAAAGGAAGCAAAAAACAAACAATAACAATATTTTAGTGTTTTAAACATAGTTAGTAACATCAGCGATATAAAATAATTTTATGTTTGTTTGTGTGTGTTCATTCACAAAATGTTGTCATAGACGATATTACTACCATATTACCAATTATCAGTACTTTTAATGTATTGTGTATCGCATACAGAAATTACTACTACACATCTATAGGTGTTAATTAGAGTCAACAAATATGTACAAGAAATTATTAACAGCATAACAAACAAATTATTTAACGGGATTCAGAAACAAGTAAAACAATTTATTCGTATTACTTTGCTTTTAATAGAGGTAATAAAATAAAAAACAAAACAAAATCTCTGTCGGAGCAGTTCCAATATCAAATAGCAAATTTGCAGGAAAAAGTCAAATCGATACACAAATATTTATTATAGCTTTCTTCGAATACAGAAAACACAACAGTTAATTAACAGTGATAAATATATCAAAATGAAAGAAAAATAATAATACATAGTCCGGATGCACAATCGTACGTCCAGACCAAAATCTCCGACAATATTATTTCAAAATTAGCCAAACTTATATTGTTACTATATTATTTCAAAATGAGCAAAAGTCATATCGTTAATATATTATTTCAAAATTAGCCAAACGTATATTGTTAATATGTAAATTCAAAGTTAGCCAAACTTAAAATATGCAAATTGGGTTCATTAGTTTTATTTTTTATTGTGACTTCTTTATGGCGCGTTAAAGTATTTATAATTTCCAAACTATCTAATTATATGCTAGATAACGGAATCTTCTTCCCTTGGGGATATGATTAAAATCCGCAAGCTTAAAAACCCGTGAAATTCACATATGTATGAAAAATACGACGAATTTGTTTGTAATTTGCCAGAATCTTAATGTTAAATTAAAATTAACATGAACCTAAGGGGCAACATATTTACACACAAATCTTAAGTATGATTATAACCCTGATAAAGTGTTGGTTAGTTTTTATATAATTGTCGTAAGCGGTAATAAAATAGTCACATGACTGATTTATTACTAGGAAGTTTAATGCTTGACACTTCATTACTTGAATTTAAACTTTAAAATAATAATTTAAAAAATATCTGAATTTTTTTTTAACAGTTTTGCAAAATAATGGTTGACAGTGTACTTGGTTTCTGTAATTAAACCTTTAAGCAATACAAAATACAAAACATGTGATAACTCTTTAGTTTTGAATATTATGGTTGATACAGAGATCATTGGTTCTTGTTTTATAATTCAATGGTTTGAATAATAAAAAAAAATTGTCTGAAAACTCTTTACATTTTTGAAGAATATACTGGGATTAAACCTTAAAATAATATAAATTCATCCGAATAAAGGTTGACTCTGGTTTCCGTGAATTAAAATATTAATAAACGAAAGCAATAAATACCACACTGTCAAAACAACTCCACAATCTAATAGAAAAATCGTAG
Organism: Bathymodiolus septemdierum; assembly: GCA_963383655.1. Taxonomy (NCBI): domain Eukaryota; kingdom Metazoa; phylum Mollusca; class Bivalvia; order Mytilida; family Modiolidae; genus Bathymodiolus; species Bathymodiolus septemdierum. Next base: position 49,044,553 of record OY726529.1, on the reverse strand, counting down.
AAAGAGGTAAAATTGATATCCATAACACACAAATGAACGATCATTCACTTTCCTGGCTTGGTACAGGCATTTCAATAAAAAGTTGAGTTAGACTGGTATTATGGACCCAAATCTACTCACTTAGTTAAACAATGCAAAATATCCGAAACTCTTTAGTTTTGAAGAATGATAGTCAATATGGTTTAAGGTTACACAAGGCAGGGAGTCTCCTATAGAAGTTATGATTCTTGCGAACAAAATTATGTTAATCAGCATACATGGACTTCTTTAAATCTGTATTCACATGTTGATACGTCAATTCTGTACCTGTATTTGATTAATGCCATAAAGATAAATATTAATGCGAATTCGGTTCATCTTTACCTCCAGTTGTTTGTAGGAAGGCTCATGTCTTATTTACGTTATTTGTGTTTGTTTACGTATAGTGGTGTCCAACACATATTGCATTGTGTTTTTGTTTTGTTTATCTTAGTCTTGTGCACCCTATGTTGCCAGTTTCTCTAGATTGTCCATTTTTGATTTCCCCTACGTTTATTTAAAAAAATGGATTGGACCCATAAAACTACTTTATTATGTCACTTCTTACAGAAGGGTATCGATTTTGCATCTTTCTGCGATTTTTCTATTGGATTGTGAAACTGTCCCGACTGTCTTATTTTTTTTGTTTTTCATATCATTTTATCGTCTAACCTATATAACTTATATAAGTATATTCGTTTAGGGTAAGTGAAGTGAAGTGATAAATGTCCAAAAAATTACACAAGTATTTCGGGAAGTTTGATATTTTTTACTTCATATTAGTTAACTCAGTATGATTAATATTTAAAAAAACAACCCGTCAAAGTCATTAATTAAAGTGTAACTACATGTACATCTTCACAGAGGTGTTAAATAAGAGGCCGCCCTGCCGGCACTTTGATACGAAGTTTGATATACCGTCTAATGTAGTGTTATTAATACATAGACTCATCTAATTTGTAAAAATTAGATAACATGTGATTTTTGCCTTTACTTCTTGTATGTTTGAATTCGGTGTTTTCACGTTTCTCCCACTCTTGTTTTTTTGTTTGGAATACAGGTAGATAAATAGTTGTGGGGGAAACGTGAATAATGTGGACAATGGATTAAAGAAATTTTATTGAAATCGACATAGATTGTAAATAATTGAATGAAATGAAAAACGAAAAAATATCACACTGTCCGAACAGTTCCAAAATCCAATTGTAGAAACTTAGGCAAAATAGACATCCTTAAAACACATATACATGACCACTCACTTTCCTGCCTTCGAAACGGCACTTCAATAAAAAGTTTTCGGAATATATATTCCTAAAATATTTTGTAATGAGAATTCAAGCACATATTTATTTATCTTCGTACAGGGTTGTATTCAATGACAAGTTGTGTATTATATCCATAATGTTCTGTATCATTGCATATTGAAGTGTGAATAGAATATACAAACATGTTGGGATCCCATTAACTGGTTTAACCCGGCTACGTCTTTGTGCCTGTCCCAAGCAAGGGCCTAGCTTTCCAAATTCATATGCCGCGTGGTCTTTTTTGCCTTCAGTGATCTAAGGTAAGAGGTGGTTGTTCGCTTTGTTGATAATAGTGGAAATATAGACTATCATGGTTTAAACTGAAAATAAATAAATAAATAAATAAAAAGTTCTAAACTACAAAATTGTATTTTTAAATATCAGTATATAATGATGAAATAATACATGTAATGCTTATTAAATTTTCATTACTAATTGTAATTTTGTATTCAAAAATGATATAATAATCTATTCATTAGTTATACAAAAATAGTGTAATTTTTTTTTCTCAGAAATATATAAATATAAAATTTTCCTCCAAATACTAATCGAATTTTCGTATTCCAAGTATCATAATTAATAAATTTAATATTGTGCTTTAAACAAAACCTCATCATTAGTTATGCAAAAATAATGCAGGTTTTTTTGTTTGTTTTTTTTTTTTAATAAATATTTTTTTTTCCAAGAAAATATAGAATTTTTGTATTCAAAGACATCATAATTTATAAATATAATATTGTATTTTAAACAAAATTATATCATTATGCAAAAATAATTCAAGGTTTTTTTCCATAAATATAATTTTTTCCTTAGAAAATATCGAATTTCTATATTCAAAGATATCATAATTAATATATTTTACACCTTGATGACACGTTACACATTACTGTTTAATTTTGTATAAATACGATAATATCTCAATCCCTGTCATTGCCAAGTGAAATAGATTGAATAGTAATTCATTACATGCTTACATTAATAACTTCCTATTATATTAAAAACAATATTTGTACACCACAATACAGATATAATCTTGAACTTACAACACAAATTGGTGTCAGAAGAGGGAGATTGAATAATTTTGTTTGCATATTTTACAAAAAGTTCATAAAAATTAAATGATAATATGATACAGCATTTTTAATAATGCGATGATATGATTAAATGAGAAATATACAAAAAAAATATGAAATTAAATAAAAGAACAATTATTAAATAATTTATCAGATCATAAAGTGGAAATACAAAAAATACCACACTGTTGTAACAGTTCAATAATCCAATAGAAAAATCGTAAATAGAGGCAAAATCGATAACCTTAAAACACACAAATACATGACCGCTTACTATTCTGGCTTGGCACAGGCATTTCAATTTCTAAAAAAAAGTGGCGGGTTTAAGCTTGTTTTATGTGTCCAAACATATTTTTACATATTTCTCCGTTCTCATTTCACGTTAATTTTTTTTTGCTTTTAAGTATTGTAAATCCACTTGTAATCCATTAATTTCATAGTTTGCCCTACAATACACAATGCATAGCTAAAATATAGGTACTGCTTTAAAATAACAAAATTTTCGTAAGTGCAGGTTAAGCAGTTCCTGCTCCACGTGTGATACCCGTCGTGTTACAAACCCGCTAATAATTCATGAATGAAGAAAGGACCGGATTGTGACTACAACGGAACATACCCATGATCATTTGTGATACAGATACTCCGACCGTAGCAGTTAACCAAGTCGGTGGCGACCGTAAAACTTTCTATATAATGAATTCAACTTAACCACTAGAAACCCATGGTTGAGTATCTACCTTGTTAGTAGCAAGGAAATCATGATAGGGACCACAAACTCTGGACTATTGGCGAACTCGGGTTCACTTGTTTCGATATCATGCTTCTCTTCCAGTAAATGAAATGTTGAATTTACGTTATTTGTGTTTGTTTGCGCAGTGTGGTGTCCAACGTATATTGACTATATGAGTATCATGGAGAGTGTCTTGCGGTAGGTAGGGACTGCTTGTCCTTTGCAGGCGATTGGGTTCACCGCCGTTTTTTGGCGGGGTCCGCGTTGCTCATCTTTTTAGTTTTATGTATTGTACTTTTCGTTTGGTTTGTCTTTGTCCTGTGTCTTGTGTACCCAATGTTGCCAGTTTCTCTGAATTATCTATTAGTGATTGCCCCTTCGTTTTCTCTAACGTTTATTGAAACATAAAACGGATTCTAATGCATGTTCCAGATTTGGTTAAGAAAAGGGTACTGACGAAGAGAAAACTGGATTACCATGACAATTCATATTCAGTATACACTTGTATAATATCAAAACTATTAATCAACAAGTATAAACAAAACTAAGTTGGATAATAATATTTATCATACATAATATCTACAAATTGAAATGTTTACAGTTAATTGACAGATTCTGAGTTTTGTTTACACAATTTTATTTCTTTACCTGTCATTGTCAGTGGGTTTGTGACTTAGATGGAACATGGTAAAGTATTACGTGAACACACTTCCCGGAATATAATTGTAAAAATTGCGGAAGCTTTTTTTCATAGGTGTAAATCTGTCGTAACATGTTACACTTTCTTGTATTTCAATTTATCTTTTTCTTTTAGCAGAAAAATGATTTATTGCTGAAAACAAATTTAGAAAGACAGAAAGTGTCATTATCAAAACATAATGTTGTCCATAATCTGATATATGTATTAGAAATGTACCTATCGTTGTGTAATTGTCTGTGATTTTTCTTCAAATTAATTGTTTGGTTGGTTTATGGTGTTTAACTCCACTTTCAACAATATTTCAGTTATATTGTGGCGGTCAGTTTGATTGGTGGAGGAAACCCGTAGAAAACCACCGACCTGTCACAAGTCACTGACAAACTTTATCACATAATGTTGTACACCTCGCCCTGATGGAGATTCGAACTCACAACATCATTGGTGATAGGCACTATTTGAATTGGTAGTTGTAAATCCAACTACCATACGATCAAGGCCACGACTACCCCGAAATATTGTTGAAAGTGGCGTTAAACACCATAACCCTACCCCCTAGATAATAAAGTTTATCTATGATTATGCCTACACACAAAAATGCTGCAGTTTAGTGTATTTTATACAAATATATCCTGTTAGTGAGGGTTATTTGCGAAAAATACCGGTTGAGAGGAGAGGCAAATATCCCGAGCCGCTTTAGCGGCGAGGGACATTTGACTGTCCTCGAAACCGGTATTTTTCGCAAATAACCCTCACTAACAGGATATATTTGTTTAATTCCGCCGAATATTTAACAGCAAGAAAAACAGTGGCATGCAAGCAGGTTCAGAACTTCAGACCACCTCGATCATTTGATTTTCAACTGAGACTTAAAATCAATCTACGAAAACAGGAAAAATCTTTTCAAAGAAGTGACCAGTGCATAAATTCTGGAACAAATTCAAAAATAAAATAAATCACGGTTTTGCTTTAACATACAACACGCTAAAAAAAATAATGCAAATGAATTTGAAATATATACATTTCGACGATTTCAAACATAATGGCTGACACTGTCGTCATGATTTTCTTTACTTTAGCGTTGGTTGAAAGAAGAAACCCGAGTAATTCGAATAACATCCGTGACGTCATAAACTATTTAAAGAAGGGATTTCGTCTCGAGCGGGATATTTTCCTATAGTACCGAAATATTTCTCGAGCGGGATATTTTCCTACAGTACCGGAATACTTTTAGGCAAATATCCCGGCAATGGTGGAAAAGCTGAAAAAACGAAGAATTGGTAAACAAATACCCCTTTCATCAACCAATCAGAAGACAGCATTCTGATATAAGGTGGAATTTTAACAAAGAATTGCAGAACCATTACCTTTGGAAAAAAGTATTTTCAAAATTTTGAAGAAAAAAATACTACCAAAACTTCATCTTGATAGTTTATAGTATAATTGTAGCTTTATGATACGAATTAATTTGTCTTATTAGACAGGAGGTAATACAATGTATATATGACTTGCAGTAATGCTGTTTGACAAAGACATACCATAATATCTACATTTCATTTTACAATTGTAAAAACAAAATGTCAAAATATTACACTGACTTAGATGGAGAGCATTATTGTTGTACAAATTCCACAGAAAATATGCTCCAGGCATCTGTTTATTTTTGTTGGGTGTTTTTCTCTTCCAATACACTTACATGCATCTGGTAAGAATAATTTTAAATGCGTTAGGGCAACAAATTTATTAATTTGTATGATGTAATTCTTATTTTATATCAATTTGTTTTGATGAAATGCGTCAATGTTGAACTGTTGTTCATAACGTGGGAAATCTGGTTGATTTAGGTTAATGGCGTTTAACGCCACTTTCAACAATATTTCAGTTATATCTTGGCGGTCAATTTTATTGGTGGAGAAAACCGGAGTACCCGGAGAAAACGACCGACCGGTCGCAAGTCACTGACAAACTTTATCACATATGGGAAATTTGCATAAATAATAAAAATAATATGATTTTCGCGTAGTTTGTCTGGGTATCTTACATGTATCAGACAACATTCTAGTGTGGTTCGTGTTGCTCAATCTTTAGTTTTCTGTGTGATGCATTGAACGTCGCTGTTTGTCATTTTTGTTTTGGGCATTGTATTGTATGTTCTTCTTCGACTTGCGGCTTCTGGGGTGCATTTTATTTGCAAAATCATGTTTCAGATTTTTTTGAAAATCAGAAACATGTTTTATGTGAAATAAAAACGTTGTGATTCACTTTAAATGATTTCAAAGATGGCTTTTATTGAGAATAAATGTTTCAAATTGGATCATGCTCGATCTTCGATTCGCTTGATTCAAGATCATGATTTTGACATATTCGGATTTCGAATTAAAAAATGCGGCCCTGATTACCTCTTTGGTACCTTATTTTTCTTCATATTATTTATATTTGATATTTGTTTCCTGTATTTTGCATCGTCCATCCTAATTGATATTTCATGTTCATCCCTGTGTTTGTACAACATGTCCCGACCATGCATAGATTTGAGATATTCTTGGGAACCAGTCGAGCGCAGATTACCAAAGTTGCTTTTCATTTATTGGTTTTTGTTCTACATACTCTTTATATAACAAGGTAGTACATGCACCACATTTTGCATAGCTAGTTTTATAAATAGTACATATTTTTAACTGAAAAACAAACAAACAAAACAGGGACCAGTACACAACAATTGGTTCTTTTCTAATACTTATATATCGTTAATGACCTGTGTTGGAGTATTTTTTTATATCAGTATACCCCATTTGGAATCGATATGTGTTAATACAATGGTATGCGGTCATAATACGGATAGCAAATTAAAGTACAACAAAAGAGAGAGAGAGAGAGAGAGAGAGAGAGAGAGAGAGAGAGAGAGCTAATGATAGGAAATACAGAAATGTTTTCTGAAACATGCGAGATACAAGTCAAGTTAAGAAAAATCTTGTTGTTATTTTTTGTTTTTAGTTTATTATTATTTACTTATAGTCTTCAAAATTTCTGATCAACAGTTCAAACGCTGTTTGGCATTTTAAAAATTCAGTATAACATTTCCGACCGATTTTTTTCACTTCCTAAACTTTCTATATTTCATTTCCGAAACAGATTTCTTCTTTCATTTCCGAAGATTATGAACAATGATGCATATCTTTAAAAAAAAATTAATATATTTAATTATATTAAATTATCATAAATTAATAAATTCGTTGTCCTAAAGCTTTAAAATTAGTCTTACCACATGCCTATGTAAGTGTATTGGCAGAGAGAAAAAAACAACAACACAAATAAACAGATGCCTGGAGCATGATAACTGTGGAATTTGTACAACAATAATGCTCTCCATCTAAGTCAGTGTAATATTTTGACATTTTGTTTTTACAATTGTAAAATGAAATGTAATGTTTTTGCCTTGTCTTAGTCAAATAGCTTTACTGACAGGAGTATATTTTTACTTACTGTTCAAGAAGACAAATTAATTTGTATCATTATTACTCATTTATATTATCATCAGTTATAAAGAGAAAGCATTGTTCATGCATTGTTTTTTTTTTAATGTAATGTTTGTGCAATTATTTGTTTAAATATATCAAACCACATATTTTTGTATGGCAATAATCATAGTTAAACCTTTTTAATAACCTACTTCGGAGTCTTTTTTCTTCTTTCAGAATCACCCATACCCTCCCCCCATTTGGAATAACTATGGAATCAAACCACATATTTTTGTATGGCAATAATCATAGTTAAACTTTTTTAATAACCTACTTCGGAGTCTTTTTTCTTCTTACAGAATCACCCATACCCTTCCTCCATTTGGAATATCTATGGATATGGACGAGACAAAATGAAGACAACAAATGACAAATATAAACTATAACATCTAATTACAAATAATACAGTAATATTTCCTGAAACATATGAGATACAATTAAAGTTAATGGAAAATAGGAAAATCATGTTGTTTCGTCACGTTTTATTATTATTATTATACATTATTATTATTTATTAAGCTTCCCAAAGTACTGAACAACAGTTCAACCGCTGTTTTGCATTTTAAGGGGCTTGTAGCAGGTCTAACCTTCATCACGTACGCTCAAAATCGAAAATTGGAAAGACAGTCAATTTAAAAGTGCTATCGCTACCTTAAATACCTTATCAGTGGCAATGTACGAATTCCTCACTGTGAAAAAAGCAACATTATTTTACAATAATCTTACTTAACTGTTTATTTGTGTACGATAATAAATCACCAGATCAATCTGGGGTCGATAACTTGAAACTTCTCTTAAGTTTTCCTTAGAACACATTTGAAGATCATCGTAAGAAATAATTCAGATATGACCAAGAGTGGAACTTTTAAAGCTTTTATATATACGACATCCAGGGACGGACGGAACATAGCACTGTATTTTGTTGCGGATATCAGCTGGGCTCAAAAAAATAAAAAAAATAAAAGTATTCCAGCAAATATTATTTGGGCCCAGTAATTGACATTGCAAATGAAATATTCAAGGTTTCAATACCGACCCAGTTGGGCTACTATCTCAAAATAATCAAAGACCCAGACAAATTTTATTGCTTTTTGGGCTGCTAAGGTTTATCCCTTGACATCGATAAGTTTATCCTTTTTAAATTGTCGCCTACCGGTTTTCCGACATTTCCGTTATTGGTTTTAAAGAAATATATTATTGTATCTGTCAATTTAATCATCAATGTGTTTGGAATGACATGCCGTTACTCTAAGTTCTAACGGCAGAAGTATGTTTCGTAAGTATATGGGTCTGACACAGCTGGGAAACACGCGAATGCAATCTATGATAACGTCTAAAGAAAAGCAGAAATAGCGCTACATGAAAATCGGTCTTTAGTAAATGACAGATTTCGAGTAGATATTTTGTTATACATGTAAGGAGAGGACTTAATATAAGTTGCAATAAATTGTGTCAGATCATATTGCTTAATTTATCGCAATAAAAGATTATTACATTCAACAGATATTTTGAAATTAGAAAATAAAAATGTCATCTTGATGAAAAAAACTGAAATTAATAATTAATGATAGCGATATACAATGTAATGTAAAACACACACAATAATCGATGAACGAATCAATATACATTGTAGCGTCTACTTCAAAAAGCTCATTAAAGTTTATGTTTATTGTTTTTATACATGTATGACCTACTTAAAGTAATATGAAAGGCAAATATCGTGGAATTTTTGGATTAAATATTTTCACTTAATATTAACTAAAATCAACTGCATAACATTAAAAATCCGCTCAAAAGTAGATTTTAAGAGCAAATCGCAAAATATTCGACAGCGGATAATTCTGTCATCACGGCAGTAATGTAAATGATATGCGCGTGACCCAAGATTTAAACTCTTTCGGGGAGATTATAGCTCATGCGCACTGTTCAGTTGATGAAAAAAAATTAATAATTATATTCCGTGTGTACCACATAAGAAAAGTTGCCTACACGACATGAAACAGACAGATTCCTCAATTGTCACGATTGTTTATCTTTTCTTCACGAGGTCATGATCGGCAATCATCGGAACAAAGCAACCGAAAGTTAATAAGTCTCCACAACAATGGCGAGAACGATAAACATGCACATGGATTTGCAGATTTCTAGTTGTTGGAAACATAATTATTTCGACTTGAAACATGCATGAATAGCTTAGTAAAGGTACCACCGTATTCTAAATTGAATTTTCAGGGGAAAATTTTCTTCACCCAAAACTGTTGTAATATTACTTTAAAATAAAAAAAAAATGTATTTGAACATTTGTATTTGTATATTTACTGGCAACGTTTTCGTTTGGATTAAATAAAATATTGACTGCCGAACCCGATCGTATTTCAGCAATCAATAACAAATGTTTAAAAACCGAATAAAACCGTTGAAAATGAAGATGAAATGCTAGAGTTCGTGTACAGAACTAATCAAGCGAAGACCATACACCTTCACTCCAGATTTCAAATATCAGAGAATCTTTAGAAACGTTATGGTCGAAACGATGGTTGATAAAATCAAATGAGTGTAATGTAGAATATTATTTCTAAAATAGCAATTATACCCCTATTACAACGTTCTGCAATACCACCGGAGTAAACATCGGGGAATAGAACTGGGACGATCCTTGTATCCTAGAGTACCCATTATTCATACACATAATAATGTTCATGTAAAAAAATCATTTCAGAATTGCTTTTTATCAAACCAAATTCACTTTTCTATTAAGCAGATATTTACCTTTTAATCCAAACATAATATGGGATTCTAATGTATCTTCTGACATCTATGTACGTGTTTGTTTATATGTGACCCCATATTTAAAACAGGTGACGTCATACCCTATTTTCGTACATCTTACCAAAATTAGGCTAAGACTTGAAATAATAGTTTTTAGACCATGTATATGATGAGATCGTTTCCAATAGATCTGGTAATCATTTAAAACGTTTTGATTTATGTTAATTTGTTTTACAGATTTGTTTTTGTCATCATGAACATGTATCCCATATCAGTACAAATATTGACATAATATGTTGAAAATGTAATGGTTTTTGATGTTTTTGTCATTAATTTGTTTCGGTTTAACTTAGATCTTTTTTGTTTTTAAACTTTGTTATGTTTGTGTGTTTTAATTTTATTCTTGTTTTTAAATTGTTTTTTTTTAAATCATTTTATTAAATATTAATAAAGATAGCATGATTTCAGTACTTAATCACTCTTGCACTAGGGGCATAAAAATACATCTCCTTTCCTGATCACACGTTTTTCAGTAGAGTAGATCAAATAAACCCAGGTATTTAAAAAAGATAGTCCTGGTATATTGAAAAATTATCGCCCGATATCACTCATTAGCATAATCGGTAAAGTTATGGAACGCTGTGTCTACAAGCACATCTACAATTTTCTTTTAGAAAATAGGATTATAGCGTCTAATCAAGCTGGTTTTACTCCTGGCGACTCTGCGATTAATCAGCTTTTATATATAACGAACGAATTCGGTAAGGCACTTGACGACGGAAAGGAAGTTAGAGTAGTCTTTTGCGACGTTAGCAAAGCGTTCGATCGGGTTTGGCATAAGGGATTGTTGACTAAATTAAAATCGATTGGCATTCACGGGCCGTTATTGTCTTGGATTGAAAATTATTTATTGGATAGAAAACAAAGGATTGTTATAAACGGTTGTTGCTCTGACTGGCGGAATGTTTGTGCGGGTGTCCCTCGGGGATCAATTCTGGGTACTCTGTTCTCTATAATTTATATTAACGATATAGTAGCAGACATAAATTCGTCAATAAAGTTATTTGCAGATGATTCTAGTCTTTATATGATTGTTGACGATCATGTGGATGCTGCTGAGACTTTGAATACGGACTTGGCGAAAATTCATGACTGGTCTATGAAGTGGCTGGTTAAATTTAACCCTGATAAAACAGAAAGTATGATCGTATTTAGGAAATCTAACCGCCCACTTCATCCACCACTCATGATGGATAATAAGATCATTTACATGGTATCTGAACATAAACATTTAGGCCTTACCATATCTAATGATGGAAATTGGGGTAAGCACGTAGACCTGATTACCAAGAAAGCCTTTACCAGAGTCAACATTATGAGAAAATTTAAATTCATTTTAGATCGAAGAACCATTGAAAAAATTTATTTGACATTTAATCGGCCCTTATTAGAATATGGGGATGTCGTTTGGGACTGTAAAACTGTTTACCTTACGAATAAATTAGAAAGCGTACAAGCAGAGGCTGCCAGGGTTGTTACCGGGGGTACCCGCCAGGTATCCCTTTCAAAGTTATATGCAGAAACCGGGTGGGAATATTTGAAAGACAGAAGGGAAAAACATAGATTGACATATTTTTATAAAATGAATAACGGCTTAACCCCGGGGTATTTGAGTAGTCTTGTTCGTAACACCCTCCGAAATATTCACGATCACAATACAAGACATTCAACGTTAATTTCGCCTGTCAGAGCTCGAACCACTTTATATGCACATTATTTTTTACCTCAGACAGTACGGTCTTGGAATCTTCTTCCGGATAGCACGCAAAACTGTCCTTCTATTAATGTATTCAAATCGCGACTGAACCTTTATATTATATATGATAAGCCCACATTTTTTTACGTCGGTAGCCGTTTAGGACAGATTGTTCATGCTAGAATACGTATGGGGTGTAATGCTCTTAATTCCGATCTATTTCGGAAAAATATTGTAAATTCACCACATTGTACATGTGGTGCTATAGAGACTCCTACTCATTATCTTCTCAACTGTCCTCACTATAACATACCTAGACAACGCCACATATTTTCCCTTAACCTTCCTATTCCCTTGTCCACTGAACTTCTATTGGTAGGATCTAATGAGTTAACAATTAACCAGAACACAGAAATCTTCTTGTCAGTACAAAAGTTCTTTTTAAGTAGTAAACGATTTACCCCGTAATTCACAATTTACCAACCCCTTTCATTTTCCTGCACAATTCAACCCCTATGGTGTAAATACAATTATCATTTCACTGATCCTTACAACGTAATCTAACTTCTGAGATTATTAAAAGTAGATTTAATTAAACTTGGGATACGGATTTATATAAGTTTAATAACTTGTTTTCGGATCCTCTTAATTACCAAGTCAGGGTCATTACGGTTTTCAGTTTTCCGGTTGTTGACTGATTTTGTCTGTTTATATACTTATGAGTTTTGACTTTCCCGTTGTAAGATTGCTCGGAGTTCGGTAATTTTGTTATTACCCTTATTTGGGGTGAATAATTTGCATACACAGCACTTTTCATCATCTCTTATTTGATTTTCATCCTCAGAATCAGATTCAGAAGTGTTATTGGTATTTGTAAGTTGTCTTTATGTTTCAGATTTAGATTTTTATTGTTAATAACTTTTATTTTAACAGTCATTGAATTTATGGTGCTTTAGAGGATTTTTTCCTTGTGCTGTGCATCCGTGTTGTCCATAACGTCAGTTAATGATTTTGACGCCATTTTCGTAAATCTGCCGTGTACGGTATAAGGAACAAGCAATTTTTAAACGCAATTTATTATTTGTTTGGCCTATTTACACAATAAGCGCACTTGTGATTCGGATGCTGAAGACAACAAAAATGGCGTATCAGGAAGGATATTTGAAGTGCGATGTGTTTGATGGAAAAACGATGGATATAAACTATTGATTTATTTAGGACTAAGGAATCTGTAGGTTTTAAGATGTTTGATAAATATATAATCATAATACATGCTTGATACGCATTTTCTTCTTTTGAAATACAGTTAATTTCTTTCTTTTCAATGCGATTTGAATTTCGGCGAAAGTGACGTAAAAATGTATTTTTGTAGCACGTACGGCGCACGTGAAAATTTGTACGAATTTACGGTATTAACGAATTTAGTGTAACTGACGACCCGAACATGTTGGGGCATACCTTGACAAAGGCAGTCTTTGTTACTTGACTCGATACACCAGTCGCGAAACATTAGTTTGGTACTGGACCACAGGCACTTGTTTCATTCAAAAAATATATGCTCCCTCCTCTTCCTTACTTCAAGGTAAACATCTGCCCTTTACCCCTTCCCCACTTCGCCTCAATATTTTTCGCTTATTTGTGACTCTTTCACTGACCCAATTATATCGCTACACTCCCGAGATATTTCTCTTTTCGACTGCCACATTTAAATATAAATACCGGGCCCCCCTCAGTCGAATTGGACAAGAATATTCAGCGAAAGTCGCATTTTCTATTTTTCAGTCAATGAAACGGATACAGTCACTTCCGGTCCGTTCTAAATTGATTTAGAAACTAAAAAATAAGTGTTTTAAAAATCAAATGTCAGTAATTTGGAGTTGAATATATTTTTATAATCTGCATTGGAACAATTATCTGTATTTTAAAGGCTTACTTTACATTTGAGAGGAGATGATCATGATGGCATTGTTACACATGGCCGGTCTAGAGAATTCCGAATGCATATGAAAAATCTAGCGCAAACGAGAAGTGACTGTATCCGTTCCATTGACTGAAAAAAAACCTTGAAGTAAGGAAGAGGAGGGGGCATATATGTGTTCAATGAAACAAGTACCTGTGTACTGGACTCGTACCAGTAACCTCAACCAAGGACGATCCTTCTTCCAAATTTCTGTCCCTTTTTATTTCATATACCCCTTTGTCTACTTCTCCTCATTGTTCACTTCCCTCTTTTGCTTTTGTGTCCTTCCAGGGACAGTTCTGTCAAAATACTTTTAAAAGTAGCTGAAGGATATTTTTTTACCTGAGGTTGATGTTATGAAGCCTAACATTTGATCCGACAGATCGGCTTATGACGAGTTATGTATAGCTCAACCGTTTTCAGGCTTTGTAGTTTTCTTTGTTGGAAATAAACAAGATGTGAGACCAGATTTGTTTTCATAAGGTGATCCCAAGTTGGACAGCATTCGTGTTTAATCACTTTGCAGACTGGGAAAATACAAAAAAAAGTGTAAAACAATATGAACAAGAATTTCTATTAGAATGAAGTTCAGTATCTTTCTGACATTTTCCATTATTTTATATTCATTTAGCATAATCCATAATGCCAGAATAATGATAAATCAAGACATAACTAAACATCAAGACAAGAAGAGTTTGAAGGTACCAAAGGGGTAATCAGAATCCAAAAATCGAAGAAGAACTGATAACACAATGGCCAAAAGAAAAAGTACAAAAGGACAAACCACAATCTACAAAACATACACAGAAAACTAAAGATCGAGTAACACGAACCCCACTAAAATCCGGAGGTGAACTCAGGTGCTCCGGAAGGACAAGTCACTTTTACCACACTGCTGATGTACATGTACGACCATGCTTCCATTATAAATCGACCATAATTGTGCTATATGATTGTGCTATGTGATTGTGCTATGTGATTGTGCTATGTGATTGTGCTGTGATTGTGCTATGTGATTGTGCTATGTGATTGTGCTATGTGATTGCGCTATGGGATTGCGCTATGGGATTGCACTATGGGATTGCGCTATGGGATTACGCTATGGGATTGCGCTATGGGATTGCGCTATGGGATTGTGCTATGTGATTGTGCTATATGATTGTGCTATATGATTGTGCTATATAATTGTGCACTGAATATATCTACATATGAATTTCAAATAAAGGTAAATAAAGTTAAAGGTTTTTTAATTAAATATCTACTTTATTTGATATTTGTAGGCAGTTTTTATTGATAGTTTCTAGTACCTGTTTATATTGATACAGTGTCTAGTTCCCGTTTATTTTGATACAGTGTCTAGTACCTTTTTATATTGATAGTGTCTAGTACCTGTTTATATTGATACAGTGTCTAGTACCTGTTTATATTGATAGTGTCTAGTACCTGTTTATATTGATACAGTGTCTAGTACCTGTTTATATTGATACAGAGTCTAGTACCTGTTTATATTGATAGTGTCTAGTACCTGTTTATATTGATACAGTGTTTAGTACCTGTTTATATTGATACAGTGTCTAGTACCTGTTTATATTAATACAGTGTTTAGTACCTGTTTATATTGATACAGTGTTTAGTACCTGTTTATATTGATATAGTGTCTAGTACCTGTTTATATTGATACAGTGTTTAGTACCTGTTTATATTGATAGTGTCTAGTACCTGTTTATATTAATACAGTGTTTAGTACCTGTTTATATTGATACAGTGTCTAGTACCTGTTTATATTGATACAGTGTTTAGTACCTGTTTATATTGATACAGTGTTTAGTACCTGTTTATATTGATAGTGCTTAGTACCTGTTTATATTGATACAGTGTTTAGTATCTGTTTATATTGATACAGTGTCTAGTACCTGTTTATATTGATACAGTGTCTAGTATCTGTTTATATTGATACAGTGTTTAGTACCTGTTTATATTGATAGTGTCTAGTACCTGTTTATATTAATACAGTGTTTAGTACCTGTTAATATTGATACAGTGTTTAGTACCTGTTTATATTGATAGTGTCTAGTACCTGTTTATATTGATACAGTGTTTAGGACCTGTTTTTATTGATACAGTGTTTAGTATCTGTTTTTATTGATACAGTGTTTAGTACCTGTTTATATTGATAGTGTCTAGTACCTGTTTATATTGATACAGTGTATAAGTACCTGTTTATATTGATACAGTGTTTAGTACCTGTTTATATTGATACAGTGTCTAGTACCTGTTTATATTGATACAGTGTTTAGTACCTGTTTTTATTGATACAGTGTTTAGTACCTGTTTATATTGATACAGTGTTTAGTACCTGTTTATATTGATACAGTGTTTAGTACCTGTTTTTATTGATACAGTGTTTAGTACCTGTTTTTATTGATAAAGAGTTTAGTACCTGTTTATATTCAAAATGTACAAACAGTACTCCAACATCAACAGTAGTTAGACAGAAATATAATGCAGAACTTTGTTTATGTAATACCTTTTCTGATTGGACAACATTAAATATATGCAAGCATCAATTACACGATTGATGCCGTCAAACAGATTGTGCGTATGGACACAATATGCGTAGGTAATTAAAATCCGATTTAATTCTTATTTATATAACATGGTATTAGAATGGGAGATAACTGTGATTTTATTGAAGATTTGCCAACATCATTTGTATTTTGATGGTCGCATATACATGTATCCGTTTCATGGCTCAAACTTTTTTTTTTATTTTGTTTGGTTTGACCCTACTATCAGATCTTGAATTATGAATTCTAAATGATTCTATATTTTTACAGGCTTGAGATCAAGGACATTCAGTAAAATGAATAGATTGGTAGGAGTTGGTATTGGTGTCGTTTTAATATTAGCTGTTCTGATTTTCATCTAAACCCGTGATCAAGGTACATATACGTCATATAAAATGGAGGAACCCAAGCTCTTGAGATATACACCTGGATTTAACCAATCAAAACAAAAGGATATAGACCTTTATCGCTATCTGAAATCACCAAACCCTTACAAACAAGTGCCGAATCCAGATACTAAGTTTTCTCAAGTTCATCAAGACGAAGTTGTGTATGAAATCCTACCTAAAGAAGGTGGGTTTTACATTGAAATGGGCGCTTATAATGGGGTTGATCTATCTAATACACTATGGCTAGAACGCAAACATAAATGGACAGGTCGACTTATCGAGGCAAACCCTGCATTATGTGTTCAAATGGATAAAGTCAGAAGAAGTGCGTGGCGTTTGTGTGCATGCATCTCGACAGTATACAATTAATGTCTACACTTAAGGTGAACATCATAATTGTTCACCCGAGGAGTGTTGTTTTCCCGAGGGAAAACAACATCCCAAGGGTGAACAATTATGATTATTATACCTCACTAACTTCTCATTGGCTTAAATTAAATCACATGACCTGAAACAATTTTAATGTTTTGTGAAAATTAACCCAAACGGGAAATAACTAGTTGTTTAGAGGGTAATTTTTTAAAAATTTCAATTTTCAAAATTTTCAGAAAGTTTCAAAAATTTCAGTTTTCATAAAATTTCAAAATTTTAATATTTAAATAATATTGAAAAATGGTAAAACAATTATAGCCTACCATTTCGGTTAATACTATTGCCTTCTTCAAAAAGAATGAACATTACCTAAAATTGAAATTGACTGGTTAATAAAAGTATTAAGAAATGTGTGTTTTCATAATGGACCGGTAATATGTCCAAGGTTAGTCATAATGGCTCAAGGAAGGTTGTATTGGCCAGAGGCAATTTTTGAAGTTATTA
This sequence comes from Bathymodiolus septemdierum, assembly GCA_963383655.1. Lineage (NCBI taxonomy): Eukaryota > Metazoa > Mollusca > Bivalvia > Mytilida > Modiolidae > Bathymodiolus > Bathymodiolus septemdierum. The sequence continues at coordinate 49,026,896 of OY726529.1, read as the reverse complement.
AACACACATTTTAAATCCGTTGAAAATATTACTGATGGCCGGTTTGTGTCCTATATCACTGGTTGTGCTGTGAACTTTAATATAAACATGAAATAGTTTAACATTTGTTAAAAAATTGTCAAAAGTTATTAAGCACACATTTTGCCTAAATACATGTATTTATTTAAATGCCCAATCCTTGGTCTGTTGTTCAGTATAATAAAACAGTTATTGCCTTCAATGGATTGTAAACATCAGAATTGTTAACCCTCAAGGGGTTGTTTCCCTCGGGCTAAAGCCCTCGGGAAAACAACCCCCATCAGGTTAACAATTATGGATGTTTACATCCATTGAAGGCAATAATTGTTTATGGTCACCGCAAGTGAAGGCATTAAATGTTTTATTATACTGAAACTCGATGCAAAAAAAAATTGATAAATGCGAACATTTCTGTAAATGAACAGCCAGAATGGTTCCACTGGGCACACCGGCGGTGGCCATTTTATACAATCTTACGTCACGTACACGTTTTAGATCATGGCCATTTTACCGATATCGTAAGCGCTTTGTCGATCTAGATCACTGTTCCCCCGGTCCATCAGTAAAAATTGATGACCGGTGAAAGAGAGAAAACAAGGAATTTAGGATTTATTAGTTAAAATATTACACTAGATTTTCTATTGAAAAAATATACTGAAGTATAATAAAAATAAAATTGTCACATTTATCCCGGGGAATGCCCTGGGTGGAGCTAAGGATACAATTGATAGCGATCACATGAAATCTGTGAGAAAACGAAAGGAGATGACGGTTCCCTGCAGCTCTAGGCCGAGTTTTGGATACAATTAATGTACATAAACTAGATTTTTATTCATTGGATGTAGAAGGAGCACGAGATGTTTATTTTAGGTACCATTAAGAAACAATTGATATCGGAAGAAATTATCGTAGGTGTATGGGCAATAGAATACAGAGTTTACGACGGACATAACAATATCTATCCGAAATCCAAAGAAAATTTTGCAAAACTTCGGCAATATTTCAAAGAAGTAGGGCATTATGTAGAACACTCACAATTAGATCAATTTCCTAGGTCAAAGGTTATACCAGACGGACATTCGTTAAATGTTGTTTTTGTTAATATAAAAAAAATAGTGTGAAACCCATGAAGTATTGCCTGATGGGGACAAATGTTAATGATATACAGTCAAACATGTCTAAACCGAACCCTGAGTAAACCGAAAACCTGCCTAAACCGAACCCTGAGTAAACCGAAAACCTGCCTAAACCAGACAAACTACAGTCCCATCTACTGAACCCTGAGTAAACCGAAAACCTGCCTAAACCAGACAGACTTTACAGTCACATCTACTAAATGTCTATGTAATTTGATCCTGTGTAAACCAAAAACCTGTCTAAACAGAACAATTCTTCAGTTCCAAAGGGGTTCGATTTAGACAGGTTTTATTGTATGTAATTTTTATATGGCATAGTTAATTTAATTCTGATATGAGCATTAACTTACATATATATCTAGTTTTTAGAAGAGCTGGTCAAAGGCCAATAGAGCTTTTTAGCATCACTTGACGTCCGGTGTCCGTCATCATTATCATTTTCACACTTTTAATCTTCTGGAAATCTACTCAAGCAAATGGAACCAAAACTTGGCAGAGAAAATCTTTGGAATTTTAGATTGGTACAAGTTGATTTGCCTTTTTTGGAGGAGGGGTGCTTAAAAGGGGGGGGGGGGGAATTTAGAAAATGTAAAAACATTCTCTTTTCCAGGTGAGCGATATGCTCATGTGAGCCTTTAGTTACAGTCAAACCTATATCTCTAGTAAGCAGTCACCTGTATTTAAAGGTCACCCTTTCTTGTTTGGTCATAGAACATTGCATATGAAAGGAACCTCTTTTTTAAGAAGTGATCTGTCTTGTAAGGCCATTTTTCTTCGTCCCAAAACTGGCCAAAAGTGACCAATAAAACTGACTGCCATTATATAACTGAAATATTGTTGAAAGTGGCGTTAAACACCATAAACCAAAACCAAAAGTGACCTCTCAATACAGGTTTGCCTGTATTTATAAAATGAGTAAATCAAAATTGATAACATGATTATCATCTGAAAGCATTATGAACATTGTAATTAACGGGACCCTCCATTAAAGATACAGTACAGTCAGAGACGTAGCGTGTTAAATCACTGTGATAGACGTATCACTCATCTTGGTGATTTGAATATATCTTTTGTTCTATTAAATATATCTTCAAAATTTCATTTACATTTAGAATGTTACTTACTATCACCCAAAAGGCATATCAAAATAAGTACAATGTAAATAGATTATACAGACCAAAAGATATATCAGTAACACTAAGACAAATTGCTTCCTTCAATCTCGAACATATTGATAATTTCCTGTCTGAGAAGAGAAGCGGTATCACCAATTCTGTTCGCACTACCAAGGTCATAGGTACATCTAATGGCAGACTCTAAATCAATATCAGAAATGGCTACCAGGTAAGACTCAATTTTCCCGTGGGTCTCCATCTTTATAAACATTATCTTTTTTCAATAAGTTTTTTCCAAATTAACCTTGAAATTTTCGCTTCTATAATTCGGATTTGAAATCTCCGTTTCTGCTAATTTAGAGACATATATTTCCCCGAGTTCATTCAATTTAACAACTGATTTGCCTAAAATAACGAATCGTTCAATGAACGATTTCACTATATCGAGAGCCTTCTCAGTGTGACTTTGTCGCTCTTTGGAATCTTCATCTTTACTTCCCCATTTCTCAGGGTTTTGGCAGTACTTATTTCTGCAAGATGGATGGTACTGCGCTTCACAGACAAACAGGTCAACACCTCTTATTCTAGTGAACAGATGCTCGTCATGCTTTTCCTGTGCAATTCTTTGGACAGTCACCCCACCATCATATTCAAACCGAACGGTTCCTTCTGTCTTCCAACTACCCTTCACTTTAACTTTCTTTCTCCCTTCCTTTTTCACAAAATATACAGTCTGGTTTGAATATTATTTTGTCAGGATCAGGAGACCTACGGCGTCTACTTTCAAAATCACTACTGCCTGCAATGGATGGAGGCGGTGCTGGCAAGCGACTCGGGTTCATTGTGAACTTCTGGTAGCAATCCCTGTGATAACCGAATCCCTCAGAAAAAGTAGACGAGATTTGGACACAGACATCCGCCATCCTAAGAGCTTTTGTTGTGCTTTCAAGACGTCGCCGCTTTATGTCTAACAATTTTTCAAAACAATCAACCGAACATGATACCAAATTTTCATTGTTCGATTTTACGCTGTGTATTATACAGACTGCACAATCCCCCTGTTGTGCTTTTCTCTTTTTTCTTGAACTCATTTTATTTTGATATCAAACTAATTTGGTATTAAACACTCGAAAACTTTGAGTCAAAGACTTCTGTGCAAGTATTTGAAACCAGAACTTCACGGATAATGTCGGTGACGGAAGAACGCCAATTGTTTAGGGACCGACCATTTAACTTGAATGGGGGGCTTATGGTTAAAATATTAATTTTTTTTCCATAATTTAACATTAGGTTATATGACAAAAACTCTGAATCATATTATTTTTTTTTCCCCCCTTCAAGTTAAATGGTCGTTCCCTTATAATCTTGATCTGCGTAAATTTATTTAATACAGCTAACTGGACTATAAAATGGGGCAATATTGCGAAATTAATTAATTTAATGTTTCTTCCGTGTTGTTTAAGAACATTTATCTAAATTAACAACAGGAAAAACTGTAAATTTGTCCTTATCTATACTGATGAGAAAATATTATGCGATTTTCGGTAGGGTAAGGGGTAATATTTTGCCGCTAGAAAGCCCTATACAGGATGGTACTTGAACAAATTTTATTTTAAAATGTCTCCATAACATAACTTCACACGACAGATGTATAATTTGGTTGTCAATTTATATTATGAAAAAGATATTATGCGTTTTGTGCTGAATAGAGCTAAAATCGGCAAAAATCATAATATTCCATTTTTCTGCAATCTACACTACAAAACATGTTTTTTGATGATGTAATGGGTTTAATTTTCCCTAAATGCAATAGTTTTAATAAATTCAATATAAAAATATCATCAAAGTTGTGTAATATTTTGTCTATTCAAAACAAAAGGCGAAAAATCTCGGTTTTTACGCAATTTTATCAGGGGTAGGGATATATTGTTTGCCTCCTACGATTACTGATCTTCATAAAATATTAATAACTTGTATTCATTTGAACGATAATATAATCAGCTATCCACCAAACCCCAGTTTATATATTCTAATAGTTGTACATAATCTACAAGACCTCAGTAACAATGAAGAATGAAAAAATCTGAACATTCGGTAAAATTGTCGAAAGGATGTAAGAAAGGCCTGAAAAATGTAAGTTCGTCCCAAAATATTCAATGTTAACATGTTTTTTTTCAGAAGGACATATCAAAAGAATTTTTTTTTAGTGGGGTTCGAAGGTGTGTGGGGAGGGGGGGGGGGGGGGTGCACGGTAGGCTATCTCAGCCCATGGCCTATAGCATTTTCGACAGAATTGTTTTTATTTCCGAAACTTTTTATATTTCATTTCCGAAGATAATTACTCGATCTTTAGTTTTATGTGTATGCTTTGTAGATCGTTGTTTGTAATTTTTCTTTTTGCCATTGTGTTGTCTGTTCTTCTTCGATTTACGGATTCTGCTCACCCCTTTGGTATCTTTAAACTCTTCTTATCACCAATAATGCATTATCCTAAAGCTTTCAAATTAGTCTACCCACATGCCTATGTAAATGTATTGGAAGAGAAAAAAAACCAACAAAAATAAACCGATGCCTGGAGCATATTATCTGTGGAATTTGTACAACAATAATGTTCTCCATCTAAGTCAGTGTAATATTTTGACATTTTGTTTTTACAATTGTAAAATGAAATGCATAGATATGGTATGTCTTTGTCAAACAGCTTTACTGCATGACAGTAGCTTAGATTAATTACTGTACAATAAGACAAATTGATTTGCCTCATTTCAAAACTACAATTATATTATAATAAATTATGAAGAGGAAGTTGTGGTACATGTAGTGTTATTACATTTTTTCCCCTTTCAAATTCTGAAAATGTTTTGTTCTAATGCAAATTGTGTATTTTATAGAATTTTGCATTTTGTTTTGGGACAAAATTAACAACACTGGTGCCACTAGTGGAGCAGGAACTCCTTATCCCTCCGGAGCACATAGGTTCGTGTTACTCGATCTTTAGTTTTATGTGTATGTTTTGTAGATCGTTGTTTGTCCTTTTGGGCTTTTTCTTTTGGCCATTGTGTTGTCTGTCCTTCTTCGATTTATGGATTCTGATTACCCTTTGGTATCTTCAAACTCTTCATGGACAAGACAAAATGAAGGAAGCAATCAACATGGTACCAAATGCATTTTGTTTAGTTTAAATTATTAATGTACATAAAGAATATAATTACAGTCATATTTAGAAGACAATCTATTGTAAATCATTTGTTCTGTATAGCCATTATAATGTTTCATTACAATTTAGTTATTTAAGAACTTCAAGATTTGGCTGTTACACTAAAATTTTTAATTGCTTAAATAGAAAAAAAAAATGTACATGTATATAACAATAACATTGGAAATAGTCATTTCGTACGTCGCACTTGTTTTGTGACTTAAGTAGCTACATTGTTTTATTATGACTATACACATTACTCATGGTCTGTGTATTCCAGTTATCAATATAAAATAAAGTGATCAAAATATTAATCTGTAATAATTGGTCGTTAGGTCCTCATATCTTCTCCCTGTAGCAATGATGTAGTCCGATAAGTACAAATGTTTCCGGTGTCTAAGGGGGTTCCGATAGTGTGACGCATTGTTTTATTATTGCTATCAGATAAGGCTTAATTAAACTGATTTTTACCGTTTGATTAAACATATATATTTATATTTGTAAGTATAACACAGTACAGAAAGTGGTGTTTTTCTTTTTGGAATCACCTAGTTTTATTGGTGTTTTTCGTTATATTGAATTAATCTTTGTATGTAAGATTTACTAGCAATGATCGCAAAATTGATGCAAGATAATGTTTGAACGAATTGGGTGGTATAAAATAAAATATCACCCTTACCATGTGTGCACTGTTGATGTCTTATGTCCCATCGGGGATGAAGAGGATAAGTAAGTAAGTATGTGTGCACTAACATTACAATGGAGTGTTAGTCGTCGTTGAGAATAACATGGACCAGTTTTTGTTTCCTTTTTAGATATGACGTAATTGTGCTTTGAAAGCATTGTTTATGTGATACCTCAAAACTTATTTGGTTGATTTGCATTTATTAGTTTAACCCTGTAAATTATTATTATTATTATTATTTTTATTTTATTTTTACATCATAATATAGTTTATTCAAAATCTCCTGTTCACAATAACCTTAATGGCCCAGGAGTGAACATTAAGGGTCCCTGTTTTACATAAATCTCACTTGTCCAGGGGTAGCAAATGAAAATAACTTAAGCATATTTCATATTCATTTGTTTTTACATGTCATTATAATATACACAATTAGACGATATAATTATTACCATGCATTAGCTTTATGTTCATAAATAATAAATACTCATATGTTATTCCGAAAAAGTTCTAATTTGTTTTTGTCATTTTCATTAATATGTGAAATTTGTAAATGTTTTTTAAAATTATTTTTCCAAGTGTTGAAAATTGTTTGATCTCCAATTCGGGATTGGTTATATTTCACCTTATTACGTATTTTCCATATTTCCCACTTTGAGATAAATATTACGGTATTAAAAATGACGTCTAAATCCTCACCCCCATATAGCCCTAACATAATATGTAATTCCTTGATTTCTATATTAGCTGTTAATCCAGATCTGTTAAATATTGCTTCTATTTCTTTTATAATTTGTTTCACAGAAGGACATTTAAAAAATAGATGCTGCATCGTTTCACCGTTGTCTCTTATTTCTTCCGTTTGACAAATTCATTTTTTTCAATCTATGTTCTGTATAATTTATATTATGGAGACATTTCCACTGGAATTCTTTGACCATATTAGTAACTTTGATTTTCTTTAATTTTGTCCAAATTTGTGTCCAATCAATATTACCCCCGTACTGTTCTTCCCACTTGATCTGACATTTTGGTTTTATATTTTGTTTAAAGATTCCCTGAATTACTTTTATTTTCAATTTATCAGGTGATATAGTTGTATTTGACTCATTTAAAAATTGTAGCTTATCGTTGATATTTAAGGTAACTCTACGTTCTGGTACTATTGTAGTTTCACCTTTTAAGACTTTTATGAACTTTTCGGGGATTTCTTTTTTTATCTTAGAAAACTCTGAAATACAGTTCCTCCTATCTATTAATAAATTGTATATATCATGACAACTTTTAAAATTTGTATTATTTGAATCCCAAATATCGTTTATAGTTCGTGAGTTACTTTGCAGAAACGAGGTAAACACTAATGGTTTGTTTTTAAAATTATTGAAGAGTTACAAAATATTCTGGTTTTTAGAATGGAATCAATGTCATTATTACACAATTGAATAAGTTCCTGTAATTTTGACCATGATTGGATACATATTTTGTAAAAAAAATTGGTAATATTTAGAGTTGATACATTAGAGCACTTACATACAAAATATTTTTCATTAAACTTGATGTCTAACTACGGAGCCAATACTTACCAATCGCATTCCAACTTTCTAGTCATTCATGTAAAATTCGGTATAGAAGCTTAATTCTTTTGCTGTCAATAAATTCTTGTATGTTAATCATACCTATGCCTCCATTTTCTACTCCCAAGCAGCAAACTTTCCTATCTATTTGATTAATACCCCCTCTCCAGATAAAACCCCATACCAAAGTTGTTATTTCTTTTACGTATTTTTCTGGTATTCCCCGCATTTCAATTTCGTAGCCACAAAGAGAGATCAAGAGATTTTTCACTATTAAAGTTTTACCTGTTTTTCACTATTAAAGTTTCTACTTTTCCAAACATGGACACAATTTTTCATTTTATCTATTATTCATTTCCATATCTCATCATTTTGTATATTATAACCATGATGAATGCCAAGAGTTTTAACATTATCCTTTGTCCAAACTATTTTTGTAAACTTAGGTCTGTTATTTTTAGCCGATCCAATATACATACCTTTTGTCTTTTCATAATTGACTTTTGAACCAGAGGCTTTTTCATATATAGTTAAAATTTCAATAGATATTTTGACAGATTCATCATTTTTATTAAATAGCTGAGTGTCATCTGCAAACATGCAGAGCTTAGTCTCGATATATTCCCAATCTTTCCCCCGAGGTAATTTGACCCCTTGTATTTTACTGCAAATTATTTATTGAAGTGCCTGTACCAAGCCATTCAGGAAAGTGAGCGACCATGTATATATGTGTTCGAGGTATCGATTTTGACTCTGTTTCTACATTTATCTATTGAAATGTGGAAATGTTCCGACAGTGTGGTATTTTCTCGTTTGTTTGATGGTGTTTAACGCCACTTTCAACAATATTTCAGTTATATCGTGGCGGTCAGTGTTATTGGTGGAGGAAACCGGAGATGGCCACCTACCTGTCGCAAGTCACTGACAAACTTTATCACATAATGTTGTACACCTCGTCCTGATCGAGATTCGAACTCACAACATCAGTAGTGATAATCACTGATTGCATAGGTAGCTGTAAATCCAACTACTATGCGATCACGGCACGACGACCCCGGTATTTTTTGTTTTCCCTTTCATTTAATTTATTACAATCCATGTCGATTTCAAACATACCAGAAGTAAAGGGGGAAAATCACATGTTATCTAATTTTTACAAATTAGATGAGTCAATGTATTAATAACACGACATGAGACGGCATACCAAACTTCGTATCAAAGTGCCGGCAGGGCGGCCTCTTATTTAACACCTCTGTGAAGATGTACATGTAGTTACACTTTAGTTAATGACTTTGACAGGTTTTTAAACCAGAAGCTCCCAGGAGCCTGTAATCGCTCACCTGGATCAAAGCTGCTTTCAATAACAACGCAACTGCACTGTGGCGGCCATCTTGGTGGGAGAGCGCGACTGTCGTACACAATTTTGGAAGAGGACCATCCAATGACTATTCCATTAAATTTTGGTTCTAATTGAGCTACTGGTTCCAGACAAGATGGTTTTTATGTGAATTTCCCATAGAGTCCTATGTTAAACTAAGTTCAGCTGTGCAGCCATCATGGTCAGAGGACGGGACCACCAGACGCAATTTTGGAAAAGGACCATCCAATGGCTATTTTATCAAAGTTTGGTTCCAATTGAGCAACTGGTTCCAGACAAGAAGATTGTTATGTGAATTTCCCTTAGTGTCCTATGTTAAGCTATGTTCGGCTGTGGGGGCCATCTTGGTCGAAGGTCCGAACCGCCGGACACATTTTTGGAAGAGAACCATTCAATGACTATTTCATTAAATTTAGTTCCTTTTGAGCAAATGGTTTCAGACAAGAAGATGTTTATGGAAATTTCCCATAGGGTCTTATGTTAAATGAAGTTCGGCTGTGGCGGCCATCTTGGTCGGAGGTCTGAAATGCCGAACACAATTTTGGAAGGGGACAACCCAAGGATCATTTCAGCAAAGTTTGGTTGAGATTGGCTCAGTAGTTTCAGAGGAGAAGATTTTTTTAAATTTCATCCCCCCTTTTTTCTATTTTTAGCTTGGTGGCCATCTTGGTTAGAAGTCGGTATCATCGGACACAATTTTGGAAGGGGGGCACCCAAGGACCATTCCACCAAAGTTTGGTTGCAATTGGCCCAGTGGTTTCTGAGGAGAAGATTTGTATGTGAATTTCCCATAGGGTCCTATGTTAAACTAATTTCGGCTGTGGGGGCCATCTTGGTCGAAGGTCCGAACCGCCGGACATATTTTTGGAAGAGAACCATCCAATGACTATTTCATCGACATTTAGTTCTTTTATTGAGTAAATGGTTTCAGACAAGAAGATTTGTATGGGAATTTCCCATAGGGTCCTATGTTAAATTAAGTTCGGCTGTGGCGGCCATCTTGGTCGGAGGTCTGAAATGCCGAACACAAATTTGGAAGGGGACAACCCAAGGATCACTTCAGCAAAGTTTGGTTGAGATTGGCTCAGTAATTTCAGAGGAGAAGATTTTTTTTTAATTTCATCCCTCTTTCTTCAATTTTTAGCTTGGCGGCCATTTTGGTTGGAAGTCGGGATCACCGTACACAATTTTGGAAGGGGGCCATCCAAGGATCATTCCACCAAAGTTTGGTTGCAATTGGCCCAGTGGTTTCTGAGGAGAAGATTGATATGTGAATTTCCCATAGGGTTTTGGAAGGGGACAACCCAAGAATCATTTCAGCAAAGTTTGGTTGAGATTGGCTCAGTTGTTTCAGAGGAGAAGATTGTTTTTTTAATTTCATCCCCCCTTTTTTCTAATTTGCATAATCGGTCAAAATCGGCAAAAGTTCAAAGTTCATAAAAAATCCCGTAATATATGTTAAAAAGCTCATCATTATGCTTATACAGTTCAAATTTGGGCACATTTTGGCTTAAAATAGAGCAGTTTTGGCCATTTGAAGAAATTTCTATTTTTAGTAACGGCGGTCATCTTGGATACAGGACGGCGTTGACGACACAATTTTGAAAGAGGACCACCTAAGGATCATTTAGACAAAGTTTGGTTGAAATTGACCCAGTGGATTCAGAGGAGAAGATTTTTTAAAAAGTTTACAGACGGACGACGAACGCCAAGTGATGGCAATAGTTCACATAGGTGAGCTAAAAATTATTAATCATACAGAATTAACTAACACGAAGTAAAAATATCAAACATCCCGAAAAATGTGTGTATATGTATGGTAGGAGTGTCGATTTTGTCTCTCAAAGATTTTTCTGTTGGACTTTGGAACTGTTCCGACAATTGGTATTTATTGTTTTTTCATTTTATTTAAATACTATTGAACCGAGGACGGACGGGACGGGACGGGACGTTACTGAATACACCGTAGATGATGTGGATATAAATGGATGTCTCGTATTATGCACACATAAAAAATTAACTTAAGATCCAAGCACTTTAGGAGTGGTCGTTTGCAGCCTGTTACAAGGCAAAATTATTCGACCATATCTAGTATCTCCATATTTACTTGTGGCGATCACAGGAACCTTTATGCATGCGCGGGTCGTATGAGGCGGGGGCAGGAGGGACAACCACCAATACCACCGCCCCACAGACGCACCTTTTGGGTCACAATTGAAGAAAAAGCTAATTTTGTTCAATGGTATCAAAGAAAAATATAGTCCAGTTAGCCAAGAGTATGCTTTGAAACCAAAGTATTTTTTTTGTATTTTTAGATTTTTTAGGGAATATTTTGAGGGAAGGTAACGAGAACAAATAAAACAGAGAGGTGGTTGTTTGTTTTGTTGACATGTTGGTGTATTATTCATCATTACTGTTTAAACTTTTTTTTCATAACACATACTTATAATAATTGCTTTAATAAAACCAGTCTCGAAATATGCTTCCGAGCCTATTAATTTTCACAGAAGAGACCCTATGCTTATAATAATTGCTTTAATAAAATCAGTCTCGAAATATGCTTCAATGCTTATTATTTTTCAAAGAAGAGACCCTATACTTATGATAGTAGTTTTAATCAAATCAGTCTCGAAATATGCTTCCGAGTCTATTATTTTTCACAGAAGAGACCCTATACTGATAGTAATTTGTTTGAATAAAACCAGTCTCGAAATATGCTTCTGTGCCTTTCAAGTCTCACAGAAGGGACCCTATACTAATGATAGTAGTTTTAATAAAACCAGTCTCGAAATATGCTTCCGAACCTATTATTTTTCACAGAAGAGACCCTCATCAGGAACAGATACTTTTCTATTGTATTCTTCAAAAGCCCTACTTTTGAAGTTATACTCTATAATCTAAACATAATGCATATACAAGGTAATACACATGTTTTGACAGGTAAATTCGACTTAATGAATGTAAATAATATGGCTTTCTACATCTCGGAACCAAAACTTTTATTCGAGACAACCGAAATTTCGACTCATCCGAATTCGACTCAACAGGAGTCAAACTATATATATTTATACACAACGAAGTTCGGGACTTCGATAAAAATTCGACTCAACCGGAAATTCTAGTCAACCGAGTTCGAGACAATGAGAGTCAACTGTATATCTTGTGACAAGTTAGTCAGTGACTTTCTGCAGGTCAGCGGTTTTCTCTGGATACTTTGATTTCCTCCACCAATAAAGCTGACCGCCACGATATAACAGAGAAATATTGTTGAAAGTGATGTTAACACCATAAGCATAACCCTAACCCTATATATCTTGTGACATGTTAAACAAAATGCGAGAATTTCTCGTGGAACTAATATGCATATTCCTATAAAAATACGATATTTTAATGAAAAACCATCAAGTTCATGAATTTGTTTATTCTAACCACACTGACATATATTCATGTCATGTGAACATTAAATTGAAAAATTACTTTTAAAAATGTGGGCCAGGCACAAAAATGTGGCGGAATTAAACCGGTTATAGTGATCCCAACCATCTTCTCTTGATAATTGGATCTCCAGTGACTATACAGATATAAGCAAACGACAAAAAAAACTCCATAAATTCTCTTCCACTTAAAAATACCAATTACTATCATAAAAATGAATGACAATATAAACATGTTTTTAAAGAAATACGGACTTCCACCACGATGAATTTATTGAACAAATATTGAGGAAAATTTGCCTGGAAGATACAAACATTAAAATGTCAAACGGAAATTCGGTGTAAAAATTTAGATTTTTATCAATTGGGCTTGACTAACATTGTAATTAAGATTTGAAATAAGTTAAAAACATTTTTATTATGTCCCCTTAATGACTTAACACCACTATAACTGTCAGCGAATCAATGTTTAATATTCTTAAGATAGATTTTTATCTTCTCCGACACGAGACAAATGTTTGACCAGCCCACAGGTGATTGTTATCTAACGGTCAGTGAATATATTAATCTCTTACGTAAACAGGAAGGTAAATTAACATAGAATTTTTATATTGCTACTTTCTAATTTGGTTTCGGGAACTGTTATTTTAATTCATGTTGAATGAGGGTTGAAATAAAATAGAAAAAAAACTAATACCACACTGTCGGAACAGTTCCAAAATCCAATCGGAAAATCGTAGAAAGAGGCAAAATCGAAACCCCTAACGCACATACAGGACCGCCCACTTTCCTAGCAACGGTACAAGAACTCCAATAAAAAGTGGCGGGGTTAAAATAATTTGCATGGGCCCAAACATCCCATAGTGGTTTTTACTAAAATACGGAGACAGGACCGTCTTAGAAATTTGGACAGTGGCAGTGCAAAAAAATGTGACTCACCTGTGACTAAGTAATCGAAAAAAGTATTGGACACAACATTTTACTAAAATGATAATGATAAAATCAAGTCTTTCGGTTACTATATATATTGAAATGGTCGCTCCATAAACATCAATTTTGAAGAATTTTTATTTTTTTATATAATATAGAAAAAGAGAAAATTTAAGAAGCGATCTTTCATTTTAACAAATACTTTACATAAAACTAATTTAACCCCGAGTTTGTATACCAACCCAGGACAGTTAGTGGTCATGTATTTGTTGTCTAAGGGTATTACTTTTGCCTCTTTTGGATTCTGACAGTGTGGTATTTGTTTGTTTTTCACTTTATCACAACAACCTGTTTTCTTAGTGTGTTATTTGTTTTTCATAATTTATTAGCTATTTTATGTAAAGCTTTATTAATTATATATATATATATATATATATATATATATAAATATCCTAAAATCTTGTAAAGTATGTCAGCTTAATTAAATAACTAATTCATTCAATTATCAAACTTCCTGAAAACATTTGAACGTTTTTATGTGAAACTATTTCTTCTCACGGAGTTCTTTTAATACAAAACATGTTTAGCTTATCAATCTGTTTGAAATAATGATGAAACTTGTTAATACACAGATAAATCAGCCTTGGTTAATCATAGCTATAGACATCAGAGTAAAAGTTAGGCCTAATACAACGTGAAGGGTATAGATGATTAGAGATACACCACGGAAATCACGTTAAACAATTTGATTTGAAACATTTTATAAGAGATAAAAATTACTTTGTACCAGGAATCATTATAAACTAATTTGACTCGTGACAAATCTTGTGTGGTTCCAAGATTTCATGCATGCCTATCCAAGAAATTTAGTACAAGACGTACAATGCATTGTACATTGTTATTTGTTTTTGTGATCATATTAACTAACCGGTTTAATTCATCAACATTTGTGTGCGTATCCCAAGCAATGACCTGGATTTCCAACGTCGTGGCTTTTCTATGTTCAATGATTTGAAGTGAAGGGTGATTGTTCGTTTTTTTATATATTGGTGGAATAGCTGACCATCACTGTTTACCTTCTTCTTTGGTAGGTAATAGCTGACCATCACTGTTTACCTTCTTCTTTGGTAGGTAATAGCTGACCATCATTGTCTACCTTCTTCTTTGGTAGGTAATAGCTGACCTTCACTGTTTACCTTCTTCTGTGGTAGGTAATAGCTGACCATCACTATTTACCTTCTTCTTTGGTAGGTAATAGCTGACCATCACTGTCTACCTTCTTCTTTGGTAGGTAATAGCTGACCATCACTGTTTACCTTCTTCTTTGGTAGGTAATAGCTGACCATCATTGTCTACCTTCTTCTTTGGTAGGTAATAGCTGACCTTCACTGTTTACCTTCTTCTGTGGTAGGTAATAGCTGACCATCACTGTTTACCTTCTTCTTTGGTAGGTAATAGCTGACCATCACTGTTTACCTTCTTCTTTGGTAGGTAATAGCTGACCATCATTGTCTACCTTCTTCTTTGGTAGGTAATAGCTGACCTTCACTGTTTACCTTCTTCTGTGGTAGGTAATAGCTGACCATCACTGTCTACCTTCTTCTTTGGTAGGTAATAGCTGACCATCACTGTTTACCTTCTTCTTTGGTAGGTAATAGCTGACCTTCACTGTTTACCTTCTTCTTTGGTAGGTAATAGCTGACCATCACTGTTTACCTTCTTCTTTGGTAGGTAATAGCTGACCATCACTGTTTACCTTCTTCTTTGGTAGGTAATAGCTGACCATCACTGTTTACCTTCTTCTGTGGTAGGTAATAGCTGACCTTCACTGTTTACCTTCTTCTTTGGTAGGTAATAGCTGACCATCACTGTTTACCTTCTTCTTTGGTAGGTAATAGCTGACCTTCACTATTTACCTTCTTCTTTGGTAGGTAATAGCTGACCTTCACTGTTTACCTTCTTCTTTGGTAGGTAATAGCTGACCTTCACTGTCTACCTTCTTCTGTGGTAGGTAATAGCTGACCATCACTGTTTACCTTCTTCTGTGGTAGGTAATAGCTGACCATCACTATTTACCTTCTTCTTTGGTAGGTAATAGCTGACCATCACTATTTACCTTCTTCTTTGGTAGGTAATAGCTGACCATCACTGTTTACCTTCTTCTTTGGTAGGTAATAGCTGACCATCACTGTTTACCTTCTTCTTTGGTAGGTAATAGCTGACCATCATTGTCTACCTTCTTCTTTGGTAGGTAATAGCTGACCATCACTGTTTACCTTCTTCTTTGGTAGGTAATAGCTGACCATCACTATTTACCTTCTTCTGTGGTAGGTAATAGCTGACCATCACTGTTTACCTTCTTCTGTGGTAGGTAATAGCTGACCATCACTGTTTACCTTCTTCTGTGGTAGGTAATAGCTGACCATCACTATTTACCTTCTTCTTTGGTAGGTAATAGCTGACCATCACTGTCTACCTTCTTCTTTGGTAGGTAATAGCTGACCTTCACTGTCTACCTTCTTCTTTGGTAGGTAATAGCTGACCATCACTATTTACCTTCTTCTTTGGTAGGTAATAGCTGACCATCACTGTTTACCTTCTTCTTTGGTAGGTAATAGCTGACCATCACTGTTTACCTTCTTCTGTGGTAGGTAATAGCTGACCATCACTATTTACCTTCTTCTTTGGTAGGTAATAGCTGACCATCACTATT
This sequence comes from Bathymodiolus septemdierum, assembly GCA_963383655.1. NCBI lineage: Eukaryota > Metazoa > Mollusca > Bivalvia > Mytilida > Modiolidae > Bathymodiolus > Bathymodiolus septemdierum. The sequence goes on along the minus strand of OY726529.1, from coordinate 49,010,720 downwards.
TACCTTCTTCTTTGGTAGGTAATAGCTGACCATCACTGTTTACCTTCTTCTTTGGTAGGTAATAGCTGACCATCACTGTTTACCTTCTTCTTTGGTAGGTAATAGCTGACCATCATTGTCTACCTTCTTCTTTGGTAGGTAATAGCTGACCATCACTGTTTACCTTCTTCTTTGGTAGGTAATAGCTGACCATCACTATTTACCTTCTTCTGTGGTAGGTAATAGCTGACCATCACTGTTTACCTTCTTCTGTGGTAGGTAATAGCTGACCATCACTGTTTACCTTCTTCTGTGGTAGGTAATAGCTGACCATCACTATTTACCTTCTTCTTTGGTAGGTAATAGCTGACCATCACTATTTACCTTCTTCTTTGGTAGGTAATAGCTGACCATCACTGTTTACCTTCTTCTTTGGTAGGTAATAGCTGACCATCACTATTTACCTTCTTCTTTGGTAGGTAATAGCTGACCATCACTGTTTACCTTCTCCTTTGGTAGGTAATAGCTGACCATCACTGTTTACCTTCTTCTTTGGTAGGTAATAGCTGACCATCACTGTTTACCTTCTTCTTTGGTAGGTAATAGCTGACCATCATTGTCTACCTTCTTCTTTGGTAGGTAATAGCTGACCATCACTGTTTACCTTCTTCTTTGGTAGGTAATAGCTGACCATCACTATTTACCTTCTTCTTTGGTAGGTAATAGCTGACCATCACTGTTTACCTTCTCCTTTGGTAGGTAATAGCTGACCATCACTGTTTACCTTCTTCTTTGGTAGGTAATAGCTGACCATCACTATCTACCTTCTTCTTTGGTAGGTAATAGCTGACCTTCACTATTTACCTTCTTCTTTGGTAGGTAATAGCTGACCATCACTATTTACCTTCTTCTTTGGTAGGTAATAGCTGACCATCACTGTTTACCTTCTTCTTTGGTAGGTAATAGCTGACCATCATTGTTTACCTTCTTCTTTGGTAGGTAATAGCTGACCATCACTGTTTACCTTCTTCTTTGGTAGGTAATAGCTGACCATCATTGTCTACCTTCTTCTTTGGTAGGTAATAGCTGACCATCACTGTTTACCTTCTTCTTTGGTAGGTAATAGCTGACCATCATTGTCTACCTTCTTCTTTGGTAGGTAATAGCTGACCATCACTGTTTACCTTCTTCTTTGGTAGGTAATAGCTGACCATCACTATTTACCTTCTTCTTTGGTAGGTAATAGCTGACCATCACTATTTACCTTCTTCTTTGGTAGGTAATAGCTGACCATCACTATTTACCTTCTTCTTTGGTAGGTAATAGCTGACCATCACTGTTTACCTTCTTCTTTGGTAGGTAATAGCTGACCATCACTATTTACCTTCTTCTTTGGTAGGTAATAGCTGACCATCACTATTTACCTTCTTCTTTGGTAGGTAATAGCTGACCATCACTGTTTACCTTCTTCTTTGGTAGGTAATAGCTGACCATCACTGTTTACCTTCTTCTTTGGTAGGTAATAGCTGACCATCACTGTTTACCTTCTTCTTTGGTAGGTAATAACTGACCATCACTGTTTACCTTCTTCTTTGGTAGGTAATAGCTGACCATCACTATTTACCTTCTTCTTTGGTAGGTAATAGCTGACCATCACTGTTTACCTTCTTCTTTGGTAGGTAATAGCTGACCATCACTGTTTACCTTCTTCTTTGGTAGGTAATAGCTGACCATCACTGTTTACCTTCTTCTTTGGTAGGTAATAGCTGACCATCACTATTTACCTTCTTCTTTGGTAGGTAATAGCTGACCATCACTGTTTACCTTCTTCTTTGGTAGGTAATAGCTGACCATCACTGTTTACCTTCTTCTTTGGTAGGTAATAGCTGACCATCATTGTCTACCTTCTTCTTTGGTAGGTAATAGCTGACCATCACTGTTTACCTTCTTCTTTGGTAGGTAATAGCTGACCATCACTATTTACCTTCTTCTTTGGTAGGTAATAGCTGACCATCACTGTTTACCTTCTTCTTTGGTAGGTAATAGCTGACCATCATTGTCTACCTTCTTCTTTGGTAGGTAATAGCTGACCATCACTGTTTACCTTCTTCTTTGGTAGGTAATAGCTGACCATCACTATTTACCTTCTTCTTTGGTAGGTAATAGCTGACCATCACTATTTACCTTCTTCTGTGGTAGGTAATAGCTGACCATCACTGTTTACCTTCTTCTTTGGTAGGTAATAGCTGACCTTCACTGTTTACCTTCTTCTTTGGTAGGTAATAGCTGACCTTCACTGTTTACCTTCTTCTTTGGTAGGTAATAGCTGACCTTCACTGTCTACCTTCTTCTTTGGTAGGTAATAGCTGACCATCACTGTTTACCTTCTTCTTTGGTAGGTAATAGCTGACCATCACTGTTTACCTTCTTCTTTGGTAGGTAATAGCTGACCTTCACTGTTTACCTTCTTCTTTGGTAGGTAATAGCTGACCTTCACTGTTTACCTTCTTCTTTGGTAGGTAATAGCTGACCATCACTATTTACCTTCTTCTTTGGTAGGTAATAGCTGACCATCACTGTTTACCTTCTTCTTTGGTAGGTAATAGCTGACCATCACTGTTTACCTTCTTGTGTGGTAGGTAATAGCTGACCATCACTGTTTACCTTCTTCTGTGGTAGGTAATAGCTGACCATCACTGTCTACCTTCTTCTTTGGTAGGTAATAGCTGACCATCACTGTTTACCTTCTTCTTTGGTAGGTAATAGCTGACCATCACTATTTACCTTCTTCTTTGGTAGGTAATAGCTGACCATCACTGTTTACCTTCTCCTTTGGTAGGTAATAGCTGACCATCACTGTTTACCTTCTTCTGTGGTAGGTAATAGCTGACCATCACTGTCTACCTTCTTCTTTGGTAGGTAATAGCTGACCATCACTGTTTACCTTCTTCTTTGGTAGGTAATAGCTGACCATCACTGTTTACCTTCTTCTTTGGTAGGTAATAGCTGACCATCATTGTCTACCTTCTTCTTTGGTAGGTAATAGCTGACCATCACTGTTTACCTTCTTCTTTGGTAGGTAATAGCTGACCATCACTATTTACCTTCTTCTTTGGTAGGTAATAGCTGACCTTCACTGTTTACCTTCTTCTTTGGTAGGTAATAGCTGACCTTCACTGTTTACCCTCTTCTTTGGTAGGTAATAGCTGACCTTCACTGTCTACCTTCTTCTTTGGTAGGTAATAGCTGACCATCACTGTCTACCTTCTTCTTTGGTAGGTAATAGCTGACCTTCACTGTTTACCTTCTTCTTTGGTAGGTAATAGCTGACCTTCACTGTTTACCTTCTTCTTTGGTAGGTAATAGCTGACCTTCACTGTTTACCCTCTTCTTTGGTAGGTAATAGCTGACCTTCACTGTCTACCTTCTTCTTTGGTAGGTAATAGCTGACCATCACTGTCTACCCTCTTCTGTGGTAGGTAATAGCTGACCATCACTGTTTACCTTCTTCTTTGGTAGGTAATAGCTGACCTTCACTGTTTACCTTCTTCTTTGGTAGGTAATAGCTGACCTTCACTGTTTACCTTCTTCTTTGGTAGGTAATAGCTGACCTTCACTGTTTACCTTCTTCTTTGGTAGGTAATAGCTGACCATCACTGTTTACCTTCTTCTTTGGTAGGTAATAGCTGACCATCACTATTTACCTTCTTCTTTGGTAGGTAATAGCTGACCATCACTGTTTACCTTCTTGTGTGGTAGGTAATAGCTGACCATCACTGTTTACCTTCTTCTGTGGTAGGTAATAGCTGACCATCACTGTTTACCTTCTTCTGTGGTAGGTAATAGCTGACCATCACTGTTTACCTTCTTCTTTGGTAGGTAATAGCTGACCTTCACTGTCTACCTTCTTCTTTGGTAGGTAATAGCTGACCATCACTGTTTACCTTCTTCTTTGGTAGGTAATAGCTGACCATCACTGTTTACCTTCTTCTTTGGTAGGTAATAGCTGACCATCACTATTTACCTTCTTCTTTGGTAGGTAATAGCTGACCTTCACTGTTTACCTTCTTCTGTGGTAGGTAATAGCTGACCATCACTGTTTACCTTCTTCTTTGGTAGGTAATAGCTGACCATCACTATTTACCTTCTTCTTTGGTAGGTAATAGCTGACCATCACTGTTTACCTTCTTCTTTGGTAGGTAATAGCTGACCATCATTGTCTACCTTCTTCTTTGGTAGGTAATAGCTGACCTTCACTATTTACCTTCTTCTTTGGTAGGTAATAGCTGACCATCACTGTTTACCTTCTTCTTTGGTAGGTAATAGCTGACCATCATTGTCTACCTTCTTCTTTGGTAGGTAATAGCTGACCATCACTGTTTACCTTCTTGTGTGGTAGGTAATAGCTGACCATCACTGTTTACCTTCTTCTGTGGTAGGTAATAGCTGACCATCACTGTTTACCTTCTTCTGTGGTAGGTAATAGCTGACCATCACTGTTTACCTTCTTCTTTGGTAGGTAATAGCTGACCATCACTGTTTACCTTCTTCTGTGGTAGGTAATAGCTGACCATCACTATTTACCTTCTTCTTTGGTAGGTAATAGCTGACCTTCACTGTTTACCTTCTTCTGTGGTAGGTAATAGCTGACCTTCACTGTTTACCTTCTTCTTTGGTAGGTAATAGCTGACCATCATTGTCTACCTTCTTCTTTGGTAGGTAATAGCTGACCATCACTGTTTACCTTCTTGTGTGGTAGGTAATAGCTGACCATCACTGTTTACCTTCTTCTGTGGTAGGTAATAGCTGACCATCACTGTTTACCTTCTTCTTTGGTAGGTAATAGCTGACCATCACTATTTACCTTCTTCTTTGGTAGGTAATAGCTGACCATCACTGTTTACCTTCTTCTTTGGTAGGTAATAGCTGACCATCACTGTTTACCTTCTTCTTTGGTAGGTAATAGCTGACCATCATTGTCTACCTTCTTCTTTGGTAGGTAATAGCTGACCATCACTATTTACCTTCTTCTGTGGTAGGTAATAGCTGACCATCACTATTTACCTTCTTCTTTGGTAGGTAATAGCTGACCATCACTATTTACCTTCTTCTTTGGTAGGTAATAGCTGACCATCACTGTCTACCTTCTTCTTTGGTAGGTAATAGATGACCATCACTATTTACCTTCTTCTTTGGTAGGTAATAGCTGACCATCACTGTCTACCTTCTTCTTTGGTAGGTAATAGCTGACCATCACTGTTTACCTTCTTCTTTGGTAGGTAATAGCTGACCATCACTGTTTACCTTCTTCTTTGGTAGGTAATAGCTGACCATCATTGTCTACCTTCTTCTTTGGTAGGTATTAGCTGACCATCACTATTTACCTTCTTCTTTGGTAGGTAATAGCTGACCATCACTGTCTACCTTCTTCTTTGGTAGGTAATAGCTGACCATCACTGTTTACCTTCTTCTTTGGTAGGTAATAGCTGACCATCACTGTTTACCTTCTTCTTTGGTAGGTAATAGCTGACCTTCACTGTTTACCTTCTTCTGTGGTAGGTAATAGCTGACCTTCACTGTTTACCTTCTTCTTTGGTAGGTAATAGCTGACCATCACTGTTTACCTTCTTCTGTGGTAGGTAATAGCTGACCATCACTGTCTACCTTCTTGTGTGGTAGGTAATAGCTGACCATCATTGTCTACCTTCTTCTTTGGTAGGTAATAGCTGACCATCACTGTCTACCTTCTTCTTTGGTAGGTATTAGCTGACCATCACTGTCTACCTTCTTCTTTGGTAGGTAATAGCTGACCTTCACTGTTTACCTTCTTCTTTGGTAGGTAATAGCTGACCATCACTGTTTACCTTCTTCTTTGGTAGGTAATAGCTGACCATCATTGTCTACCTTCTTCTTTGGTAGGTAATAGCTGACCATCACTGTCTACCTTCTTCTTTGGTAGGTAATAGCTGACCATCACTGTCTACCTTCTTCTTTGGTAGGTAATAGCTGACCTTCACTGTTTACCTTCTTCTTTGGTAGGTAATAGCTGACCATCACTGTTTACCTTCTTCTTTGGTAGGTAATAGCTGACCATCATTGTCTACCTTCTTCTTTGGTAGGTAATAGCTGACCTTCACTGTTTACCTTCTTCTTTGGTAGGTAATAGCTGACCATCACTATTTACCTTCTTCTTTGGTAGGTAATAGCTGACCATCACTGTTTACCTTCTTCTTTGGTAGGTAATAGCTGACCTTCACTGTTTACCTTCTTCTTTGGTAGGTAATAGCTGACCATCACTGTTTACCTTCTTCTTTGGTAGGTAATAGCTGACCATCACTATTTACCTTCTTCTTTGGTAGGTAATAGCTGACCATCACTGTTTACCTTCTTCTTTGGTAGGTAATAGCTGACCATCACTGTTTACCTTCTTCTTTGGTAGGTAATAGCTGACCTTCACTGTTTACCTTCTTCTTTGGTAGGTAATAGCTGACCATCACTGTTTACCTTCTTCTTTGGTAGGTAATAGCTGACCATCACTGTTTACCTTCTTCTTTGGTAGGTAATAGCTGACCATCACTGTTTACCTTCTTCTTTGGTAGGTAATAGCTGACCTTCACTGTTTACCTTCTTCTTTGGTAGGTAATAGCTGACCATCACTGTTTACCTTCTTCTTTGGTAGGTAATAGCTGACCTTCACTGTTTACCTTCTTCTTTGGTAGGTAATAGCTGACCTTCACTGTTTACCTTCTTCTTTGGTAGGTAATAGCTGACCTTCACTGTTTACCTTCTTCTTTGGTAGGTAATAGTTGACCTTCACTGTTTACCTTCTTCTTTGGTAGGTAATAGCTGACCTTCACTGTTTACCTTCTTCTTTGGTAGGTAATAGCTGACCTTCACTGTTTACCTTCTTCTTTGGTAGGTAATAGCTGACCTTCACTGTTTACCTTCTTCTTTGGTAGGTAATAGCTGACCTTCACTGTTTACCTTCTTCTTTGGTAGGTAATAGCTGACCTTCACTGTTTACCTTCTTCTTTGGTAGGTAATAGCTGACCATCACTGTTTACCTTCTTCTTTGGTAGGTAATAGCTGACCATCACTGTTTACCTTCTTCTTTGGTAGGTATAATCACAAAGCCACTGCTATAGTATGAGCAGTTTTTATATTAATCATCGTATTCATTTTATATAATATCTTTTATTAAGCCTAAAATATATATCAATATAATGCATCAGATGTACATTACTGTATTTAACTCTTATAGCAGAGTACCATTTCAAATACATGTAGTTGAGTTGGGGAGCCATTGAAAAAAAAAAAAAAAAATATACCAAATCAAGTTCCATAACTCTTCAACAACGAAAATGAAACGTGTCGAAAAGTATATGGACCCCCATACCACAATTCCTGACAGTATGGCAAGATCCAAAGCAAATCAGTTCAGACAAAGTTGAGTAAGCACGCCACACGATTACGACAGGCGAATTTCGGGAAAAGTAAAAAAAACATTCTGGAAAATCAAAAATGAAAATATTCAAAATGTATAATACAACACCTTTCAAAATAATCTGGTGAAATGTTAACAATATTGGTCAAAGCAAAGTGAAAGCGTAACAGGACGGGTGCCGTTAGTGGGACAGGAACTGTTCACCCTTCTGGGGTACCTGAGTTCACTCCGGTTTTTAGTGGAGTTCGTGTTGCCCAAGCTTCAAATTTCTGTGTAGTGTTTTGTAGATCATTGTTTGTCTTTTTGTCCTCAAAACTTGAAATAATCGATTATGAAACCCTAACTACATCAACACATGATGTGTACTGCAGTCATAAGTTAGCATTCAATCTAATCTTATTTGCTACTAGCATTTTATCATCACACTCCCTCCCCCCCCCCCTTTTTTTCTTCCTTCAGAACGTATAGGTCTGTGGATCGACCGTTTGTGCATGAAGTAATTTATATTATAAATTTTAAATATAAACTAGCATTTTTTTTTAATCACACTCCCCCCTTTTTTCTTTCTTATACAATACGCATAGATCTGTGGATTTATGCATGAAGTAATTTATATTATAAATTTTAAATATAAAAATGGCTCGAGTTTTGCTCTATTGTTAAAGAAACCATTGTATATATCATATATGTCGGGAAACAGAACAGAAATAGACTTCCATTAATCAAACTATTACACCTCTACACAGAGAAACTACCATCATATATTTTGCACAAAAAATATAACCGATTAATTATGACCTTTTTGTGACATGTCTATTGAGATGTTAGAAATACGATACGATGAGAAATTGACATCCATTCAAAAATATTGTATAAAATTAATATTAATTAATCATCGTTTAATAAGTAACCTGAGTACTGCAATTTAAAAGATCTTTGTCGACCAAGTTGGTGTCATCAAAATGAATTAAAAATATAATATCTTGTCGAGTTTTCACCTTAAAAATCGAATTCTTGATTATATGAAAATATTTTTTGGCAAAAACAAAAGAGGTATCATCATATTTTTGAGATGGTAGAAATTCGAATGACATGTATAACCCAGCCACATTTTTGTGCCCGTCTCAAGATAGGACATGCATTTCCAACGTCATATGGCATGGTCTTTTCTGCGTTCATTTAGTTAAGGTGAGTTCGTTTTGTTGGAATTGTTGATTATCACTGTTTAAAACATCTTTCCTTAACCTCTGTGGCAAAATGCTCGATGGGTAGTTGAAAATACCGTATGTTGTATTGACTCCGAAACAGAGACTATATTATTTCCCCTCCAGTACAGAATATCGCCACCGCAACACCGAAAGCAGATATTTCCCTAATGATAGAATTCACGGACATTGTTTGCGTCTAACATTTCACCAAACTACATTAAAATGAAGAAAAGGTTGCTCATCTTTTTAGTTTGCAGTGTTGTGTTGTGTGTTGTTGTTTTTTTTTGTCTTCGTCTTGTGTACCCAAGTTGCCATCTTGATTGCTCCGTCGGTTTTCTCAAACGTTTATTTACATCAAACAAATTATACGTTTTAAACCTTAAAAGACAGGGAGGAAAGAAAGTATAGCCAAATGTACCTCTTAAAATACGGAGATATTCAATAAGGATAATAACAAAATTACCAAACTCCGAACAATCTTACAAAGGGAAAGTCAAAATGCATAAGTATATAAACAGACAAAATCAGTCAACAACCGGAAAACTGTGAAAACCGTAATCACCCTGACTTGGTACAGGCATTTCTAAAGAAATGGTGGGTTGAATCAGATTTTAAAGCGCCAAACCTTCCGCTTTCATTACGGCTCAAAGGTTCCGGCTGTCACTATAACAGTATATAAACAGACAAAATCAGTCAACAACTGGAAAACTGTGAAAACCGTAATCACCCTGACTTGGTACAGGCATTTCTAAAGAAATGGTGGGTTGAATCAGATTTTAAAGCGCCAAACCTTCCGCTTTCATTACGGCTCAAAGGTTCCGGCTGTCACTATAACAGTATTTATAACAATACTGGAACAAAATAGGTAAAATAGTTGTCAAAGCAGTACCAAACCCGATGACGTATGAAAAACGAAATGTTGCTTCTGAGATTGTATTGTAAGCAACTGCTATAGTCTTAGTCTGATACAAAGTACTTATCAAATAGTAAATTGTTCTCGTAATGATATACATGTACATGTAGCTGAAAAATCTATTTGACGAAAAACACATTGAAGCTTTTAATGAACCTCAAAGCTACAATACTGTCTATAATATCTTGTCAATAACTTCCGTGTTGTACATTCAGAGGGTCTGGTCGAAACCCTAGTTAATCAATCAACGGCTCGCTTGGCTAAAATCGAATATGCAGACAGCGTAAAGCATCATCCGATAATATGAAACATAATCGAGGGTTATATAGATATAATATACTAGTATGGGCCATTCTTCTGTTATCGATCAAAGTTCACACTGAGATAAAAGGACATGATTCTTATTATTGGTTAATGTCGAATGAGCATTATTTCTGTTTACAAACAAAGCATCTACAATAATATAAAGGTAGTACTAGGATGGGTATGTTGGTCGAAAATGTTTGTCTTGTAACCAACCATCAATGCCATTGTGATAATATACTTTTTCCATTAGTAGCTTCTGAAAGCTTCACACATATAATATGAGCATGGCTTTTGTTTAGACAGCAGACACTCGTCCAGACTTTGGGCTTGTTGTGGTTTTATTCTTCTCACACAATCAGAGGATGACTCTTTTGGATATGATGAATTCTGCAACGGAGAAACTAGGTCCAATTTATATACCATGGATTCTCTTTGGTAGTTCTTGGTTGATATTGAACCTGTCAAATATTGATGAAAACTCTTGATAAGAAAGACTCCACTATAGACAAGCCCACACAACATTTCCGTGTATAATAACTGGAAATTGGTCAAGTTAGGTGAAACCCTAACAAGGACCCCTAAATATAATACGACATCATTATCTGTAGATAGGCACCAACTTCACTTGACTTGTCAGATGAGTGGACCGGACACTGTGGGGGATTTTCAAAAATATCAAACAAACAAAAGAATACACTTAGCTATGCCATCACCACCTACTTTTCAAATTGCCCCCTTGTGCCCCCATCAGGGTCCTACGCCTCTGCTTGTACTTCATTTTACCTTAGATAGCGGCCACACAGTATAACTCAACATTTTACCTTAGATAGCGGCCCCACAGTATAACTCAACATTTTAACTTAGATAGCGGCCCCGACAGTATAACTCAACATTTTACCTTAGATAGCGGCTCCGACAGTATAACTCAACATTTTACCTTAGATAGCGGCCCGACAGTATAACTCAACATTTTACCTTAGATAGTGGCCCCGACAGTATAACTCAACATTTTACCTTAGATTGCGGCCCCGACAGTATAACTCAACATTTTACCTTAGATAGCGGCCCCGACAGTATAACTCAACATTTTACCTTAGATAGCGGCCCGACAGTATATCTCAACATTTTACCTTAGATAGCGGCCCCGACAGTATAACTCAACATGCTACCTTAGATAGCGGCCCGACAGTATATCTCAACATTTTACCTTAGATAGCGGCCCCGACAGTATAACTCAACATTTCACCTTAGATAGCGGCCCGACAGTATAGCTCAACATTTTACCTTAGATAGCGGCCCCAACAGTATTACTCAACATTTTACCTTAGATAGCGGCCCGACAGTATAACTCAACATTTTACCTTAGATAGCGGCCCCGACAGTATAACTCAACATTTTACCTTAGATAGCGGCCCGAGAGTATAACTCAACATTTTACCTTAGATAGCGGCCCGACAGTATAACTCAACATTTTACCTTAGATAGCGACCCCGACAGTATAACTCAACATGTTACCTTAGATAGCGGCCCGACAGTATATCTCAACATTTTACCTTAGATAGCGGCCCCGACAGTATAACTCAACATTTTACCTTAGATAGCGGCCCCGACAGAATAACTCAACATTTTACCTTAGATAGCGGCCCCGACAGTATAACTCAACATTTTACCATAGATAGCGGCCCGACAGTATAACTCAACATTTTACCTTAGATGGCGGCCCCGACAGTATAACTCAACATTTTACCTTAGATAGCGGCCCCGACACCATAACTCAACATTTTACCTTAGATAGCGGCCCCGACAGTATAACTCAACATTTTACAATAGATAGCGGCCCGACAGTATATCTCAACATTTTACCTTAGATAGCGGCCCGACAGTATAACTCAACATTTTATTCATTAACCAATTGCATTTAGTCCTTGTGATTTTGGAGTACATCTGGACCCTTATCTCACATAGATCAATGCTTGCTCTAGTCGTGTGTTGTGCAATAATGTCAAGTATTTATGGACCCTCATACTAACCGTGGACCACAATCTTGTTGGGTTTGGACCCTCAATCTAAGAAGACAACTCATTTGTCATGATACTGTTACCTAATATTAATACCGTCAAAGACGTTAAAAGATTAGACCCCCACAACAATACGTGTCACTGTAGGACCATTATTACTTTTCATGATTTAGACATAATACGTTAAAAACGACACCTTAGGAGACATGGAGTTTATTGAAAGAGTCAGATAGGTTCCTAATTACCCTTAATTAATCATATAATGAGTGTAATATGTTGATATCGGGTTGCATCACTTGGTGAGATTTAAATAAAGACATTAATTTTCGTATTTATATTAACATGACCTGTCACAAAATGATAAATAACATTAAAAATGGGAACTTCTATCTCATTTTTAAAAAAGTTGTGACTTAAAACAAATTGTTATGATAGACAGGAGTTTTAATAGAAGGTGGCATCTTCCGGATACAGCACACGTTTGAGCTATGAATGTATATATACCCTTGAATACACCTCACTTACGGTAAAGCAAAGCTAGGCATTGAATATTAAACATACAAAAATCACAATTTTACTTTTTTCTGAAAATCTAAATTACGATATTTAAGGTGTTTTTATTTTTTTTATTTCTTTATTAAATTTTCAAACAAAACTATTTTGTCGTTATATATAGGTGCACCAAATGTGCATAAAAATCTAACTTTAAGCAGTAAAATGAAAAACAAAAAATATAACATTGTCGAAACAGTTCCATAATCCAATAGAAAAATCGTAGAAAAAGGCAAAATCGATACCCTTGCAAATAAATACATGACAGCTAATTTTCCTGGCTTGGCACAGGCACTTCAATCAAAAGTGACGGGGTTAAATTAGTTTTATGGACCCAAACCTCACCTCTTAATGAAATGATGCGGTCATGCAAGTTCTTTCCACATTTGATTAAAGAAGAAAAGAACACTTTTTTCATAATGATCTACATTGTATTTGTTTTCGTAAAAGAATGTATGAAAAAATTCTCAGTTTTCGGTTTATTTTACTATATAATTAATATATCTTAGAAGTCTTATGAATATAATAAAATATTTACATTTTGCAGACAGAAATGCAGGATGCAGAAAATTGCAACAATTTTCAAATTAACAGTAAAAAAATTGAAACGTGCGGCTTGGGGTTTTGCAAAGTTATAAAAAAAAACCACGGTAATTATGTTAAAACCATTGAGGTCTTGATGTCTCGCTACATTTTAAACAATTTGTCAGAATGGTTGTTACACACAACACTTCAACACTCATCACATGACAGCCATTTAATTATTTTTCCATCCTTTAATGAATGAGCGAGAAAAAAACTAATTGGCAAATATATCCTTTAGTCTAATGTTATGATTTTACAAGGGTGGAAAAGGAAATTAAATAGAGATTTGTTTAGACAAGAAATAATAACATTGTATGAAAATTCTACAAAAAACTAGATAAAAATAAGATAATTGATGGGCTTTCATTAACATGTTTCTCTACCTCTGTAAATGCTCTATATTTGTTGTCTTTATATATCCTCTATACTAAAGTCAATTACCGTGGAATTAGGTTTTTTAACCAGTGACATGATTTATTATATATATTTATATACAATATCTGGATTAGTTATTTGTTGATGCCTAAAATTTTTTAACATATACATGTACACGCTGATGCTAACAACAATGGGGTTATTGTAATATGAACGTTTTGACGGCCAGACTTTTAGAAATACAGAGAAGAAAAACAGATCTATAGAACTAAATAACGATATGTGCCTTCCAAGGTTTTTTGTGGAACCATTTCACCAGTTTAACTCCGCCACAAATTTGTGTCTGTCATAAACCATGACTTTGATTTCCAACGTCATATTTCATGACGTCATATTTCATTTCACGAAAAGAAAGCTTAAACAGCGATTGTCAAATGTTCAATGAGTTTAGATTAGATGTGATTGTTTGTTTTGTTGATATTGGTTGGTATCTTTGTTGACAATCGCTGTTTAAGCTTTCTTTTCGTGATTGTGTGTATATCTCTTGAGCTGGGGTGAGAGGTCATTGTTAGTTTTGTTGATAATGGGTGGTAGAATTATTGGCCATCACGACTTAAACTTTCTTTTTGTTTGTGTAAATGTTATTAAAATCAAAAGATACAATGTATTTGAATTACATAATTCCTTATTCGATCAATTTTCGATTTATTAAATGTTGATGGCGTTAAATGAATCACATGTCTCCTAATTTAATAGCATGGTCATTTAAAAAATATTTTAATTCAATAAAAACGAAGATATTTAAATTAATGGTCACGGTGCGTTTCTGGAATAACCTTCAGCAGGTGCTCCCAATGTCAAAAGATTGCAAAGCCAAATGTTCACATTATATATACTTGTTTCTTTATTACTGTTTTATCTTTATTATGATTTTTTTTCTATTTTTAAGTTAAATATAAATTTTACGAAAATAAATTTTTAGCAATAATTGTCAACAATTCCACCATATCAACAAAACGACCAACTAACTAACTACCTCTCAGCCTCAAATAATTAGAAGTGCCATTTCCTTCACTCTAAGAATGTAATTAAAAACAACTAAAATCAACAAACAGTATAATTTGCAGACAAATCTTTGTTAAACATATCGTTTTGACACATGGAACGCGTGTAGAAGCATAGGCCATAACGTCAAAACACAGACCGGAATTAATCTTTTTCTGAACAGGTGCTCCGTTCTTTCTTTTAGAAATTACAAATTACGACATTTGTTTTACGTCACTGTATTACACAATTTATTTTTACGACATTTCAAATCAATAACTGTAGAAAAAAGAGGTATTTAGGAAGACAAAATTTGTTGAAAGTTATGTAAGCGTGAAATGTTATTATAGAAAACATTTGATATTTTGTCCGCTGGTGTTTGAAACTTATTAACCTGTCAGTTGTGTCAAACAAGTGCAAACATCTTACCACAAGTGTTTTTCTTGCAGCATTTTCTGCATATTTTGTCGCCTTAAAAAACCTCTTTGTTCCAAATATTTAACTGAGATTGTGAATGTTTGATTTTCACAATTCATGCTAATTCATCCAATTATCAATAGAGGATGGTTGGGATCCCATTAACCACGCAACATATTGGTGTCTGCACATATTCCAAGCTTGGTTGATTGATTGGTGCAATTTTTCAGCTATATTCAGGACGAGAACATTTAAAAACTTAAACGCCACGGGACTCGAAACAAGGAAAGGTGATGGGTAGGAACGGATAATTTAGCCAGTGCAACAGGTCTCCTATGGACCACTCATCATGAGCATAATGCTCATAATGAGCTGTTACACTGGGTTCTTTAACGTGCAAAGAGGGTGGCAATCTCTCAACACGGGACCTCGGTTTTATTTACGTCTCATCCGAAGGACGGGTTGGTTGTGAATTTATACATCCCGCACAACCGACGGACGCCCCTTCAAGCCGAAGAATCTCTCGGTCCCATTTCTATACCCTGGGGTTCCCGCGGGGTTGATCCCTTTTAGAGGACTAGGGCGGAGAAACCTGGTGCCTATTCTATCCCCGGCACACCCTCTGGGAGGGGGGTCCAAGCTTGGACCTGGATTTCCAACGTCATATGTTGTGGTCTTGTTTGTGTTCAGTGAGTTAAGGTGGGAGGTGATTGCTCGTTTTGTTGATATTGGTGGAATTGTTGATCACCACTGTTCAAACTTTCTTTCCATAATATATGATTACCATATTACACGAGCGTTTACAACAATGAAATTAATATTTATAGTATCTTTAAACTCCATGCATTGTCTCAGTTGTGTTGCGTCATGTATTTCTTTGTCTTAATTGTTATTGTTTGCTGTGTGTCAATTTAATAGTTTATCTGAACTTAAATTTTATTCTATTGTCTTTTCCCCGATATTCAGTAAATTTGATTTGGCTCATAAAAATGGAGTGCTTCACATTCTGGGGGAATTTATTAGGAGCACTACTTAGAACAGTATGTAAGTCGGTACTATTATTAAACCACCCGACAACTGCGGTCCTTAAATTTTTCATTTTCAATTCGCATTTGGCATAAGAAAATCGGAGCGAATGGACTCTGAATAGGATCGGACAGTTTTGCCTTGCAACGGTTCATGAAAGACCACTAAATAGTTCTAATAAACTGTTGATCAATATGTGACATATATGTGTTGTTGCAAGTTGTCTTAAGTACATTCTGCAAATCCAAGAAACAGGCAGCTGAAGCCACTTTCGAAAAGAAATATCTCACAAATTAAGATCAGAACTAGGTCGTACATTGACGGAGTAACAAGCAGTGTTGCTGCTAATTGTCGTAAAAGCCAACTTACGACAATACCCAATGACAGTAGCAGTTTATTGGTGGCACGTTGTAACTTACGAGGTAAACAATCTTGTTAATCTACAATAACCCACTAAGAAATAGAATAATAAAATGAAAATAAAGAAATAAAAATCATTAAATATTTTGTCACTAAATATTAGATAGGTATGAAGTTGATCTTGTTTTTCACAAATAGATACTTGAGAACTATTTATCTAGTTTATATTGAATGTTCGATTTCCTATCTAATTATTGAAGATTTATTCTCAACCAGAAGTTGATAAATTTTTACAGATGAGTAACAAGTCAGATTTTAAATTACTTCTTAATTGATAGTATTGGTCATGTGTTATAGATGTGGTCAAACTAATGACGTCTCGTGTCATTAAATTCTCCTATATATAATGGTCTTCTCGACAGGCAAACCGTCATCTACAGTTGTATAATGTCACGGGAAAATGAATCGAACTGACTTAAAAATAAATATAAGATTATGAAGACTGGCCAGTTGGTGGGAATATTTTTGAAAAATCGCAATTTTTCTTTACAAACTTCAATGACATCCATAATCAATTTAAAGAAACGAATTTTTTAAATTAAAATCTAAAGAAAACACTACAAACGTTAAATTAAGAAAACAAAAAAATAAAATAAATTGTTTTTGCTAATTATTGTTGTTATTTTTTTTTTATTTTTTACAATTAACAACTAATGAAAATTTATAAATTTGTGAATATTTTTTTTTTGGAAAGTTAAAATTGGTGTTTTACTTGAGCCTTTCGGAAGTCAATTTTCTTATATTAGTGTTTTCAAATACATATATAGAAAAATGAATTAAAAAAAACATGTTTCTACGATTGGTTATATTAACACATATGCAAAAATAGATTTATTTCCCCCCTAATCAATGATTTTTATACCCCCAAAAAAATGTAATGTAAATAATTCAAAATGACAACTTAACGACTCGTTAAAGAACATACAGAATAGCTTTGCTTTTCCGGGGGGAACAGAAAAAAAATCTGATAAAATAAACCCGTGAAATTTACATGTGATTAAGATTTTTATTTCATTGTTGTTAAAATATCATGTTCAATTAAATTGAAAATATCCTTACGGGAACAATTACTGACACCGTTGTCCTCCTCAGAATAATGAGGAAGTACTCAACGTTTGGGTATGCGTGAATCGGAAAACCTCGGACGAATCCGCTAACCAACAGAATCGGTCGAGTTGTGACGAGTGGAAACTGGGATGTAGCGATGGATAAGGTCTATCGGTATCCATACTTGCAAATGCGTTCCTCCCATCCCAAATGAAAAAGCTTTCGTCCATACACACTTCTCTTGGGATATTAAACTTTTATCGATCACAGTGCGGAAATGTTATTGAAAGTGACGTTAAACACCATACCCTGAAACAGAAGTTGCATCATTACTTCGTGAGATATTTGAACTGTTTGAGAAGTGATACAGCTTCTGCACCTTTCCCATTTTAAGTAGATTTGGCTCTTTTTAACATTTTTCTAGAATTCCAAATGACTATCACCCACATGTACATTGTTTAAGGGGGTTGAATAATTTCCTTTGCCCAGATTGTCCTATCTCTTCCTTATTTCCGTATAGTGACAACTAATTATACAATTTCTGGTTCTTTTCATCAAGCCAGTGCTGTCGGGTCACTTGTGTGGTACTGAGGTGCGTTCGGAACTTTCATCAATAATTCCAGAAAAATACAGTACAAACCGTTATATACATAATTAACTCGCATTGAGCTTAAAGTTTGTTTGTTTTATATACAAAATGTTGCAATGCTGTGGTTAAGCATGCAGCGTTAACCGAAGTCATAATTTGAGAATTACGTAAAATGACGTAATTACTCGCCATTTGTATTCAATGCTAATGTTATTATTTTACACGATAATTATATAACAACTTTCTTTTCAACAAATTAGTCCCTATTTGTTTATTATTTCATTTTCTAAGAGAAATGAATACTGTTAATTTCCCAACTAATAATACGCTGCATTGAACATGAATGAGTTAATTAATTATTTCTATACACCGAAACCGACATCGGAACGGATATGTTTATTTAATGCACAATGTTTACAAGTGCAGCTAAATGGATATTAGTTTCTTTAATGATTTGAACATCTTGTTCAATTATGTTATCGCTTTTTACTACAACTAATTATACCGGTTTCTGGTAAAGTATTTACATAAAACTGTTTCCTCGTCGTTCCTTTTAATAAGGTAACCAGATCGCCTTAACGACAGTTCGGAACATTTCTGATGACAGGGTGTATTTCAGTTGTAACCAAGACTTCTGCTTTTCGTATCTTCTGGAGGAAACACCCGGTATTTGTTGAGAGATTTCAATCGTACAAAACTTTAATCAATTAAGTTTTCACAAAAAAGTGTAAATTAAATTATCATACATCATTTATTTACAAAGTCATTCATTTTGGGTAAAGAGAATCGAGGATTTTCAATATATTAATTTGTTTTGTTTTGTTTTCCTTCGTCTTGTATACCCTATGTTGCCAGTTTCTCTGGGTTGTCCCTTTTTGATTGCCCTTCGGTATTCTCTAACGTTTATTTAATCTATGAATTGTAGATTATCTTTCTACTTTTAAATCAGACAGTCTATGAAACAGAATGTCTATTAAAAATAGGGTACCAACCAATTTGGGACTGCTTTGGTGGTCGTGATCGTATGGTAGTTGGAATTACAACTACCTATATGTCATCAGTGCCTACCACCACTAACGTTGTGAGTTCGAATCCTGTTCATGGCGAGGTGTACTCGATTCAACATTATAAAGTGGCGGGAAGCACCATAAACAAACAAACAAACAAACAAAAGTAAAAAGTACCGCACACCACTAAAATTTGTAAATTGTACTCCGGTCGTCACGAGTTGTTTTCGATACCTGGTTATGATTATGGTGTTTAACGCCAATTTAAACAAAATTTAAGTTATATCGTGGCGGTCAGTTTTATTGGTGGAGGAAACCGGAGAGAACCACCGACCTGTCGCAAGTCACTGACTTGCTACGAGGTGAGCAAAAAATGAGCGTGAATTACTTATTCTCGTGGGATTGGCACATATGTAAAAGGTAAGCATACGGTCATGTCTTTGAATGAGGCTCCGTCATAAAGCAATAAACGTGTAAGTCGTTAATGTGTGATTGGCGCACAAGTAGGCATTAGGTCAGTGTCTAGAAAGAGGTGTAAATTGTTGTTACCTGCTGTCACTCTATCTTTCAAAGTGAAAATTGAAGTGTGTTTGATTAGTGAGTGGGGAAAAGGTCTTTGACCACCAATATTTTTAATATACAGGTCAAGGTTTATAGTCATAGTCGCACCACTCGGGCACATTATCCCGATTTCGAATCAACCAGTCTGTCTTTTCTCCTTAATGCTACGTGCAAATACCAATTTTATAGTCTTTTATTTGACCCGATCGGGGCTCGAACCATCGATCTACCACACGCGAGGTGAGCACGCTAACCACTGAACCACCAATGTGAAGAATATTTGTTTTAAAATTAATGATTTAGATACTAAATAGTTAAATTGAAATACGGGAAATGAGCTTTAAGGTCACGTGGAAAATGGCAAAAATTGATTCCATTTTCCACGTTACCTTAAAGCTCATTTTACGACTATAAATTAAAAAAAAATTAAAAAAGAATAATATTAGTTTTACAAACTATATACGTGTATTATGGGTCATAACTTTTTTTTTATATAGTTGGATTTATAACTACCTACAATGTATACAATTATTAACTATCACTACTAACGTTGTGTGTTAGAATCCAGTTCAGGTGAGGTGTACTCAATACAACATTATGTGATAAAGTTTGTCAGTGACTTGCGGCAGGTCGGTGGTTTTCTCCGGGAACTCCGGTTTCCCCCTCCAATGAAACTGACTCTCACGAAATAACTGAAATATTGTTGAAGGTGACGCTTAACACTACAACCCTAACCATTAGAAACATGATAACGAAAAGACCATTCTTTAAGAATTAACACGTAATTTAGTGCACACGGTGCTTTTCTGGAATAGCCGTCATCTGATACGCTCATGCTTAAACGATTGAAAAGCCAAATAATTGGAATGTCGTTTGGGAGCAAAAAACCAAAAGGGTCTAAACAGATAGCCGAAATTGACTAAGGTGGTCTTAGTACAAGGTGTAGGAAATGAGGGGGGGGGGGGGGGGGGCGGGGGAGAGAGGGAGTTGACAACTATGTCCACCACCCACTTTTTTGCCAAAAATTGTCAGAAAAAGCTAAATTAGTAGCATGGAAGCCAAGAAAATAATAATAAGGCTTTGCTCTTAACCAAATGGACCCCCTATTTCTACTTGACAGTTTTGAAATCTGTACCCCCTACCCCATAACTAGCCGGTCCACTCCTGCATCTCTGTAATATATATTGTACAATGCATCAAAAGATATTCAACAGAAACCTGAAACGTAGGATTTTCATCTCTCTTAACAAACTTCTGTTGTAAATATGTCATTTATCGCCCTGTGTAAGTTATCCCGACACTACATACAAAATTACAGAAAATGATTAAAACCTGTCGTCAACCAGTTCTGTCAGAGCAGCGAATGCCGGGGCCACGCTTCATTTATGATCTTAACAGGCGTTCATGCGAACCGTACTGTAGTTAACATGCCGATGTTATCTAGAACGCGCGTGTTATTATCTTGAATGAAAACCCTTTATTGTAAAAAAAAAAATAATGAATTAAAAAGAGAGATTTTCTTTGTAGTTTTTTTTCGACATTTTTTTGCATTTTTTACTTTCTTATATTTATGACCTACAAACGAGTTCGAAATTATTTCAGAGATCTGCAGGAATTATTTGATTGAAAATGTCTGTGTACGTGTATTTGTAGTGTTGTTGTACGTTATGAAAAGAAAGTCTAAGCAGTGGTGTCAACAACTCCACCCGTATCAACACAGCGAACAATCACCTCTCATCTTAACTCCAAACAACATTGTGACTGGCGGCAACTCAGTGGTCTTCTCCTGGTACTCCGGTTTCCCCCACCAATAAAACTGACCACCACGATATAACTGAAATATTGTTGAAAGTGGCGTTAAGCATATTCCATATAACAAAGTTTCAGTAAAACATCAAAAGAAAATAAGCAAGTGATTATTAAAAACAAATTGTTTGCAATTCATCGGTGGTGTAATGGTTAACGTGCTCTTCTCGAGTGCGGTAGATCGTGAGTTCGAGTCCTGATCGGGTCAAACTAAAGACTATATAACTGGTATTTGTTGCTTCTCCACTAAGCACGCAGCATAAAGGAGACAGGCAAAGACTTGTTGGTTCGGAATCAGGATAATGTGTTCGAGTGGGACGACATGTCTATCTGCGGACTACTGTTTCAGTGAGCTAGCACTATAAAAATCCAGCATGTTGGTCTAGTACAAAGTGGACCTCATCTTTTTTTTATTGAAAATTAACTTGTTCTCGCCATGATATAGCTGAAAAATTGCGTTGGCGTTAAACAACAATCACACACTCGCTCAACTCAGTAAACGGACAGTGCGGCTTTGTATGACTAAATATTAAACATGTTTAGATCATAAACTTCACAATGACATGTTTAATATCTAGGTTGTCCTAAATGTACCAAGATATACGATACAACAATATATGTGATCAAATTTGTCAGTGACTTTTGGCAGGTTAGCGGTTTTCTCCGGTTTCCTCCACCAATAATGATATAACTGAAATATTGTTGAAAGTGGCGTTAAACACCATAACCCTAGCCCTAAGCCCTAAGATATATTACTCTCTAAATACATTTGATATGCACGTGCGGCGTTTTGTTCAAACTGAATCATGCGATTTTAATGGGTTTTTTTTATTTAATAAAATCTAATCTGGACATTTCCACTTTCACAAGAGGTTAACGTTAACAATGGGAAAAATCTCTATAGTATATAATAATTATATCTTCCCCTATATACAATATTATAATTAAATAACATAAATTTTAGCACTGTATATAAATATTTAAAATTGCATTAAATTATTTCAATATAAAAGATAGTATCGATCACACATTTTAATTTTAACTATTTAAGTAAATTTAGATAAATTTGAGATATATATTAAATTGTAAAAAATACCACAAATATTTCTTGAACAATTTCACTTGTCAAAATGTATCATTAAATTTAAAATAATATAAAATGACTCTATTTAAACCAATCCTTTAAATTAGAAAAAAGATTCACCCGAAGAAATTTGAGGAATAAATGTCACAATTGAAAGAGATGACATGATTTAAATACACACATTAAGAAAGAACCATTTTGACACTAGGGGTTAAATGATAGTAATCCAATTTTAAAATTTGATCTTTATCGAGAAATAGGAAATAAGATATCAAATCTACTAGAAATCTTAAAATAGCTTAAATATATGACGACTAGACGTCTTCCTTCTTATAGACAGGGGCGGAGAAGCCGGGGACAAAGGAGAAAGGGGCAAACATATTAGATAGCTCAAATATATGACGACTAGACATCTTTCTTCCTTTATTCAGGGGCGGAGGAGCCGGGGTCAAAGGAGGAAGGGGCAAAAATATTACATAGCTCAAATATATGACGACTAGACATCTTCTTTCCTTTATACAGGGGCGGAGGAGCCGGGGTCAAAGGAGGAAAGGGCAAAAATATTAGATATCTTAAAATAGCCTAAGTATATGACGACTCTAGACGGCTTCCTTCCTTCATACAGGGGTGGAGGTGACGGGGTTGGGAGGAATTGGTGGTGATGAGACAAACATATCCGAAAAAGCTGAATTTTTAGCATGGATGGAAATAAAATATTGTCCGGTTATCCAACGATATAATGGTGCATTTTTCCTCGACAGTTTCTGTACGTTTTTAATATATTTTAGCGACTTCTATACGGTACCTGTAACTCTTCGCTATCCTCTAGTTAATTTGATGAGGTCGTCATAGGCTTGATCGTACGGTAATTTAATTTAAAACCACCCTTTGCAATCAGTGTCTATCACCACTGACTTTGTGAGTTCAAAACCCACTCAGGCGAGGTGTACTCGATACAACATTATGCGATAAAGTTTGTCGACTTGCGACAGGTCGGTGGTTTTCTCTGGGTACTCCAGTTTCTTCCACCAATAAAAGGTACCGCCAAGAAATAATTGAAATATTGTTGAAAGTGGCGTTAAACACCATAACGCACGCAGTCTTTTCTACAGGGGCGTAAGAATTGGGGAAAGGAAGGAAGGGGCAAAAATATACGAAAAAGATGGATTTTAAGCATGGAAGCAAATAAAATTATTGTAAAGTTATCCAACGGTATAAGGGTGCAATTATATGTGAGTGACAACTGATCATGATAGTTGTTCTTCTTCACAGACCCCTCTAAGGTACCTGTAACTCTTTGCGAGGTCGTCGTGGTCGTGCTCGTATGGTAGCTGGTTTTACAACTACCTATGCAATCAGTGTCTATCACAACTAACATTGTGAGTTCAAATCCCGTTTAGGCGAGGTGTACTCGATACAACATTATGCGATAAAGTTTGTCAGTGACTTCCGACAGGTCGGTGGTTTTCTCCGCTTTCCTCCACCAAGAAAAACCCAGACCGCCACGATGTAAATGATATATTGTTGAAAGTGGCGTTAACCACCAAAACCTAACCTGTAACTCGTCACAATCCTCTAGTTAATTGAATACCTCTTTTTATACCTTTGGTCCGATGATGCTACATGTACATCTTCACAGACCTCTAGCCCAATGAGGCTACATATGTACCTCTTCACAGACCCCTGATGCAAATGATGGCACAGCTTAATATAAAATGCCATTCTATTCTAAGGAGATAAAATTCTCCCATTTTATTCTAAAAGTACACAATTAATGGAAACTATTTTGGACACATCGACGATAAACAATTATGGCCTTTAATTTTAATATGCCTAGAACTTGACATGTTTAGAATTAAGTATATTGAGGTGGCCGCAAAGACCAAACCAGAGGTTCACGGGATCCTTTATTGCTCATTTGGTAATGATCTTGAATAATCCGATGGGGAAAAAAGTATACAAAAAATATATGCTGTTAATTTTTTTTTTTAATTATTGAATGTCAGTTCCTAAAGAATGTAATTTGTTATTAATAAAAAAAAAAAAAGGTTCTCCTCCCTCAGGCATAGGCGACCTTGACCGATTTTTGCTATCCTGGTTAGGCCGTTCGATTTTATTGCTGCAAAACACTTCTAATTATTTTGGCTTTCTAGTCTTTCGATTTTGAGTGTACCTGATGAATGTTATTCCAGAAACGCGTCATTCGTACTAAATTTTATAGCCACGTTTTTATTATAAAAAACAGTTATTCTTCTTTAAAAAGACGGTTTTTTCACCTTTCCTATATTGTCTTACATTTAATGTTATACATAACAATGAGAGTTATCTAAGATTTGTTATCTACAAAAAAATATACATATATCAATAGTTAACATACAACGAAGGTGCTCAAATAAATTTGGCGAAGGGGCCGTCGTGACCGTGATCGTATTGGTAGTTGGATTTACCTAGGCAATCGGTGCCTATCCCTTTGTTTTGAACATTTTATTTCACCTTATTTTTCTTTATATTTATTTTATTATTAACGTCTAAATATATCATGTTGTGAAATTTATTTGTATTAATTATCGCCATTATGTACAATTATTTTTTGTTTATATCTTTGTAAAAGGGAAAGGACTTCACTAATGTTGTCATAACTTGTGTCCAATCACATTTGCAACTTGTATGCAAATAAAATATGTTTAAACAAACAAACAAATCGGTGCCTATCATCACTGATGTTGTGAGGTCGAATCCCGCTCAGGGTGACGTGTGCAGCATTATGTGAGTTTATCAGTGACTTACGACAGGTCGGTGGTTTTCTCCTGGTACTCCGGTTTTCTCCACCAATAAAACTGACCCCCACGATATAACTGAAATACTGTTGAAAGTGGTGTTAAACACCATAAAACCAAGCCAAACTAAGATTGGGAAAAAACGATGATGACATTTTAAAGGTGAAAATATATGATGAAATATTAAATGTACAATTATTAATGTCATAAAATAAGTGTTTAGATATCCAGGCGTTACTATTTTCTCCGACTTTAGACTGGTATAAATGCATTAAAGCTGGTCTTTTCGGTATAAAATTTCCGACTACACTTTTTCTACTCGCACTCAACGCTGCAGCCAATCATAACACTGTAACATTTATTGCTGTGTCCTGATTGGACAATTTTAGAATACGAGTACGGATAAAATTTTGAGAGAAAGTAAATTCCATGGTTGAAAATTTGAAGTACGAGTGAAAAAAAAAAAAAAACAACAATTCCACAGTTGATATTTTAGTACGAGTAAAAAAACTCCATAGTTGAAAATTTAGTTGATATCTTAGTATCTTAGTGATGGTAGAATGAGGAATTTTAATCTTGATTCACGACGTACACACCAAACACTTCGGTATCAACTTTGCTGTACGTATCTCAATATATTCAATATTAATATTGTTTTCTTTTTCTGAAAAAAAAAATCAAATACATGTACATTACAATGTTTGGAGAAAAGTCCCCGCCCTCTTATCAGGTTTCTTCTGCTTTTTTTCTTTTCTTTTCCTTTTTATTCTTTTTTTTATATTTGTTTTTTCTGGTTTATTTTTTTTTGTAATACCAAGAAGTGGTTCAGGAGATTGGATTAATATAAACGATAAAAGAAAGATAACTCTAGCTAAAATGTATTCCATTATCTAGGAGCCGAGAACCGAGGAAATAATCAAACATATATGTGACAGATCGGAACGTTTAGCTCATCACAACAGGACGTATATAGCGATGGACACTGATTGGACATATTTCACTAATATGTTGGAAGAAATACGTGGACATGCTTTTACAAGGTCTCAACACAATATATTCAAAGAAAAACAGATGCATCAAAGACACGGCTGCCTATCTCCAAAATCCCAACATTCGGTTGTGAAAAAGAAAACGTGAGAGGTATATCCGGTTGTGATTAAAACGAAAGAAACACGCCGCTTCAGAAGGTAGGTACTCATAGAAATTGATAGTTTTCTTATCATAATAACCTTTTTTTTCTCAAAAAAGGAGAATGTCATCAGCTGTTGTACATATTAAAGTTTGTGAAACAGCCAATTTCATTTCTATATTCCGTATAACTTGAGCAGCATTCAATTTTCAGTACGGAAAAGGGGGTCTTTTTTTTTAGTTTTGTTCACAACACTGAGGTCGTTCAAAGACATTATGACAATAAGATATGCATTTTTAATGATATTTGCAAAACAGACATACCTCATTTAAGTGTACATGTCACAAACAATTAATTCATCTTAACATACGTTTGATTATTTTCTCGGAAGTGAAATGTTTTTGAAAAATTGACGCTTGAGGGGACCGGGTTGTGATTAAAGGGATCGGATGTGATTTAGGGGAATGATTTTGGCTTAAAATTCATACGATTTGGCAACATTGGAAAATTGGCGTCGTAAAATCCGATTCAATTCACCATTTCCTTGAAAATGCTAGTACCAAGTCAGGACATTACAGTTTCCCCCGTTTTCTGGTTGTGAATTATGGATTTATCACTTTGTTTACGATGGTTCTCGTCTTTCCCTTCAGACGAACACCTCTGTGTTCGGTAATGTTGTTATTACCCGTATATGATGAATTAACTGCAATCTGATTGGTTGATCTGCCTTGAGCAACTCAGGTTATGTAGTATAACCTATTTTGATATTGTGACGTCGCCAACGACAAATTCAAATAGTCCCACGAAATAATCTTTATTTGAATCAAGGAATGATTAAATTTTGTTTGAGAAATTAAATTATAAGGAATATTTTCAATTTTTGAACAGGTTATATTTCAATAACCTGGTTTGGAACAGTTTACGCTATTCATAAACCGCTAGCGTAAACTACCCAACACCAGGTTATATCGTATAGCTATATAAAAAAACCAAACACACAGAGTGATGAACTTTAATATTAATTTAGGCTCTTTTCATTTTTCCATGTTGTTTTCTTTATTTTTACATGAACACTGTTAATTGCGAACTATTTTTGTTGTTTCTTTTGTATTTTTTACCAGATAGGTAATTGTTTTTATTTTTTCTACCAATCATGTTTTACTTTTATGTTTTTAATATTTCTTATACTTTGAAAAAAGAGCATTTGAAATAAAAGGAATGAATAACATTGAGGGTGATTTTTTTGTTCAAATGGGCATTAAACAGATTCTCTGGATCGCAACCAAACTTGTTTTATATTTTGAAATAAAACTCAGACTAAAATTTTAGTACTCCAGCATTAAATAATCCTTCAAATTTTGATGTGATTATCCAATATTTCAGGTTAACAAATATTATATAGAATATATACGAGACAGAGGCAACACCGAAATATTTGAATACCACACTTAAATTTAATAATGCGATCTTTCTCCTGTATCATTGGTTGGAAAGTATGTCAATTTGGGTGCGTAAATTTACAAAACGGATCAAAACCATAGTACTTGTGGTGTACTCGAGCCAGTTACTAGTAATTTTAATGTGCTAAAGCGTGTAAAGAACATGTGTTCCATGGAAAATTAGGAAACAGATAAATATATTATGTGTGACATCATTATATTTTAAATATGAACATAATGACAAAAGACAAAGAAAAGTATATATGTGTACAGTCTTCAAATTATTCGCCTATTTCTATCCCAAGTCTTTTGGATGGTAAAAGCATTGCCTCATTTATTTTATATCCATATCGGAGTCTAATAGGTTGCTCTACCATCGCCGGCTGATTCGATGCTTTAGGGAAACAATGCTTTTCTTCCTTAGCTGTTCTTACCCTCTCCATTGTATCAAAGAAATGGTCTCTGTAAATCATAATCTACACATACCTCATAATTAAGACTGTGTATGATTTAGAACAAAAATGATTTGGAATACTTGTTTTCATTTATTAAAGCATTATGATTCTGTAAAATGGAGCGTTACTGGAGACATTTACCAACATGAAAACTAGTTAGCTAAAATTCCCCTAAATCACACACGATCCCTTTAATCACAACCCGGTCCCCTCAAGCGTCAATTTTTCAAAAACATTTCACTCCTGAGATAATAATCAAACGTATGTAGATGAATGAATTGTTTGTGAAATGTACACTTAAAATGAGGTACTATGTCTGTTGCAAATATCATTAAAAAATGCATATCTTATCGTCATAATGTCTTTGAACGACCTCAGTGTTGTGAACAAAACTAAAAAAAGACCCCCTTTTTACGTACTGAAAATTAAATGCTGCTCAAGTTTTACGGAATATAGAAATGAAATTGGCTGTTTCATAAACTTTAATATATATCACAGCTAATCACATTCTCCTTTTTTGAGAAAAAAGGTTATCATGATAAGAAAACTATCAATTTCTAAGAGTACCTACCTTCTGAAGCGGCGAGTTTCTTTCCTTTTAATCACAACCGGATATACCTCTCACGTTTTCTTTTTCACAACCGAATGTTGTGATTTTGGAGATAGCCAGTCGTGAAAGACAAATTACAAATTATGTACATCTCTAAATTCTAAATAAGAAAAACTTTGGAATACGATTCCCATTTCAAAAAAAAAAAATTGCCATTTTCTTTATTGGCCGCTTAAGATTAGTATTTTGCAAAAACTGTATTAAAATTTGATGAAAACAACAATTGCTCCTTACCACACTTTTTAGTTCACGTGACCCAATTACCATCATTTGGCGCCCGTCGTCGTCCGCGTTGTCTGTAAATTTTTACACATTAATTAATCTTCTTCTCTGAAACCACTGGACCAATTGGAAAAAGCTTGGCAGAAACGTTCATTAGATTGTCTTCTAAAAAGTTTGTGTTTTTTTGTTGTTGTTGTTGATCGGAAGTACATAAAGAAACAAGAGGCCCAAAGGTGTTGCCAGTTTTGAATCTTCTCTGAAATCACTGGGTCATTTGAAACTTAACTTGGTAGGAATTGTCTCTAGAAAATTTAGGTTTCTTATAGGAAAAACACAAAATAAACAAGAGGCCTATTGGAGTCAAAAAGGTTGCTGTCCGCTTTTGTTTTTCAACCAATCTTGATGTTTTTTTCTGTGTTCTTTATTTTATATATTAATATGGTAGCATGATTTTTATGGTTCTTACCATTAGCAAGATGTAAGTGGGGTCAAAAACACCCAAAAATTTTGACTTTTTAATCTCAAATCTATTTTTTTTTAGATTCCTTATGAAATTTCATGATTGCATTTCTTTTCAAGCAGATTTGACCTAGTTCTTGTAGCTTGAGATAAAATGTGTTAAATTGAGCTTAACGGGGCCTTTAATGATACTTTTTTTTTTATAATAAAACTGGTCGGATTTGTACAAGCAGTATTTTCCTATTGAATTCTCTTGACAAATTCCTATCTGGAGTATGACAACAGATTTGTTGTAGGGTTAGGGTGTTTAACACCACTTTCAACATTATTTCAGTTGTATGGTGTCGGAGTTTTATTGGTGGAGCAGATCAGAGTACCCAGAGAAAACCACCGATCAGCCACAAGTCACTAACAAATACAAATTTGTTTTAGTTTTTACTGTTTCAGAGATGTGAGAGGACCGAACATCTTGTTTATTGGATTAAAGATTAACATAAGACTACTATATGTGAAATGAATAAAATAGTTTGTTTAATGAAAATCTAGACTTGACTGAACATGAATTGTATGAATGAACAGACGACCGATACAGACTCAGGTGAGCCTCTAGTTATTTAATTAACACCAATGGAATAAATTTACTTTTCTGAATTTTAAGTTCTGTAACATATAATTTGGATTGCCTTTCCAGTTTTTTGACAATGTCATGAGAGTAACTGATGAAGGCTATCACAGAAATGTACCACACATACACACTAAATTAGATATCTACGTTTTTATTGATACAATTATTGGTGTTTCACCACTTTCAACAATAATTCAGCTATACCATGCATGGAGGCAACTATTATTGATGAAGGAAAGCGGGGTACCCTAGAAAACAACTGATCATGACATTGATAAACTCTTAAGCACATAGTGCCACAGTTAATGCTAATAGGCAATGATTGCATAGATGGAGTAAATCCAACTCATACTATCATAGCCATGGCAACCCTTTGTATACCTTAGAAATACATGTACAAGGTTTAAACAGTAATAAAATTGAGGGGGAAAAAACAGTCAGAAGAGTTCCAAAATCAATACCTCCAACACCCATATACATGACGCTCACATTTGTGGCTTGGTACGTGCACTTCAGTAAAACGTGGCATGGTTGAAATAAGTCTTACGAGCTCAAAACTTCCTTCTTGGTGAAATAGTGCTGTCATGCAAGTGTTTTCAACATGGGTGTAAAATGCCAACCCTCACATATAATTGTGTAAAGAATAAATATTTCAGTTATATCATGGCGGTCAGATTTATTGGTTGAGGAAACCAGAGCCGGAGAAAACCATCGACCTGCCGCAAGTCAGTGGCAAATTTTATCACATGATTTTGCATCGGGTACATCTCACAATGAGCAGGTTTCAAACTCACAACGCTAGTGATTGTAAGAACGGTGTACTGTTGTGCTGCCAGTTATTTATGTCATCATTTTCTTTACAGGGGTTAGGGATATGGTGTTTAACGCCACTTTCAACAATATTTCAGTTATATTATGGCAGTCAGTTTTATTGGTGGAGGAAACCAGAGTACCCTGAGAAAACCACTGACCTGCCGCAAGTCACTGACAAACTTCATCACTTAATGTTGTATCGAGTACACCTCACCTTTCTTTACAGCAAGCTGTCTTTGTCAGTTAAAACAAATCTGGTTTCTAAGGTCCAGGTATCAAAATATATTGCAAGGGTTAATAATAGTAAGCTGTGAGCGAGTGATTGTTGTTTAATGCCACTTCAGCAATTTTTCAGCTATATCAAGGCGAGAACAAGTTAATTTTTATTGAGATGTTGATGAGGTCCGCTTTGTACTAGACCAACACACTGAGTTGGCTTTTTATAGCACTAGCTCACTGAAACAACAGTCCGTGGGTATACATGTCGCTCCACTCGGACACATTATCCTGATTCCGAGCCAACCAGTCTGCTCTTTCTCCTTAATGCTGCATGCTTAGCGGAGAAGCAACAAATACCAATTTTATAGTGTTTGGTTTGAGGCTCGAAGCCACGATCTACCGCACTCAAGGCTAACCATTATGCCACCGATGCGGTTATAACAGTAAGCATGTTCTAACACTGCATGAAGAGCTCATACATAAAAAAAAACAGTTTTTTTTTTCTTTTAATGAAGCACTTTATGACTACATAACTACATAAAAAAAATCACGTCTCAGACATGCCATTTTGTAATGTTTCCATTTCAGTGTCACATGAATCTTTCTTTTCGTCATCATTCTTCTGCTCTTCGGAATCCATCTTTCTGTCACCATTCTTCTGGTCTTCTGAATCCATCTTTCCTTCATCATTCTTCTGCTCTACGGAGTTCATCTTTTCTTTGCCATTCTTCGGCTCTATGGAATCTTTCTTTTTGTCATCATTCTTCTGCACTACGGAATCCTTCCTTTCGTCAGCATTATTTTCTACATTGTGATGATTTTGAATGTCACTGTTTCCTTTTAAATGTTGCAGTAGTAATCGACTAACCTTTGATGTTGACGGCTGCTCTTCTTTGATTGGCTGAAGATCAGCAGGAGGTGGAACCAATGAATTTGAATTATAAGCTAGGTCACATGACCCATTGACCTCCATTATTTTTGGTTGTTCTATTCCATTTGTAGTTTTGCTTGCACTTTCTGAATTTTCAGGTTTTGTCTTTGTTTCAGCCGTAAGATTTTTTTGTTCATTTTGTTCATGATCAGAACCAGAAAATATTAAATCTGGAAATTCAGGATTTTGTCTAAGAAAATGATTGCCAAGTAACAAGTCCTGAGAATTAAGCTCTAAGTTTGGCAACAAATTCTCCAAAGCTTCTTTAGTTAATACTAGTTCTTCTTCTTTTTCCTATAAATAAAGAAAAGATTATTATATTATGTTGTTCATATATATATGATAATTATAACAAGAATTCTGAGAGTATTGCACATAGCAATACATTGTCCCCTACCGGCCGCAAAAATCAGAGGACCTAAAATATTAGAAGTATCACCTTGCAGTGACTAGATTTTAAAATACAAGTTCAAGGGCCATAACTCAGCCAAAAATCATTCGACCGGAACAAAATTCGAACATAAACTGTAACTCATCTAGATATAGCCACATACCAAATATCAAGTCAATATATCAAAGGACATAAAAAAAAAGTCCGGACAACTTAAAATTTTAATGTGATGGACGGAACCTAAAACTATAGTCCCCTTCGGCTTTCGTTGGTAGGGGACTAATAACATCGTGCTGAGAATGCACAAGAAAACGAGAAAAATACAATTTAGGGTAATAAAAAAAAACTTTTAATTTATTTTCAAATTTCTCTTTTGCTACTTTTTCCTGTTTTTTTATATTTAATAATGTTATTTTCGTCATGAGATTTTAGTACTATTTTCCTAAAGCGGATCACATATATGCAGATTTCTATCTTAATTTATTAATTAAATATTTATTAAAGCAACATGATCTGAAAACAAGTTCTTACATGTACTGACTACTATAATATCTTGTTAAAAGTGACATAATACTCATATGAACTTAACCTAACCTGCAGTGGCCGCAGGAGTTAAAAAATTTACAACTACCTTTAAGGCCCAATATATTGCCATGTATAACATCCATGAACTAAAATTTCCATTAGAATTTACCCATTGAAATAGCTATACAGTAGTTCCCCCTCTTAAAAGACTACTCCCAACAAAACTCCACCCCCCTCAAATCACTGAGATAGTAAAATACATGTACTACTAAGTTATCCCCCTTAAATGAGGCCACCAATTTTATAAGACAACTTTTTCATAGCAGAATAAACGGCATCGTTGTTGTAATGATCGGGTCAAATCAAAGGTTATAAAATTGGTATTTGTTGAATCACAATAATGTGTCCAAGTGGGGAGACATGTCAATTCGTGGACGCTTGTTTCAGTGAGTAACACTATAAAAATCCAGCTAAACGTGTTGGTCTAGTACAAAGCGGACCTCTTCATCATTTCATTGAAATTCACTTGTTCTGGTCATAATATAGCTTGAAAAATTGCTGAATTGGTGCTAAACAACAATCACTCACTCATTGCAGAATGGGTGGCCCTACAAGAGGGGACTACAGTATACTTATTCCCTCTCATGGGGAAATCATGATCATATCTACCTCTTCAACCAGCTGTATTCTGGGTTCAGACTCCAGAAGTGGAGTGTGTCTGCGACATAATGGCTCCTTTTCCCATGATGCAACAGGACAAATACAGGAAGCGTCTCCAAAGGCGCATGGTCTGTACAAGGTCTGGTGGTTATCATGTAAAATATCTACACAAAGTCAAGGTCAAAATATTCTATATAACTATGTACGGGCAATCAAATTATATAGTCAAACCAGCCCATGTGGTCACCTCTATTAAGCAGTCACCTGTATTAAAAGGACACCATTTTCATGTTTTTTCATAGAAAATTTCAAATGAACCTCCTTTAAGGGGTCACCTGTCTTAAGAAAACTACTTTTTCTTTGTCCCAGAGGTGACCTCTTAATACAGGTTCGACTATACCATATTTTTCTTTAAATAAGAAGCTATTTTTTCCCAAAGAAAACAAAGGGCGTCTTATTTAAGGGTGTGACTTATGTGTGATGGAAGATCATATTTGTAAGTGAGGTCAAAAAATAATAATGTGTGTTTAAGGTCACCCGACCCACCCTATTTTTCAGCCGCCGACACTAACCTTTTTTATCGGCAATTATTCTACCCTAATTTTTGCTAGCGACCCTATCAATTTTTACACAGAATTCGGTTAACCATTTTTGTTGTTTAATCAGCAGCAATGTATTATTTATTCAACCGCTAGCTTTTTGTCGAAATTGAGAGCAAAGAAGGTAGAAAAACTGCGTATCTCGTCATAAAACAGCTTCAACAAATGACGGCTTACTGGAAATTTCGAAAATGAAATATCGGAAATGACTATTTCCGGTTTTGACGATAGTAATGCCGACTGACCGACCATAGATTTTTTTGACATGTGACCGTAAACACACACATTTTTTTTTGGCCTGATCAGACAAAAAAATAGTGAGATGAATATCAACCATAAACTGTATATATGGGCAAGAGGGTTTTACTTTTGAATTAGAAAACATTAACTGGATATGATTTGGCCAGCACATTTTTGTAAATATTTTAGCGTACAACAATCAAATACAGTAATTATATATTTATAATACAGGGTTTGATACTATTTTTTTTTTTAGTTTTTTAGCTTTATAGCCGATAACAAAAGGGCACAAGCCCTGCAGGTAAATTAACCAGCTCAGATCATCCAGCTTGCGAGATGTTATGGCGAAATATATCTATAAAATCGGGGACAGATATTTGTTCACTGTTTTACAATATGATATATAAATAAGGATACGCTTTGAGCAATACTTTGAAAGTGGAAGTGCTCTTTCTATACATTTAATGGAGCCATCTATATTGATGCATTTTGGGTAGGACGGTGGTCTATAATTAGCACCCTCAGATACTGCTATTCTCCGCTGTTTTGACTGGCGATGCAACAGAGCCTCTTTTCCATATCTGTGATGATACCGTTTGACATATTTTAATTTTTCATATTTGTGAGACGTTTCTGGATCATGTTTGTAGTCTTTGATATTTCCTACAAAAAAATGTAAATAAATTTGGGTTAGGGTAAGGGTTATAGTGTTTAATGCCACTTTCAACAGTATTTCAGTTATATCGTGATGGAAACCAGAGTACACGGAGTCGCATGTCACTGACAAACTTTATCACACAATGTTGTATCGAGCACACCTGGCATGAGCAGGATTCCAACTCACAACATTAGTGGTGACAGGCACTGATTGCACAGGTAATTGTAAATCCAATTACCATACGATCACGACGGCCCCCTACAATAATAGTAAGTGATTATTGCTTTAATGCCATATGAGGAATTTTGTTAGGACAAGTCACATTTGGATGAGATGATGTTAATGATGTCCACTTTGCACTAGACCAACACGCTTAGTTGGATTTTTATAGTGCTACCTCTGTGAAATAAGATTGAGCGGGTGGACATGTCGCTACACTCTGACACATTATTCTGATTCTGAGCCAACAAGTTTGCTCTTACTCCTTAAAGCTGCATGCAGTGGAGCAGCAAAGATCAATCTTATAGTCTTTGGATTGACGATCTACCACACTCACCTAATGTTTCTTTTTCTTGTTTATGTGTGTGCGTATTCTATGTTTGTGTGTCTGTACTCACCTAATGATTATTTTTCTGGTTTATGTGTGTGCACTCTGTGTGTGTGTGTGTGTGTGTCTGTACTCACCTAATGTTTCTTTTTCTTGTTTATGTGTGTGTACCCTCTGTGTGCGTGTGTGTCTGTACTCACCTAATGTTTCTTTTTCTTGTTTATGTGTGTGCAGATATTTCCTTCTCTTCTCTTTCATGATGTGCTGTAATCTTTTAAACTGGTCAATATACAGAGACTGTAATCTTATCAGTTTGTCTCTCATAATTAAAGCTACTTCTTCAGCTGTGTACACACCAGCATACCTACAAATCATAAATAATGTACACTTATTTGAAATGTTTATACAGGAACTTATTATCATTTATACCACACTTTTCCAAGTTAAACAGTTAAACAATATCACGCTTTGCCATTGTGCTAAATTAGTGATAGACCTATAGACAATGTCTATATGAAATCAGACTGGTCTATCTCAAATTTTTAAAATGTGTATAAAATGTACAGCGAGGTCTATGTAAAATAGAAATTGGTCTATGATACCACAAAATTTAGTTTCACACACTGCTTCCGTGTTCAATTGTTCAACCGTTGAATTCGGAAAACGGTGTATAAACATTAATTGTCCTAACTCCTCCTTTTGTTAAGCAATCTTAATTACGAAATGCACAAGAAACTATGGGAAAAGCATAGAAATATAGAATTGACTTTATACCATTTTGCAAAATCTGACACGTAATTTCCAGATGTGCATGCAAATTTTGATTCCCTCGAGCGGTGCTGATGTGTTACTACAATATTATACAAAAATAAAAGTTTGTCAATGATGTTTCCCTTGGGAGTCTGGTTTCTTCCACTGATAAAACTGAAATATTGCTGAAAGTGGCGTTAAACACTCATAACCGGAAATAGAACTAGAGGCTTCCAGGAGCCTGTAATCGATCACCTGGTTTTCAATTTGACATCGAAAGTTGATAGAAAATGGGGGTGTTACACATAATTTTGAAAGTGGGCCACCCAAAGATCAATTTAACTCAAATTTCTGAGCAAAAGATTTTGATGTGATTTTTATCTCATAATATTCCTAAATGGAATAAATTGGCTAACAAAATCTCACAGAAAAACCCAGAATATATGTTAAACTACTCATTGCCATGTAGCTGCAGGTAAAATTTGAGTTTATTTTGATTTGTAATAAAGCAGAAATTGACAAGTAAAGAAATTTCTATTTTTGGTAACAGCAGCCATTTTGAATGGAGGGCGGTGCTGTCAGACACAATATTGAAAAGGGACCACCCAAGGACCATCCCAGCCAAATTTGCTTTAATTTGGTTCAGCGGTTTCAGAGAAGAAGATTTAAATGTGATCTTTTATCAAAATATGCCTAACTTGCATAATCGGCATAAATCGGCTCAAAGAAAAATTTCACAGAAAAAAATGGAATATATGTTAAATTACTCCTTGCCATGTAGCTGCAGTTAAAATTTGAGCTCGTTTTGACTTGTACTAAAGCAGCAATGAACAATTGAAGAAATTTCTATTTTTAGTAACAGCAGCCATCTTGAATGGAGGGTGGGGCTGTCAGACACAATTTTGAAAGGGACCCACTTTGGGACCATCCCTGCCAGAATTGGTTTAATTTGGTTCAGCGGTTTCTGAGGAGAAGATTTAAATGTGATCTTTTATCAAAATATGCCTAATTTGCATAATCGGTATAAATCGGCTGAAAGAAAAATTTCACCGAAAAAATCCGAAATATGTTAAACTACTCCTTGCTATATAGCTACAGATAAAATTTGAGCTCATTTTGACTTATACTAAAGCAGCAATGGACAATTGAAGAAATTTCTATTCTTAGTAACAGCAGCCATCTTGAACGGAGGGCGGTCGGAACAAAAAGTAACAACTCTTGATAAGAACCTTGCAAGAAACATTTCTGCCAAGTATGGTTCCAATCCATCCAGTGGTTCTTGAGAAGAAGTTTGCTTTATATATTTCCGATAGGGTCGCTATGTTAAATTATGTCCCCCGCTGATGGCCATCTTGGATTTTCAATCGGTCCAAAAATAACAACACTTGGTTAGCAGCTTGCAATGATCCTTCATGACAATTTTCAATTCCATCCTCCATGTAGTATCGGAGAAGAAGATCTTTGAAATTTCAGCCAATCAGAGGCTATTATGGCCCCTGGCAGCCATATTGGATAACCGATCGGAACAAAAAGTAACAACAATTGATCAGAACCGTGTCAGGAACATTTCTGCCAAGTATGGTTCCAATCCATCCAGTGGTTCTTGAGAAGAAGTTTGCTTTACATATTTCCCATAGTGTCGCTATGTTAAATTATGTCCCCCGCTGGTGGCTATCTTGGATTTTCAATTGGTCCAGAAAGTAACAACACTTGGTTAGCAGCTTGCAATGATCATTCATGACAATTTTCAATTCCATCCTCCATGTAGTATCGGAGAAGAAGATCATTAAAAATTTCAGCCAATCAGAGGCTTTTATGGCCCCTGGCAGCCATGTTGGATAACCGATTGTAACGAAAGTAACAACACTTCGCTAAACCGTGCAAATGAATATTCCTGCCACGTTTGGTTCCATTTGCTTTTGTGGTTCTCTAGAAGAAGATTGAAATGTTTACGGACGGATGACGGACACCAAGTGATGGCAATAGCTCACCTGACCCTTTGGGTCAGGTGAGCTAAAAATGCAAACATGAGAAAAATTCTCACATATAATTACATAAACATAAATGTATTGGAACAACACTTGGGATTACATTTATATGCACAGTGAATCCTCTCTAAACCGAACTCTGAATAAAACAGAATCCCGTTATAAAACAAACTGTAAATAAAGTCCCAATGTAGGAAATCTTTATTAAAATAACCTGTCTAAACTGAACACCTGGCGATTTCAAACACAAAAGACCTGCGGAGGTTCAGTTTAGACAGGTTGCACTGTTCATGTATTTACTTAAGATAATCTTCTTGTTCACTATCTATACTCTCAGCATCACTTTCTCCGTCACCACGCCAGGCTTGGTCAACTAACGGTAGTTCTTCATCTGAATCACTTGAACTAGCATATTCTGTAATGATAGTAATTTTATACATTTACATTTACATTTACAACTCACTCAGAATACAATGTAGTTATAATCATTTCCCCTTAATATTGTTTCCTCTGTAATGATATTATATATACATGTCAGTGTTCCAGCTAGGAATTGAAAATGGAGGGTCGCGACTTCGGAAAAAGGGCACTTCAGCGCGTCAAAAACTATGAAAAAGGGCAATATACATGTAGTTATTTTCAGTTACTTACTATTAAAAATATCTTTCAGCACTACATTTTCAGCTCTTTGCATCAATGCATCTACATGACTCATTGTTTATATATATTTTATTACATATGTACAGAAATGCACGTTAAAATCTGAAGATCAATAAAAAGACATGTGCTAAAAAGAATATTAGTGTTATGAATGTTCCAGATACAATTTTAACTAAAATAAAAGTCACACTATGTTTACAAGTCTTCTGTTTTTGTGTTTAAAAAAGGCATGTACACACTCATCAATGATGGAATTAAAAAGTGTCTGATCACGGTTGTACTTAATGTTCAAAATTTTGAAAAGTGTCTCAGTTTTAATGTTAGCTCTGTGGCTGGTTTTGATTAAGGCAACTTGAGAGAAAATTCTCTCAACTTCTGCAGTATTCAAAGGCTGTATGACAGCAATGCTGTACAGTTTGAGACAGTGCCACTTGAAGTGGAAACATTGAAGAAAGATCTTGTCTTTGTGATCTACTGACTGAAATAGTTCATTCAAGTGAGTTAAGGATCTGTTGTCAGAGGAGGACAAAATCTGTATGAATTACTGCCACTGAATGAGCAGAGACTCGGAGTCCATGTCAAAATATGTAGCTAAGGCCTCCATTTCAGTATAACCATACATACACTCAATCAAATCAGTTCCTGTGAGATCAAGTATTGCTAACTGATCAATAATATCAGCATCCTCAAACCTTGACTGAATGTTGCTAATCAAAGTGTTTAAAAAAGGCTCTCTAATATTGTTGTCAAAGTTATCTGGGATAGGGTCTCAGGGACAGAAATTAACGATCGCCCACTCGCCCATGGCGACTGAAACTTCAGCTGGGAGACTAAATAATACCTCAAAGGAGCCCAGCTGGCGACTAATAATTTTATATTTCCTTGTCGCAAGTTTGACGTTTGAAGCGAGTTGTTTACAATACGACCACGTGAAATATCATAAACATTTCACTGGTTCTGGTTCTTTCTACTTCTTGTCTACTGTAATTTGTGTAATAATTCCCGGGAACCAGTATGGAAAATAGTAAAGTGATGACTTCATTTCTTAAATTTCTTGACCAATTTTTCCGAGTTTCATTGAAAGAATGCCTTTAATTTTGGGTGTTTTACAAAATAGGTACTTCTCCTCAATCCTCAATCAACGGCCTATGGCACAAATTTGTCTCTTGGTGCTGTTAAACTATCTCATATGTGGAATATTGTCACTACGTACTCTATGTACTTGAATGCGTTACGTACTTTGATTGAAGTTGAGGTTATTCAAAGCGGCCCGTTGCATCTATGAAATTCGCAACTGCGGCTAGATTTTCTCTAGTCTCTTCTGGATTTTCCTCCTCTAAATATTGTCTAATTTATATAAATAAGACACAAGCACTGAAAAAAGCGTAAGGTAAGTATAAATTAAATGTACCATATACAGGATTTTCCCATACACATGTACCTTCTCCTGTTCTCCGTTAACGGACAATTAATAAAATTTATGAATTTCCGGAAAGTTTCATCAAAACAAATATATACTATAATCCCCTGATCAAAATTTGGAACTTTATAAAAGGTGTAATTGCTAAATAATAAATTGTTTCACTTCACTTTGAGACTGTGTTTATAAAACAAGAATACAATTTTTAAATGAAGAATTATATTTTTTCAATGTGTGACAATCTTTGGGTACAATTGTTCTGGTCAGTGTATAGTTCATGTCTTTTAAATGAGATTTTTTCAATGTGTATTTGATATAATGAATTACTGATTGAAAGGTCAAACTTTGTCAAAAGGATTAGATTCAGATTCAAACCACTTTTTATAATATAAGAGAAAAAAAATGCTCTCTTTTTTAGCTAGTTCTACCTTCTTCAAATATGCTCAGAATGAAGGATTTGCCTTTAAAAAAAATTCAAAATTTTCACGGGGGGGGGGAGACATACCCCCAAACCTCACTAGCATGTTCGGACTGCTTTGCGGTCCTCACCAGTGATACCTGGGCCCCTACATTTACACTTGGGCTACCAGATTTTTAAATCTAGGGGCCCAGATGGCTACTGCCTATAAAAGTTGATTTCTGTCCCTGGGTCTACAATGCCAGTCTGGATGCAACTGCCATGGTCCATAACTTTATTAATTATAAATTATTCTCAAGTGACTGAAGTGTTTTTAGTAGGTCACTAGGTACTTCTACAGAATGTGGATACATGTATATTTAAAGGTATGTGCGAGATTCTAATAATTTTTAATAAATGCTTAAATGTTCGTGTTGTCCATCTGTCCATTTTGTAATTTACGCGTTTGTCTGCCAGTCTCGTTCAGCTTGTCTCCTGTGGTTTGTCTGTCAATGAATCACGATTTTCGATCTTCGTCGTACACATTTTTCTTCCTTGTTTTTTGTTTATTTGTATTTTTAGAAATGCAGAATAGATGCGCAAAAATAGTAACAAAATCGGAATGTACAGAATCATAATTTTAAGTTATATGTACCTTGAACGTTGTTCATTGCCAGAAAAAAAAGATGAAATTGGTGTACATGTTTTGGCAATTTTATTCTCTTCACCTTCAAGCTGAGCCAACCTTCTCTTCTTGGATGGCATGTTAGCATGTCTACGTTTGTCATAAGAATGAAAAATCTTAAAATAATGTGAGTTTATTTCATGAAATATTGTTTAACGAGCAAAGTTCAGAAATAAAGAAATCTATGGACCTTAATCCAGAGCTTTAGGGTGAAATTTCTACATGGTCGGTTTTTTTTTTTACAATGACTTAAGGACATATTTCACTGATCAGGATTACCGAAGTCATAAACTGATCACTTGATCAGGGCAGGAAATTACTAATTAGCCAACAACAGGTGATTGTTGTTAAAAGCATTACACCTGCCACGCTTTAATACCTGTACACATTTAATTAGAAATTAATTGGACAAGTTTTGAGACAATGTCACGAGTGGAAAACACAAGCGTACACATTTGGGATTCATGTACTGCATGAAAAGGGCAGAGGGGCGTAAAATTTCGGGGGTGGGGCACAGCACCCCTCTATTTTGGTCTAGCTGGAACACTGATAACCCACTCAGAATATGATAGAGTTAAGCCCCCTTAGTAAAGCTGCACAAGTTAATGTGATTAAAAATTATAACAAAAGTGATAGAACATAACTAACTTTCTAACGTATTGGAGAATCTTTGGAGTTTCCACCGTCAGTTCTTTAAGCTGTTCAGGCTTTACTCCCCCATTAAAGTCTGAACCCTAATCACCAATCAACTTTAATCTTATCCATATTTATTTTGTTAAGTTGTACCTGAATTAGCACTGCATTGTATGTGAAGAACAAGCACCTTTTACTGTTATGTCTCATCGTGAGAGATCTGAAGAAACCACATTACAGATCGCATGCGAGTGTACAGATTGTACTCAAATTAGATGGTTGTTTATGGTGTTTAAAGCCACTTCAAAGACGTTGGAAAACCAGGTCTTTGAGAACTGATATTTGTATTGGAAGACCTTTTCTGAAGCAAAGTTTGGGCTAGATTTATGATGTTTAACGCCACTTTCAACAATATTTCAGCTATATCGTAGCAGTCAGTTTTATTGGTGGGGGAAACCGGAGTACCCGTAGAAAACCACCGAACTGCCATAAGTCACTGACAAACTTTATCACATAATGTTGTATCGAGTACACCTCGACATGAACGGGGTTCGAACTCACAACTTTAGTAGTGATAAGCACTGATTGCACAGGTAGTTGTAATTCCAACTACATAAAATCACTACCACGATGGCCCCTTACTAAAATTGTATCAAATATATACATACCTAACACTTTACTAGATGATGTATGGTCTGTATATAACTTTGGCCTAGATTTCTTGACATCAGAAGATTTGTAATGGTCTAAGGATTCAAGTAAGGATTCTGCTGACTGTGATGGCTGACGTTTCCTTGACGATTTCTGTCTAGTAACTGCCACTGATTTGACATGTTCTGCACAATATCTGAAAAAGTCACATTTGAAGGTATAGATTAGATATA
Organism: Bathymodiolus septemdierum; assembly: GCA_963383655.1. NCBI lineage: Eukaryota > Metazoa > Mollusca > Bivalvia > Mytilida > Modiolidae > Bathymodiolus > Bathymodiolus septemdierum. The sequence goes on along the minus strand of OY726529.1, from coordinate 48,967,623 downwards.
TACTGTATTCATTTCCTCTTGATCAGGGATTAAAAAAAATAAAAGGGGCCCAGTAGCTATAGCCCAAGACCACTAAAATTTGGCCTGGTTCTATGTAAAAGTTTCCAACAGTAGCCTACAAAAGTATCTGGCTACTGAAATTGTGAATATTTCATTTGCAAAGGGCCCAAAGTATTGTTGCTCAGCTACATACTAAAATTGTTATTTTAGATAGCTCAGCTGGCAACTGCAGCAAAAATGTTAAATTTGTCTCTGTTGATCAGGATATTTCAATGAGTGAGCGAGTGATTGTTGTTTAATGCCAATTCAGCAATTTTTCAGTTATATCATGGTGAGAACAATTTAATTATCAATGAGATGATGATGAGGTCCGCTTTGTTCTAGACCAACACGCTGAGTTGGATTTTTATAGTGATAGCTCAATGAAACAACAGTCCGCAGGTACAAATGTCGTTCCACTCTGACACATTATTCTGATTTCGAGCCAACCAGTCTTTGCTCTTTCTCCATAATGCTGCATGCTCAGCGGAGAAGCAACAAACCAATTTTATAATCTTTGGTTTGACCCGAACGGGACTCAAACCCACGATCTACCGCACGCTAACCATTATGCCACCGATGCGGTTGATATTTCAATGATCTTCCTGTCAAATACAAAAGCATTTAATAAATAACCTTTAACTTTTTCTTTGCATACTTTAGTTTATCGTGTAAGATGTGCATATACATATAAGAATTAAGTATCCATACTTAGTTCTACATACTTTTAATAACTGACAATGTCATGATTTATTGAAGAAAAAAATTAATAGAAGCCATAGTGTGTTGTGTGTTTTACCATGGGTTGGCAGGTTAGTAGTATATTTCCCCCCAGTGGGACATAACACTTGGTTTCCAAGAATATTTCCGATTCTAATATGTCATTATACATGTAGCTGTGTGACCTTTCCTCCCCCATATAGTCATCTTCGCTAGCCAAGGGTTACGATTCGGGTCCCCCTTCTCTCCACCCTTGGTGGATCTAGATTACATTTTGAAATTCGTGCGCAATGCTACCTGGTGGTTTATCGAAGTTGCGCCCCTTAGATAGTCGTCATCGCCAGCCAATCAAAATCGTTTTGTTATACGTATGTTGGAGAGTTGAAAATGGCAGCGCCCAGTGAAGAAAAACTTATTCCTGATAAATTTAATTTGGAAGCACTTACTGTCAACCAAGTGAAAGTTTCAAAGCTTTGGCAGACGGGAAAGATGTTTTCATTGGAACCAAAACGGGAAGTGGCAAATCGTTGTCATATGAGAGCATTCTGGTGCCATCTTTGTCTACATTTCGTTAATAACATGTGCTCCGTGTAAAACGTCTTCTGATTGGATACGTGTACTGGTAGCCGTAACCAATGAAATATTAAAGCGTGAATCCTCAAAATGTATTCCAAATCTGCCAAGGGTGGAGAGAAGGGGGACCCGAATCGTAACCCTTGGCTAGCGAAGATGCCATATAGTATGAATGAGTCATAAATTGCTAAAGGTGATAAAAAAAACATCAATATTATAATAATTATAACCCACATATGCTAACCCTTAAACATCATTAAACAATTAAAAACAAATCAATTTAAATTATACAATACAAATTATACAAATACTTTATTAGCACAAACTCATTTATAATATAAATGGTTAGGGCCCATATACAATGTAACAGTATAACAAGTTTGTGAAGTATGGTTTTACATCAAATGAAATATATATATATGACAATATTAAAAATTTATGCATAATATACCTGTACATAATGAATGTACAAAAAAATGTATTTCACATCAGACTATCTATTTTTGAAACAACTTGATATGAATGAAGAGGACATTCTAAGAATCACTGATGAATTACTATTAAGAAGAAATTTTATTTTGGAAACTGTACTCAGTTTTATATATCCTGGTACTATTTTGTTAATAAATATTTGTCTTTGCAATTTGATCATATCATGGACAATGTATAAGGAAATGTTCTTCATTTTCAATTTTTCCAGATTTACAAACTGTACAAAATCTTCCTGATGTAGGAATATTTTTATGCCTTTCTAACATTAGTAAATGGGCACTTGTGCGAATTTTAGAAATAGCAGCCCTCTCCGAAATATTAATTAAACTATCAACATATGAAGGTCTTTGTCCCATATTGTAGAAAGTTCTAAAGAAGTTTAGTTTAGAAGACAAATATTGCTATTTTGATTTTGTAAATTTTGATCTTTTATTCTTTGTTTTATATTTATCAGTTGATGTTTAAAATTCACATTATTGTCAAAAATATACGAATAACCAAGGCTATCGAGTAAATATTTTGTTTTCTTAATCCATGGGTTTGAAGTTTTTGTAGCATTATATATTTGATATACACGGTATATTAAGGTGTTGTCTGATGAAAGTATATGATCTAGAAAATTTATACAAGAGGCATGAATTAAATTTCTAAGTGGAAGTCGAGCTACTTGTAGTTCTGCTCGGCAAGCATCATTTTAGGCTTTGCAATAAATTTACTCCAAGAGTTTCTTTTATAAATTTCAGGTGGAGCTTTTCGAAAGGGTCAGTGTCCTTTAAGGAACAAAAGGCACCCCAGATTTCACTACAGTATAAAAGAATTGGTGAAATTAAACAATCAAAAAGTTTTCTATTAATCTAGCTGGATTATTTAAACTTACTGTTTTTTTAATCTTGAAAAACAGAAATAAGCTTTTCGTGCTTTTTCCATGAGGGTGCTTATAGCCAAATTAAATCTACCATTATATCTCATTACAATACCCAAGTAACAATACTGGGCAACTGTTTCAATTATACAATTATTATAAGTGAATTCATTCAAGAATGTCCTCCTCCCATTAGAGTTGAAAACTATTATTTTTGATTTATCTGAATTAATTTGAAGTTTCCAATTTGAACAATATCTATAAAGTTCATCTAAACTATTTTGTAAATCTTCTTTACTTTCGGATAACAAAACAATGTCATCTGCATATAAAAGTATATTTAAGAGACACATCACCAATGGCAACTGGATTTGTGTTACAGTTATGCATTAAACTATTTTCTAAGTCATCAATGAAAAAATTAAAAAGCAAAGTTCTCAAAACATCCCCTTGCTTCAAACCCCGTTCGGATAGAAAAGGGGAACTGAGGTCATTGAGAAATTGATTCTATATCGTGTGTCTGTGTACATAGAATGTATTATTCTGTATATTTCCTTCGGGACATTCTGATTTAGAAGCTTATAAAATAATCTAACTCTCCAAATTGAATCGAATGCTTTCCTTAGATCTATGAAAGCAGCGAAAAACTTTTTGTGTTTTTGCTTATAGTTGTCAATAATTGATTTTAAAGTGAACAGATGGTCTGATGTACGACTTTTTTCTTTAAACTCAATTTGATTTGGACTTATTAAGTTATTCATATTTAAAAATTCCAGAAGTCGACCGTGTATAATTTTGTTAAATAGCTTTCCTAGATTGGAGCTTATAGAAATTGGTCTATAGTTTCCTGGGTCAAATGTGTCCCCTTTTTTATGAATAAGTACTAAAAAAGATTTGTTCCAAATTTTTGGAAACTTCCCTTTAGTAAAAATGAAATTGAATAATTTATGGAGTGGTTTTAATAAAACTGGTACTGCTTTTTTCAGCATTTCATTTGATATCAGATCTGCAGATGCACTTTTGCCATTTTTAAGTAAATGAACAGCTTTTAAAATCTCATCCACAGTAATTTCATTATTTGGTTCATCTAGAATCTGTGTAATTGTTTTCACTCATAGATACAAATTTTCTATTAACATTTTCCTGAAAATTATCCATTTCATTGTCTGCTTTATTAAGGTTTTTGTAGAATCTGACAAATTCATCAGGTGGTAAATTTTCTTCCGACTGATGTTTATTATCTCCAATTTTTTTCTTGTGAATTACTCAATTGCTCAAAAATTTTACTTTTATACTGTTTTCTTCTAGTTTACATAATCTTCTAAATTTAGATCTAAATGAGTAACAAATTTTCCTATAATCTGCATTTTGAGGAAACTTGTTTACAAGTTTTTCATAACTTTTAACTATGTTGTAAAGATCTTTACAAGAGTCACTCTTTTCTTTTTGAACAATGGAAGTCTTTTGACAAGTTTTAATCCAAACAAGAATTCTGAGAGTATTGCACAAAGCAATACATTGTCCCCGACCGGCCGCAAAAATCAGAGGACCTAAAATATTAGAAGCATTACCTTGCAGTGACTAGATTTTAAAATACAAGTTCAAGGGCCATAACTCAGCCAAAAATCATTCGACCGAAACGAAATTCGAACATAAACTGTAACTCATCTAGATATAGCCACATACCACATATCAAGTCAATATCTCAAAGGACGTCAAAAAAAAGTCCGGACAACTTAAAATTTTAATGTGACGGATGGACAGACGGATGGAACCTAAAACTATAGTCCCCTTCGGCTTCGCCGGTAGGGGACTATTAATGATTGACTAAAAATACATCCAATAAAATTCTTATGCAATTTATACCATGTATGCACCTAGACTATTAGTTTTTAAAAAAAAAGAAAAAATAATTAACTTTGATTTTAAATTTTAATGTGTCCCATTTACATGTAATTTATAACAAAAGCCAGAAAATTAATAATAACAAACAATACCTTCTTGTCAGATCCCTTCCATTCTCCATTATATTTACCATGTGTTTTTACATAACAGCCTAGATCATGACCTTTAAATATTGTCCTTCAATCATAGCTGAGCTAAATTGCATCAGTTTATTTTCTTACTAATTTACAAGTTAATTTCTTAATATAAATTAAACATACAATTTTCTCTTATTTCTAAATAAAAATAATAATTCAGATTGAATTACATATTTCATTTTTTTCTTTATAAGGCAGTTCATTAATATAGGGAAATTCCTGTGAATTAAAAATAGAACAAAAGTTTAAAATAGAACCAACAGAGCTATTTATAAGATACAGTAATCATGGTAATGTCAGACACACATCTTCAGGTTAGTTTTCTTTTTGTATCAAATAAGACAAGCTTATCACCCAGTCTGACTTTTTTGTGACAACTTTAATTTTTATCAACAAATCTTTCAATTATATTAGTTAATTTCTAAACATATATTATCTTAGAGTACAAATAATGCACATCTTGAATGTTTGACTCTTAATGGACATATATATCAGAGGTCTGTTGTTCAACTTGTGATTAAACTAATCATATGGTTAGCCCAATTACATTTTTAATTTCTAATCACATATTTAGCTAATTCAATGATTAACTATGATTTATAGTTAATACATTGATTAAAAAAGAGTTCAGCAACAAATTTTAATCATTGCATTAGCTAAGTATGGGATTAGGAATTAATTATGTAATTAGGGCTAATCATCTGGTTAGTTTAATCACAAGTTCAACAACGAACCCCTGGAGTTTATCCATGTGTTTTGGGAAATTATTAATCAACAAATTTGACATTTGGGAATCAAAATATGGGGGTAAGAATGAAAAGTTTGGGAATTTTGAATGATTTTAGAATATTTTTCATTGGAAAAGGGTCCCTGTGACATGTAGCTTTATATACAGAAACACAGTCTTTGCCAGACCGAACCAGACTACATGTACAGTATATATACATGCTGGTGCTTTCATTGTACAAGATTTAATCTCCATTTCAAAAGAATATATATATACAGGTATATTTCATGTCAAACACAATTATATTTTACATTCCTGGTTCTTGATCATGAGAGTACTACATTATATATTTTCATTGCAGTCTATGTAAAAATTTAGACGAGTTGCAACTATCTGCTGAAACAGTACTTACAGTAAGTCAAAAGGGCATCAACTCACATGGCCAAAGATAATGCCATGAATGTTATCTTTGCTACATTTTTTGCCAGTTTGACGACGGAAATTCACAGTACACCAAACTTGACTAAGCGAATATTTCTTATAAATGGTAGTCCAAAATATTTTATTTAAATAGAAAAGACAACCATAAATTTCTTATCAACACAAAAAGAATATATGTAAAAAGTGGTTGCCATTTGAAACTGTCCTTGGTGTTTGATGAAATTTCAGTCAGTGTTGCAAAATGTTTGTTTTTATAAATTAAATGTATTTTATCTCGGTAAAATTGTACTATACCTGTATACATGTCATGTTTTTTTTTTGCATAAATTATATCTGTCTCTGATTTTCTTTAAAAAATAAACAAATTACAAAAAAATGTACTCAAGTTTGTCGGATTATAGGTCTGACTGCTTTTCCAGTTCTTGCAGCTGTACTTGTCTAACCCCCATACAGAAGGTTGCAAAAACTGCAGTAAATGCAACAGTGATGAAAGATACTTGTCCGGTTGTAACTGCGTTGGTCCAGTTTTATTAGTGCTTGCACATGCCATGATCAAATCAGGATCCAATGATTAAAATTAACTTTTTCCAAGATGAAACATCAGTCTTCATGCTAATCCACTTGCCTGAAGCCTAGGACAAGTAAAACTTGATTGAAAATGATTCGTACAAGTGAAAATTACGAAAGATTTGCTTGAATAAATATAATTGTTTTTCTCTAAATTTGACTGTTGGGTAAGTAGATGAACAAAAATAAAGGCAAAGACTGAAAACATGTCCTAGGCCTACTGAAGTGTTGCACAATAATAAATTAAAATAACCACTTACCCGTTTCGTTTTTCTGACTGTGGGGCAGCATTAATACAACGTTTTCCATTTTTCAACGAAATATAACCACATTGTTTGTATGGTCCAGTTTTATCCTCTAAAATATGTTTTACACAATATTCAAATCCCTCTAGTCTATTGTGCATGCATGTTCGGTGCGAGTAATTACAAAATAGTCCTTCAACTGGCTGTCTTGCCTTTCGCACAGTTTGCTGAGGAACTTTCGTACGTATCATTTTATCACTACAAAAGAACAAGTATCTTTTTTATTACAATTAAAAGCACTAAATCCATGTGCCATACAGGCTTGTTCCAATGCAAAAGTTATGTTTTCATTGATTATGCTTAAAATAAAAACAAAAAATAAAAACGTAGATATCAAATTTAGTGGGTTTCTGGAATCATCAGGTAGGCTCAAAATCGAAAGATTGAAAAATCAAATAATTTAAAGTTTTGGGAGCAATAAAAACAGAGTGCTTAGCCACAAATGGCTAAATCACCTATGCCTGAGGGAGGAGAACCTTAGTTATATTAATAATTAGTGTGCAGTGCTTTCCTTATGTAATTTTAGGGACTGTCGTGGTCGTAATCATAATTTTATGGTAGTTGGATTAACAACTACCTGTGTAATCAGTCCCTATCACCACTAAAGTTTTGAGTTCGAACTCTGTTCATGGCGAGATGTACTTAATATAACATTATGTAATAAAGTTTGTCAGTGACTTTCGACAGGTCTGTGGTTTTCTCCAGGTACTCCAGTTTCCTCCACCAATAAAACTGTCGGCCACAATATACATGTAGCTGAAATATTGAAAGTGACATTAAACACCATTACCCTAATCCTAGGCAGTATTAGCATGCTGCAGCACCATGCCTTCCCTTCTAGCACCAATAGTCTAGGTATATGTGACAAGTCGTGAAAAGCTATGATCCAAATTTCTTATTAAATGCAGATAACTTTGTTGCACTCAAAGGAAAGGTGTCTGTAAATATCTAATTGTCAGAACTAGTGTGGTTAAATCAATTTTATCTTGGTCAAATACCATACAAAAATGACATCTGATGCAGATTTTCCATAATGTTAAAAACAGCATGAAAATTAAATGTGTGAAATTTTTCAAATTAAAAAACCTATGCACCATAATATAATAGTTATTCAGGTTCTAGAATAAAGGGTATATAATGTCACATTCCTGGCTTCCTATTTATATACAGGGTTCGACACTAAAGGTAATCTGGTGCCCACCTAATCTTACAGAGAACTACCTGAAGCTTTGCAATGAGTAGTCCATCGGACTACCTGAAAATTAGTCATGAGTATGTAACTGTAACTAAAAATTTCCAAAATCGGAAAAATTTATTTCTTTGCGCAAACATGGCCGACGCTTGTTTTGGACCTGTATCATATTGTTAGTCAGCAGTATCACAGTACGGCACTACGTTTCGTCCCATCTCGAGGCCGACTGTAAGCATTTCCCGGATCATCTCTGCCTTTTACGTACGCTATTCCCGAACGCAATCTGTGGGGTCAACTATTATTAGTGGCAAGATTTTACCGCCGCTATCAGGATCCCGAAAACGCTTTTTGACTATACTCATTTGGGGTTAAAATGTGTGTATAATCGACATTGAATAAAAATAAACAAATGTGGTATTTGTGCACTGTATTATGTCCTTGCAGTTTTCTCGGCATTAGGTCACCTCCTCCTGGCGCCAAACCTCCCGCTTCCATTACGGTTAAAAGGTTCTGGTTGTCACTATAACAGCATTTTTAACAATACTGGGACAAATTAGGTATAATAGTAGTCAACGCAGTACTTCATGAAAATCCATCGTTTATTATTGTCTCTGCAGAACGGTTTAACTAAACAGTCATCTTCTTACACAATTTGATTTCAAATGAGATGTTGAATGACGTCATGTCTAAACCACGATTACTTAATTCTTATCTTTATACATTTTCCATATTTACTTTATGAAAATCCATCGTTTATTATCGTCTCTGCAGACAGAATATTTTTTGACAAGATCTTGGTATCGGAATATAAACTTTTTAAGAAATCGAATAAGGCGAATCTTTTTATAGCCCTGGTACAGTAGCCTGTTTCTCAGATAAAGATTGTGTCAACTGGACAAAGCTAAGGGCATTGACATAGGAGACACCTACATTACTGACAAAACTTGTGTTAATGCCATTGCCTATGACAGACAAAAAGAACAGGAAGAAATTGTGAAGCAGTCCCATTTTATTTCTGTAATTTCTGATAGCTTTACTGATGTTTCCTCAAAGGAACTCAAACTTGGATGATGATTGTTTTGATGAAGATACAAAATGTATATATCTCACCAATAGAGACATTGTATCATTACAGCAGAAATCTTATAAATTGTTTCTTGATTTAATGCAATAATGAATGAATTTGATGTCACTGAATTTTTGCTTTTTTAAACCTTTCCCCTTATTTATGTGGAAAAAAACTCAAATATTTTCAAACATAAAATGATCATTTGTGTGCCTCTGAAATTGCTCAGATGGCAGGATATTGCATCTAATTTTTAAAAAATTTCATGGGGGGCATGCCCCAAAATCCCCCAAGCTGTTTCTGGCCACATTGCGGCTCTCATCGGACTACCAGCAACACATCAGGACTACCCAATATTTTTTTTATACCCTGTCTTGACCTGAATAACATTTCGTACCATCACCCATTTTTGACAGTTTGTTGCACGTAATAAAACCTCACATCATTTTGATCGGTTCATAGAAATATAAGGCAAATATAGGAAAAATAGCAAAATCTTGAATAAATAGGAATCACTTGAAACCCTGCACATTATCCTGATTCCGAGCCAACCAGTCTTTGCTCTTTGTCACTAATGCTGTGTGCTTAGCGGAGAAGCAACAAATACCAATTTCATAGTCTTTGGCTTGTTATGGTCAGGGTTCAAATCCATGATCTACAACACTCGAGGCAAGCACACAAACCTAACCATTACACCACTGATGCCGTTAAAACAGAGAGAAATTACTCGTTTATTAATCAAACTAAAATTTAAAATATTTAACTTATATGTGAGAAGCATCGAGTCTGGTCACTCTATTGAGATATAATTACTATTGTATGTTAGACAGTCGAAAACCTGGTAATACTATAAGAGGCTGAGCCTACAATAGATCTCAACGACAAGGTAAACAAAATACCATTGTATTGTAGAATTATAAGGCCAAAAAAAAATATATGTGTGTTTACTGTCACACGTAAAAAAAAATCTAGGGTCGGTCGGTCAGCATTAATTATTTTTTTTAACTATCGGCAAAACCGGAAATAGTCGTGCCCGGTTCCGGAATTTCATTTTCGAAATTTCCGGTAAGCCGTCATTTGTTTTATGACGAGTTACACAGTTTTTCTACCTTCTTTGCTCTCAATTTCGCCAAAAAGCTAGCGGTTGAATAAATAAAACATTGCTGCTGATTAAACAACAAAAATGGTTATCCGAATTCTGTGTAAAAATTGATAGGGTCGTTAGCAAAAATTAGGGTGGAATAATTGCCGATAAAAAAGGTTAGGGTCGGCGGCTGAAAAATAGGGTGGGTCGGGTGACCGTAAACACATATTTTTTTTTTGGCCTAAGAAAAAAATCTTGTCTCCCAGTGTTGATATGCACCGACTACATTAGATGAGATTTATATTGCATTTTTAATTTTATTTGCTTAATTTTAGGTTAAGTTTTTCCAATGACTGGGTTAATTTGACCTACTTTTTTTTTACCACAGCATAGGCATAAATATTTCTATTATTATTATGTTAATTAACTTATTAAGAAAATAACCATACATTTAAGCATCATTTTGACATTTATATAAATTGCAACATTCCATAATTTCAAAGTTTACTATGATATACGATATCCATTAAAATAAATCCAAGAACTATATTTTAAATCTACGTACGCACAATTGATTTTTTTTAAAGCTGTGATTAGGTCAATATTTTACGATGCACATTTACCATTGAACAAATGGCGATTAAAAGTAATAAAGACCTGGAAATGCATTGCTTTACAATTATTAGGTCTTCTTACAACAAGCGGCATAAATTATGATTTCATAACATGTCATACCAACCTGATTTAAAGGGTTTTTACTGAGCTAGAAAAGTGCCTACTTTTCACGAGGCGTAATAATATATACAAACCGTCTTGTTTACAGTAAAATTTCAAATACAGCATCTAAAAATTCTAAAAGTGTTTATTATTCTTTGAAAATTATGCTTAGTTTAAAAAAGATTATGAAATATTGTGAATTGAACGATCAAATTATGGTTTATAATTTTTGTTCAATCAATTTGATCGGGATCTTCATTTCGAGCCTGTGATTAGTCAACTAGGCATGCGCTCTTCCCATTTTCCTCGGTGTTGTGTAAATGGCGGGGGAGCGATGGATTTTCACAAAAGACCAACTTTTGAATACCCCCAGCCGAAAGAGTGGGATAGAAAACGACAAAGAACTTATCTATAGACAACAAGCTGCCAACCTTATCCAGGATATGGGACAAAGGCTCCAAGTGTATCCTGTTTGAGGGAAGGGGGCACACTGTTAACTTGTCGCCGCGAATTTCGCTTTAAATAAATAAAATAGTCTCAACCAAGACGTAAAAACGGTTAAATTGTCTCAAGAGAACTTATCTAATGTGTAACAAATGAAAATAAGAACCCCAAGATCTTAATTCCTCCTGAAATGTCAATTCTTTACCTGCTTTTTCTTTGACCTCTCACAGTGCCGACATTTTCTGGAAAATGAAGATCACGTGTCTTGAACCATGTGATCTCGGCACATGGCTTTATTTATAATTCTTTTGCAATTTTACTTTATTCAATTGTCTGTTGTTTTATTTGTATGAAATTTAACATTTTATATAGTAAAGAATACATCTTTAATTCAGTCTGTCGCGCAATAATAATATGAGCCAGGTGTAACCTGAAACACTCCTGAAGAACAGTAATTTTTGTTCCTGTTTTCAAAATATCAAGCTTAAAAATAACACTACTGAAAACTTTGGATTTCTTGCAGTAGACGATCACAATGAATGAGAATGCGCAGTGGCAAATTAATAAGATTCGGTGCTATTCACCATGAGTTCGGGATTTTCCATTTCATTGTTTCATTTTTATTTGAAAAAAAAAATTGACTAGAACCGAGGTGTATTGTTCTGTATTTCTTCTTTTTTCTCGTTGCATCAACCACTTTATTTGCTACTTGCGTATTGTTTATATTGGAAATAATTTAGGTCACATGATTTGTTTTTTAATTTATTTCCGGTTGGCAGCCATAGTTTAGGTCACATGATTTATCTTTTAATTTATTTCCGGTTGGCAGCCATGGTGTTGAACATTTTGAAGTGCATTAGTATGTTCATACTTCTACCATTAACGCTCCCTTCTGGAGTGTATTAAATATAGTTCATGCTAATTAAAATAAGTCGTACTGTACTTTATATTTATTACTTGACATATTAACAATAAAAAACTTCTCAAACTGTGTTACTTTTTAGCAGAGTAAACGTTGCTTCGATCCACTTATGGTTTGTGAATTTCAGGCACGCAGTATACTTAATAAATCTTAATACCCCTTGCCAGCATATTAAGAGCAGGTGCAATTGATAAATGGTGTAGGTTAGTCTATGGTGCAGATTCAGTTGGTGTTGAACAAAAGCTCCCTCCCCCTAAAAGTGATGTGGAATTGTTAATAAAGTAAATTTATATAAAAGATATATTTAGATAAATAAATAAATAAATAATTTTAAGAAGCTTGAAGGTGTAAAAAGGATATATATACCATGACATTAATTCCTTTCAGAAGTCATGAACAATTAGTCTATACAAAAATTAGTGAAGTAAATTATTACCAATTTAGTAACTGATGTGATTAAAAAAAATCTTTTAATGATCTTCATTATATTGGTCAACTTCACAATTTTAAGAGCAGGTGTAACCTGAGAAGTGAGTGATAGATAGGCTAGTCATAGCATTATAAGACTTCAGTTTATGCCGAAAACAATGTATGCACTGATCATGATATTGACAAGATATGTACAAGGCTTTCCATACAACACATTTATTTGTCTCATTAACTTTGTTGAATTGATTAATCATAGATCTTGTTCCTTAACTATACCATCAGAACTCAACTATGTATCAACACAGCTATAGTTTACATGCACAGATTTTATATGTTTCACTCATTTAACAAGTTCCATCGCAATGTAAGTATACATGTATAAGTAAGAAAATATATGGATGTAAATATGAACATAGAGACTATTCAACATTACACTATCAATGCAATCAGTGCCTATGACCACTAAAGTTGTGAGTTTGAACCTTGTTCATGTGAAGGTGTACTCAATACAACATTATGTGATAAAATTTGTCAGTGACTTGAAACAAATCGGTTGTTTTCTCAGGGCACTCCGGTTTCCTCTACCAATAAAACTGACTGCCACAATATAACTAAAATATTGTTGAAAGTGGCATTAAACACCATAAACCAAACCAATCATGATTCTCAGAAAGTTTTTATCGTAGAAACTAATTATGCAACACATAACTGTTTTGACACTGACCTGCCTCCATTTTGTTTTTCATAGGCAATGGCAGCAGCATGCCTTTTTCTAGCAGCCAAAGTGGAAGAACAACCAAGAAAATTAGAACATGTTATCAAAGTATCAAATATATGTCAAAGTAAAGAAACAAACATTGATACTAAAAGTGAGGTAAGTGTATTATATATGATAGACTCAGATCAGCGTCCGGACTCAAATCGGCATCCACTCCTCAAATCGGCATCCATTGACGTCATTATCTTAAATCACAATCCGATTTACGGGTATTCTCAAATTGGAGTCCTATCCAAATACTCGGATCCATGGCGATTTATTGATTGGGGCTTTTCCAGGAAAAAATACCTGGGGGATCGGAACTCTGTCAATAATTTGGGGTACTACCACCAGAATTTTAATTATTTTTAGGGTACCACCACATAAATATAAATACTTAAAATGACCCCCACCTAGAAAATAGAAATAGACAGTACGCAACCTTTGCTTTGAGCCATTCCCTCACCAAAAGGAAAAGCAAAACCACCGAAAGCAGACGATTCCTTTCCTGTGATACCTAGTTTGACAAACATACCTGTAAGCACCTTGGCATATTCCCCCAGGCCCACGGCTGTTAACCAGTGGCAAATTTGTTCATTATCCCAGTCCATTTCGGCATTTGACCACGTTTCGTTTTCGACTGGTACTTTTTATCTTGCAACCCAGGAACGAAAATAAAAGAACCAGGTACCAGTTCATCATTCGTATTTCTCCATCTTTTACATAACATATCATTTGGAATATTTCGGAAGATAAAGGGAGACAATTTGGCTTAAAAATCATGCAAAAGAAGCAAAATCGCGGAACAAACAACCGAATATTACACCGTTTAACGAACAACACAGTGACACAGAGCTCCAGATAAGCAGCGTATTTGCGTTTTTTGCGCTATGAAAACGAGTAAAAACGCATGTATTATCAGATCAGAGTGTACACATTACGCATACATATTGCTGTGTAAGCAAACTTTCCAAATTCGGAGCGTACTTGTACAGTCGTGTACATAACAATACATTTTTGTCTTTGAGAAATTCCCCGTAATTACTTCCCTTTATACTTTTCGAAGGAGAGAGCGTATACATCCGAGGGGTACAGAATGCTTGCCTTTCTAAGCATCGATGTCAAAAGAGGTCTGATTGGATGTTTACGATAAATCATCCAATCGCGGTCAATATTACAAATAAATGCAGTTTACATAATAAGTAAGAACTAAAATGAAAGTAAATTTGGGAACATGTTGTTCGTTGAAAATGAGCAAGAACATGAATAAGCGCGCTACGGAAAATTCTATGCTTAAGTTCCTGACAGTTTCATCTGTGTCTAGTGACAGTATAGTTAAGGAATCATTGATGACATTATCAACACGGCTGTGAAAACTGCCGAAGTCGACGAGCAAAAAACAAAATATTTACAACATTTTATTAATAAACATGACACAATAGTGTCAAATTAAATAGAGATATACATTTCACTTGCATCCTGCATTTTTTGCATAACACTTGTGTCAAACATAATTTTAAAAGTGTACATGTAAGCAATCTTTTCTGAAGTAGAGAGTACAACAGTGCAAAGGAAATATGCAAATACGCATCATTTTCAAAAGTAGGGGGTAATTACCCTTTGGACTTGAAAATTATCTGGAGCTCTGTGACACGACTTGCCAGGAAGTAGGTCTATTTTAATATACCGAAATTGTAAAAATACCGACAACCGCGATTAATTAAATAGAAATTTGACAACAACCCCCAGAAAAGAAATACGTTTTACGCCCCCCACCTAGATAAAAAAAAATCAATGGCGTTTCGACCCTACCTGGTATTTTTTCCTAGAAAAGCCCTTAGGGGTAGGGCACACATCGGTGTCATCATTGGACATAGATTTGAGAATTTGAAAAAAGGACATAGATCTGAGGTACAGATGTCTGCGACGTAGAAATCAGACATGGATTAGAGGATTGGACGTCGATCCGAGTCTTGCATATATACTGCAGTCTGTGCCAAAAACCACAAGCCCTATGCCTGAGTTTAGTAAGAATTGGTTTGTGCTAGTGAAAAATAACATAAAATTTGTTTAAGCAAATTTAATGGGAATGAAATTCTTCTAATATTCCTTTCTTGCTGGTTTGTTAAAATGTTATTCACAGACCATTCAGACTGATACTCTAGATCTTGAGTTGACGTTGAACATTTAAACTGCATTAGTGGTGTAATTGTTAGCATATAGTCGCCTTGAATGCGGTAAATCTTGTGTTCAAACCCCGGTCAGGTCAAACTAAAGACTAAAATTGGTATTTGCTGCTTCTCCGCTAAGCACATACTATTAAGGAGCTAGAGCAAAGACTTGTTGGTTCGAAATCAGGGTAATGTGTATAAGTGATGCAATTTGTCTATCTGCGGACTGTTGTTTCAACGAGCTAGCACTATAAAAATCCAACTAAGTGCGTGGTTTAGTACAAACAGACATCATCATTAAATATGTAACTTGTTATCTCTATATGGCTGAAAAATTGCTTATTTGGCGTTAAACAGCAATCACTCACACAACTGAGTGAATGTTGAAGTAATTTAAACATTTTATTATGCTCAATTTTACTATCAAGGTAATTGAAGTAAAAAAAAAATGGTAACGCAGATATCTGATTTAGTGAGAATGACACATTTATTGATTAACGTTCATCGGGTATGCTCAAAGTTTAAACAGATAGGAAAACCAAATTATTTATATATCTTTGAGAACAAGAAACTAAAGGGGCGAAATAAGAAAGACTGGAAATTTGTCAGGTGTAATCTACTTTTATTGTTCTGTCGCCAATAGTCCTTTCTTTTCCTGTGTTTTTTAAATACAGCCATTAAACCACATTTCCAAAGCATTTTACAGGTGGTTGATTGATTGGTGTTTAATGCCAACTTTAGCAGTATTTCAGTTATGTTGTGGCATGAACTAATTTCAATTTACAAATGAATAAATATTTTTAAAAAAAATGTTTAGATGACAAGTGATACAAACTGATCATGCAAGATAAAGATTCATGTCAGCCTCTTGTTTTTTTTTTTAGGAATATTTGAATGAAGCTCAACAACTTGTGATCAATGAAAGTATCCTGTTACAGACTCTTGGTGAGTAAACTGAAGCCATCGTGTTTGTATGAAAGGAAAAAATTATAAAGTTTTTAACGTGCTTTAGACTATAATTTTATATACATGTAATGATGTAAATATTTGTTAATGCATGGTCAGATGGTAGTATTATTCATGTTTTGCATATTTCATGAATTTATAAGTACAGTACAGTCAGAGACATACCGTGATAAATCACTTTGATAGACGTATCACTCTTCTTAGGGATACTGAGATATCTTTTGGTCTGTTTGATCTATTTACTTATTTTGATATGCCTTTTGGGTGATAGTAAGTAACACTCTAAATGTAAAAGAAATTTTTGAAAATATATTAATAGTACAAAAGATATCCAAATCACCAAGATGAGTGATACGTCTATCACATTCACAGTGATTTATCATGCTATGTCTGACATACGGTATGCCATTTTCAAAAGAAGAAAAAAATATATATATCAAATTTTACTTGGCAGGTTTTGATTTGACTGTAGATCACCCACACACCAATGTAGTGAAGACATGTCAACTTGTCAAAGGTAAGTCAGTTATTTGTTCGGTAGGGAAACTTTTAAAATATTTAATTTTGGTGGTTCGTTTTATCTTTTGCTAAATGTTATTAACAATAATCAGTTTTGTGTAAGCCATCATCTTTTGTCCTGACTATGGTTTTTATACTAACAGTGTTTCCATTAACACAAATTTGCATGTAATACACACATGAAAAATATTCTTTACCTCCAGAAATAATGTCTAAAGGGTCATCATGAAAATTAAGAAAACAGTATGGAAATGATTTTAACTTGAGAAAAAGATCAGCAATAAAAAATGTCTACAATCCAACACTACCTGGTCCTTAAATTGTGACAGTTACTCTGTTGCCATTTAGAACCAGTTCATTGCTATCAAAATTTGTTTTGCTTTATCGTTATTTGTATCTATGAACAACTACTGGTGCTCCTAGTTTAAAGGAAGGTTATAATGTGTATAATTTTGAGGCATGGCTACCCTGCTCAGCTTTAGCCAATTAGTTATGATAATGAGCTAGATATGAATAGTAATAGGTAAATAGATATGGAAAGTAATAGATAAAATATCTAATGAAACAAAATGTCTACATGAGACCACTCTCACAAAGTTTTTCATGACTAAAAGCCCTTTGCAAGCGATGCAACATCTCGATTCGAGTCAAAAGTTTTTGAAAAGGTGAAATCCGTAGCCCTATGGTCTGCACCTACAGTACAGAAAGGGACATACCGTGATTTATCACTCCGAGAGACATAATTTTTAATCCTTTAGACATATCATCACGGACATAAATCCACTGTGATAGACCTAAAAAGGACCATAAAACAAGGTGGTGGGGATTAAATATTATGGCTCTAGGTCACATGTGCGCCGATTGATATTTTACCGCCAATTAAGAGATTAGCATTACCTGTTCTACCCGTTGACTTTTAATATCGTAAGCTGTAATTATTGCTACTGAAGGATGTATTTTTGACAATTAATTTTGTATCCTCTTGCTGTTAATATTTGACTGTTTGTTGCTTTTCATTGCCAAAGAATGTCTGTCTAGTTATGGTTTTCGTTTGTTTTAGAAAGTTCTACTTTATGACCTCGAGTTCTATATTAAGAATTTTGTTGAAACCGCAACTGAAATTTATCTTGTTTAATTTTAATTTCTCATATTTTTTTTTCTGTTTGGTCGAATTCAGTATGTATTGAATTATTCGTAAATACGGGCTACTTCATAAATGTATTTTTTGTTTACAAGTTAAACCGCAGGCGCAGGGTTTTGAAGCACGGACTTTGCAAGCACAGGTTTTGTAGTGTTTAGTTGGTAAAGAGCCGACTTCAAATTGATTATTGGTTTATTTTGTGTTTTGGACTTTTACCTCTCGTATTGAAAAAAATTAACAATTCACGTAAACTGTTTTACACACTTGGCTTGTTACGTAATTCCGTTATAGATGAAAATAATTTTCTTTAAAATTGCAAACAAAAACCTATAGCAATCCAAATTTACGTAGCCTCTTGGCTACAAAAAGCGGAAAACGAAGAGCATGCTTTTAATTTGTTCCATAAACTTTGGGGGTTTTTTTTGGCTGTATTTTGTCACAAATCTATGGGGTTGAAGGCCAATTAAGATTTGAATTTGAATAAATAAATAAACTGGTGACATTTGATTTTGGTCAGATACTGTGTAATGTCAAACATTTGTAGGGGTAAAATCATGATAAAGGTTAATTCCTTATTTCGTTTCACGTTTCTAAACTTTCTGCAGATTAGCCGCTAATTTCCAAAATATATCCGTAAATTTAGTGACTTTTGGACATGTAATACTTCTTTGAACGATCTGTTTATAAATATTAGTTTCGTTAATTTTTAATTAAATTCTTCAATGACCGTATACAAATTATTTAGTACGTATTTCTACAACGAAAAGAGTTTTAACTGGGTTTTCTACGAAGATTAAAATAAAAAAAAATTACTGAACATATAAAAAATATTAGTGAACTAAAATGTAATATTGAACTGGAAATACACTTTAAAACGTAACAAATCACGCATATCGCGCATGCGTTTATGAAACTTCATTTGTGCACAAGCCAGGTCACGTGTACGCCTATCATTAAAATACTAGGTGTAGATACGCAATATACAGCCAAGGTTAAAAATCTTTGAAACAAATTTGCACAACCCATGATTTCACTGAATTGAAGTTAAATAATCATTTATTATTTACATTTTATTCATCAATTCAAATGAACTCTCCGTTCTCGTGCTATTTTCTCGATCTCGGGATTACGTTCAAGGATGTTTTGAGGAAAGAAATAAAAATGTTTTTTTTTTTATTCTGAGGGGAATCTGAGACATTACCTGAAAAAAAAATAGGCGATAAAAAACGTAATTTCACCTGTACATCTTCTGACTAATTTACCTGTAAAACGACACACTTGATTACAAGATTAACACCTGGTGTTTTATTGCCCCCTGATCACCGACGTGAATTAAAATTTTTAATCCCCATCACTCTCCTAGACATGACCACTATCACGGTGATTGATCACTGTATGTCCCTTTCTGTACTGTATAAAAAAACATAAGGACCATAAGAGCTACGATTCCGCAGCTGAGCTGTCCTATGATCTAGACTTGAATATACATGCTTAAATATTATATACTGTGTATGTTTCACTATTTTGATTTCTAGTAATTTTTATCTATAAAATCATTTCTTATTTTTACAGCAACGAAAGATCTCGCACAGACTTCATATTTTCTTGCTACAAACAGGTATTATTAGACGTAATTTGATATGTCATTCACATATTTATGCAATGTTTTTATTAATGCCATCAATATCATTTGACAGAACCAAGATAACATTATAAAACCTAACATTCATGATTTATTTTTCTAGAATAGTGAACCGCATTTTTGGTGTAATGGTAGGGGTGTAACGATACATTTTTTCCACAAGCGATACATATCGCGATATTTGATATGTATTACGATACGTTTTATAGGAAACTGTAACTATTCCTTGAAGTCCATGCTGGGTGCTGCCATGTTTTATTTTATATGAGGTCGTTTACGTACTAGCGGAAATTATAAATATTTGATTAATTAATTTTAAAAGCGTAAATTAATCAATTCACTTTTCTCAAAATATTAATTAAATGATCACCATCATATCGTTTGTATCGTAAGTGGCCTCCACGTATCGTGAACCGAACCGTCCCCAAAATAATCGTGATTTCGGTACATACGGTGAATCATTTCCCCCTTATGTAATGGTTAGCATGATGACCTCGAAAAATGTGGTAAATCGTGGGCACAAACCAAAGAATTAATTTTTACTGCTCTGCTAAGCTCACAGTATTAAGGACTAAAAGTAAAGACTGGTTGACTAATTGGCATAATGTGTCCTAAAGGAGTGACATGTCTACCCGTGGAATGTTTATATTTCAATGAGCTAGCACTATTTAAATCCAACTAATAGAAATTTGACATCATCATCATCTCATTGAATGCACTTGTTCTCACCATGATATACTTTAAATATTATTATTAGATGGCATTTAACAACAATCAGTCACTCACGTGAAATAATATTCATAGGAAACTGATAAAAATGAAAAGAAAAGTTTGAAGATACTAAAGGGATAATAATCAGAAGCAGTAAATCGAAGGACAGACAATAGAATGGCCAAAAGAAAAGGGACAAAAGGACGAGCAACAATCTACAAAACATTACACAGAAAGCGAAAGATCGAGAAACACAAAATCCACTAAAAACTTGGGGAAAACTCAGGTGCTCTGGAAGGGTTAGCAGTTCCTGCACATGTGACACTCGTCATGTTACTGTTAAACGACACGAACATCATCAAAAGTTTGATTTTGTTTCAGCCTCCACCTGACAACCATGTGTCTTCTATACAAGTCTACTATTGTAGCCTGTGTTTGTGTTCACCTTGCTTGTAAATGGTCTAAATGGGAGGTAAGGCAATATGAAACCTAAATAGGGGGTGAGGCAAGTAAAAAAACCTAATTGGGAGTAAAACATATGGGAATTTAGGAAAAATATAACATAAACGGGAGGGAAAGCAACATAAAACCTTAAACATTTGATATTCTACAAAATAATCGGTGGTGTAATGGTTAGTGTGCTTTCCTTCATTGGCAAATTGTTTATTCTACGATATAGCTAAAATAATTCTCGAGTTGGTGTTGAAAGCAAATCATGTGGTAGGTCATGGATTTACTCTCAATCGGATCAAACAAGACTATGAAATTGGTATTTGTAACTTCTCTGCTAAGCATGCAGCATTTAGGGTGTGGGTTATGGTTGTTTAACGCCACTTTCAAAAATATTTAGGTGATGTCGTGGTGGTCACTTTTAATTGGTAAAGGAAACTGGAGAAAACCAGCGACCTGCTGCAAGTTACTGACAAACTAGATCACATAATGTTGTATCGAGTACACTTCGACATGAACAGGATTGGAACTCATAACGTTGGTGGTGATGGGCACCTATTGCATAAGTTGCATTATGAAGGAGTGGATTGATAATTCTATTTGTGTTGTGTTGTTGGAGTGAGCTGACACTATACAATTCCAACCCAGTTTGTTGATCATCATCTCGTAACACAGTATCTTGTTCTAGCCATGATATAATGAAACATTTCTCAGTAACACAGTAACCTGTTCTAGCCATGATATAACTGAAACATTTCTCAGTAACACAGTAGCCTGTTCTAGCCATAATATAACTGAAACATTTCTCAGTAACACAGTAACCTGTTCTAGCCATGATATAACTGAAACATTTCTCAGTAACACAGTAACCTGTTCTAGCCATGATATAACTGAAACATTTCTCAGTAACACAGTAACCTGTTCTAGCCATGATATAACTGAAACATTTCTCACTTGGCGTTGTACAACAGTCACTCACTCACTCGCTTGATAAATCATTCCCAAGGTCTGTCGGACATGTGGTAATGTCCATTCAAAATTGGTTTGGTCCAGTAAAACGTTATTCATTACTGAACCAAATGACCAGTAGGAATCTGTGGAGTATGTGAATGTCCTGTAAACTTGATCCTGGGTCCAGTAATTTGTACTCCTTTCCTGGACATTCAACTTCAGTTTACCTTGGAAAACATTGCTTGAAGGTACCTACATGTATATTAATCAATAAAAATCTTACTTTTATTTTATTTTATCAACAAATTTATCTAATGATGAATTTATTAAAATCTTTCTCCATTTTTTTTTCATCACAGATACCAAGTTCAAACGAGGGTAAGGAGTGGTTCTGGTACATGGATAAATCAGTGACGACAGAATTATTGGAAGGTGTGTAATGTACACCACATAAAATCTGTTGTCTAAGACTTTTCTGATTTAAACATAAGTAAGAAACTGCCAGGTAAGTAACAGAAGGACCTCAAAAATCTCTCCTGTTTTTGTCGTATGTTAATTTTATTCGTCGCTAATTTTGTTTTAAAAGAAGAACCTCAAAATATCTCCTGTTTCTGTCATATATTGGTCTAATGTAATTTTAATATCGTCGCTAATTTTGTTTTAAAAGAAGGACCTCAAAATATCTGCTGTTTTTGTCGTATATTGGTCTAATGTTAATTTTAGTCGTCGCTCATTTTGTTTTAAAAGCCCTGATGAAAACTTATTTTGGTTGTGGAATATGATAATTTGACCCCCACTTTGGATACTATCTGTAGGTCTTTGTGTTTTTACAGTCCTTGGAATGAAAATTTGAATTTACTGGGCCGAATTAAATTTTGAATTTATTTTTATATATATTTAAAGCCACACCAAATTGATGTCTTGTTCGACGGAATCGCCGCTCTGATTATTGCCGATTTTATATTTTTTGGAAAGAAATCGTATCCGGTCCGGTATTTTTCGTATATTTTGTTAGCGGTAAACATTTCCGGTTCGGTTTTTTTTCGATGGTAGCAGACGATTAGCTGATTAAACACATATTAGATGTGCAAAATTATGGATGATTCCACGAATGTTTTAAGTTCTGTTTGGGAAAATGGGAAAATAATCAAACCAAATACGCTATACAAATTGAAAAAATCGAAAAGCTTTGGTGAATTATTTGAAAAAAACTATTGATGTCTTGTAATAAATCAAAAGGATCATTCATAGGCAGAGTGTCGAGGCAATATCTTAATTCTTATAACCAGTGTAGTAACATGTACAGTACAATTATTTACGGAAATGGAAGAAAACGAAAGTTTCATCAAAGTAGGAGAAATTCGGGGACAAAAACAAAATGGGGCACAAGAAGACAAATACCAACAAAGTACAACATCACATAAAAAACTAAATAAAAACATTGAACAGCAACACAGACCCCTACAAAAACTGGGTGAACTCAGGTGCTTCAGAAAGGTTAACAGTTCCTGCTACTTGTACAACACCCGCCATGTTGTTCATCGTCAACGACATGTATATAGAATACAGTGGTTTCCATACAAACGGTTTTAGCCAGGAGGACACACATATTTGTTTTACACATTATAATTTTGCACAATATTTTCAGCATATCATATACGGGACACAACCAATCTAAACTAGTTCCTTTTGCGGGGAAATGTTTTTTCGCTTCATCATTTAATAAAAGATATTAAAAAAATTCGCTCGCCGCCTCACTATTTTTGTCTGCAAAATCCGAAGAACAAGAAAAAAAATTGGTGTGACCTATATATATAACAAAAACTGAAAAATTTACTGGTCTGCGGTTAGTAATAATTCGCATAAAGCTGTAACTGAAAGGTCATTTAGTGAAAACATGCTGGTCGCTTTGTAATGCTCCAGTATATTTTAAACTATTTTTAGTTAATTATTCAATAATTTGATAGGCACACAGGCAAACCTGCCAACAATTACGATTTTAGCGTATTTTTTTATGATTTTTCGTCCTAAATTATGTTGTTACGCTTTCAATACTCAAATTACAATTTTGAACAAAATCTGGAATTTTTCCCTTTCCCGTTCCGAATCATTTAAAGACTTTATATATAGACGATTTTTTAAAACGTTTTAAAGATTCTGATCATTGTTTTGTCAAAATGGCAGAGAAAAAAGATGTTGCAGAAGTTATCTCCAGCATTGATTGAGGTCTTCTCGATGGCCTGTGGCCCCCAGACCCCCTGGCTTATTACTCTTTTCTCTCAAAAGGGGTTGGCAGATCTGCACAGGCTGTTAGAATTTAATTTTTTGTTTATATTAAAAGTTGCCAATATTCTATGTTTTATATTAATAAAATGTTCTGAACAAAAAGCCAGGTTTATGATATTATGAAAAATTTCAACTGCAAGATATCTTTATGGTTTTTTAAATCGTTTAGGTCTTATATTGGGAAACATTTTTTTTGTCGTTAAAATAATGGCCTGTGTGCCTTTAATTGGTACAATCTAGAACGCCTCAAAAGTTAATTATCAATGATATTTTAGCTTAGAATAAAAACTTGTTGTTTAATACTGTTAATCTGATTTGATGGGATAAACTTTGAGTGACCATGGACCAGGAATAGTGAGATGACAGAGTTAAGAAAACGTATATCGAGTCAGGGGAGTTTTATCGTTCTGTTTACAGCAAGTGCCTGTTGATTCAAGGTGACCGTTAAGTTTGACTACAACATTTTTATTCCTTAAATATTTCAATAAAAAATAGTGGGGAAAAAATCTTAATTCACTATATCAAATTATTAAGCTTGCGACTCCTATAATTGACAAAAAGACTTTTCTTTGTTTTTTTAAGACAAAGAAAATAGGCCTTGAATCTTTCATAATTTTCATGTCACTAATTCCAGAAAACAATATAAATAAGTTCCTTGCCATCACCTGTTACTCCTTCCAAAAATTAAAAGAAATATATAAGTTTGTTATGGTGTAAAATGTATCCATTTGTTCCTTCTTAAAGAGGAGATGCTTGTCCATCCTTAGTAAACAGGAGATACATGTACAGTTAAGTCTTGTTCATCTTGAGTATGCAGGAGACAGTCGTAAAATGAGAGATCATTTGATTTAGGAGGGTGCTATAATTTTCTGATTATCTTGACGTACTCCAGTAATGAAAACTTTCAGAGTTAAAAGGAACAAGATTTGACTCCAAACGGAATCATACCTTTAACTTTGTCTAAGCAGTAGTAGCTTTTCAGTTATGTGAACAAGGTTTGACTCTCTTAATGGAATGGTTTGAACACTAATGGAATCATATATATGCCTTATTCTAGGTAGTAACAACTTTTCAGTTTGTGTGTTATGTATATAGACAGAGCCAGTAAAACTAATTTTGATAACGGTAAATTCACAGATTGACGTTGAGAAATATTCAACTGTTATCCAGTAATCTTTGGCTACAGGTTTTACGCCATTTATTTTATATTACAAGTTCTAATTAGTGTTTTGTATATATCAAGTTTTATGGTTAAATCAATGCATGAAATTTGATACAGAAATAACTTAATTTAAAAGACCTCACAGATTCTGCCTGCAAGTTCATAAAATTTAAGTTTATGGTGTTTGACAATATTTCAGTTATATCGTGGTGGTTAGTTTTATTATACCTCCGCTCCCCGAAGGGGAAGGGGGGTATACTGTTTTACCTCTGTCCGTCCTTCCGTCCGTCCAAGATATTTTACGTCGCATTTTTCTCAGTAACTGTTGATGGCAGAAATCTGATATTTTTGGTGGAGAAAACCGGAGTACCCGGAGAAAACAACTGACCTGCCACAAGTCACTGACAAACTTTATAGCGTAATGTTGTATCGAGTACACCTCGCTTGAGTGGGATTCGAACTCACAACTAACTAATTGCATATTTAGCTATAAATCCAAATACCATACGATCACGACTGCCCTACGTTTAATTCATATTTAATACTAAGTGAATTAATACAGCATAACACAAACTTGTTAACAAAATGTTAATTAGATGAGGTCAAAGTTCATCTGAAAACAAATTTGATCCTATATTCAATTCAATATGTGATTAAAGAAAATTTGTTTTCTGTCAATGGAATAACGTGTATTATAAGATAAAACTATTGTTGGCTTACATTTCAACACCATACATAGACTTATTTATTCTTAAAAAAAAAAACCGATGAAATCTGCCGATCGCTGCTTTTATTTGAAACAAATATAAAGAGAAAAAAAATTGTTTCGCTTCATTGTGAACAAAAAATGCATTAAAAATACTGGTAAAAAATAAAATCTTAAGGAAATATACATTTATTTTTATTGCTATTCTTTCTCAACATAGCACTGCATATAGTCCACAGTAACATGCTCATCTCCAGTACGTTAGATCATGGTTTTGAGCTTCTGTCGTATCAAACCAAAGACTATAAAATGGTATTTGCTGCTTCTCCTCTTAGCACTAAGGATTAAGGATTAAGAGAAAGGGTGGATGGCTCGTAATCAGGTTTAATACAAAGCGGACCTCATCATTATTTCATTGTAAGCTGAAAAATTTGTCATTTGCCATTAAACAACAATCACTCGCTCAATATCAATGAGGAGTACAACTTGTATTTCAAAACGAGCGAGATGCACATAACCTAACTTAGGATAAACTCATGGAGAGTAGAGCCGAACTTGGGATAAACTCGTGGAGAGTAGAGGTGAACTTGGGATAAACTCAGACGTTTATCACTGTTATTAAGATTATTTATTTTATCTTTATAGATCTGACACAAGAGTTTCTCAACATATTAGACCAGTGTCCAAGTAAGCTAAAGAAAAAGATACTCATGTGGAGGGTAAGTTGGGGAAAATATATAAATAGATTGATAAATTTTTTTAAATCTTTCTCCGCCATTATAAAATTAAGGCAAAATGATTTATTTTTTATTCAGGGGGAAAAAAGTATGTACATGTATAAACAACCAGTTACAATTCTGTATTAAAATATGTTGCAATGCATATATATGTATATGGCTAGTTATTGAATAGTAGTGAGTGAGTGATTGTTGTTTACTGCCAAATAACAATTTTTCAGCTATTATCATGGCAAGAACAAGTCCACTTTGTATAGACAAACATGCTTAAATGGATTTTTATAATACTAGCTCTCTGAAACAACAGTCTGTAGGTAGACGCATCACTCCACTCCAGCACATTATCTTGATTCCGAGTCAACCCGTCTTTTGCTCTTAATCCTTATTACTGCATTCTTCGTAGTGAATCAGCAAATACCATTTTGATAAGTTTTTGGTTTGACCCAACTGGGACTCGAATTCACAATCTATCGCACTCAAGGCAGGCACGCTAACCATTACACCACTGACACAGTTGTTATGGATAATATTTATTATGTCACCTGCGACCACTATTAACAAACCGTTGCTTATTAATAGATGCTGCCAGCTGTTTTTTACATTCAGTGAACGTATCACCACTTAAGGTGGGAGTTTGAATCCTCTTCATGGCGTGGTGTACTCGATACAACATTATGTGATAAAGTTTGTCAGTGACTTGCTACAGGTTGCTGGTTTTCTCAGGGTACTCAGGTTTTCTCCACCAATAAAACTGACTGCCGCAATGTAACTGAAATATTGTTGAAAGTGGCATCAAGCACCATAAATCAAACCAATTAGTGAGCATGACATGAAGCACTCATTTACATATCTCCCGAAGGTTGAATTGAGTATTTTATTTGTCCTGCACTAGAAGTGATCTCCCCTTTTGGAGGCTTTGTACCACCCTGGGGAGAAACTAGGAAGGGAGGCTGATATTGCAATTTACCAGCATGCCCGTATACCCTCTGCAGATTAGTGTTAATTCCCCCACTCCTCCTTTTTTAATAGGGATGAGTTTTGATCTTTTAAGATATCTTTAATATCACCATCAATATAAAAAAAAATGTAATAAGATTGTATGATTATATCATTATGGGGGGCTTTTTGTCAGGGGGCTTTTGTCCTGTTCCCCAGTCAAACATGCTTTAGTGACCACCTCTACTAAGCAATAACTTGTATTGTGTGACCTTAATTTTTATTTCCCCTCACAGTGCATTTCATATCAATTAAACCTATATTAAGCGACCACCTGTCTGGTGTGACCATATCTGACTGTTCCCTTGGAAGGTTAAAAAAAGGCTGGTTTGAAATGGGGGGGGTTTTTCAGGAAATTTTCACATTATTGATTTTTTTTTGTCTATTTCAGTCGGGGAAAGACAGAGAAAAACTAGTGGATGAGATGGATCCAATGCTTCATGAGAAAAAGGTGAAAACAGAACCATCCACATCCACAAGATCTCATCCATCATCTCATCATCACACAATGAGCAATCATGACCGGAAAAGTGATCACCACAAATCCTCGTCAGAACACCACGGAAGTAAGGCATCGCCTGGAAAAAATGTCACTAAAACTGCTGTTGACAGCAAGAAAAATAGTGTGTCTGTTCCAATAGTCCCAACAGTTAAAGAGGAACCTCCGGTTGAAGTCAAATCAGAACCGATCGTGGACACTGTGTTGCCCGCAACAAGCGTGGAAACACCGGTGACGGCAACTACGACAACTATTACAACCAAAGAGTATCGAGAAAGAAGAGAACGAGAGAGATTGTTGGGTATTAACAAACCTAAAGACCAGTTGGCAGCGATCAAATCTGAAAAATCAACGCCAGAGATAGATATAAAACAACAAACATCCAGTAGGCATCTGTGGACTGATATACAAAAGCAAAGTGAAAAACTTTCAAACGATGTTGCAAGGCAGGGTGATCGTCACACACCAGATGTTCAAAAACAAGGTGATAGGCACACTCCTGAAGTTATCAAGCATAGTGATAGACGTACACCCGAAGTCATCAAACGTGAAGATCGTCATAAACATAAAGAAAAACATCCTCCTGATTTATCCAAACACACTCCTGATGCAGAAAAGCATCGAAAATCTAGTTCACATAAACTTCATGAGGGTAAGAGACATGGTCATGAAGTAACTAAGCATTCTCATTCTAAGCATAGTGAAAACAAACACTTGCCTGACAATGATTCTAACAAACATGTAATAGTAAATCACGAATCAAGCACTGAAATAGGCAAAATACGAATTAAAGCTGAACATGGTTCACTTCCGCAGGACAATGAAAGCGGTAAAATTCGTATTAAAACTGATCAAGGTGGCTCACCTGTTGTGAAACAAGAAGCTGAGCTGGTTCCTGGTTCAGAAACAAAGATTCGAATTAAAACAGAGTCTGGCATATCGCCACGAATTAAGGCAGAACCGGGAGTTTCACCACGGGTCAAAGTTGAGCCTGGCATTTCTCCAACGGTTTCTCAAGATGCTGCTTCTCCACTTAAAATGAAAATAAAAAATATATCAAAAGAACATCATAAAAGTTCTCATTCGGAACAGAAAGTGCCAAGTTTAAAAATATCTTCCAAAATGTTGACTGAATCTCGCCACGGTGACCACAGGTTGCATAGTGAACACAAGTCTCACAAATCAAAGCATTCGGACAAAGAGCATCACAAAAGTCACACGGGGACCAACGGCAAACCAGAGCTGAAACTAACATTAAGTATGTCTGCAATTAATAAACACAAAAGTGATTTGGAAACCAAAAAACATCACAAATCCAGTCACTCGGAAAGAAGTTCTAGTGATGAAAAACACTCAGGAAAATCTGCTCATTCAAGTTCTCACCAAAGGAGAGAATCGTCTCATAGTTCAGGCAATCGTAAAAGGCTTATGAGTCCTAATGCTGATGCTAATGCTCAAAGTAAGAATAAAATGTCGAAAACTGACACAACGGGCATGAATAGGACTTCATCAGATTATTCTGTTGTTAGTATGGATCTGTCTGACTCAACATCAGCGGATGGGGGATGTAGTGCTTTGAATGGCGATAGTGTAGTCAATCAGAAACAGGCTCTAGACCAACAGATACAAGCTATGAGTCAAGTTATAGACCTGTTTAAATCAAATAATCCAATTCTAGCCAATAGTTTACCAAGCACGCCGACAACACCAACATGTCCTCCTCCACCGCCACCACCACCAGCTGTACCACCCCCACCCCCACCACCATTGCCTCAATCACAGTTGTATCAAGCATATCCAGGTCAACAATACGGAAATCCGTTTTCCACGGGACAGCAGTATGTGCAGCCTCAGTATGGATACCAGCAGGCGTTGTTTGATTTTGACTTTTTATCAGACGAGCCTTTACCTCCACTGCCATACGACCCCCCTGCCCGTCCTCCTTCTCCTCCGTTGCCTCCACCCCCATTTTGATTTCAGCTTAATTTTAGGTATTATTTGTCAATTTGTACTTATTTAATTTTATTACGAGAGGCATTATCGTCAAGTGCTAGTATCCGATTTTATGATGCATTAACAGTGTATTTTGTATTTACCGCCGCTAGTGTTGTCAGCCGCGAGACTCAAATTGCAAGTCTTCTGCTCATTCCACAAGGTTTGTGTAAATATGTTCAACATGCGTCTTATGGTCCCAATTTATATAGTAATGGACCAGTTTATGAGTTAATCAGGCTCTACCAAAATGAAGGACGATACAGTAGTCCCCGTCTTATAAGGTAACCCCTTTTGAAATGGGAAAAAAAATGGCAGAATAAGAGGTGTGGCCTCTCTTCAGGGGGCAAATTAAGTAGTAGTCCCCCTCTTATAAGGCAACTCATTTTGCTATGGAAAAAAATTGTCTAATAAGAGGTGTGACCTCTCTTGAGGGAGAAAATTAAGTAATAATTTACTATTCCAGTTCATCTGGTCTGATTAAGAGGGGTGTTCTTTGTTGGGAGGGGTCTAATAAGAGGAGGACTACACTGTATTTGATGGAATAAAGTAAGTTGCCAAGTATTGAATGGTGTTGTTTAGAGTATATGAGTATCATCTAATGTTACTGTTTTCTGTTAATATTGTCTGCTTCTAAGATATAACTGAAATATTGTTGAAAGTGGCATTAAACACCATACACCTGGTTCTTAGGCTTTTACATCTGTTTCTGTCCTACTTTTAAATTTTTTCCTATCTGCTTCTTGCAGATTGCCAGAAAAATATTCATACAGAAAATAATCAAAAACTGATTCAGAAAGATGAAAAATATGGCTACAGTGTTTGTTTTTACACAAACTCGGGAGGGATTGCTATCTTTTTGGAGGGGCAGTCATCAACGACGTCTGTCAACTTTTCACATTTTGCCTCCAATTCTTTGGGAAAGACTAATAATATGATTTGATGGTGCAGTTGATTTTAATATTTCTAATCTTAACTTTAAATAAAAACCTTTTCAAGTAAAGAAAAAATAGTCTAATTTTGTTAGTTAAAAAAAAATGTTTTATTTTGATGATTGAAAATTTTAAACAGAAAGCCTACTAAGGCAAACAAAAAAATTACATGGGTTCCCGCTAACCCTACCGACCCTAATTTTTTGTGCCTACCCTAAATTTTTATTGACCATTTTTGAACAAGCACTAATATATTAGTCAGAATGTGTCCTGTGTAGAAACTAGCTAAAAATATTTAAAAAAAAATAAAATCTTTTTCCTACTTACCGACCGTAATGTTTTAGAACCCAGTTAATTTTTTTCTTGGCCTAATATTATGTTGTTAAGAAAAAAAGGGTGGGGAGCATTGTGGCACCAGCAATGTAATCATAATGTTATTCTCTGATGTCCATGTCTAAGCCATAATATTGTCCTGTGAAAATGTGTCCGATTGTATCTTTTTCAAATGAAAAATCCACAACAGACCAAAAGAAGTCACCTCTGCGCTTTATTCTGTCCTCGGACTTTATCATAGAAAACAATTGTAACATAGGACACTAGGGGTGTAACGATACACTTTTTCCACAAGCGATACGTATCACGATATTTGAT
Organism: Bathymodiolus septemdierum; assembly: GCA_963383655.1. Taxonomy (NCBI): domain Eukaryota; kingdom Metazoa; phylum Mollusca; class Bivalvia; order Mytilida; family Modiolidae; genus Bathymodiolus; species Bathymodiolus septemdierum. The sequence continues at coordinate 48,935,732 of OY726529.1, read as the reverse complement.
ATGTATCACGATACGTTTTATAGGAAACTGTAACTATTCCTTGAAGTCCATGCTGATCGACATGGGTGCTGCCATGTTTTTTTTATATGAGGTCGCTTACGTACTAGCGGAAATTATAAATATTGGATTAATTAATTTTAAAAGAAGAAAATGGAAGTTCAACACTACTTTTTTTTTTTTAAATGAGCATCATATCGTTTCTATTGTAAGCGGCCTCCATGTATCGTGAACCGAACAGTCCCCAAAATAATCGTGATTTCGGTACATACGGTGAATCGTTTCCCCCTTATAGGACACTATTTCACGGCGGACACTATTTAATCCTACAGCTGCAGGTGATTTATTTTCATACTCGATTACAATTACAATTATACACAACAAAAGATAATAACTGAAATATTGTTGAAAGTGGCGTTAAACACCATAACCTTACGCCCACCCTCCTACAATTATACATGACGTTTGATCAAAATACAGGTCACAATATGAAAATCCGTAACCAAGCATTTTGGACTGTTCCATCTTTTTTGTTGTTGAAAAACTGACTGCATTTCAAATAGTACCATAAAAACCTCTTCACTACTTTGTACATGTACGCATAGTATCTGTAGCAAATGGTCTGATAGTGGTAGTTCCATATAAGGTAATATTTTTGATCTCATTGTTAAATATAAGGTAATATTTCTGGTCTCGTAGTTCCATATAACGTAATATTTCTATAGGAGAGATCTTTTTTTATTAGCTCACCTGCCCCAAAGGGACATGTGAGCTATTGCTACCACTGGGCATCCGTCGTCCGTCTGTCGTTAGCTTTTTGCATTTTAATCAACTCCTCTAAAACCACTTGGCCAATTTGAACCAAACTTTGGTGGAATGGTCTTTGGATGGCTCCCTTCCAAAATTTTGTCTGGTGATCCCGACTTCCAACCAAGATGGCCACCAAGCTAAAAATAGAAAAAAAAGGGGGGGGGGTGAAATTTTTATTGTCCATTGCTGCTTTAGTATAAGTCAAAATGAGCTCAAATTTTAACTGCAGCTACATGGCAAGGAGTAGTTTAACACATATTCTGGGTTTTTCTGTGAAATTTTTCTTTCAGCCGATTTATACCGATTATGCAAATTAGGCATATTTTGATAAAAGATCACATTTAAGTCTCCTCTGAAACTACTGAACCAAATTAAACCAAACCTGGCAGGGATGGTCCTTAGGTGGGTCCCTTTCAAAATTGTGTCCGACAGCCCCTGCCCTCCATTCAAGATAGCTGCTGTTGCTAAAAATAGAAATTTCTTCAATTGTCCATTGCTGCTTTAGTACAAGTCAAAATGATCTCAAATTTTAGCTGCAGCTACATGGCAAGGAGTAATTTAACATATGTTCGGGGTTTTTCTGTGAAATGTTTCTTTCAATCGATTTATACCGATTATGCATATATTCCGTTTTTGCTACCACTGGGCGTCCGTCGTCCGTTTGTCATTAGCTTTTTGCATTTTAATCAACTCCTCTAAAACCACTGGGCCAATTTGAATCAAACTTTGGTGGAATGGTGCTTGGGTCCTTTCAGAAATGTGTCCGACAATCCCCCCTGCCAACCAAGATGGCTGCCATTACTAAAAATAGAAAATTCGGCAAAAAGTCACTTAAAAATTATCTTCTCTGAAACTGCTTGGCCAATTGGGCCCAAACTATGGTGGAATGGTCTTCAGATAGTCCTCTTTGAGAATTGTGTCCGATGACCCCGGCCGCCAACCAAGATAGCCGCCACTACTAAAAATAGAAAATTTGGCAAAAAATCACTTAAAAAATATCTCCTCTGAAACAAATGGGCCAATTGGGCCCAAACTATGATGGAATGGTCTTTAGGTGGTCATCTTTCAGAATTGTGTCCGACGACCCTGGCTGCCAACCAAGATGGCCACCGTTAGTAAAAATAGAAAATTCAGCAAAAAATCACTTAAAAATTATCTCCTCTGAAACTGCTGGGCCAATTGGGCCCAAATTATGGTGAAATGGTCTTTAGATGGTCCCCTTTCAGAATTATATCCGACAACCCCGCCCGCCAAAGAAGATGGTGGCCATTGCTAAAAATAGAAGATTAACGTTTATTTTTTGTCTGATTTTGATGCAGTTTTTTCTTTAGATTCCTTATTAAATTATCTTTCAGTAATATGTCAACGGATTTGACTATGTACAGAATCTTCCATATACTTAGCAATAATTATGGGTTTTCTATTTTGGGGCCAACTTTTAGCCAGGTGAGCGATTACAGGCTCCTAGGAGCCTCTAGTATCTTAAGTTTTTATTACTATTACAGGGTTGATATCTCTGCTAGTCCAGTGTCCCCATGGTATCATCTGCCCAGTAGTCAGTGTTTCAGCACCGACATGGTTTATTACATATATTTATTATTGAAATTTACAGATCTTAAATAATATTAATGATTAAACCTAAGGTTCTCCTCCCTCAAGCATAGGTAACCTTAGCTGATATTGGCTATCCTGTTTAGGCACTTTATCCTAAGATTCTTTTGTAAAGCCAGGTAGCTCAATGAGTTGGGTAGTTGGATTACCTAACAACTCGTACAAGCCTATCACCAATACGGCGTGGATTCGCGTCCGGCTTTGTAAATTACAAAAAAGGGTGCACTCGACTTGTAGTTGCAAGTGATAAAGTTTACCAGTTACTTGCCCATGGTCGGTGGTTCTCTCGGGATACTCCGGCTTCTTCCACCACTAAAACTGGTCGCCATGATATTGCTGAAATATTCTTGAAAGTGGCGTTAAACACAATAAATCATATCAGATCAAATCTTTTGTAAAGGATTGGGCTTTCCGATCTTTTGACTAAGAACGTTTATCAAGAAACATTTCATGTGCACATATTTTTTTATACTTTGTTTCTGAAAAAAACATCTTGAACCCGATTGCACATTGACGATATAGCTGAAATACTGCTAAAGTTGGTGTAAACACCAATTAATCAATCGATCAAAGCTATTAATAATAATCACTTCTCTATCTTCCACACAGTATAGTTTTACATTGGTCATTTCAAATTTTTGCTACATAATTCTGTAAAAGAAGCTTTTTCATGTAAGAAGGCACTTAATATATAGCTGTTTTACTCTGCCACTTAATTGTGCCTGTCCCAAGACAGGAACTGGATTTCCATCATTATATGTCGTCTGTGAAAATTAATCGTTCGTTTTGTTGATATTGGTGGAATTTTTTTACCATCATTGGTTTAAACTTTCTTTTCATAATTTTATGGTGTCGTTTGTCCCGTGAATCGTTGAAATTGTGGACATTTAATATATAATTCTTAGGAAATGGCAATCATTTTTCTCGCAATCTTTTAGATTATATTTACTGATTTCATTTAATTCAGAAGAAATGTTTGGGTCAATAATTTGACAAAGCTAAGAGATGCAAGTTTCTTTCGCTTATGTGAAATTCAACATCTTGTAATTTCATTCCTCTATGTTGCACTCGATAAAAGACAGGCTTTCCCACACTCGTGAAAGATATTACTCAATCTCTTTTAGCACCTTGTTGAAGAATCTTTTACGTAATCTAAATAGAAATGAGTAGAAATTTTCTCTTAAAAACTCCCATGTTTCTGGCAATAGTGGGTTGATTTTAGGAGTTTATGTAATTGACACATTTTTAAATCGTTATTTAGCAAATAGAAAATAATACCATTTAATCATTCTAGATTTTTGTTTAAAAGCAGAGTAAGAATGACTTCCGAAACTCATACCATAGACCAACCTATTTTTTATTTGGCAAATAAGGCAGACTGTTCTGTTGGAAAAAAATCTATAGTCAGATACAAAAGATTGTTTATACTATCGACATTCTGATTATTATTTTTATATGCCCGTCTTTAAGACGGGACGTATTATGGTATACCAATGTCCGACTGTCTGTCCATCGTCCGTTTCACATGTCGCGCTCTAACTTAAGAACCCCTTGGCCAATTCACTTCAAATTTCAGAGTTATTGGAATTGATGGTCTTACGGTCTGTATACTTTATGGTGAAATTTCGAATTTTCATTCCAGAGTTATGGGACTTTATTCATCAAATTGTAGGCGATTTTTCGTATGTCATGCTGTAAATTGAGAACCCCTTGGCCAATTCACTTCAAACTTAGCACAGTTATTGGAATTGATAGTTTTACGGTCTGTATACTTTTTGGTGAAATTTAGATTTTTCATTCCAGAGTTATGGGAAAGAAAGTCTTTATGAATGTTGACGACGGGCGTATCATGCGCTCTTGGCGCAGCTGTTTGTTTTGATCTGTTATATGTAGCAATTTTTTCCCCAATATTAAGGAAATTCACATTTGTATACTTATCGACATTCTGATTTTTTTGTTTTGGTAGCAATATTTTTCCCAATATGAAGCAATTTAAAGCAAACATCACTGGATTATTTCTTAAAGTTAAAGCTGTAACAGCTTATTTGAGAAATACTTCAAAAATAGGATTTTATCTTGTGGTTTTTTCTGTATTTTTTTCAATTAAATTTTTTTTTTTTTTTTTTTTAAAGAAAAGATTGAATCATAATATAAAGAAGTAATATGTCTGTATGTTTAAGGGGAATGATTTAATATGCTACAGATGGACAATACATGTATTTATACATATCATTTAATTACTCTGTATTTTTAAAGTAAGGAACATGACAGTGAACATCAATGGCCACACCCATTTACATTATTGCTAATGCTATCGAGCCCCATTATATATAAATGGAACTACATGTAAATACAAAATACTACCTCCCATATTCAGGTGAAATGATACTGCTTTCTTAATAGCTATTCATTTTTGCATGCACTTTTATTTTCTTCGGCCCGTTTCACAGGGATGATTTTTCTCAGTTATTTAAGTGATTTCAGCTATTTTCCTTTAAAAAAAAAACACAAAAAAGTCAAAAATGGACCTTTTGAAAGGGTGTGTAGATGGTTTCATCTATTTTTCATTGATTTTCAATTTTATTTTTATTTTCTAACCAGAATCATCCCTGCTTTCAAAATGTACTGAAATTTGAACTCTGCATGATAAACGTATGTTACTGCACAATGCTGGGCACTGATGCACCTATATTGGTACATCTGGCTCACAATCTGATGTTAGATTTTATCTTAACCAGTTGAGTAATTGTGGAATGTATTATAGAGCTATTGGTAAAATAAAGAGTGATGCAAAGATAACTTAATTTGACCTTTTCCCAGTACCGCCACAATATAACTGAAATATTGTTGAAAGTGGCATTAAACACCATAAACCAATCTTTTCCTAGTGTACTGGTAGATAAAAATATACCTTGGCTACATGTAGTTTGCAAAAATGATGTGATTTATAATGGGTACAACAACATTTGGGGCATTCATTTACAGCCATATCCCTTAATTTAAACATATTTTATTCAGATAAACATGACATTGATTGGGCCAAAGTTGTCCCTACTTACAAAGCCCTCCTCCCCATATCACAACAATCATATCACTTGCTTCAGGAAATGTTTTTTTTTACCAGGAAAATGATCTGCCATTTTTCTGAATGTTAAAGATTGATACTTAACTATGAACAGTAAGATCATTCTTTGGGGGAACTATTGTTTTTTTTCTGATCATTTTTATATTTTGTAATTTCATAAATACTGAAATTTTGAATTGTATTTTTTTTTTATTATTATAAATTTGTAGTATTATGTTAATATTTATACCCAAAAAAAAATTGATTAATATAAAAAGTAAAAATCTGCGCCTCATATATCATACAAACATATAAAAAAAATAGATTAAAAAAAAATCACAAATATTCTATTACAAAATAAATATATATATATATATATATATATATATATATATATATATATATATATATATATATATATAAAATGCATTCTTAATTAATGTTGATGATAGTAAATATGCCTTATAAATGAAATATTGTTCAAAGTGGTGTTAAACACCATAAAACCAGCATTTACAAGGGTCAAATCTTTCTTCAAATTTGTTTCAAACTTTAACTGCATATTTTTCAACTTGCGATTTAATGAAGTGATGATATCACATTGGCTATCAACTTGTATTGTGTTTCTTGATTAATAGTCAAACCTGTATTAAGTGGTCGCCTTTGGGACAAAGAAAAATTGTCCTTATTAGACAGGTGACCTCTTAAAACAGGTTCAATATATATGAAATTTTCTTTCACATGAAGAGAAAAAGGTGACCTTTTAATACAGGTGACTGTATGGGCAGGTATGACTACTTTCAAAATATTTTACTATACAGAAATGTTATTCACCAAGAGATCCAAACATACATTTTTATTTCACCTGTTAATGAAATGTGGTTGTTTATAAATAAAAAAAAAAAAATGTGACAGACTGTTGTATCAAGGTTTAAAAAAAAATGTTTATGCATTGTACTATGTGTACCTTAATTGGTTGTGTGTATAGAATCCATTGATGTATAATACAGACCTTCTCATTGGTCACTACAATGATGTATAATACAGACCATCTCATTGGTCACTACAATGATGTATAATACAGACCATCTCATTGGTCACTACAATGATGTATAATACAGACCATCTCGTTCATTCATTACAATGATGTATAATACAGACCTCATTGGTCACTACAATGATGTATAATACAGACCATCTCATTCATTCATTACAATAATGTATAATACAGACCATCTCGTTCATTCATTACAATAGAAATATATGTTTGATTTTGTATAATTATCACCAGAAATGAATGCTTTGTTCTAAGTAACTTCGTCCAAACAGCTAGAAAATGAGGATTTGTGTACTCTGTATAGTGTTTCCCATGTTTTGTTGGTTTTTTTTAAATCAATGAGCACTTTATTTTCAAATCACCCTGTTAAAATTTGTTCACGCCACGATATAGCTGAAATGCTGCTAAAGTTGGAATTAAACACCAATAAATCAATCAAATCGCCCAGTAAGTAAAAAAAAAAAAAAGGGGGGGGGGGGGGGTATGCTCGGCTGATCACAGTAAGAACTTTCGTCTCTGAATCACCCAGGTAATTACTCGGAATTAAGGGGGAAAAACGAATTGAAGACAGCTGATTTATACAGTAGTAGAGGAATGATAATTTTTATCCTTTTGTAATATGATGTCTAAGAGTCGGTAAATTTTTCTCTGATTTTTGTGTGTATTATTAATCAAGTAGGCAGGTATTATTTATATTCACCCAGATTGTATAATTCAAATACATATATATGAAAATATATATATACTATCTTTGATTTGTTTTGCAAAAATGGATTTCTCATAGAAATTTCACATCAAAAGACAAATATTTAAGTCTGAGATCGAGATGCTTTGAGTAGCCCATTTCAATCAAATCGTGTCACTGATATTATCGAGGATTTGTCTAGGTACATCAGCATAATGTCTCATAGTTACATGTAGAAATCAAATGTATGGGAAAAAAAATGTGTCCAGGTGACATTGAGAGAGAGAGAGAGAGAGAGAGAGAATGTGAGTGAGGGGGCTCTTAACATGGGCAACCACCTGAACATATACATACACCAGGATATCGACTATATATTACAGTGCAACACCATGTACACAGTATGCTTGCTTGCTTGCTTGACACCATATCACTTTTTTTTTCTCATCGTGAAGTTTCTTTTTCTTTTACAATTCATGTAAATCAATTGTGAAAGTAGATATTTTGTTGAAATGAAGGGGGACAGTGTTTTGTATCAATTTGTTGATGCTAATTTTAGATACATCATTTTTTTTATGTTCATGAATAAATGACTCATAAGATTGGGTTTGGTATATTGTCGTGGTGACAAAAAAATGTTTTTACAAAAAAAATAGGCTTGCATTTGTTGATTTGTATTTATAGAAGAAAGTAATACACATTCATCAATATGCTTGATACATCATGTATAACTTGTTCATAATAAATTTACACAAATGTTACTTGTTCTTTCTTTTTTTTAGCTCGCCCCTGACCCAATGGTTCATGTGAGATTTTGTCATCATTTTGTGTCTGTTTGTCATTGTCCTAATGTTTTACATTTCATTCTTCCTCTGTGGAATCACTGGGTAAATTAGAACCAAACTTGATAGGAATATTCATTAAATGGTCCTCGTCAAAATTTGTGGGTTTCCCCCCAACTCGAAATCCATCACATGAATAAGAGAACCAAAGGGGTCAAATAGGGTGTGTCCATATATATATTGGTACAGAAAGGGACATACCGTGATTGATCACTCCGAGAGACATAATTTTTAATCCTTTAGACATATCATCACGGACATAAACCCACTGTGATAGACCTAAAAAGGACCATAAAACAAGGTGGTAGGGATTAAATTTTATGGCTCTAGGTCACTTGTGCACCGATTGATATTTTGCCGCCAATTAAGAGATTAGCGTTACCTGTTGACTTAATATCGTAAGCCGTAATTATTGCTACTGAAGGATGTATTTTTGACAATTAATTTTGTATCCTCTTGCTGTTAATATTTGACTTGCTTTTCATTGCAAAAGAATGTCTGTCTAGTTATCGTTTTCGTTTGTTTTAGAAAGTTCTACTTTATGACCTCGAGTTCTATATTAAGAATTTTGTTGAAACCGCAACTGAACTTTATCTTGTTTAATTTTAATTTCTCATTTTTTTTCTTCTGTTGGGTCGAATTCAGTATGTATTCAATTATTCGTAAATACGGGCTACTTCATAAATGTATTTTTTGTTTATAAGTTAAACCGCAGGTGCGGGGTTTTGAAGCACGGACTTTGCAAGCGCGGGTTTTGTAGTGTTTAGTTGGTAAAGAGCAGACTTCAAATTGATTATTGGTTTATTTTGTGTTTTGGACTTTAACCTCTCGTATTGAAAAAAATTAACAATTCAAGTAAACTGTTTTACACACTTGGCTTGTTACGTAATTCCGTTATAGATGAAAATAATTTTCTTTAAAATTGCAAACAAAAACCTATAACTTTGGGGTTTTTTTTGGCTGTATTTTGTCACAAATCTATTGGGTTGAAAGCCAATTAAGATTTGAATTTGAATAAATAAATAAATAAATAAATAAATAAATAAATAAATAAACTGGTGACATTTGATTTTGGTCAGATACTGTGTAATGTCAAACATTTGTAGGGGTAAAATCATGTTAAAGGTTAATTCCTTATTTCCTTTCACGTTTCTAAACATTCTGCAGATTAGCCGCTAATTTCCAAAATATATCCGTAAATTTAGTGACTTTTGGACATGTAGGACTTCTTCGAACGATCTGTTTATAAATATTTGTTTCGTTAATTTTTAATCAAATTCTTCAATGACCGTATAAACATTATTTAGTACGTATTTCTACAACGAAAAGAGTTTTAACTGGGTTTTCTACGAAGATTAAAATAAAAAAAAATTAGTGAACTAAAATGTAATATTGAACTGGAAATACGCTTTAAAACGTAACAAATCGCGCATGTGTTTATGAAACTTCATTTGTGCACAAGCCAGGTCACGTGTACGCGTGTCAATAAAATACTAGGTGTAGATACGCAATACACAGCCAAGGTTAACAATCTTTGAAACAAATTTGCACAACCCATGATTTCACTGAATTGAAGTTGAATAATAATTTATTATTTACATTTTATTCATCAATTCAAATGAACTCTCCGTTCTCGTGCTATTTTCTCGATCTCGGGATTTCATTCCCGGGATTACGTTGAAGGATGTTTTACGTTTTGAGGAAAGAAATAAAAATGTTTTTTTTGTAATTCTGAGGGGAATCTGAGACAGTACCTGAAAAAAAAAAATAGGCGATATAAAAACGTAATTTCCCCTGTACATCTTATCGGACTAGTTTACCTGTAAAACGACACACTTGATTACAAGATTAACACCTGGTGTTTTATTGCCCCCCCCGATCACCGACATGAATTAAAATTTGTAATCCCCATCACTCTCCTAGACATGACCACTATCACGGTATGTCCCTTTCTGTATTCATAATTTATTGTTATCTGTATTTGATGAGGTTTTTAGAAATGAATCCGTAGGAAATTTTCTTTTAGGTCAATGCATAGTGTTGTGTAACCACAGGGGCTTGTTACGATTTTTTTTTTTTTTTTTTTCAGAGTACTCTTAAAAACCACAAAGGAGGAATCTAAAATGTCAAATTTTCATGCAACACTTTTTCAAAATAGTTTTGTATTGGTGTCTTGACCTCATTCGCCATAATATTGGTACTAAATTGAAGCTTAATAAATATATTTTTGATATTTCGATTCCTTTTTGTCATCATCTTTACCTATCGGCAACTTTATAGCAATACTTCACAGAATTTGCACGGGCCTAATCCACCCTCGATCATGTTTACATGTCAATACGGGCTGAATTCATACGTGCGATTTGATTGGTCGGTTATTTTTAGGTAATTTGTTAACCCCAGTTTACTATCAAGAGTTAAAGGTAAGAGTCGCACATGAGTTGAAAGTCTGAAATTCTCATTTTTTTCCTCTCATATAGTTAATACATGTATAAATGATTGTTTATTTTAGATAGATTTTGATCTGATGAAAGTGATAAATACAATATATATCGTTTTAAATCCCGTTCTATGCAAACAACTTGAAATCTGGTACCGGTATTGCAAGCCAAAAAATAAGGGGGAGGGGGGATTTTCGAACTTCCTGTTTATTTTTCTGGACATATCATTGACTCCTTGTGGTCGTATTCATTTCCCACTATTTTAATTCTCAAAATAACTGACCAATCAACACATTCTTTGCAATCCTTACCTAAAAATAACCGACCAATCAAATCACACGTATGAATTCAGCCCGTATTGACATGTAAACATGATTGAGGGTGGATTAGGCCAGTGCAAATTCTGTGAAGTATTGCTTTAAAGTTGCAGATGGGTAAAGATGATGACAAAAAGGAATCGAAATATCAAAAATATATTTATTAAGCTTCAATTTAGTACCAATATCATGGCGAATGAGGTCAAGACACCAATACAAAACTATTTTGAAAAAGTGTTGTATGAAAATTTGACATTTTAGATTCCTCCCTAGGGGTAGGGGGGGGAGGAATCGTAGCAAGCCCCTGTGCCCTGTGGTGTAACTTGAGTATTACCATTTTTGTTTATAAAAAAAAAGACCCAAAAGGGGGGAAGAGGGGATTTCAAAAATGTAATTTGTTAGCTCACCTGAGCCAGAGTGTCATTTGAGCTTTTCTGGTCAAAATTTGTATGGAATCCGTCTGTGTATATCATAAACTTTTCACATTTTCAATTTCTTCAGCACCACTGCATGACAAGACACCAAACTTGCCACAAATGTTCCTCTAGGGGTCACGAGGGAGTGTTATAGCTTTTTGAAGCAATATTCATAATTTATTGTTATCTGTATTTGATGAGGTTTTTAGAAATGAATCCTTAGGAAATTTTCTTTTAGGTCAATGCATAGTGTTGTGTAACTTGAGTATTACCATTTTTGTTTATAAAAAAAGAAAGAAAAAAAAGGGGGGGTGGTTTCAAAAATGCAATTTGCTTGCTTAGTACCATATGGCATCCAAGATGTCTACCATGTTCCCTGATTGGCTGAGATATTTAAAGCTTCTTATGCAAAATTTTTGCATGGTAAGTCGCCAGACTTGCTAGAAATGTTCCTCTATAGACTCCAAAAGTGCTGGTCCTTTTCAGTGCAATTGGACTTCCAAAATGGCTGCCATTGCCTGTGATTAGCTAAGACATATTTTACTATTTTTACCAAAACTACTTCGTATGAAGTCACAAGATTTGTCTAGAATAGTCTTCTAGATGTTTCACAGAAGTGTTCATACTTGTTAGTTTGATTTGAAATCCAAGATGGCCATCCTGGGCTCTGATTGGCCTATATATTTTGTTCCTTTAAGGATCCATAATATGTACAGGCAACAAAAAAGTACAATGCCCAATCTTTAGCACCCAAAGAGTCATCACTTGGCGTCCGTGGTTGTCTGTAAGCTTTTACATCTTGATCTCTGAAACCACTGGGTCAATTGTCACCAAACTTGGTAGGAATCTTCATTAGATGGCCCTCTAAAAATTTGATTTTGTTGATTGGAATTACACAAAAGAAGCAGGAGTCCCAATGGTATCAAAAAGGGTGTTGTCAATTTAAATCCTCTTAAATCACTGGGACAATTGGAACCAAACTTTGTAGGAATGTTCATTGGATGGTCCTCTAGAAGGTTGCTTGTCTTTTTTCTTGATCGGAAGTACACAAGAAACAAGAGGCCCAAAGGTGCTAATCAGGGTGTTGTCAGTTGAATGCTCTGAAATCACTAGGTCAGTTGGAATCAAACTTGGTTGGAATGTTCATTGCATGGTCCTCGAGAAAGCTTTTTTTTTGCTCGGATGTACACAAAATAAACAAGAGGTCCAAAGGTGTAAAATAGGGTGCTGTCTTTTTGTATGTGGAGCGTTTACTTGATGATTTTATTTTCTCTATGTTCCCTATAAAATTATCTGTATATAGCTATAGTATGTCAACATATTTGTGGCTCTTAACGTTTTTATGATGTAAGGGGGTCAACACCCAAAATTTAGAATTTTTATTTCAATTCCATTTTTTACCCATTAGATTCCGTATGAAATTTCCTGTCTTCGTTTTTGTCAACCAGAAGAATTTGACCTAGCTCTTGTAGTTTCGGAGATAAAAGGGGTTAAATGGAGTCAAAAAAGACCAACACACAAATTGTTAACTTTTAAGTCGGATTTGTATGCACTTTTTTTCAGTTGAATTCCTTTGAAATATTCCTGTCTGGAATATGGCAAAAACAATTGTAGCTTTTACCGTTGCAAAGGTCCAAAAAGTAATAGTTTATTGGATTAAAGAATAACATGGGATCATATGTAAAATGAATATTTGTTCTGATTGGACATGAAATGTATCAAAGATCAGGTTATTTATATCGTCTGCTAAAAGTAGATAGTACATGATCGGGAAATTTCTGCCATTTTCGGGTAAGATTTTCATTATCGGGAACTCTGGTGGCTGATATTTCCTGATCTTGCACTTTTGCCGGTGCTGGATACTATTAACCTGGTTGTACACCTTACCTCTTCAGTGTAACTACATTTCGACTAACCCCATCGGTGGTGTAATAGTAAAGGAAACGGAAATAATATAAAGATTTTTATTGAAAATAAATATGTAAACAGATTTTATATATTGGCTATATTTATTGTTGGTATGCATTAAACTAGGAAACATGTATCTTTAAAAAATTCCCTTGTGATGTAAATCTATTACTATCACAATATAAAAAACGGAATGGCAACAACATCCATACCAGATTACAAGTTATAAAAATATCTTCTTTTGAATAGAAATTATATTTATAAGAATGGTGACGATAATCGCTTTTGAGTGCGATAGATCTTGGTTCGATCTCTCCAGTTGGGTTAAGCCAAAGATTGACATTTTTTGTTGTTTCTAATATAACATGCAGCATTTAGGAGTAAGAATAAAATATGGTTTCTGCGGAGTCACGATCATGTGTCCGAGTAGAGCGACATGTCTGTCTCCCTGTGGTCTGTTGTTTCTGTGTTTAGCACAAAACAGATATCGTCATTATCTCATCAATAAGTAAGATGATAAAGCTGAACAAAAGACTTACTTGGCGTTAAACAACAATCACTCATTTACAAAAATGTACATAGAATAAAAAAAAATATAATAAACTGATCGGGTTCCTGCATGTTTTGTGCCTTGCAATGAGCAATTTCTAATTAGCATGCTTTACATTTTCCATAGAGCAACAAAAACTGTTTTCCTTTAAACAATCAATTGATTTCATCACCGAGTTTTCACGCTGGTAAAGTATACACCCATTTTCAGCATGGAAGCTGAAAAAGACGCACATCTGTTCCTTCAGACAATACCGTGTACATTGTATTTCATGAGGGGCAGGAATTCTTGTAATTTCAGTAAGTCCACTGAAATATCCAACATCCTTACTGAAAATGCTGATCTTTGGCAAAATAGTTTCTGTCACTGCAATAGAAAAGTTCGAAGATACCAAAGGGGTAATCCAGTCGTAAATCAAGGAACAGACAATACAATGGCCAAAAGAAAAAGTAATACCGTTGTTCAACAGAAAACACTACTCTATTAAAACATTGTTGAATTCAGGTACTCCTGAAGGGGAAACAGTTCCTGTTCCCCTGGTGGCACCCATTGTGCTACTCATGTGTATTCATTATGTACCATTGTCTACAGTAGATGTTTAAATTGTCCTTTAATTTCATGTTCCGCTATTTTGATGATGTTCTGCGAATTCACCATACAATTCCAAATTTGGAATTGGTTCCGTCGTGGTAGTGATAGTATGGTAGTTGGATTTACAGCTACCTATGCAATCAGTGTATATCGCCCCTAAAGTAGTGAGTTCGAATCCCGCTCATGGTAAGGTGCACTCGATACAACATTGTGTGATAAAGTCTGTCAGTGACTTGCAGCAGATCGGTTTTCTCCGGGTACTCCGGTTTCCTCCACCAATAAAACTGACCGCCACGATATAATTGAAATATTGTTGAAAATGGTGTTAAACACCATAACCCATGAACTTGAAATAAAGCACCACCACAGATACAACTAGGTCGGCTTCAGATGTTGATTTACACCTAGTAAATAAGGGTAATAACAAAATTACCGAACTCCGAACAATCTTACAAAGGGAAAGTCAAAACTCAAGTATATAAACAGACAAAATCAATCAACAACCGGAAAACTGTGAAAACCGTAATGACCCTGATTTGATACAGGCATTTCTAAAGAAATGGTGGGTTGAATCAGATTTTAAAGCGCCAAACCTCCCGCTTTCATTACGGCTCAAAGGTTCCGGCTGTCACTATAACAGTAATTTACAGTGAGGATTGTTGAAGAACAAAACTTTTCGACATAAGAAACGATTAAAATTTTCCCATTGTGAACTTTCCATTTATGTGTAAGAAAATAAATTAAAGAAGCACATGTATATGGGGTATATTTCATTTATAATTAAATCAGTAAGGGAAGATTCATAAATGATATCAATATTTGATTTACATAACAACTATGATTTCAGAACAAGAGGTTTTCCTTGTACAATGTACAATATATAAATAACGTTTGAATAAAACGTAGATATCAAATTCAGTCCAAACGCCGCGTTTCTGGAATAACATTCATCAAGTCACAATAAATATTGAAGTCAAATAATCTGGGAGCAAGAAAATGAAAGGGCATAAACAGGAGAGGATTGCCAAAATCGGCTGAGTGTATCAATGCCCGATGGAGGAGAACCTAAGGTTTAATAGTAATGATCCTTTTATGAACCGTAAATTCAATAATAAAGCATGGGGGAGAGATATCCTTAGTTTAATTAATAAGTGCACATTTTAGGAATGGAAATTTTAACAATGAATAAAAAAATATATATAAATATTTATTCTACGAAGTCAATGCCGAAACACTGATTACTGGGCAGATCACACCCTGGAGAAGTAACAATCCCCTAGTAGAGGTATCGACCCAGTGATAGTAAATCAAACGTAGACATCCAATTTTTTGCACGCGATGCGTTTCGGGAATAACATGAAATAATTTGTTTATATTACTGTACCGGTCGAAGAATCCGATGATGGTGTTGTCGTCTGTGATATCGACGTGACTGTCGGAGAAGTCATCGGGATATGGTTCAGTTGTTTTGTTGTCTGTAGATTTGAAGACGTTGATGTTTCTTGCAGGATAGTAATGTTTTCTGATGATCTTCCTAAAATAATAGCGTGTTGAAAATCAAGACAATGAAATCAAAATGAGAAAAAGGAAACATTTCGGTTAGAATAGCCGTGTCATCTAGTAAAACTAACACTAGTTAGTGGAACAAGAGCTGCCTACACTTCCGAAGCATCAGGGTTAGTCCATGGGTTTTAGAGGTGTTCGTGTTGCTCAATCTTTAGTTTTCTGTGTAGTGTTTTGTGTATCATTATTTGACCTTTTTACCTTTCTGTCTTGGTCACATTATTATGGAAGTGCCTATATCAAGCCAGGAAAGTGAGCGGTCATGTATTTGTGTGTTTCTATCCATTTTTCTATTCTCTTTTCGAACGGTTCCGATAGTCTCTTCATTTTATCTTATGACGCTGTTTTCATTGTTGAATAAATAAGTAATGGCGATTGTGATCTACTTCTGTACTTTGTTTTGTTGCTCCGTTGTATAGCGAACGAAGAAAATCTGAGTCAGAACAGATTTGCAGAGCAACGGACCGGACGATCCAATCTAATTAAAATCAGATCTACGCACTTGCTCCCTATTTTCTATCGATGTTTTGTAGTCGCTATAGAAAATAGGGAACAAGTGCGGAGATATAATTTTAATTAGATTGCGGACGATATGTATGTTATAAACATAAACAGCACAAGCACAATAGTCGAATAAAACCAAATGATAGAGAACAATTTTAAAGAAATAATAGTTAAAAAAATACAAAAAGATGTAAAAGAAAATATATATATACTAGTAATACAATAAACATATTAAGCGTACAACACAACAAATTAAAACTAGGAAAACACGTACACCCATATGTTCTTTAGGGCACTAGGCTAATGCAATTATGCCCCCCTCAGACGGAGCAACCCTCAAACTCACCAACACCCGTCTTGAATATTTTTTCTTGTGATACCGATATATTTTAGCGACATTTACATAGCTTGAGTAACCAATTCTTCAGATAACTAGAATGAGGGACCCAAGCTTGAGTGCCCATAGACTGCAGCCTGTTCTAGCCTACAGGATAATCCAGCCCTGGTATTCTTGAAGTGTTAATTTACATGTACATATGTATGCTTGACATATACCTGAACACAATCCACAGGTTTTCTTACACCCATCTCTAACATACCCAATATTACAAGGATGACGGCCAGCAGTTTGCATAACCAGACTACAGTCAGTGTAAATATCTTTACATTCCCCACTGTCAACTGCTGCAAAATTTACTTTCAATTCTATCATTTATGAGCTAGTACTAATTTCATAACTAAATGACATTAAATAAATATTGTTGTTTATCATGATGAAAATACATGTAAAGACATATGTTGTTGTTTATCATGATGAAAATACATGTAAAGACATATGTTGTTGTTTATCATGATGAAAATACATGTAAAGACATATGTTGTTGTTTATCATGATGAAAATACATGTAAAGACATATGTTGTTGTTTATCATGATGAAAATACATGTAAAGACAATACAAAACAGGGATCCTTAATGTACAATTCTAGGCCATTATGGTTATTGTAAGTAGGCGTTTTTTTAATAAATTGTATTATGATGTTAAACAAAATGATGAAAAGATAGTAATGGTAAACAATTTAGCCAACAAGAACAAAACAAACAACCAAAGACCATGATATATACAGATTGAATTGTAAGTGAGTAATCGATTGATGCTTAACGCCGAATAAGCGATTTCTCAGCTATATTATGGCGAGAACAAGGTATATCATGGCGAGGACAAGCTATATCATGGCGAGAACAAGCTATAGTATGGCGAGAACAAGCTATATTATGGCGAGAACAAGCTATATATTCGATTCGATGAGATGATAATCAAGCCTACTTTGTACTAAACCAGCATGCTTAGCTGGATTTTATATAGTGCTAGCTTACTAAAACAACAGTCCGTTGTTAGACATGTCGATCCACTCGGACACACTATCCTGAAACCAGTCTGCTCTAGCTCCTTAATGAAGCGTGTATAGCGGAGAAACAGCAAATGCCAATATAACAGTCTTTGGTTTGATCCGAACGAGGCTCGAACCAACGATCTACCACACGAGCACGCTAACCATTACATCACCGATGCGGTTCCAGTGGAATTATATATCAATATACATTTTGTATCTATAAATTGTTGACGAAACCGAACAGATATTTTTGTTTTGTTTTCGAATTTGCTTTTTAACATGAAATATGTTACATCATATTTATAATAAACATGGATAATAATATCAAAACATCGTATTTAAAAATTATTAGACCTTGCGGGGGTTTTTTTCCGTGAAAACTATTTCATCTGTTAATACAAGTTAAGCACATACCACTTAAAAGGTTATCAATAGTCACGATTGTGTAATAGTAATATACAATGCTCTCTCGTTTTATCGCTCCTCGTTATAACGCCAAACTCGCTTATCGCCACGATTTTCTGAAGTCCCGTTTTATATATAGTCCGTTTGACCAGCCTAAAACAGGACTAAAAAATTAATTAAAAATCAACAGTTCAACTTATTGATTTTTTTTCTTCACACATTTACTCATATATCATCTACCTACTCTGACAAACAATTTCAGAATTTTGACAATATTTTCCAAAAAGTTGCCCATTAGGTCTCTATGTTAAATATTTGTACCAAATGTGGATATGTGCAGAGGGAGTTAGTATGCTTGTTGTTACCAACTTCCAGTGTAAACAATAACAACAACACATGTGATTTTATTTACATTTCACTGTCATGTGATTACCTAATTTGAATGTCACCAGAACCCATGAGATGTTCATTTCACCCAAAGTTTAGCTTTTTACATTTTATTGGAAATTATTTTAGAAATTTAAAAGTAAAAAGTATAAATGCAAGCCTTTGAATTTTAAATCTTTTTCTTTAAATTCTAAATAAAATCACTTTTGTTTTGGTGTTTTCTAAAGCCCAGTATTTGAACTCAAAGAACATGGTTATAAAGTAAGCCTATGTGTATTGACCAGATATACAATGTACCATGTAAATAGCCCATGCTTTGCATGCTTTGTGTATACATTTAGAAAATGAAAACAAGTTTTATGTATGTTATTTAAGCATAATAAAAAAAAAAAAGTAATTAATATATATTTTTTTAAATATAATAGAAAAAATATAAAATAAAGGTAGAAAAAAAACAACATTTTTTTTGTCTTTTCATAAATTAATATTTACAAATTAAAAATTATCTGCCCTTATTTAGAACTCTACCAATACTTATATAGAAAGGATAGTCATGCCTCTCAAAACTTCAGATGAAAAACAGGATTTAATACTAAAAGTGTTTGATTATTTTGAAGCCGAATCAAAATTGTCACTTGGTGAAAGTGAAATGAACATCTCATGCATGCTTGGGTTCTGGTGACATATTCAAATTAGGTAATCACATGACAGTGAAATGTAAATAAAATCGCATGTGTTGTTGTTATTGTTTACACTGGAAGTTGGTAACTAAGCATACTAACTCCCTCTGCACATATCCACATTTGGTACAAATATTTAACATAGAGACCTAATGGGCAACTTTTTGGAAAATAGTGTCAAAATTCTGAAATTATTTGTCAGAGTAGGTAGATGATATATGAGTAAATGTGTGAAGAAAAAAAATCAATAAGTTGAACTGTTGATTTTTAATTAATTTTTTAGTCCTGTTTTAGGCTGGTCAAACAGACTATATGTTATAATTCCCTCGTTATAATGCCAACCTCGCATATCGCCATCCGCCAAACAATTTTCAGTACAAAAGTGTCAACATTAATATATTTTCCCTCGTTAATTATGCCAAATTGTTTGATTACTATTATAAAGATTCATAATTGATTGTTGTCCGAACTTAATCAATACACTTGTCACGGTACTTGCTTTTTATGTGTTTATTTTGTCACCTAGCCCTACGTATACGATGTAAATACGGTGAATTCCAACTATATGCTACTATGACTTTGCTAACCGTTAACACTGTGTATCATCTGTACACGGGAAATAGCTACCATGGAATGGGCGATAATATTTTACATTCATATAATAAGGTGTAATACCACTAAAGAATTCTCCCTAGCCTTCTATGTTAAATAACATCTTTTTGAAATTTCATACAGGATTCACCTTAAGTTTAATCTAAGTGACACTCATATCTCATGGAAGGGGTACCTAATAGGAAGCTTAACTCCGAAAATCAACATACATTTAATGGCATATAAGAAAAAACAGACAGTCTGAAGATGTCTACCGTCAAAAATCCTACTTTCACTTTCGATTTAACACAAATTCAGGTGGTTTCTTTCCAATGCAATAATTTTTTTATTTAAAACCACAAGGACATCAAATATGGGCTTAAAATTATCCTAAAATGTGTAGGTTTCTGCTGACATTCAGTATTTTGCAGTATCTAATAGGGTTTATTTTTTATCCAACAATGTAGGAATCCATTTTCTGTTTACGTACTACTTTCCCATACGTTCTTTTCGACTGGTACCCATGTTTAGTGGTAGTACACCATAACAGGTAAGAAATAATCGAATTCTAAGGATTAAAACTATATTTTAATAACATGGCGTTTATTATAGGTCCGGGAATAGTATTTCGTGACATTTAACGAACACTTTACAAGATCATTCCTGTAATTGATTAAAAATCGAAACATGTGTGTGACTGGTACTTACGAAACTTGCTAATTCCTGGCATTTAAAGATGATTCTAAGAGTAGCTAATACATTTGTCAATCATAAACTACGGATATATGGTTCAATCAACATAAACAACTAAGTGTGACCGGAAATTGATTTCATTTTTGCATCATTAAAGAGAAATCGGATACTTTTTACGATCAGAAAGTGTACGGGTTTTAGCGAATTTAGTGTACGGTAGCTATAACCCGTACACAAACACATTATCTTCGGCTAAAACCCGTACACTAACGTCGATATTAATGTTGTTATAATTCCAAATCCAATTAACAGTGTATCAAAGGGGATATAATTTCAGATGTTTCGTCACTAAATTTTACTTTTCCAGTTACGTTTTACTCATGGAAAGCGTCTACTTCATTTTATTTCGTAAAATTTTGTGAGGGAAAGTTGTTTTCTGAAGTACTAGGTGAGCATTATCACGCATCAAACAATTTTAGTGAAGTTCCTTTATTATATGAGACCAAAAAGTATAAGCGGTATTTATCTGGAATCTGTCATATTAACAGTTTCAGCGAAAACGTTGTGCTTTCGCAGTAAAACGACTTCTTACTTACCTTGACAACTTGTAAATCGGTGTTACGTTTCAGTAGTAGCTATTTCCTGTGTACAGATGATACACAGTGGTTAAGGAATATCACAATCACGATTGATCCTTTTCGATGACTTAATAATTATCACCGAGTTTGTAATGCGAGTAACATGACGAGTGCCACAAGTGGAGCAGGAACTGCTTACCTTTCTGGTTTTTAGTGGAGTTCGTATAAATCGTTCTTCAGATTATTTGTGTAGTGTAGTGTAGCATAGATCATTGTTTGTCCTTTTTCTTTTGAGGGGTCTGGGTGGCTCAATGAGTTAGGTCGTTGGATCTAACAACTCATACAAGCGTATCACCAATGCGGCGTGGGTTCGCGTCCGGCTTTGTAAATTACAAAAAGGGTGCACTCGACTCGCAGCCGCATGTGATAAAGTTTACCAGTTTCTTGTCCATGGTCGGTGGTCCTCTCCGGGTACTCCCGGCTTCCTCCAGCACTAAAACTGGTCGCCATGAAATAGCTGAAATATTGTTGAAAGTGGCGTTAAAACACCAAAAAATCAAATCAAATAAAATCCTTTTTCTTTTGGCCGTTGTATTGTCTGTCTTCTTCGATATATAGATTCTGATTGACCCTTTGGTTTCTTCAAACTTTTCTATGCAATCAGTGCCTATCATCAGTAAGTTTGACTCCCGACCATTTCGAGCTTTACTCGATGCTACTTTATATGATATAGCTTGTTAGTGACTTTAAGATTATCATGTTGTTATCATGGCATGTTTTGGTTTTCTCTATCGAAAAAACTGAGCCGGCATGATATAACTGAGCCGTCATGATATAACTGAGCCGGCATGATATAACTGAGCCGGCATGATATAACTGAGCCGTCATGATATAACTGAAATATGTTGGAGTTAAGGGTTATGGTGATTAACGTCAATTTCAACAATACCTCAGTTATATCGTTGCCTTCAATTTTATTGATGGAGGAAACAGGAGTACAGGAGAACACCATTGATCACTGAAAGCACACATATGTTTTAATAATCTCTTTTGAAATAATTTGTCACATACTTTTTCCATTGGGAACCTTAATACACATTTAAAGACAAAAAAAAAAGAAATATAACAAGTTGAAGCAAGGAAGAATTAGCAACGACGTCCTTCATTTTCAGTGGGTTGCACATTGAAAGTTATAGAAAAAAAAAAAAAAAAACGTGAGACGAATTTAGCAAATTAAATTTAGTGGCCAGGAGCAAGTCCCTGTGAGAGAACAAAGATGGCTGTTACCACTAGTATGGTTTACTGTAGAGACTTCCATTGTTGTTGATTCAGCCACCATCTGTGTTGTCGTGGTTGTTGTGGTTAATGGCTGTGTTGTTTCTGTTGTCAATGGTTTGGTTGTTGTTGTTGATTCAGCCACCATCTGTGTTGTTGTGGTTAATGGCTGTGTTGTTTCTGTTGTCAATGGTTTGGTTGTTGTTATTTCTTCTCTTGTATATAACATTTGTGACAGTGTAGACGGTTCTAAATGAGTAAAAATACAACGTGCGAAGATATAGTGTGAAATTAATTATTTTAATAAAATATACATTATAATTTAAAACTATGCATTTTATAGAGGGATTTTGTCATCTGGTCGCACTTTGTAGTAGGTAAGAGTGATGTGTGATTAAAACAGTCCTATTTAAGCTCATGCGCGACGACTGAGTGTATATGTTAATCTTGTGGACGATTGTTGTGATTATTTGAATTTTAAAATTTTCCATATTATTTTCTGTCACAAAGAATGAATATATATTATAATCATGCAGAAAAGTTACAGTTATTTGGACAAAATGAATGTTCTGTCAATTTTCAGCTATAATAAATATTTCTGCAATATATTTAATCTATATTTATTTTGTCAATTTGTCCACAAATAGATTTCGGTAATGTTGTACGGTATATTGATTTTATGGGTTAAATAAACCATCACCAGTGCTCAGAGGGATCCCATCAATGACATTAGTAAGTGAAAATATTGTGACCATGAAATCAGAGATTAACGTTAGCAAATTCTTACATACAACACTGTTAATTTACTTGTCCAAAATATGGTCTTCCATTATTAACAGCGACTATCAATCGTACAATTGATACCATAACATTTTTTATTTTGTCCAATCAGAATCGACTTTGAATAGTGTTCTTCAATTACATATACAGTAAAACCTGCTTTAGCGATCACCTGTATTAAGCAATAACCAGTATTATGTGACCATAATTTTTATTTCTCAATTCGGTGTATTTCATAATACTGAATTAACATTTATTAAGCGACCACCTGTCGAATGTGACCATTTGTTTTTCAATTGCCTCTTGGAAGGTCACATTAGACAGGTTTGACTGACTGTACATAGCTAACCTGGACAACCACAATAGTGTTGGCAAACAATTCTAAAGTTAGCGTCTTTGCACGCGTCTTTTGGTACAGTCGTACAAGCAGTATCAATGTCTGTACAACCAGCTGAATCTGCTATAATTATAAATAGAATCTTGTTAATTTAAATAAAATGTTTCCTACACCTTGGGAAAAGGGGAGTTGTTATAGTATTTAACGTCTCTTTCAACAATATTTCAGTTATATCATAGCGGCCTTTTACTGGTAATAGAAACCAGAGTACCCGGCGAAAACAACCGACCTGCCGCAATTCACTGACAAACATCACATAATGTTGTATCGAGTACACTTCATCATGAGTGGGATTCGAACTCACAACATTAGTGGTGATAGGCACTAATTGCATAGGTAGTTGTAAATCCAACTACCACACGATCAAGACCACGACGCCCCCGTTCCCTACACCTTGGGGTGCGTGACTGAGTGATTGTTGTTTTACGCCAATGAGCATTTTTTTTCAGCCATATCATGGCGAGAACAAGTTACATGCAATGAGATGATGATGATGATGATGATGTCGGCTTTGTACTAGACCAACACGTTTTTTATTTTATTTTTATAATGCAATCTCACTTAAACAACAGTCCGCGAACAGACATGTGGTTTTATTCTTACACTAGATCGAATAATCTGTCTCTTGTGTGTCTATATTTGTCATTATTTATTTCCTTTTTATTATTTGGACAATTTTTTTATTGTGTGTCAAAAAAAAAAAAATGTCCAAATAATAAAAAGGAAATATATAATGGCAAATATAGACACACAAGAGACAGATTATTCGGTTTATTCTTACACATAATCCTGATTCCGAGTGAACCAGCCTAATGATCTTACTCCTTAACTAGCCTATGATCTTACTTCTTAATACTGCGTGCTTAGCGAAGTAGTAACAAATACCACTATTGTACAAAGGTTTGACACGACAAGGGATCGAACTCAGGATCTATCGCATCCGAGGAGAACACGCTAACCATTACCCCACCGATGCGGTTATATTACAAAAATACATAACACATGATTAAGTTTATGAGTTACTAGTGTTGCTTCACTGTCAGACTTGATGGGAGAAGAAATCCCGGTCAGATACATAGCTAGCTGACCAGTGAAAACACTGGGTGATAATATGAATGGTCAGTCGCTGTGAATAGTGAAGCGAAGCCGCTAATGCATTTCAGTTAAACTGTAAATATGCTCCAAAATGTCAAGTAAATTTTCCATCCTATCATCTTCTGAGACATTTTCAAAAATGTGTGCAAAGTTTATAAGATTGGTCTACCGCCACGATATAACTGAAATATTGTTGAAAGTGGCGTTAAACACCATAAACCAATCATCTATCATCTTCAAGTTATATTACATTGACAGGTTGTTGTACAATTATGAAAAGAAAATCTAAACTGAGTGTCAACAATTCCACCAATATCAACAATAACCTCTCACGCACTCTGCTCATTGAATATAAAAAAAAGATCACGACGGTAGTAATGAATGCAGAGATTATCACTATACAACGTCTACAGGAGATCTTGCTGTATGCTAAAGATGTATACAGAAATATAAACAACGAAAAAATGAAAGGTAAATAAATTATCAGATTTAGTATGTTTTAAATAGTGATGGTACAACATTCCACTACTCTCAACAAAATCATCAATCACCTCTCACTTGAATTGAACTCAAAAATGAAGACGACATACGACGTTGAAAATACAGATCCTGGCTTGGGATAGACACACAATTGTGGCGGAGTTAAGTCGGTTGATGGGATCCGAGCTTTCCCTTGTTGATGATTATATCTCCAACGGCAAAACATATACAAACAAACTGCACAGGTTCACTTCCACTCTTTTAGTCCACAACAATGAAACATAGCATATACATTGACAATATTAGGGTCAATGAATGATCGTAGTTAACTTACTACTAAGGTAGATTCTTTTACTTATATTACTTCTTGCATATGCTTGTCAAAATACTATTTTTAGAACTTTAAAAAAATGATACTTACCATAAATGTTACAGACAAAATTTAATAATCCAAAGAATATTAAACTCTTTTTGAAAACTTTGTTGTAACTCATGCTGCTGCCAAATTCATTGATGTTAAATTAATAATAAATTGTATATTTGACCAATAATCTGCTATCTTTTAATTTACTGCTTATCTTTTCAAAATTGACAAATCAGATATCGTTTATGACGGATGTAAATATATTATGCTGTAATAAATCAGCTATTGAACCTGGTGACGACAGATAGCACAACAAAATCGAATCATAAATAAATAAATATACAGAAACGAATTAAAAACAAACATCATTATTGATATTATAAAAGCATGAAATAAACACAAGCATATGCGACTTGCAAATAACAGTATTATTATTTATGACGGTTTTTGAAAAAAAAAAAAGTAATGACATTTTTAATTGACAATACATAAATCCATGTTGTGTACCAACCTTTTGAAATTCCGATTACGGTTAATTCATATTGTGTTTTTCATTAAATTTGAGTTGATATTAGCGGAAGGTTTCTATTGGATATATGTTAACGATATTGAGGAACCGTCATCGTCGAGGTTATACACGTGGCCCATTATCGCTATTTACCGGCGTTCTGAGTTCCGTGTTGTGATGATCGAAAAAAATTAAATGACCCCCCCCCCCTTTCCACTTTTGCTTAGCATATGTGACCCCCCAACTTTTCCTCCACTATGCCTTCATCTATCACAACTGTATGACAATCCATGGTACTCAGGGTTGACTCTGGAACTGTAATGTAGTGAACCAGAAAGCCTCGTTCCTATGTACTCTATACATATATATTTATTTATATACAGTGACAGTTTGATATTTGGCAAAATGTATGACAATGTATAGCAGTGACCCCCCTCTATCAATTGCCAATTTTTTCATGACCCCCCCTACCTTTTTGCCCCCCCCCCCCCCCCCCCCTGGAGATAAATAATGACCGGTCCCTTGGGAGTCGTTACTGTAACATTCTTCATTATTGTGTTTACATATTTTGTATATTGAGTTATCTCCCATGTATTATTGATTTTGTGATAATATCTGTTTTTGTTTTCCTTTATGATAGATTTGGAGTGGACACTAATACATATGTGGAACCTGCCTCAATCGTAACTACTCGGCCATTCTCGCTACCCTGCAAATAACCTCGTACGTACATAGTAGAAATTCTTCTTAAATTGTTTGCCGGAAGTTAAGTTAAGTTAAGCCGCACAAAAATATAGTCCACGAAAATCCAATATTGAAGACATACTAAGTAAAATCTAATCATGCAAAACTAATTAAAACTTTAATTGAAATATAGAAAATTGCTTAAAATATAACTATCAAACTTTCATGTAACTGACATGTGAAAAGTAGTGCGATTTATACGCCTAATGCATACGAGGTTATTTGCAGGGTAGCGAGAATGGCCGAGTAGTTACGATTGGAACCTGACTGCGTTCTTGTTGTTTTATATGTGCCATATACCCTCCACAATCATACAGTTACTGATAACAGTTTACACGGCAAACATTTCCCATCATATTCTTCATTACCTCTTCTACCTGTTATAATAAAACACCACAGGCACTTGTTTCTGGTAAAAAAAATATACCTGGATACTAAATATACCTAGATACTATATATATCTAGGTATATTTTTTTTAATTGAAACAAGTGCCCGTGTAACACACCCCTAGCTTTTGTTAAGCTTTAAAATAATAATCAAATTGTTAGTCCTAGATAAAACAAAAATACCACACCGTCGGAACAATTTCAAAATCCAACATCAAAATAGTTGAAACAGAAACAAATCGATATCCTGCTACACTGAACAAGAAGAGAAGCAATTTCAATTAAAGATATTAGTGACAAGTTTCCAAACTTCAGTAAATTAGATACTAAATCTCAATTCGTATGGCTGATGTAGTCTGAAGAAAAAATATTAATACAAAAAGTATCCTCTCTACTTCATAGTTTAAATGAAGAAAGAAATAGTATTTTAAAGAGGCATTAGCTACGATTTTGATCAAAAAAATTATATGTTTTGGAAATTGGTAAATGGCTTTAAAATGATGAAAGGTAAATATTTCACATTAAACAGCTTATCGTACCACTTTTCGTCTTTTGAGAACGAAAATTACCATCGATTTATTATTTCCTTGCAATTTGACCTCGCTTTCTCCGTATGCAACTGACCTTACTAGTGACAGGTAAAAAACGAATAATTTGTATGTTGTCCCTTATTAACCACAGGCACTTGTTTCATTCAAAAAATATATGCCCCCTCCTCTTCCTTACTTTTTTTGAATGAAACAAGTGCCCGTGTTATTAACTGCAAACTTGCATGGTTCTTTGTCCGTAATTAACGCCGACTAAAAGCAGATTCACAAAAAATAAGAAATAAGTGCATTGTTGTACTGATTTAATGACGATTCTGTAAATATGTTTTTAACAAAAAAAAAGAGAAAAAAAAGTCTAGTTACGGAAACTTCAACAGATCCGTACCCGAGACATCACTGGTATTTTAATTAAAGGGAGATAATCAGAATTCGCGCTTTCACACAAATAATAATTAATTCATGGAAAACTAGTGCTGGTTCATAATGTAAGATTTGATTATTTATAAGCCCCCAGGCATGATTTCTGTGTGTAAAGAATATAGATGTAAGTCTGTCGTAAATCACATTATCATGTCGTGACATCTGCTCGGTCATGCAATAAAGTCGGTCACTTGTTTTGATTTACAATTCTGGCGCAGCACGAGACCAATGACGTCATTCTGTATATTCATAGCGTATATAAACACAGAGGGAATTATTTTCAACGTCAAAATTACAAGATGAGATTAAAACAGAAGTTTGAATTGAATAAATTCCATGCAAGTAAAAAAGATCCTTTTTACTAATGTCTTTTTTTCCTGATCATTATGCTTGTTAAATATGTTTCCATCGATGGTATTCCTCCAGCATTTTTATTTTTCCGGTTTGTTGACATAATCGTCATCACAGTTCATGACCGTTTCTGGAATGTAGGCCAAGCAAATAGTATTTTAAAATACTTTGAGTTTGAAAATATGGTGATTGATCATTCAGATTCCACAATTTTCTAGAAAATGGCCGATTTTACCGGGAAAATACATACAAGTGCTCTCCATTAGTCACAAAATGGAAGATTATTTTGCATTTCCACTGCTGCTTTAATAACAAATATACCCCTTACTTCTTGAAAAAGAATTAATTTAACAGTAATAATCAAAATTTATAGCATAAATTGAACAGAGAATTAAATTAAACCAGACAGAAAAATGAGATTATCTGAGTAAAAAAAAACCTGTCATTATTACAAATACAGTTTGTGTAGCATCAACAAAACTGTATTGTTACCTCTCTGTGATAATAAATGTGATTAAAATAAATTGAAATCAGTCATTAATTGTTTTAAAAAAAT
Organism: Bathymodiolus septemdierum; assembly: GCA_963383655.1. NCBI lineage: Eukaryota > Metazoa > Mollusca > Bivalvia > Mytilida > Modiolidae > Bathymodiolus > Bathymodiolus septemdierum. The sequence goes on along the minus strand of OY726529.1, from coordinate 48,906,747 downwards.
ATGGCAGAATATAGTCAGTCTAATAGATTGTATTGACAAAAGCAAAAACACCAAATTCACCGGATTAAATACTTTATTATATGGGTAAGCAAGTTTAATATTTGCATCAAATAATTAATTTTTAATACTTCAATTTCAAACTATTTAAAAAAAACATCTTTTGAAATTTTTTAGACAAGACAATTACACTAAAAAAGCTCAAATACTGTACTTTCTTAATCTGGTTTACTTGTTAAGTTTGGTTGTCCTATGACAAAATCATGTGCTTTATTGACCTTTGATCGACTTTATGTGACGTAATAGGACGCCATTTGGAAAAAGGGTAGTAAACAAATATGGGTCAGTGTGTAATTATTATCGATCTTTTTTCCATGGAACTTTACACATGTGAGCAAGAATAGATGAGGAACATAATTAAAAAGAAAAAAATGTTTACTTTTCAAACATGAAAAAAATAATCAAACATTATCCAATGACTGACCGACTTATTGTCATACGAGAATATTTTATTGAAATAACGCCGAATTTGCATGTGTGATCACAGCCTGGGCTTGTAGGTCGAGATTCCTCTGCCGTCCAATGGCTTTTTGTTCGACTTGTGGGAGCTGTGGGACGTCGGAGCGCTCTCCATAAGGAAAACAGCGGATTTGCCGCTCCAACTCTGGGTCGGCACATTTTCACGTTTCGTGGCTATCGGATTTTATTTTCTATCCGAAACCCTTATATAAATCGCTTCACCAATCATTTTTCTATTCATTCATAACCATCTTACCCTCAGACATACATGTGAACCTTCCGGCGGGAGCATTTTTCTCCCGATTTTGAGGGTCCCTCCCGTCAACTTTCAAAATCTTCCGCCTGTGAAAAAAATCAAGTACAATAAAATCTTGACCTACATTTTGCGATCAATATTTCTGGAAATTCCCCATTTGGAACTCCCGCACTGACGAAAAACGCCGAAAGATACAAATACAATAGTAAAGGTGAATGTCATATTTAATGATATCCGGTTATTGATCTGTTTGACACCTTTACAGGTAAATTGGGTCATAGTGTTGATGATTATACAACAATTATCCACTGATTGACAGTTAATTGGGGATAAGGAAGTGGGTTTGTGACACGCTTAGATGATTAGAAGTGTGATAGCGGCAATTAAAAATAGTTATAAACCGTTGTGCAAACAGGAGTCGGACAACCTTTGATGCCGAGGAAAACTTCCTATTTCGATCAAACGTGCAATGAATTCATCTCGGATTGAGTTGTTATGGCTTGTTTGGGACCAAAGCCGATCAAAGTATTATTTAAGGACTAAGTTCCAGGATGGAATTGATAAACCACAACAATGCTGAAACGTATGCTATCACCTAACGCACCAGCAGCAAAGTGACTTTTTAATTTTAGTGCTCTATGACTTTATTGTTCAGAACATTCTGTCTTCATTGTTATTGCTTTGTTATAACCTTATGATTATGAATGATTATGAATAAATTATAAATACAGTTTTTATCCTTCATTCATCATATGAAACACTACTAATAAGACAGAAATGTTAACAATATATATTGAAATGGGATGCAGTTGATTCAATACGAAACAAACAAAAGGAAAACATCAATAAACAATAAAAACACGCATCAAATACGTCGATGAAAAATCTCCAGTTATGAGACCAAATCTCCAGCCAAAATTTTGCAAATCTCCAGTTGTAGCATAGCAACTCTATCATATGTATGCTCAGAAAGTGGTGTTACACTCGAGTACAGCACGATTTTCACATAGACCCTATCATTTCGCCATGTCAGTTTCTTTTTGAACCATTAAACGTGATCTCGCAATACTAACTGAATAATGACAGCAACACATTGCATGATGGGAGCTACTTAATGCAGCGTGCCAAATTATTTGCATGCGTAAACAACATACAAATCACATGGAAGACGATATAAAGCGTATTCTGCAGGACAAACAGTTCCATCTACAGCTCAAATCAGAGCAGAAGGAAATAATACAAAATGTGTTGGAAAGAAAAGATTCAGTGGCAATGTTACGTCCCCCCCTCTCATTTAGGACAAGGTAAGATCATATATGCAAATCATCTCCCATGATACATTGCGGTAATCGTAGTTTTCTCGAAGTCACGTGACAAATGGTTGAAAAGAAAACTGACATGGCGAAATGATAGGGTCTATATGAAAATCGTGCTGTACTCGAGTGAACATCACTTTCTGAGGGTAAGATGGTTATGAATGAATAGAAAAATGATCGGTGAAGCGATTTATATTAGGGTTTCGGATAGAAAATAAAATCTGATAGCCACGAAACGTGGAAATGTGTCGACTCAGAGTTGGAGTGGCAAATCCGCTGTTTTCCTGATGGAGAGCGCTCTGACATCCCACAGTTCCAGCAAGTCAAACAAAAAGCCGTCGGACAGCAGAGGAATCTCGGACTAAGGGGCTTGTTACGATTTTTTTTATCCCTCGACTACTCTAAAAAACCACAAGGGAGGAATCTCAAATGTCAAATTTATTTTTATACAACACTTTTTCAAAATAGTTTTGTATTGGTGTCTTGACCTGATTCACCATAATATTGGTACCCATTTGAAGCATAATAAATATATTTTTGATATTTCGATTCCTTTTTGTCATCATCTTTACCTATCTGCAACTTTAAAAGTAATGCTTCACAGAATTTGCAGCACCCGGTTATGTCCTCAATCATGTTTGCATGTCAGTACGAGGCCAAATTCCTACGTGCGATTTGATTGGTTGGTTATTTTTAGGGTCAGGTTTGAAAATCAAAACATTCTTTGCAATCCTGACCCTAAAAATAATCGACCAATCAAATTGCACGTAGGAATTCTGCCTCGTACTGACATGTAAACATGATGGAGGACATAACCGGGTGCTGCAAATTCTGTGAAGCATTGTTTTAAAGTTGCAGATAGGTAAAGATGATGCATGTTTATACTATACATTACATGTAGGTATTCACATTTTAATATTCTTTTTAGCTCACCTTGCCGAAGGCAATGTGGGCTTTTGGCATCACTTGGCATCTGTCGTTTGTTGTCTGTCATCTGTTAACTTTTCATATTTTACTCTTCTCCTCTGAAACCCATCAACCAAATGAACTGAAAATTAGTAGGAAGCATCTATGGAAGCTCCTCTCTAAAGAGTGCACATTTTGTTATGATCCATTACCAAACATGGCCCTCCACAGGCAATTCTGGTTTCTGATTTGCCAATTTTTAAGCTCACCTGACGCCATCACTTGGCGTCCGTCGTCCGTCTGTAAACCTTTTAAAAAATCTTCTCCTCTGAAACCACTGGGCCAATTTAAACCAAACTTGGCCTGAATCATCCTTAGGGGATTCCCTTTAAAAGTTATGTCCGATGACCCTGCAGACCAACCATCATTGCCACCATGTCTATAAATAGAACATAGGGGTAAAATTGCAGTTTTTGGGTAATAACTCAAAAACCGTTAATAAAAACAGAAATCTGACATGGAGTAAAAATTATCAGCACAGCAAGATCTACCTACCCTGCAATTTTGAAGTAAATCTGATGACCCATCTTGGAGTTATTGCCTTTTTATCATCAAATTTTTAAAATTTTAATACTTTTCGTCTTATATTTCAAAAACTATAAGAGATAAAGGTTAAGTTTAAATTGCAAAAATGTGCAACATGTCAAGATCTACCTACCCTGCAATTTTGAAGTAAATCCCATTACTCATTTTGGAGTTATTTCCCTTTTTTCATCAACTTTTCAAAATGTTAATACTTTTCGTCCCTTATTTCAAAAAATATAAGAGATAAATGGTAAGTTTAAACTGCAAACATGTTCAGCATGTCAAGATTTACCTACCATGCAATTTTGAAGTAAATCCCATTACCCATTTTGGAGTTATTTCCCTTTTTTCATCAAATTTTCAAAATTTGAATACTTTTCGTCCTTTATTTCAAAAACTATAAGAGATAGATGTTAAGTTTAAACTGCAAACATGTTCAACCTGTCAAGATCTACCTACACTGCAATTTTTAGCTCACCTGTATGAGCTATTGCCATCACTTGGCATTCGTCGTCCGTCTGTAAACTTTTTAAAAAATCTTCTCTTCTGAAACCACTGGGCCAATTTAAACCAAACTTGGCCTGAATCATCCTTAGGGGGTTTCCTTTAAAAGTTATGTCCGATGACCCTGCCGACCAACCATCATGGCTGCCATGTCTATAAATAGAACATAGGGGTAAAATCAGCAAAAAAATCAATTAAAAAATCCAGAAATTAAATTTGATACATATGTAATATTCTTTCAGAACTATGGTTGAGAACCCCATTCCCCATTAAACATGGCCACCATCGTTACTATAAATAGAAAATTAGTGAAAAAATTCATTAAAAAATTATTTTAATATCCTGTAAAGAGTCAAATGCAATCAAACCATATGGAAGGGAATGCATATGTGGTCTTCTTTCAAAATTTTGATTGAAGACCTCCGGCTGTCATCCAACGTGGCCGTCACTGTTACAAAAAATTGAAAATTATTGTCAAAAAACATATTTAAAATCCGGTAAAAAGCCAGTTGCCACCAAACTTTATGGAAATGATGCATATATGATCCACTTTCAGACTTATGGTTGCTAAGCCTGGTCGCATATGAAAAATGGCTGCTACCGTTACAAAAAATAGATTTTTTTGATTTTTTTTAATTCTTTAAATATTGTAAAGAGCCAATGTTGCTACCAAACTATAAAGGAACAATGCATATATAATTCTCTTTCAGACCATGAATGATGACCCCGACTGCCATCAAACATGGCTGTTGCCTCTTCTCAAACTTGAAAATTAGTAAAAAAAAAAATCAGTAAAAAATAGAAAACTATTGAAAAAATTAGATTCTTCTCCTCTGAAACCGTTTGGCCAAATGAACCGAAACTTGGTAGGAAGTATCTATGGAAAATCCTCTGTTGTGATTGCTCATTTTGTCCCGATCCGTTAACAAATATGGCCACCATAGACAATTCTTGTTTCTGATTGGATGATTTCTAAAAAATCTTCTCCTCTGAAACCGCTTTGCCAAATGATCCGAAACTTGCTAGGATGCATCTATGGGAGGTTCTCTATAAAGACTGCTCAGTTCGTCCCGATCCATTAACAAATATGGCTGCCACAGGCAATTCTTGTTTCTAATAGGTCGATTTCTAAAAATCTTCTCTGAAACCGCTTTGCCAAATGATCAGAAGCTTGGTAGGAAGCATATATGGAAGGTTCTCTATAAGGATTGCTCATTTTGTACCGATCATTAACAAACATGATCACCACAGGCAATTATTGTTTCTGATTGGTCAATTTCTAAAAATCTTCTACTCTGAAACATGATAGGAAGCATCTATGGAAGGTCCTCTATAGGAATTGCTCATTCCGTTTTGATCCGTTAACAAACATGGCCATCATAGGCAATTCTTGTTTCTTATTGGTCGATTTCTGAAACAACTTTTCCTCTGAAGCCACTAGGCCAAATGATATGAAATTTGATAAGAAGCATCTATGGAAGGTCCTCTATAGAGATTGCTCATTTCGTTTTGATCCATTAACAAACATGGCTGCCACAGGCAATTCTTGTTTTAGATTGGTCAATTTCTAAAAATCTTCTTCTCTGAAACTGCTATACCAAAATGAACAGAAATTTGGTGGGAAGCACCTATGGAAGGTTCTGTATTAAGTTTCCTCAGAATGAAAGGTGAGCGACACAGGCTCAGCCCACTGAGCCGCTAGTTTTAAATCTCCTCCTCTGACACCACTTGGCCAAATTAACCGAAGCAAGGCAGGAAGCATCTATGGAATGTTCTCTATGAAGATGGCTCATTTCGTCCCGATCGGTTAACAAACATGGCCACCACAGGCAATTCTTGTTCCTGATTGGTCGATATCTAAAAAATCTTCTCCACTGAAACTGCCTAGCCAAATGAACTACATGTATGGAAGGTTGTGCATGAAGTTTCCTCAAAGCAGAATGAAAGGTGAGCGACACAGGCTCAGCCCACTGAGCCTCTAGTTTTTTATTCAATTTGAAATATGTGGCCAATGTGACTTTCATTTTGAGGCCGTTTTGACTTGGGGCATTTGACTGAGGACGATTTAACCTGGGGCCGATTTGACAGCTGGAAATCCAAAATTTGACCTATGATGTATGAATGATAGACAATGCTCCAATAAATCTTTTTGAGTGATTCTCTAGTTGTTGTTTTTTCATTTATATATAAAATTATTTTTCAGAAGTATTTGGAACGAGCTTTAGTCATGAATGGTATTATTAATTCATCTGAAATATCACCACAAAACAAAGTTAGCATGGCTGTTGGATCCAGTGTTATCAGGGACACAGTATCAAATAAAAATAAACCATATGAATGTGATATATGTGGTAAAGCGTTTAGCCAGAATCATCACTTACAGAATCACATTAGAAAACACACTGATGATAAACCTTATAAATGTGATTTATGTGGCAAAGGATTTATTGTGAATAGTAGCTTACAGACACACATCAGAACACATACAGGTGATAAACCGTATAAATGTGATATATGTGGTAATGGATTTAGTCATAATGTTAACTTACAAAATCACATTAGAACACATACTGGTGATAAAACTTATCAATGTGATATGTGTGGCAAAGTGTTTAGTCAGAATCATAACTTACAGAATCACATTAGAACACATACTGGTGATAAATCTTATATATGTGATAAATGTGGCAAAGTGTTTAGTCAGAATGGTAACTTACAGAATCACATTAGAATGCATACAGGTGATAGACCTTATAAATGTGATACATGTGATAAAGGATTTAGTCGGAATGATAGCTTACAGAAACACATTAGAATACATACTGGTGATAAACATTGTAAATGTGATATATGTGGTAGAGTGTTTAGTCGGAATGATAGCTTACAGAAACACATTAGAACACATACAGGCGATAAACCTTATAAATGTGATATATGTGGTAGAGTGCTTAGTCGGAATGATAGCTTACAGAAACACATTAGAACACATACTGGTGATAAACCTTATAAATGTGATATATGTGGTAGATTGTTTAGTCAGAATGATAGCTTACAGAAACACATTAAAACACACACAGGTGATAAACCTTATAAATGTGATAAATGTGGCAAAGTGTTTAGTCGGAATGATAGTTTACAGAAACACATTAGAACACATACTGGTGATAAACCTTATACATGTGATATATGTGGTAGAGTGTTTAGTCGGAATGATAGCTTACAGAAACACATTAAAACACATACAGGCGATAAACCTTATAAATGTGATATAAATATGTGGTAGAGTGTTTAGTCAGAATGATGGCTTAAAGAATCAAATTAGAACACATACTGGTGATAAACGTTATATATGTGGTAGAGTGTTAGTCAGAATTCGAACTTACACACACACATTAGCATATATGTGAACCTTCTGGCGGGAGCATTTTTCTTCCGATTTTGAGGGTTCCTTCCATCCCCCCCCCCCCCCGCCATCACTTGGCGTCCGTCGTACGTCGTAAACTTTCACATTTAAATCTTCTCCTCTGAAACCGTTAAACCAAATTAAACCTAACCTGGCAGGGTGGGTCCCTTTCAAAATTGTGTCCGACAGCTCCGCCCGCCATTCAAGATGACTGCTGTTACTAATTTTTACTTCAGCTACATAGCAAGGAGTAGTTTAACATGTATTCCGGGTTTTTCTGTGAAATATTTCTTTCAGTCGATTTTTACCGATTATGCAAATTAGGCATATTTTGATAAAAGATCACATTTAAATCTTCTCCTCTGAAACCGCTGAACCAAATTAAAGCAAATTTGGCTGGGATAGTCCTTGGGTAGTCCCATTTCAAAATTGTGTCCGACAGCCCTGCCCTCCATTCAAGATGGCTGCTGTTACTAAAAATAGAAATTTCTGCAATTGTCCATTGCTGCCTTAGTTCAAGTCAAAATGAGCTCAAATTTTTTACTGCAGCTACATAGCGAGGAGTAGTTTAACATATATTCCGGGTTTTTCTGTGAAATTTTTCTTTCAGTCGATTTTTACCGATTATGCAAATTAGGCATATTTTGAAAAAAAGATCACATTTAAATCTTCTCCTCTGAAACCGCTGAACCAAATTAAACCAGATTTGGCTGGGATAGTCCTTGGGTAGTCCTATTTCAAAATTGTGTCCGACAGCTCCACTCTCCATTCAAGATGGCTGCTGTTACTAAAAATAGAAATTTCTTCAATTGTCCATTGCTGCTTTATTATAAATTAAAATGAGCTTAAATTTTAACTGCTGCGACATGACAATGAGTAGATTAACAAATATTCTGGGTATGGTGAAATTTTTCTTTCAACCGATTTATACTGATTATACAAATTAGACATATTTTGATAAAAGATTACATTTAAATCTTCTCCTCTGAAACTACTAAACTAAATTAAAGCAAATTTGGCTGGGATGGTCCTTGGGTGGTCCCCTTTCTATATTGTGTCTGACAGCCCCGTCCTCCATTCAAAATGGCTGCTGTTACTAAAAATAGAAATTTCTTTAGTTATCAATTTCTGCTTTATTACACATCAAAATGAACTGAAATTTTACCTGCAGCTACATGGCAATTAGTAGTTTAACATACATTATGAGTTTTTCTGTGAGATTTTTTCAGCCAGTTTATTCCGTTTAGGAATATTATAAGAGAAAAAAATCACATCAAAATCTGTTGCTCAGAAATTTTAGTTGAAATGATCTTTTGGTGGCCCACTTTCAAAATTATGTGTAACACTGCCATTTCCTATTAACTTTAGGGAACGATCATTTAACTTGAAGGGGGGGGGGGGGGGTTTTCTAAAAAAATATTCTGATTCCCAATGTTGCTGAAAACAATATTCTGATTTTGGTGGAGGAAAAAAAAAGAATCTGATTCAGAGTTTTTGTCATAAAACCTAATGTGAAATTCTGGAAACAAATTTCACGCTTTGCGCGACAAAAAAAATGAATATTCTAATTCTAGTGTTGTCCGGAAAAAAATTCTGAACGAAACGAAAAACCATAACCCCCCCCCCGTCAAGTTAAATGGTCGGTCCCTTAGTCCCTTAGATGTCAAATTAAAAACCAGGTGAGCGATTACAGGCTCCTGGGAGCTTCTTGTTTGTATCAGTAGTACTAGAGAAGATTCGTAGGTTTCAGGAGACAGGAGCAAAGAGTCACTCGTGGGACATTACAAACATCATTCCTGCAGGGCACAGGTTACGAATACGACGGAAACGTATTCGTAGCATGGGTTCTACAAGTACGACGGGCGGAAGTTGTAACTAAATGATCAACCGGTTTCCGGACATGGACACCTATTTTACGGAAAGTAATCACGTATTGCTAGCATCTAGAAGCTATGAATACGACGGATTTTTGTTTTCTTAAATATATTGTTTTTAGACATTTATCATAGTTACTGTGATGCTATAAAGATAGTATCGTAACGATTTAAAAATTCTAGAAACATGTATTTGCTGCTACACAGAACATGATTGAAGACATCGCTGCGAATTTAATATGAAGAACTGCAATCAAAGTGATGATCATTTGCTTATTTAATGTATAATAAGGGTAATAACAAAATTACCGAACTCCGAACAATCTTACAAAGGGAAAGTCAAAACTCATAATTATATAAACACAAAATCAGTCAACAACCGGAAAACTGAAAACCGTAATGACCCTGACTTGGTACAGGCATTTCTAAAGAAATGGTGGGTTGAATCAGATTTTAAGGCGCCAAACCTCCCGCTCTCATTACGGTTCAATTATATGTGATTTTACCTTGTGTTTGGGCGTTGACCGTTGGAAATGGAACTAAAATGTGTCCCTCCAAGAATACAGGAATAATCCAACTCCTTATAAATTAAAAGACCCGCTGCATTTTCTGCAACTTCCATGTTTTTATATTTGGACCCCGTACCAAGCTTTCTTGAGCTGCGCTTATAAAGTTGGACGTAGTTATCCTGCTGGAATTTTTTTAGGGCACACTCTAAATCTGTAAAAGATTTATACTTTGCTCCAACACGGAGCGCACTACCATCGTCGTCCATTTTCAAAATAATTAGTGTTGGGAAGTGCGAGTTGTATTCTGAGAAGTACTCATACCAGTGAAATCCATGGGATTAATCGTGTATTGTAAGACTAGTTTTTCAATGCATCAGATTTTATCGGAATAAAAATAAACTAGAAACAGAAAATTATATAAAAAATTCATAAATTTTCATTTAATGAAATAAAAACAATAGAATTAAGAAAATGGAGAAATCCGTCGTATTCGTAGCCTCTAGATGCTAGCAATACGTGATTAATTTCCGTAAAATAGGTGTCCATGTCCGGAAACCGTTTGATCATTTAGTCACAACTTCCGCCCGTCGTACTTGTAGAACCCAGGCTACGAATACGTTTCCGTCGTATTCGTAGCCTGTGCCTTCCTGCAAAGCTTGACTTCATATGTTCCAGTTAAAATTGTCTCTGAGAAGACCATCAAAATGTGAAATATTAACCACGACAAAGACAGACAGCGGATGCGAAATGATGACAATAACACATGACCATTTGTATCAGATTAGCTAAAACACTGAATGACAGAACATCAATTTCAGTGTTTACACAATACCACCGACTGTAAAAGTATGTGAAATACAGCCATTTCATGATACTTCATGTCTTCAGTGACAATATTCTCAATTTTTGTGTTGTTTTCTGATTCTATGATTAGTAATATGCCCCGCGTTACAAATAGCTGAAAACAGATCTGCTTGGTGTTGTGTATGTGAAGAGTTTGAAGATACCAAAGGGTGTATTCAGAAGCCGCAAATCGATGGACAGATAATACAATGCCCAAAATAAAAAATACAAACAATGAACACCACTTAAAACCGGAGAAATCAGGTGCTCTGGAATGATAGGCAGTTCCTGCTCCACATGTGGTACCTGTCGTGTTACTCTTGTTACAAATCCGGTGTCAAGTCATGAATGAGAAAAGTACCGGATTGTGATTATGACAACCGGAACACACCCACCGTAGGAAGAGTTTGAATACCAAAGGGGTAATCAGAATCCGGGTATCATGATCTGTTTCATGTCCGCTCCCCTAATTAGAAATTATATTTATAGACAACCTCATGAATTGTGTATAAAATTTATTTCATAAGAACCAAACGAAAAAAAGAAATTAGAAAATATTTGACTTTAATAAAAACATTTGATGGATATCATTTCTTTTTATACGGCCGTCTCGAGACGGGCCGTATTATGTGATTATGTATGGCGGGCGGGCGTCCACACAGGTTTCCGCACAATAACTTTAGTTCTGTATATCGGATCTTTACCAAACTTGGCCACATGATTCCCCTGTGGAAGGGGAAGAACCCTATTTATTTTGAGGTCATTAACTTTAACTCTTTTTGCCCTGGCTTCAGCAAGTGGGTTCGATTCGTATTCTTGAACCACTTTCCAGCCCAGTTGAGAGGAGTCTGCTAATTTAACAAGCTTCTGTCGGTGACAAAACAAATGAATACCTTCAGCAATCTTTTTTTTTTGCGGCTGTGATGTCTTCACCAATGCTCTCCCGCTTCAGCTGAGTTTCTGCCTCCTTCAGTTTACTTAGGACTTGGAGATTATGCTTGAACTGCTCTTCATTTCCACACTTTCTAAATTAATAGTCATCTGTCAATGTCGACTCTATCTTGATCATCTGAGAATCCGCAATTTCTTTCTGTTAACTGATTTTTCCCATTTCACTAGAAAGTAAGTTTTTATTTTCAGACATCATATTATTCTGTGAAGTCAATCAAGTTTTAGAAATTTCATTTCTAATATGGCTTTGTAAATCGGCGTCCGTAATTTTGACTTGTCGCACGAACAGATGGCTAGAGAATGACTCGAGCACACCTTAACAACTATCACGCTCTAAAAATAACCAATTATCATTGGTTGAAAACGATCACCTGGTTTTAACCTTGAAACAACAATACAATATTTTCCCGCTATTACTATTCGAAACGCGAGAAAAATCATTTTTTTCACAAGTATTAAAAATTAAGCAAAACGTCTTCATTATCTTAACTTAGCATGACATGTGTTGTTTCCACAACTACTCAATTTCTAAGACATAACAATATAGACCTCATTAAAAATCCATGTCCACAATTGGACCACTTATCTCAAAATCAATATTCTGTCCAGGATTAAGTGTTTATCTGATAAAATATAATTGTGGACAAAGATATTATAACATATCCTGAAAATTGATAAAATCTAGATTTTAATTAATTGCTAAATTTCTGTTAAAATGATTTTCAAAATGTGCCTAATATTTATTTCAAATAAAATCAAAATGTCTGAATAAATAGAATTATTCCAAAATAAAATATAATCCATTCTAGCAACACTTCAAACTTCTTGTACTGATTAAAGTTTATAATGAAAAATTAGCAAAGCAGGAACTACCCACCTTTCACGAGCACCTGAGTTCACCCTCGGTTTTTTTGGTGGGGTGCGTGTTGTTTATCTTTTTAATTTTTTGTGTTATCCTGTTGTGTCTTTACGTTCTGAGTTCGGTGTTGTGATGTCCGAATAAAAACGATATTCGGTTCGTCTTTATCTCAAGTTGTGTGTAGGAGTGCGCATGTCTAATTTACGTTATTTGTGTTTGTTTCGTATAGTGGTATCCATGCAATACACATTGTGTAGTGTTTTTGTTTTGTTTCTCTTCATCTTGTGTACGATGTGTTGCCAGTTTCTATGGATTGGTCATTTTTGATTGCCCCTTCGGTATTCTCTAACGTTTATTAGCTGAAATATAAATACAAAAAGACATGATATCCATCAATTTTTTAAAAGTCGAACATTTTCTAATTTCTTTTTTTCGTTAGGTTCTTACGACATAAATTTTATACACAATTCATGAGGTTGTCTATAAATATAGTTTCTAATTAGGGGAGCGGACATGAAACAGATCATGATACCCGGATTCTGATTATCCCTTGGGTGTGTTCCGCTTGTCATCATCACAACCCGGTGTAGCAGGCAATTTGTTCCGACCCGCCAGATGGGCCGGCCGGAATACATAGACTAGGCTAAAAGGGCCGGTCGGAATGAATAGCCTAGGCTGAATGGTCCGACTCTGGGCAATTTGTTCCGACCCAAGTTGAATGCAATAGCTAATGCAACAAAAGTATCATACTGACGTAAATTAAGGCACAAGAAGAAATAACTTTTATTACAAACTCTACAACATTCTTGTATGGTTTTAAGAGTCACAATAGCCACAAAACCACGTTTTTGACTTTGGTTCCTTGGTTAGGCACAGACACTTAAGGTGATACCACTCCATGCAATTATCACATCCAACGACATCTTGAACTGATGGCTTGTTGCACAATGGACAATAGTATGCGCCTTCAACGTCATTTAATTTCATTTGAACTGAAAAATACATATGTTGGAATTATGCCATTTTTATATCCATATATATTTGTGGATATGTGTTCATATATCTATTTTAAATAGAAAGCAATATTATGTGATTACATTGAGAAAAAGGTGATTCCACAAAATGAACAACTTTCAATAAACAATAGCACCAGTGTGTAATGATTGATGTTCTTCGTGGTCTCATGTTGAGGTTTTCAACCCTGTTTGTGGATAGTGTGTGTATGTGTGTTTGATTATCATGCTGCCGAACTTTTGCTAAGGATAAGATAAACTTGATTTAATATAAATAATGTATGAAATACGCAGCTATATATTCCGCACAAATAAATACTTACTATAGTTGCCTGTAGGGCTGCAAGCGCGTCTTCGTCCAAATATGGCCTGACCTCGTCAATCTTTAATCTTATTACTTTCCCTGGGAATTGTTTCAATGTCTTGTTCCTGAATCACAGTATGGGTACCTGTGCGGCGCAACTGACGTGTTTACGTTACCGTTTCCGATCATCGACTGTCAAAACCGGAAGGGCTCAATGTAAGTTTTTATCTTTATATGTGGTAGTAAATATTGCTAATGAAGACAAAAAATTACAGACACCCGCTGATATAATACCTGTATACGCCAGGGAAATTTAAAACATATCTGTTGAACGGAAATATCCTTTTTTTACACTTAAACTTGATTTTGATGTTGCGTAAACATTGACATCATTGTTTTCTCGCTGAATTCAGCAAGGACGACCCTGATTATTTCAAAGAAGCTTCTTCGCACAACCAATTATCACCACACAAAGTCATGTCTCGTTCCAATTTACATTTTTTGTATAATTATAATCTTATCATTTACAATGACTATGAGTATTTTAATGTTACACTGTGGGCTAGGAATACGTAATACGAACACATTTTACACATTTAGATGCCCACAGTCATTGGAAATGATAAGATTATATATATATACAAAAAATGTAAATTGGAACGAGACATGACTTTGTGGTGATAATTGGTTGTACGAAGAAGCTTCTTTGAAAAAATCAGGGTCGTCCTTGCTGAATTCAGCGAGAAAACAATGATGTCAATGTTTACGCAACATCAAAATCAAGTTTAAGTGTAAAAAAAAAGGATATTTCCGTTCAACAGATATGTTTTAAATTTTCCTGGCTTATAAAGGTATTATATCAGCGGGTGTCTGTAATTTTTTGTCTTCATTAGCAATGCTTACTACCACATATAAGCATAAAAACTTACATTGAACCCTCCCGGTTTTGACAGTCGATGATCGGAAACGGTAACGTGCCCACAAACTTTACGTAAACACGTCAGTTGCGCCGCACAGGTACCCATACTGTGTGAATGAGTCTTCGTGTTTTTACCAATTTGTTAACTACGTCTTTCTCTTCTATCATGAGCAAAAACTCTGGAAGATACCAAACATACATGTTATTGATTTTTTAATTGATGTAGATAACGTTGTAAGATTTTTTATTATTCGTTTTGTCCTTTGTGCGTCTTCATCTTTCTATGTTGTCCCATTCGGGCCATCTGTCTATTGGATTATCCATTTTGATTAACGCTTCGGTCTTTTCTCGCCTCGGACTTAAACCTTCTCGTTTTTATTAATCTGAATTTGAAAGTCAACTTTTTATCTTCATAAAAAATGAATGTTTATAGTGTATACTAAGAATGATAAATAAGAGAACAACATTGGTCTAATAATGTTCATTATTATCCAGAGAAATTATGCCTGAATAATAAGCTATATATAAACTAGTGATTTGTTAAGCAGTTTGATATTCTTACCTGTTATTTTATTGTCTAGGCGAAGCCTTTTTGTCCTCGGCTTAGGCTGTTCATTAGCTGTGGTTTCTTGTGCATCGGTTACTGCAGCCTTTTCGCTATCACATTCTGTTACATTCCTGGTTTCATCCTATTGCTCAGACTCAAGGTAGGGAATAGAAGATATATTTACCAGCGGTACTATCGGAATGGCAAGCACGAAGGATCCTATGCTTTTCTGTTTCTCTAACCACTCGTCTAGTTTCTCCCTTTGCACTAACGCAGTATAAAGGTTATCCTTTGAGACATAATGTTTTGCTTGCTTCCTTAGCTTCCTTTTTTCACTTTCTGTTAAATTTTCAGTATATTCTGTATTTTCAACAGTGTATAGTACGCACTCTCGTCCATGTTGACGTGCAGTGAAATATTGTACAAATGAATTTAATAATGTGGAACCGAGATGACAAGTGTTCACCAAGTTCATATAGATAGTATTACGCATGGGACACTCGCGGCTATTTTATCAAACCGTTGACCAACATTTTCGATTTTAGTGATATATACACATGTACACACATAGCCGAGATGAATAGTTTTATTGATAATACGTTGTAAATTACAAAATATATATAGGTTTATAAATGTAAAAGCAGGTCGGCCCATATTGCCTGGCATCGGAACAAATAGCCTAGGCTCAAAGTTCGAAACCGGAACAAATTGCCCAAGCAATTTTAGCCGTCCGGAACATCTGGCGGCCGGACCATCCAGCCTGATACACCTGTACTTTCCTCATTCATGACTTAACACATGTGGAGCAGGAACTGTCTATCCTTCCGGAGCACCTGATTTCACCGGTTTTAAGTGGTGTTCATTATACCCTCCGCAACGAAATTGTAGGGGGTATACTGATTTCACAATTTCCGTCAGTCTGTAGAGAAATCCTATGTGGTACGATAACTTGGAGTTGTGTTTCTTAGAATCTTTTAAAATTTTATCAGCTGTTTACTGGTGAAGTGAGGAGGATCCCTTCAATTTTTGACGATTTTAAATTTTTCCGTTCCAGAGTTATTGGACTTGATATGACGGAAAATGTGATCTTTACTCTATGTGGTACGATAACTTGGAGTTGTGTTTCTTAGAATGTTTTGAAATTTTATCAGCAGTTTACGGTGATTTTTGACGATTTTTACTTTTGCCGCTCCAGAGTTATTGGACTTGATATGACGGAAAATAGGCTTTTTACCCTATGTCGTATGATAACTTGAGTAGTGTTTCTCAGAATGTTTTGAAATTTTATCAGCAGCTTACCGGTGAAGAGAGGAGGGTCCTTTTCATTTTTGGTCGGAACATTCAGTAATGTTTTGGTTATGGAAATAGGTTGGACATATGTAGGGAGCGGGGGGTATTATCTTAGCAATACTAGTTGTCCATGACTTGATACCGGATTTGTAACAAGAGTAACACGACAGGGACCACGTGTGGAACAGGAACTGCCTATCCTTCCAGAGCACCTGATTTCACTTCGCAAAAAAAAAAAAAAGTTTATATGTTTTTCCTGATGTATAAATATGGATGTTTATATGTATATTAGCGTTTTATTATGTTGGATACGGGAATGAAATCGATTTTAAAATTCTGTCAACGATACATGGAAGTCGCCATTTTGATAGCATCTCAAAACCAAGTATCACGTGACGTCTAAATACCACCACGCCCCAAAACAAACGTGACAAACCAAGGTTCTCATTCAGTGTCGATATGGCTTGTCAGGCTTACGGTTGTTTAACTTGATGGTAATTCTTTTTATATTTCTTATTATTCTAAATATATGAATTTATTATACAATCACTTTTTGCAGATTTACGTTTTGCTTCTATAGATTATGGCAAAACAAATGAATCGGGGGGAAAGGTTCGTCTTTAATGAGACACATTTACAATTTTTTTTTTCAAAATTGAAGAACTACGAAATTAAGCTAAAAAAAAAGAACGGACATCGGAACAATGCCCTGAATTCGTTAAAAAAAAAATCAAAAAAGGCCTATACTACGGGGCAAAATTGTTTTAATGACATTATTCAGTAAGATCGCACTTTGTAATCGATCGTGCATGCACTACAATAAAGATACACATAAGCTAAAAGCACAGAAAGTTACAGGGTAGGAAGCCATACAATTGAGAGGATTATGTAAACATGTAATTTGTAATAGATTTCATTTGACAATTACAGACGATGAGTATTATAAATACTTTTAAAGTTTATTATACAAAAACAAAGCGTAACATATAATATGTCTCTGCGTAACATATTTTATTTATTTTAATCACGTCTTTCGAACTGGCGGACCCTTCTGATTAATCTCAGAATAGTCATAAAAAATTTGTTCATCACAATTATTGATATATCACCGCGAATATTTAGTTTGATGTATTGTTGTTGTGTATCAATCATAATTGTTATTTGTATATGCCCTCCTGGGGCCTTGATTTGGTTAATAAACTTATTTTAATTTCTATTTCTATAAGGAAAAATTGCATACGAATGTTTTTTTGTCTATTTAATAACAAGAAGAATTTCTACCCTGCCTGTTCACCCTGCTTTATTTCATAATTTTGGTTGTTGCTACATCATTCTGATGGGGCACAAAAAAAAATCAAGATAAAAATGAACAATTCAATATAGCCTACGATCAATGGTAATCTTAAGATTTAATAGCCCATGAATCATTGCTGCATTAGGTGCGGATCCAGCAGTTTTGAAAACGGGGTGCCAGGCTCTTGTTTGCCAATTTTTACCCAATTTATACACGAATTTTATTAAATGTCGAACACCCTCTTGATCCGGCAGTGTGCATTAATATGCACCCATTCCTAATGTATACTTCAGCGTGATCAGGGTCGTGTATTTTGATCACCTATTAGAACCTTTAAAATGTGTATTGCATCTGCTATTCTAGTCACGGGTAGCGTAATTTGTTTTCATTTTATTTTCTGTTCTTATTATGTTTTTGTCTATTTGACTTGTGTACGTTGTTTGTATATATTCCTTGTACATGCCTTCAACCCTTAGGGGTAAAATTGAGCATTAATAAAGTTAGTTAGTTAACGGGTCACAAAATGTGCATTGCGTTTCTGATTATTGCCAAATATTGTGACACATGTATTCAGGTATTCGGTCAGAGGCCCGTCGACCGGATGTAAAATAACACTTGTATATTCTGCCTGGCGATTTCCTGTGTGGACCTAAACTCATTACGCAATATTAGGTACCCTGCTGAGTGAACCGGTGCGAATGTACCTGTCGTTTTCAGAATGAAGATAAAAATAAGTAAATCCCGCATTTCACTTCTTACTTCAGGAATTATTTCCTTAATTTATTGAAGAATAAAATATTTAAAATTAAAATATGGTCTCTCGCTTCTGAAAATACATGAAAAATATATGAATTTCTCATAATATTTTACGTTTCGCTCATCAAAAATGACAAGCAAAAAAAAAGAAAAACATTTTTAAATCACTTCCTCGCTCTGGACAACGTTTTTAACACAAAATCCGAAGAACAAGAAGTAAATCTGGTGTGGCCTAATTTCTTTTTAATTTTTGACTGCCCTTCATCTGTTTATACCGCTCATCATCATGATCTCTTCCGAATTTTGTCTAAATGAATATCAGTGGATATCAAAATTATAGGTCAAGTTTGCTTACGGGGTTCCGAGCTGAAAAAATCATATATTTAGGTTTTGTGCCTTTTGGGGGTCACTGAGCAAAGAGGTTTTTTTTGTAAACTACAATAAACCGAATATGCTTAAACATATTTGATTAAATAAATAAATAAATAATATATTGTATATAATTGAAATCTTCATATTAGTTACAGTTTAATTATGTCCATTTTATTTTAAACTAGTCAGAATCTGATATATCACTTTCACATGCACACTCTTTAAAACCTTCATAATTTCCATCTGGTGACGGAAACTCTTCCCTTATAGTTTTGACAACGCAGGCTGGTAGGGTCACTCTGTATTTCTTGCCAAGTGGTTGACCTTTTCTGACCCAACAAACAAACTGACGATAAGCCATGAGTCTACTCTGTCGGTTAGTTAACACATCTGGAGCTCTTCCTCTGTGACGTTTGTACTTCAAAAAACTAATATAGCTTGTTTCAAGCACAACAGGGTTGAGACAAACTGTTCTAAAGTTGGTGTTATCGGTAATGCAGTCACTGAGTTCCAATTGACCGTCAAACAATGAAAATTCATGGCAGCACAGGCATTCCGACGGCAAAGGTAGTGAAATGCATTTTGAGCATGAGCACCAATTTGTGTCGTTCTGACGTGGGTTGTTCTCTATTTCCCGACGTTGGGCACTCGCTGCCTCTTCCATTTGTCTGAGTTCTTCTTCCATATATTCTGGTTCAAGTTGGTAACCAAACTCTCCATAGTCGTCGAAATCTACATCACTTGAGGCGCTAGAGTCACTTTCCGTACCTGAGCTCGACATATTTAATTATAATACTTTATTCCAAAAGCAATACAGCTTATAGGTACATATATAAATACAAATTACAAACAATACATGATACATTATACACAATAAATAATTATATAATTATAATTATAGCGGAGCATGATATAAATTTAGGAATTACGAATTTTTTCAGCCACATGCAAATACTTTCCAAGATTGTTAAGTTCTTTAATATTTTGAACAGATAATAACTGTGTTAGTTTAAAAGCAGATGGATTGATACAATAATAGGGTTTTATATATTTTCAACGAATTTCCACATATTTACTACACTCTAAAATAAAGTGATACTCATCTTCTATATCATTATTGTTACACATGTTACAAATTCTAGCATGTCTATCTATATTATAGTATCTACCAGTTTCAATATTTAAACTATGTGCATGTAAGCGATATCTACTAATAAGTGGCTTAAACATCATATAATTAACTGATCGACTTAAATAAAATTGCAGGTTATGGTCATCATATATATACTTATAGAAATGATATTTTGGCGATTCTTCAAAAAAAGAAATTGCCTCATTTAAAAATGTATCTATAACTCGCTGCTTAAATTCTAACATAAATATATCTTCATTAAAAACATTTTGTGCCAGCCATACATGATTATAACCATATTTACACAATATATCTCGTATTTTACATCCCCAGTTTAGTTTATCATTTGGTTTAAAAGCACTAGACTCAAACATATCTTCATAACAATTTTTAAGTATACAATTTTCTGTTTTTAAAATTTTAAACCAATATTTTAACATTCTACAGTACCTGTTTATATACAATGGGAATCTCCCAAGTTCAAAATAGACCATATAATTTGAAGTACTCTTTCTCACTTTCAATACTCTTTTCAAAAAAGATAAATGTAATGTCTCAATATCCACACCTTTATGGAAGCCCCACACCTCACATCCATAATTTACAATACTTTTTACATATGTGTCAAAAAGTGATAGCAAAGTCTCTGTATTAAAATAATCATCCTGAATTTTACTAAATAAATTAAATACAGCTTTTTTCCCTTGATTCGACAACATTTTCTGAGCATTAGTAAAGACACCATTATAATTTAACAAAATATCAAGGTACATAAATTCATTACATATTTCAATGGATTCCCCATTAAGATACCATTTTTCTTCTGATTTAATATTACCTCGATTTCTAAAAATGACAACCTTTGTTTTCAACAAATTTACATGCAGATTGTATTCATTTGAACATACATTTACAACATTAATCATATTTTGAAGTTCATGAACATTTTCACTGAACAAAACAGTATCATCAGCATACATTAGTAAGTACAGATTGAGCATTTTTAATTCGTATGATTGACATCCTTGTTTAATTAATTCTATTCCAATATCATTGACATACATGGCATATAAAAATGGGGATAATGATTCCCCCTGCACGAGTCCAATATTACAGCTAAAAAAATCTGAAAATTTACCATCATGCTTTACACTCGATTTTAATTTGGAGTACATAGATTTAATTAGATTTAAAAGCTTTCCAGTTACACCACATTTGGCTAGTTTTAACCATAGCTTAAAGTGAGACACACTGTCAAAAGCATTAACATAATCAATAAAGCAACAATAAATCTTTTACCCTGCCTTAATGATTTTGAAATTATGGAATGAAGAGCAAAGATTGCGTCATGAGTGCCATAACCCGGTCTAAATCCAAACTGCGCATCAGTCAGGACACTATTATCTTCGCTCCATTTCATAAGTCTTGTATTAATCGTTGATGTGAATAGCTTTCCGATATGCGAGACTAACGATATACCTCTGTAGTTTCCAGGGTCATCAACTGGTCCCTTCTTAAATAACGGTACAATAACACTTTTCACCCATAATTCTGGGAAGCGACTAGTGCATAATATTACGTTAAACAGTACACAATATTGGTATTAGGATTGTCTTTCCTTCTAAAATATATTCATTTAAAATATTGTTCACACCAGGCGACTTATTTCGATTCAAGCCTTTAATACAAGTTTCTATTTCATTTTCTGTAAAGGGTTTGTCTAATTCTTCAAACACACATTCCATGGTATCTGTTGT
Organism: Bathymodiolus septemdierum; assembly: GCA_963383655.1. Classification (NCBI taxonomy): domain Eukaryota; kingdom Metazoa; phylum Mollusca; class Bivalvia; order Mytilida; family Modiolidae; genus Bathymodiolus; species Bathymodiolus septemdierum. Next base: position 48,884,841 of record OY726529.1, on the reverse strand, counting down.
GTCTGGTCCATTATCAACGTTATCACTTGAAATCAAATCTTTAAAATGATCTACAAATTGGTCCATTGAAATTTAATTTTTACATTTTTTTTCCGTTTTCTGAATTTCCCATTAAAACGTTTTGGGTTTGAAGTTCTCATCGAATTAAACATATTTCCTTTCTTGTTCTTATAAAGTCTTTTCAATTTATTTTCCAAACGTTTATACTTTTGTTTTTCTAAGTTCAGTTTCATTCTATTTTCGTCAGAATGGATATCATTAAAAATTGATAGTGCACGTTTATAGCTATTGTATAGTATTTTACACTCTTCTGTAAACCATGGTTTGTCCCGTTTAACGCTTGCGTTGGATGCCCTTTTCCGACCAATGCAATACTCGCACTGTATCGTACGATCTAATTCAACTTTCGTATATTTTTCAAAAATGTCAGTTAACAGTTCATTCATTTTATCCACATTTCCATCAATAGACTCGCCATCTTCCGTGATATTGTGAAATAATTCTTCAAATTTATGCGCATTTACCATTAATTCACTTTTGACCTCATCTTTGAACTTTTCATTCCACCTTATCGTTTTACATTTAATCTTTTTACATGTACATTCACTTGGATTTGATAATTCCTATAATCCCTTTAGCTTAATATCTACAAACAAAGGAGCATGACATGAAAAAGTTGTAAATTTTCCAACAGTAAAATTTTGTACTATAGAAAATGATTCACAGGACAATAACATATAATCAATAACAGAACATCCGTTTTTATTTTGAAATGTAAATTTACCACTGGATTCACCGAATCGTCCGCTACAAATTCTGAGACGTGAAGATCTACACAGTTGGAGTATGCGATTTCCAAAAATATTAGGGTGTTTTAAATCCTCAGTTAATCTATCACAAAATATATCGTCAGGAACATATTCTATAAAATTTCCAATATTATCATTTAATTGTCTATTCAAATTATCATGTCTCAAAAAGTCAGGTTCTTTTCCTACACGCCCATTCAAGTCACCAATGACGGCAACGTTGCCGTCTACAGAGTATAGTTCTATTTCTTCCTGCAATACATCGAAAATGTCACATTCATATTTTCTATAAAATACGTTTTTATCTGGCGGAATGTAAATAGCACACATATATAAATTCTTATCATCCGACATAATACATTTATCTAATTTAAACCAGATCATACAATCAACACAACATTTCATAATTACAAAATATGGATTCAATCATTTTTTTATAAAACACAATAACACCACCGCCGTTGCATTTTTCTCTTGACACATATTTTTTTTCATAACCATTCAATTCGAATTCCTTTGGACATTTTACCCAACATTCATTGAAACATATAATATCATTTTCACACACAGATTTAAGAAATTCCCCATCTGCTAATTTTCTAATTATTCCCTTTGAAATAATCCAAGAACATACTTTAAGAACACTTTTTACACTTCCGTTTTCATTAATATCACTCTCCGCTGATCCCTATTCTTTCCATAACGTTCCATTTACGAACAGCTTATCACCAACAATGTAAGCCTTTTTATTCTCCTGTCGCTCTTTTAGCATTACGGGTATTAACTTTTCCCTTTTCTCCAGCACTTCTGGCGGATAATGTGGACTGATTCCAAAGTTAGTACCTTTAGATAAATTCCGTACCATTTATCGTTCAACATAGCTACCAAATTTCACCACAATCGGTCGCGGTCTTGTAGCTCCATCTTTCTTTCTCCCTAATCGGTACGCTTTCTCAAGTTTTATGTTCGTTTTGGCGCTTTCTATTTTCATAGCATTTTCACAAAATTCCAAAATTATATTAGAACAATTTCCGTCATCCCCATGCCTGTTGGTTTCCATATCTGTGTTATCTGGTTGTTCATCGATTGCGAAAAACAGAAGATTTTGTCTAAGTCTTTGTGTTTCTACGTCTACGTCTTTTACATCTTTATTTACAGTTTTTGTAGTTTCAATGTTTTTTGCAACAGTTTCTAGCCTTCCCAGCAGGCACACAACGTTGTTTCAACATTGTTTTTAGGTTGAATTTTGGTCATAACGTTGAACAACGTTGAACCAGCGTTGTTTCAACGTCAATTTTTCACCGTTTAAATATGGTTGATCTATGACGTTGACTCAACGTTGAAAATAGGTTGATTTTAGTAAAGTTTGTCAATGTTGAACTTTAGTTGAATTTGCAACGTTGACACAGCGTTGAAAACAGGTCGTATATCCGACTTGTGAGTAATTTCCCACTTACTTTTCTTACGAACATGTTTAGGAAATAATTCCCTGATGCCGGGCATTCGAGAATTATTTCGATTCTAACAGGGCATTTACGGTAATATTATGCCTTCAAGCGTACCTAGACAGAGGTTATTTTGGGAACTGTTCCAATTACCTCCCGCTATTATTTACAAGAATATATAACGCTACAGAAACGTTATAGAAATTGATAACGATGAAAAATTAGTTTCATATGATTTAAGAAATAATTGTCTCATGTCATGTTTTATGCTCATTTTATGACCATGGTGAATACAAACATAAATATTGTTTCTTGACATATGACTTTTTCCGGAAAAAATACTTAAAACGTCGCGTAAGGTGTTGCGTTTTTAACGAATTTCAGAATAATTTGTAATCATAATTAAAATATACAAAAAATAACAAAAGTATAGAACCCGTCGTTGGATTTTCGTGAAATTTTGTACAAGACTTTCATATGACGGCATAATAGAAGGGTCGACGTCATTTTAGATTTGGACGCCAACTACGCCATGTCTGATAAAAAATATACATTGTAAAATTCTGTCACAATTGATGTACTATGAGTGACAAAGTGGAAACAGATGACAAATAAGTGATCAAAAAGTTTTCAGTAAGTAACCAAAATATGATGTAATAATCCTTTTGTGATGACAAATTCTTCAGCACAACTATTTGAAAAATGGTCAAGTATTTATTTTATTAGAGCATTTTAAAGACGTCAGTTAAAATTGTCCAATGTGGGAATTTAATCCATCTTGACGTTAAGTATCGAAATTCATGCGTATGAAAAATACCGTATCTGATAATGAAAAAATAAATAAAATGACTGAAATACGTCTTTTTTTGTCATATATCATAATAATACAATGACTTTTGATTTTCACAAGAAATAGGAAAACTGCATAAAAAAATGTCCGTTATACAGAAATGTCCAATGTTACATTTTTCAACCAGAAACGTCATTCAATGTCTTCGCATGGTAAAATTAAATCTGACATAGCATGTTGAATTGTCCACGTACAAACAAAAGAAAATCATTCTCAAAATACGTTTTCGATCTACATTGCATAGTTAACATTTCTTTGGAATTGACTGTAAAAAGAAAAAATTACAACGAAAAATGCTTGTCCCATACAAATGTTAAATAGTCTCATTTTTGACGTCAAACGTCATTAAAATTTAAAATCTAAAACCATATGGTAAAAATTATACGATCATAAAAAAATAATTCACACAACAGAAAAAAATATGAAAACATTTTAGAAATACGTTTTTTACATTAATTTCAAATTTGTAATTCTTTTTCGATGCACTTCAAAAAACAAAAAAATATACCCGAAAATGCTTGTCCCAAAAAATGTCCAATATTGCACGCTGAACTGTGAACGTCGTCAAATATCAAAATGTCCTGACGTAATGACAAAAAAATACCTCACCGATCTTCAAACAATTTGCAAATAAAACCCCCCTTTACTAATTTAAATGAGTGATAAATAAAATAAAATAAAATAAATAAATAAATAAAATGCTTACATACGTGTACTTTATTTTCAGAAATGAAATTATCAACAAATCTGGATTTAATATGGAACGTAATTTGTTTCTTCTTTCTTCTTTTTTTATGCATGATGTGCTATTTACAATTGCATAATACACGTTTGTCATCTATCTTTATGTGTTTTTCTTTCTTTTTTGTGTGTGGCAAATTTGGAAAACAAATCTTCCGAAGTTTGAATTCTTTATTCAGAAACAAGCAATGTATAAGTAAAAATTGTCTTTGATATATTTACTTCACATATTTTCAAAAGGCTGTTTATTTTTAATTTCACGTTTAAAATAAAACAGTATATTTTTATATTTTCTTGAAACGAGGAAAGGTAAATTTGACAGACGTTTATAATGCAAGTGTAAATTATGACATCCCAAACACACATAAAAATAACCTTCATATGGTCCTATATAAAATGGATTGATTAACGTTACGTTTGGTAACGCAACACCTTGCGCGACGTCTTAAGACAACCATCTATCGACTTTGACTTTTGTAATTTGTCGTCATCCGGTGACGTACAATGTAGTTTACAAGGAACGCTGGTGACATTGACACAAGCTGGTTACTGATTTATTTTACGATTTTGTGGGCATTTTACTTGTTTAAGTAGCTAAATGCCATCAAATTGGAAAATATCAGTAACTTAATTACATCACCGTCTAGTTATCAATGTAGGAAAAGTATGACATGAAGATTAGTGGATTTTGTTATGTTATGCATTTCCATTATATTTCCTACTAGAATCGAAATAATTCACGGAGGAAGAGATAGTTTGTATAACAAAGGTAACATTATTTTCGTTTAATTTAGTCATTACTTTTCTGTAATTCATCGTAGAATGCGAAATTGTCATTCGGGAAGGTAATCGGAACAGCCAAATCATTCGGTATCCATAACTGGCATAACATAAGCCATAAGGCCGCATTGATTTACAAAATTACTGTAAATGCCCTATTAGAATCGAAATAATTCTCCCATGTCATGTTTTATGCTCTTTTTGTATATTTATTATTTTTATTCTTTTAATTTAACATACATAAAGTACAAATTATATACAAAATACGCTGTCGATTAGATATGCCTTCTGCGCATGTGCTTTAGGGTGTTCTGTGCTATTTAGAGCCCTCTATTATTTTTGGAGGGGGAATACTGTTTTACCCCTGTCTGTCATGATGTCCCTCCCACAAATCTGTCACATTTATTGAGACTATTTATTTATCACATATTTTTATGCAGTTTTCCCATATTCTGTTAAAATATTTTTAAATAGAAAGTCGACAAATTTTATATAGCTTTTCTATTTCCTAATTATATAAAAGGGCTGAAATGATCGTTTTCCTTTTATGTTCCAATTTGAGATATTTCATATCGTGTAGGTGCTGAGAAGTTTCAAATTATAACGGATTCCATTGTTCTACATACATTGTCCTGCAACATAAATAGTGTTGGGAAATCGGAATTATTTATAATCGATTATCGAAAATAATCAGAAGGGCATAATCAATTATTAATCGATTATAACCGGACTAAAACGAGTTAAAGTATAGTAGTAGCAAAAACTTTTAGAAACCAAGTTTTAAGTAAAATTGATGTAAAAAGACAAAATCATGACTAAAACAGTACACTATAATAACCTGTAAAGTAGATGACCAGTCTACAATCAACTAATTAGTTATTGACAGCTTTTTCTTGATTTTTAAGGAAAATTGCATTAAATTTAAGAATAATGCTTATACACTTCAATTTTGATATCATTGTTGGAAAGTATGGTCCTAATGGTTAATAATAGATTCTTTCCGATTAATCGATTATCAATATCATAATCGATTAGTAGCATCGGAAGCCCATTTCGATTAGGTAAACTGATTAACCGAAACATAACTAAATATAAGTGCAACACAGTTAACTACATTATTGTTGCTCATCTTACTTGATCTGTCATATCCATCTCAACGTAGACATGATATGTTTTATCATGTAAAGAAAATCAACAATATTATTTTAATAGTCTTAATTATGTTTATGTTGTTATATTGTGATATTAAAAATGTACACTATAATTCTTTCTTTTTCAACGAATTTTAATCTACAATGCTACATGGATTTACACGTACTAGTATCCTAGCATTTAGGGTTTAGTCTTATACACATATACATAAATGATGTTTTGGAATACTCTTGTCCTTCGAGCATTATTTTACAAGCTAATGAGGATTATACAGAAAAGTGAAATGAATCTGCATGTATATTTTTGACTTCTGTTCTTTGTTTTTTTGCTTCAAAATTATCCTATGTCTTGTCTGACACGATGTATTGCAATTTTTGATACTCTCAATTTTTCTGCTATTCATGAATGCTAGTTTTCAATAGCAAAGCTGGGTACTGGCGAGGGTCACAAGGGCTCGATCCCACAGAGCTGCCCAGCGCGTCCCCGGGTGGCGGATAGAGGGAAGCCCTCTTGTTGGGGGGTAATCGGGTCATAATAGGAAAGCCTGATCGTGGACCATAGTGGGTACCCGTGTATGGAAAATGCCACACTCCATGTAAAGATCCCTTGTAATGTTCAATAAGAGTAGGCCTCTTGGGGCCGCTACATTCGGCTAAATTTTCCATCCCTACCCACACCTTTTTCAGTGGCAGTCAAAACCCGTTACCCCGGTTTTACCACCCCACTTACTTTTTACAATTGTTTGTATTCATTAACTTGTTCTCGTCCTGAATATAGCTGAAATACTGCTCACTGGACGTTAAACTCCTATTAATCAATCAATCAATAGAAAAGTCTTGATTTGCATTGGATGTGGATTAGTCTTAAGAAACTTGGTTCATTTTCATTGTTGCCATTTTTTTATCCGACTTTCTTGTAATGTTGTCAGAAAACCATGTCTCCTTTTTCGTATCTTTTTGCCAACAAAGTTGTAATGAATTCCCGACCATGAAATATGTTTGAATGACTGAATACCAAGCTAGTAATATTGCTGTAGAAGATACTGAAAATTCAACGTTAATTGAACCTTGCATCAACATTGATTCAACGTTGAATTAACGTAGCATCAACATTGATTCAACGTTGAATAAACGTTGCATCAACATTTGTTCAACGTTGATATGTGACGTTGATCCAACGTCATTTTTCAACATCCGTTCATCTTTCAAATCCAACTAAAATTCAACGTCTTTTCAACGTTGATGGTCAACTAAAATTCAACGTTGATGTGCCTGCTGGGTTACTTTTAAGGATTTGTGTTCATCGTGGATGTTTGATAAAAATTGAGCACTATGTTCAAGCACACCAATTCGATCTTTGCACGACACAAGTTCAGAATCGAAATTTAAGCTATAACTAAAACGTTAATTTCGGTGCTTTATATAGAAATGTTCCCAAACAAACAACACGCGTTGAACAAAAGAAAAGTAAAGAAATATTGATTGAGTAAAATCATAATCATTTGATTAAATTAAATTAATTAAAACATCTTTTATGAACACCGACTGTTAAAATAATGATTGAGTAAAATCAAAATCCTTTGATTCAAATTAAATTGATTAAAACATCTTTTATGAACACCGACTGTTAAAATAATGATTGAGTAAAATCCACAGGCGCATGGGGCATGGATTTCGTTTCCTCCTCCCCCTTTTCTCTACTACCCCCTTTTTTCAAAATTTTCATATAAATCATTCTTTTTTCAAAATTTTCATAATCATTCGTTTTTTCTTCATTTGACAATATCAGTAGACGTCATACATCATGAATAATACATGTATTCTGTGTCCACATTTTTTCGACTGACACAGTATAAGAGAGAAGGTATGCAACTCCATTTTCATATTTCGCGCCATATCGCTCACCTTGGTTGGGAAACCCCAGTGTTTTTTACACTTTTTACCTTGTCTACATATGCCACTGTCGTATCAAACTGTTTCTAAGACACTTACCTAATTGCCCATGTTCGTATTTCAGTCCGTACGTCGATCTTTTCCAAGAAATCTCGCCGAGAATAGCGAAGCAGCTTCGTTTCTTGGTCAAACAACATCATACAAGACGGAAGTGCAACAACGATAACACGGGGTTTTTTACGAATAGAATACTTGCAATGAAAAACCCAGATGCGCTCCGAATATTTTTCCCGGAATTTTTTGGCGGAAAATATAAATCGCTGAAAAAACATAACAGCAGACGGATTATTTCCAGCATTTCGTAAAAATGGCACAACGACCATCTGAATATGGAAACACTGAAATAATTTCATGGTAAATAACTGTTAACACATACAAAGAATTTCTCTGGGAGAAATTCAAACTGAGAAATAGATATGATTGAATGGTTAGAACTGAAGTCAAAATTTCAATGAAAAAGAAATATTCAGCTTGCCTCTACTTCAAATTATTGAAATAATACCCAAACAAATACATATACAGCTAAAAAAATAAAAAATAAATAAAAAAAAACAAAGGAAGAAGAAGCTGAGAACAGCTATAGAATGGGACTATGGCATTTTACCTCCTTCCTCAATAAAAGGGCTCCCAACTGATAAAAATGTGCGGTCCATAGATTTACCCAAAAAGACGTAAAAAAAACACCAAAAAACACATCATAAGGGAACGACCATTTAACTTGATTCCCAATGTTGCTGAAAAAAATATTCTGATTTTGGTGGAGGAAAAAAAAAAAATTTGATTCAGAGTTTTTGTCATATAACATAATGTTAAATTCTGCGCAACAAAAAAATTAATATTCTAACTCTTGTGTTGCCCGAAAAAAAATTTCTGAACGAAACAAAAAAACCAGAACCCCCCCCCCTTCAAGTTAAATGGTCAGTCCCTAAATAAAACGAGAATATGAAATCAGCGGACAGATGAAAAAATATGCATTTGTTTTAGTTCTAGAAACGAGAAGGGAGCCGGAGGGACCATTTAACTAAGGGGGCTATTTCTTTTTCATTTCATGTCACTGATTTTATAAAACAATAATCTGTCTTTCAGGAGTAAAAAATAAATAACTTGTGCAACTCCAGTTTTCAGCAGTGACAGAAATCAGTGTTGAAATCCAGAAAAAAAAATTCCTTTTTTTACAGTATAAGTGGTTATTTTGGTGGGTATATAATTTTCGCTTTCTTTGCGAGGATGTTAAATGCACGAAAAATGAAGTCCTGAATTATTATTTCACATTCAAATAGTATCACGTAAATAGCCATTGCGCGAAATTTTGTGGCATAATTAAATGCATCCCATTTCAAGACAATTTCGCCAAATTTTGCTCCCGCAAAAATAAACACTTATACAGTATTTGTTTTCCATTTGACAAGAAAATAAAATATTCTAGAGGAATAAGCTCCCACCAAAAGATTTGAACGGTTGGTTCATTATGATGTAAAAAAAAAAAGAGGGGGGAACTCTAACTACTCTGCTGTGCCAAATTTTTACAGTGCTGGCACACAGAAGTACAAAAATGAAGCTATGCGACAGTCGGAAACATTTTATACCAAATCTGAGTAAACCAGTTACTGCTGCTTATAGTGGAGAAACAGAAAATACCAATTTTGAATTTTTTGGTTTGACCTACAAAAGGAGAACTAAGTGTTGGTCCTTGAGACTGGACATTAGCAGTCGGAGGCAATATTTATGTACATATACATATGCAATAATGATATTTTATTGGGGGAATGGGGGAGGGCCTCCAAAATAAAATAATCAATCAATCAATCAAAAATGACGAAGCATTTTTTTTCTCATTTAATACAATTTGTATCAATTTTTCTTAGGTTAACTGCCAATATTAAAGAGGACAGAACAGGAAAAATATCACTTCGTGACATCCAGTCCAAAATGGGAAAAAGCATATCACCTGTTGGTGTTGGAAGGTTGATGATTAAATTTTACCCAGAAGTTAAGTCCAAACAAGAACGTTTAATATCAGAATGGAATAAAAGGGAGAGGGTATTTCATGGTGTGCAATGGAGAGTTGAAGACAATGCATGTTCCTTCGAATTTCTGGATATATTGAAATACACTGAAACATGTTTTCTTATTCACAAGACACATGAAGAAATTACAGTAGGCATGTTTACAGGGGATATTCTAAATGGGAATAGATTAATTGCAGAAATCAAGTTTAGAATTGACTTGAAATGGTCTGTTAGTGTTTGTGGCAAAGCAATTGACTTAGAAAAAATAGGCCTGACCAATAATTTTTTAATTACGAAAGGTAGTATCCATGGTATAATAGATACTGTTAAGAAATTCAGATACTGTAAAGGAATTCAAGATTCTGAAAATGTGGCTTTGAATGAACAGGATTTTGTTAAGGAAGTGTGGTCAAAATCTGAAAATGAGAATTACTGTATCTCATTGGTCAGAAGTAGGAATTGTATTGTGGCATTAAATTACACATCATTACATACTACATGCTTAAGCTGTTTAAAATTGGTTAAACATAAAAAAAATAATTGCAACAGACCACTTGCTCAAAAATAAGGAGAAAGAATATGAATTTGATCAGCCCAATAATAGCAGTAAGGAGGGTCCTGAAAATGAAATAATTCTCTCCCAAAATGATCATGAAGACTTTTCTGCAATTCTTCAACAGGTTATTCCTGATTGCCCTGAAAGGCTCAAAACTTTTCTTACATCACAAAGAGATGCTGTACTCAGAAAATCCACAGGACGGCGTTGGAACAAAGAAATTATACGTTTGTGTCTTACCTTATGGTGTCGTAGTCCTCGTGGATATGTAGATGTTAGGTCCAGTGGTTTTGTTGTCCTCCCGTCCACAAGAATTCTGCAATATTACAAAAATGCAGTTAACCAGACATCTGGTTTCAACAAGGATATGTTTCATTGGATGTTAAACGAGGCAAAGAATAGAAATTTGTCACCTGAAGGATATGAGGGTGGGCTTTTAATAGATGAAATGACAATTCAACAAGATATTCAGTTTTCCAAAAAGGGGGGAACCTTGAAATTAATTGGATTTAAGGATTTCACAGAGGAATCAAAACACATGAACATACTAATGAACCACAAGAAAAATGTATGTCTGGCCACACATGTGTTGCAGTTCTTATTTCTTGGAACGACTGGATTTCGTTTCCCATTTACATATTTCTCGACAACTGGTGCTTCTGCATCAGAGCTATATCTAGTATTTTGGAAAGCTGTAAATTATTTGGCTATGTTTGGTTTTAGTGTTACATTTTTAAGTATTGATGGGGCACAATCAAACAGAGATTTTATGAACATTCTTTTAGCACATACAGGTAGTGGTACTTTCACCATAGATAATATTTATGATCCAAAAAGGTCCAAAATATCCATTATTATGGACTTTTCTCACGTAATGAAAAAGATTAGGAACAATATTTCAAAAAGTGGAAAAAATAAATACGATAAAAGAAATCTGACCCATAAAGAAAACAAAATATACTGGGAGCACTGGAAGAATGCTTACTTATGGGACATTTCTACAAATCCTTTCCCAATTCACCAAAAATTGACCCATGAACACTTTTTTTTAACAAGCGAATCCAAAATGCGGAACCATCTAGCAGAAGATGTTTTGGATAGTGAAATGTTGCACTTAATGAGAAAATACAAAGAAGGTCTCAGTGAAGAAAAAGGCTCTGAATTAAACAGCTCAATTGAATTACTTGAAAGTACAAGTATTCTTATTAAAAATTTTAGAGACCCTAGGCCAATATCAGATTCATCAGATGTCAGGTTAACAGAAAATGAAACAGCTCTTCATTGGTTCTGTTCTTGGGAGAGTGAAGTAAAAGAATCATCTGTAAAAAATCCTGAAAAATTCTTAATATCACACCAAACAAGACAGGATATTTCTTCTCTTGTCACTGGATTTAATGAATTTTGCCAACACAAATTTACAAGGTCTGATTCCTCCATCATCCCAAGTAGAGTAAACAGTGACGTCATAGAAAACCTGTTCTGCCAGGAAAGATCATTGCACAATGGGGCAAATACAAACCCAACATTTCTTGGATATTGTAGAACAATAAATTCCATTATTCTTGGTCAGTCAACTATATCTAGAAAATCAAATGCTGGAAACTGTAGTGCAGAACCATATAAATTTTCCCTACCAGACTCAGTAATCCCAAAGAAAAAATCAAAACAGTAAAACCGCAGTATATAATGTATTGACTGCATGCATATAGAAGCTCAAAAGTAAGTGTTTGATTCATTCATCTTATTCATAAATATCCAATACATATTTTGCTTAAATACTGGTTTTCCATTGAATATTAGGTAAAATTATATATTTTAACACTCCCCTTTTTCAGGGGGGGGGGGGGGGGGGGGGGTGTATACAACCTTTTATGCTTTTTCATTCGACTCGTCTTTTGAAAGTTAGATCCATATTCTAAGAGGATTTTGCAGATTCAATTAAGAGTTATTTCTCCTACATCAGATGCCTTGCCATAGCAGAACTGCAGTCTGTGCCAAAAACATTTTGACAAACTAGCCCGAACAGTATTTTAAAAGAATTGTTTCTATTTGATTAAGTAAATTTTATGCAATTTTTACTAGCCCGAACCAATTTTTACTAGACAGGGACATAGGGCTAGTGGTTTTTGGTGCAGACTGCAGAAGTGTTTTTGTAATCCATTAAATGATTTCATTTAAGTTGAGCTACAGTAATTATTTTGATTGTCATTCATACCATGTCTATCAATGGAATTCATTTAAAAAAAAATAATAATAAAAAACAGAAAGGCACCTGCTGAAGGAGAAATTTTTCTATATAAAAAGGGAAGCAACTAATTAATATGAAAAACCTGACAGCAAATTTAGGAAGTTCCAATGAATGTTCTGCACATTTTTCCATAGCACTGGGTAGATTTTTGAATAAACAACATTAAACTTTATTTGAAACCCAATCTCCTTTTTCACTGCATATTTAAGACTAAAAACATACCATAAATATGTGGATTATTATCTGTTATGTTGCATCTATGCTGAATCAGCAGAATAGGTTTAGATCTGCATTAGCACAAGCTTAAGGCACTATTATGTACATGCACTTCTACAGTGGAAAAAAGTTCTTTGTGTATCTTCTTAACAAAAACTGGCCTGCAAAAAGAAAAAAAAAGAACAAATAAAATTCCATTCATTAGACTTTCACAAACTCTTGCAAAATCATAACAATGGTTTAATAAAATTAATAATATAATATACCATCATATTTGTAATTCTAATTTATTATGGCCCTGCATAGAGATGTGGATGTCATAAAGTGATCACTTTTTCTGTCTGTCCATCCATATGTCAGTCCGTTATCATTTTTTGTAAACAAGGAAAGTAACTGAACCCTTTGGAGTTTCTCAATTAGATTTGGCATGTAGCTTGTGTATAATAAAAGTAACTTCAATACCCATGGTTCCCAAACTTAAATATCCCCTTTATACACGCTGAAAAGTTATTTTCTTCACATACATGTAAATGTATACAACATGTTTGAGTGAATTTGTTTAATACTGATACTCTAAGTGTATATGTTGCATTTTCAGAAGAAATTTCTTTTTAATTTGATTTGCTACTGCTCATTTATATTTCTTAAATGTACATGTACTATACCTACATGTTTTGTATCATCCCAAATTACTATTAATTTGAGCTCACCTTACTACTGACAAAGAGGACAATCAAAGTGGACATCCTCTTGTTGGTAATGGTTCCAAAGCTCATCACTGTCTAGCTTCGTGCAGTGCCTATCAAACCATGACTGACAAGTATCGCAACATATAATATCATCTCCTTCACTGTATGGTTGATTGCAAATAGTGCAAGTGTCATCCAGCTCTTTAGTTCTGCTTCGTTTTGATTTCCCTTTTCCTTTTCCTTTATGTGTCTGTGGGTATGTTCTTTTACATGTAACTTTCCTTCCTTTTGCAGTCAATTTTTTTTCCTGAACAGTTGAACTTGCTGCTGTAGAAGGTTCTGGTTCATCAATATTTGTTGAAACAATAGTAATATCAGTTGGTTCTTGTTGTTCTGGTGCAGAGCGCGATGTAGAGTGTGATAATTCGATAGGAAAGGGCATCACTTCAGCATGTTCTATTTTTTCATTCAAAGTTTTAGCCATTTCACCCCTTTTCTGTCTTAATGTTAATTTTACACCATATGCTTTCCCAATCAAAAGTAAACTATTCTTGGTAAAACTGCTGGAAGACAATAATTCTTTGTTAACTGCAAGTTCTGATTTCAATCTGTAATGGCTAGCATTTTTGTTTTCAGAATCATCATTCAAGATAAAATTTATATCTAGTTTTTTAACGGACTTCTTGGACTTATCCATTACCTTCTTTCTTAGAGCTTTTCCTTTTTCCTTTTTTATGAAGGTTAAATAGTCTTTTCGAAACTGACTTATACACACTTTCATGAACAACTTGCAGATCTGTGGTTGCAACTCTAACATAATGTCTATCTTTTCTACAAGCTGTACACATATGTCATGAACAATTTCGGTAGCAGAACTTGAATCCTCCGTCACTTCTGAAGTGTAAGGAATATCATTATTTCTGAAAACATTTGTCCATGAAAATATTAACTCAGTATCACTCAAAATATTATTTTCCAGAGCTTGGTAAATATCATTATCATAAGTCACTAAATTTTCATAATTCAAGAAATTCCAGCACTTACAGTCTAATTTGTTAAAAAAGGAGTACACATCATCAGTAATGTTGGTCAAACTTTCCCTAATGTTTTGCTTTCGTTTTGTTTCCTCTAAACTTTCTCTGTCTGATGTACATGATGAAATTTCGGCTTCTGAAACACATACATTTTCAAGCAATTGCATTTGTTTTTGCAACTTTTCAACTTCTACTGTATGTTTTAAATTAAACAGTTTACTTCTTAAAGAACTTGAAAGTGAATATTTAATTTTGGCTATACAATATCCAGCAATATAACGATTTTTCCTCTTCCACCAGATGAAATATTTTCAGAAATTGTTTTTATTTCACGTAAAGGTTCACACTGAGTACCTGAAGCCAGCGATTGTAGAAGGTTTTTCTGAATGTTAAACATGACAGATGTCATTATTTGACTTTCAACACCAAAACTTGCAGATTTGGTATAAGTTGAAATCACTTTCACAACAGATTGTTGGTACAAATCACTATTCAGATAGTCGTTAAATGCTTTGTAAAAAGAGTTCATCTGTTTACTGGTGAATTTAGTTTCAGTACTTGGAAACACAGACTGTGATATCTCGTTTACTTTTCTCAGCTGATTTTCAAACCAATTTTGAAAAATATCTGGTTTGTAGAAAACTAATTTTTGAAATAATTTTGCAATGTCCTCAACAGGAGTGTCATTAAATTCAATAACTGTTTGTTTCAGAACATCATTTTTATGCTCACTTATGTGGCTGTCGAGCATTTCATCTATCAAATTCAAAACATCTTCTTCTACATCTGAAAATTCGTCCTCATTTGTTAATATTTTGTCATCTTGGGAAATGTCCAGATTTTCAGAAGGACCGCCATCTCCACCGTCACTATCTTCACTTTCATCACCGTCATCCTGATCAGAATCCCCCTTTTGCTCGTGCTCCAAAGCAATTTTCCTACAACATGACAAGTCTGCATGTACATCTCCAATTAAAATGTTCTCATAAAATGCATCGACTTTCACAGGATGCTGTTTAATATAATGACTTCTGAAGTTCAGTACTTGCAGGCCTTCTGTACTGGTGGCCCTGCCTACAGCAACACCTAACTGTCCTGGGAAGCTAATATTGTCACAGTGTACAACTACAGAATCCAGGCTCATTCCCTGTGATTTATGTATGGTTATACTATAGCCCAGTTTCAATGGGTATTGAATTCTTTTGGCAATAATGGACTTTGACACAGGGTCATAAGTTGTGAAAGTAAATTTTTTAATATTAACAGTCAAATTGGTAGATGGAAAATTCACATCAATGGAGTCATTTTTAATGGCTTTCACAGTTCCTATAAGTCCATTGACAAGTTTATCAGATAAGTTGATAAGCAGTATCACACTACATGATGGTTTCAGTCCAAGATTTTTGGGAGCAAGCATTTTGTTTAAGTAGTGATGTGAGCCTTCATCTTCAGATGCAAAAGATACCATTTTTCCTGGTAATTCTCCTAGTTTTACGAAGTTATACATATCCGCTTCTAAATTTTTAGCAAATAAGTGAATAGCGGTAGCAGATTTTTCCTGACTTAAAGGTCTTGATAACGATTCTAGGAAAGTGACACATTCATCTGACAAGATACCCTTCTCTAAATTGTTAACAGCTGAAATTAGTTCTAAGCTGTCCTGTCTGTGTATAATATTTAAGGGTATTTTGTGTACAAAAAACTTCTGGAACCATGTAGACTCAAAACAGAAATGTCCAAAATCGCCATGTAATTCATTTGCTACAGGAGGCAACTGGAGGAAATCTCCACAGAGTATTACTTGAATATTTCCAAAAATACATGTAGATGTGTCTATTCTAACTTTTCGACAAATAAATTCAACTTGACTTAAAGTTCTATTGCTAACCATGGAAATTTCGTCTATGACCAATACATCAGTGTTTAAAATTTTTCCTTTTACATCATCGAAACGTTCATCTGTTAGTATCAAGTGTAATAATTCTGAATTTTGATATCTGCCATCATGAAGTCCTCCCCATTTATGTAATGTACAAGCACCAAGATCTCCATAATGGGTAGCAGCAATACCTGTAGATGAGGTGACTGATACATGTTTCCCTACAAATGAAAAAATATGTATAAATTGTTTGTAGAGGGTGTGGGCCTGCAAATCTAGTCATTTTAAGCAACAAGCCTGTGAAGTTTCATTGAAATCCACAAACAGATATGAGAAGTTGCAAGCATAAACCTCTGTGATAGACAAGAACTATATATCGCCTTTGGAAGAGGGAGGGGGGAACAGACAACATACATGATAAACAAAGACCCTCTTCCCCCCTTTTTTTTTGAAAAAAAGGGGGGGGTTTTGGGTTTTTTCCGTGTGTGTGTAATAAGAAAGAAGGGATATGGTGTATATATTCATAACAAAGAATCCCTACACGCACTTGACAAAACTCAAAGCAAAGGAACAGTGCTTTTATTGCTGTTCTTCATATCAAAGTTACAATGAGGCCTTCAACATGCAGCAAATGTTCACAACTCACTGCAAGTTCAAGACCGCCTCTAGCACTGGTTTAAACAGAATTTTTACAACTTGTATGTGAAATAAGCAGCAAGATAGAATTCAACCTGAAAAGTGGAACATGACCTATTATGTTTCAAAAATATTTCTCATGAACCATACTTGTGCATAAAAAGGCCCTTATTCATAAAACTTTAACAGGAATTTTGGTAAGGGGGGTGGGGCACTTATAGGGATATGGGCACTGATTAGGCGAATATGGTATATGGTAAAAACCAAAAACATTTTATTTAATGAAGTTATTTAATGAAGTTGTTGTGTATCAGAGTGTCAAATTACTGTATCTGAATTTGTGTCATATGTAATAGCACTTCCTCCATGCAGCATATTTCATTTAATTACAAACACCTAGGTTTTTTTTTTATCCTTGTATACATGTATATATATATGCCTGTGGGGATGCAATTGAAAATAATATTTTCCATTATTTTTATGTTTGTCCATTGTTCATAAGACACAGAATACAACTTTTTAATTCTCTAAGAAAGTTTCAAGATGTTTTAAATTTGGATATATTATTGAAAGGCTCACCAATCCTTACTGTAGAGGAGAATACTGAGATATTCGATGCTGTTCACCATTTCATTACTGGTAGTAGAAGATTCACATGATTCAATAAATTTTCTTTGTATTTGGTTATATAACATTGAAAAGTCTTCCCATATATACATGTAGCTCCAAATCTTTAATTTTTTCAGCTTAATTATTAGGTGTAAATCTTTCAATTATTCAGGTCTTCCTTCCTTTCATAATTTCAGTTTACATGTTGTATATATTGTGTGTTAAATGTAAGTTCAGTCTATCCATCATGCTATGCCAATTCATCATCATTAATATTATAAATAATAATAGCTTAAATATAAAGCCATAATTTGGAATTATATCATACCTATTAAAAAGGGGGAAAAGGAAAAAAAAAAAATTTTGTATGATCCTGCTATTAATATACATATTATATCATACCTATTAACAAAAAAAAAAGAAAAGAAAGGGAAAAATCTTTTTTGTTTTGATTGTATGATTCTGCTATTAATATACATGTGTTTATGCTTGGTAATTAAGATGAATGGCATGTATACATGATGGGTAGATTGCTCTATGTCTTATGTAAATTGTGTTCTAATTGTTCCATCTTGTTGTTGGAGAGGATTTGTATAGGCATAGCCTGTTATCCAATCCTATTGATTTATCAATACAATATTTGAAAGAAATATAAAAAATGGCAGCCATGCAATTGTGTTTTTCTGAAGTGTGTGGGTTTTTTTTTCTGAATTAAGAGTTTTACTGTTTATTTGAGAACTATGCACACAATATAATTTTTTTTATTAATAACTTTAAAGCAAATTTACCAATCCAGTTACAAAATGAGTTAATGCATCTGACATTTCAAAAGAATTAATGGGTTATTCTTATAACAAGATTTGGTTTCTTCTGGAAATAAGTAAATGCACAACCCAAGGAAAATAGTAAAAGTCTCTCCTGTGTTGTTTACCTCTGTGTCTCAAACTTTTGACGATTTTTGTCGTCAAAAATGTTTTACCAGTCCCTGCCTGGCCAAGAATAACCAAGTTATGGCCACTCAAAGCAAGCTGGTATGCCTGAAGTTGGTCTTCGTCCATTTTTCATCTGTTATTTACGGTTTTACAAGGTTACATATGTGGTTTCTAAAAAATTCCGGGAAAAATATTCGGAGCGCATCTGGGTTTTTCATTGCAAGTATTCTATTCGTAAAAAACCCCGTGTTATCGTTGTTGCACTTCCGTCTTGTATGATGTTGTTTGACCAAGAAACGAAGCTGCTTCGCTATTCTCGGCGAGATTTCTTGGAAAAGATCGACGTACGGACTGAAATACGAACATGGGCAATTAGGTAAGTGTCTTAGAAACAGTTTGATACGACAGTGGCATATGTAGACAAGGTAAAAAGTGTAAAAAACACTGGGGTTTCCCAACCAAGGTGAGCGATATGGCGCGAAATATGAAAATGGAGTTGCATACCTTCTCTCTTATACTGTATCAGTCGAAAAAATGTGGACACAGAATACATGTATTATTCATGATGTATGACGTCTACTGATATTGTCAAATGAAGAAAAAACGAATGATTATGAAAATTTTGAAAAAAGAATGATTTATATGAAAATTTTGAAAAAAGGGGGGTAGTAGAGAAAAGGGGGGAGGAGGAAACGAAATCCATGCCCCATGCGCCTGTGGTAAAATCATAATCATTTTATTTAAAATTAAAATTAAAACATCTTTTATGAACATCGATCGTTAAATTATTATGATGAGACAGCTATATATAGTTAGATCAATTTGGCGCCTCTCATAATTAAAACTTATAATTTCAAGGATGGTGTATACTTTTTTATCATCTAAAACATAAATTGTTCCTGTTATTTCAACATTATATTTGTTCTAATGTCTTAAGAATATTTATCTTTAATAGATAATAAACGATACCAATTCGTCTTGGAAAGCAAATAGTGTGTATTCAAATTCCCATTTGATTAATCCGGTCACCTTGAATTTTACACCTGTATAATTTTACCTTCCGGCTAGAAAACACATAAGCGGACATCTACATGCGGAGATCAAAATAACAGTAAACAGCATGCCGAATAATGATTATAAAAAAAGGGATTAAAACAGAATCTAGAAATCAATACACAAGTTACGCGTTGTCAAAATTATCCATTATATTTTTCAGCACATTAGCAGTAAAACAAAACGAACATACGTGTAATTGTAAAAGGGATCCGATATATATAGCGAATATAGGTGACTGTTGTAAAACACTCTTTCCGTTGTAAATATAAAGGAAATGAAACATTTTGTTCATTTAAAATAGTTGTTTGTCAAAAAAGGTACGTAGCTGTTCACTTCAGTATTTAATTTTCCAACGGTTATTAGATTTAAATTACAGTCCTCTGAGCGCTTTAAATGAAGCGAATTTAACAACAGCGACCCAGACTTTAAATTTCAATCCCACAATGCATTATTAGGTTAAAACGTCAGAGCCTGGTTGAAAAATTAGAAATTAAAATTACAAATTTGCGATTTGCTTCGTTATTTGTGGAAATATGTCGATAAAACTTTGTGAATATGTATTTTATATCACCAGGAACATATTTAGCTAACATGTAAAAAATCGCGAAGGTTCCCTTTAAGTGGTATTCATTGTTTGTATTTTTTATTTTGGGCATTGTATTGTCTGTCCTTCGATTTGCGGCTTTTGAATACACCCTTTGGTATCTTCAAACTCTTCACATACACAACACCGAGCAGATCTGTTTTCAGCTATTTGTAACGCGGGGCATATTACTAATCATAGAATTAGAAAACAACACAAAAATTGAGAATATTGTCACTGAAGACATGAAGTATCATGAAATGGCTGTTTTTCATACTTTTACAGTCGGTGGTATTGTGTAAACACTGAGATTGATGATCTGTCATTCAGTGTTTTAGCTACTCTGATACAAATGGTCATGTATGTTATTGTCATCATTTCGCGTCCGCTGTCTGTCCGTCTTTGTCGTGGTTAATATTTCACATTTTGATGTAATCTCGTTGAGATTAAGATTCCGAAGAAATTTTCTGTCTGTTCTTCATCCTAATCTCGTTTCAAGCCCTATTATTAAAGGGTATTCTGGAAATTTTAAATTTGACCCCCCGGTGCATTCCGATGGATAGTTTGGCATATGTCAGATCAAGTGCAGGTAAGATTTCATAAATAGACATATTTTCTAGTTCAAATCTGCAAAAATATTGATATTTCCTTACCTTTTACAGCGTATATCCGACCAAATAATCCAAAATCTACTTTAAGCTGACCGCCATTTTACTGAACTCATGAACTACACCATGTGATCAAAATCGTCACGAATTTTGCTACAGGTGGAGGGGGGCAAATTAAAAATTTTCAGAATACCTTTAATAGGGCTTGAAACGAGATTAGGATGAAGAACAGACAGAAAATTTCTTCGGAATCCTAATCTCAACGAGATTAATTTTGATGGTCTTCATATGAAGTCAAGCTTTGCAAGAATGATGTTTGTAATGCCCCACGAGTGATTCCTTGTTCCTGTCTCCTGAAACCTACGAATCTTCTCTAGTACTACTGATAACTGATGAAAAAAAATCACCAATTCCTACAATAACCTCGTTCTATTATGTTCTGTATCTCCAACCTACAGAGGAGAAAATATCTTCGGAAGTCTAATCTCAAGGAGATTATACCTATTACTTACAACGGGTCTAAACTTTAAAGTTTTCCTCATCAGAAACTACTATGTCAATTAGAACAAAGTTTTCCAAAAATGATCTTTGTGAGGTTCTCTGAACTGATTCCATCTTTGTCGTGATTCCCCCAAAAACATGGCCGCCACGAGCAAGTCTGTACATATATATCATAATACCAGTAGTTCTTTTTAACATTTTCCTTATTAAAGTCTAAGTTACATTTTGGACGTCAAGGATTTGGGACGTATAGAACCTGTGGTGTACATTTGTACAAGACCTAACCTCCATTTGACAGTAATTCATATCTCCCTGGTTCATTGTGGTTCTCGAGAACAATTTTTGTTTATTTCATCATTGTAGTGTACAATGTACAGATATATGAAATTTTGGAACCCATATATATAACCAATTTTGTTATCTTCATTTTACAAGGATCCCGGTCGGTTCAAACCAAAGACTATAATATTGGTATGTGTTGCTTCTCCGTGAAGCATGCAGCATTAAGAAAAAAGAGCAAAGACCGGTTGGTTCAGAATCAGGATAATGTGATCAATTTGGCCCAGTAAGTAGTTTTGGAGAAGATAAAAATGTGAAGTGTACAGATGACGGATACAAAGTGAAGACAATTGCTCATATGACCACTAGAGTGAGATGATCTAAAGGCAAAAGAAAAAAATGTTATTAAAGAAGCCATTATGGCTGGCCCCCATGTACTGTCCAAGTACCATCCCTTTCTACTATGCATTGTTAAAATGGAATAGTCCTAAACTAAATTTACATAAAATTTGAAAGACAAAAAAATATTTGAGGAATAACTAGTTGCGTGTTAAGCTTCAATGTATCCAGTATGTTCACTTGTATTGATATAAATCATGTAGTATATTGTTAAAATCAGAAAACAAAGACACATGCTTTATTTAAAATCCTTCACCATAATTATATACAACATATTATTAAGGTTTATCACCAGTATGTATTCTAATGTGTGTGTGTAAGTTAGAATTCTGACTAAACACTTTACCACATATATAAGGTTTATCACCAGTATGTGTTCTAATGTGTTTCTGTAAGCTACCATTCTGACTAAATCCTTTATCACACATATCACATTTATAAGGTTCATCACCAGTATGTATTCTAATGTGTTTCTGTAAGCTATCATTCTGACTAAATCCTTTATCACATATATCACATTTATAAGGTTTATCACCTGTATGTGTTCTAATGTGTTTCTGTAAGTTATCATTCCGACTAAGCACTTTGTAACATATATCACATTCATAAGGTTTATCACCAGTATGTATTCTAATATGTTTCTGTAAGTTACCATTCTGACTAAACACTTTGCCACATATATCACATTTATAAGGTTTATCACCAGTATGTATTCTAATGTGTTTCTGTAAGTTACCATTCTGACTAAACACTTTGCCACATATACCACATTGATAAGGTTTATCACCAGTATGTGTTCTAATGTGATTCTGTAAGTTAATATCATGAGTAAATCCATTACCACATATATCACATTTATACGGTTTATCACCTGTATGTATTCTGATGTGAGTCTGTAAGCTACTATTCACACTAAAATGTTTGCCACATATATCACATTTATAAGGTTTATCACCTGTATGTGTTTTAATATGATTCTGTAAGTGATGATTCTGACTAAACACTTTGTCACATGTATCACATTTATAAGGTTTATCACATGTATGGACTCTAATGTGTCTCTGCAAGTCTCCATTACGACTAAACATTTTACCACATACAACGCATTTATACAATTTAGCACCAGTATGTGTTTTTATGTGATACTGTAAGTGTTGATTATGACTACACACTTTACCACATATATCACATTGATAAGGTTTATCACCTGTATGTGTTCTAATGTGTGTCTGTAAGTTACCATTCTGACTAAATCCTTTACCACATATATCACATTTATAAGATTTATCACCAGTGTGTGTTCTTATGTGATACTGTAAGTGCTGATTCTGACTAAATCCTTTACCACATAAATCACATTTATAAGGTTTATCATCAGTGTGTGTTCTTATGTGATACTGTAAGTGATGATTTTGACTAAACACTTTACCACATGTATCACATTCATATGGTTTATTTTTATTTGATACTGTGTTCCTGATGACACTGGATCGATCAGCCATGCTAACTTTGTACTGTGGTGATATTCCACCATTCATGACTAAAGCTTGTTCCAAATACTTCTGAAAAATAATTTTATATATAAATGAAAAAAAAAACCAACTAGAGAATCACTCAAAAAGATTTATTGGAGCATTGTCTATCATTCATATATCATAGGTCAAATTTTGGATTTCCAGCTGTCAAATAGGCCCCAAGTCAAAACGGCCTCAAAATGAAAGTCACATCGGCCACATATTTCAAATTGAATAAAAAACTAGAGGCTGAGCCTGTGTCGCTCACCTTTCATTCTGCTTTGAGGAAACTTAATACACAATCTTCCATACATGTACAGTTTGGCTAGGCAGTTTCAGAGGAGAAGATTTCATTTTGACATTGATATCTTGAATCTAGAAACAGGCTGTAACAAAATATGTGACGATTTTGAAAATGGTGGACAGTTCGAAGTGGATGTTGGATTATTTTATCTGATAGACGCTGTAAAAGGTAAGGAAATATCAATATTTTTGCAGATTAAGAAAATATGTCTATACATGTATTTAGCAAATAGTTCATGGCACAGAGGGCCATATGGCAGTTTATGGACCGAGATGTCACCCACATAATATTATATGGACTGAAGCGAAGCTGAGGTCCATATACTATTTTGTGGGCGACAAACCGATCCATAAACTGCCATTTGGCCCGAAGTACCTGAACTATTTGTTATATTTTATCCCCGGCTTGAAAATTATAACAACTTTTGATTGGTTAAAACCCCAGTCATTAAAAACCCATATTCCCGGGTGTTGCTAGGCCATATTACCGGGTGTAACTAGCCATTTAACCAATCAAATGTTGTTATAATTTTCAAAACAGGGAAAATATGCCGTTAAAGCTCGCGACGTTACGCTCCAAAATCAAATTAAGTTACAAAAGGTAGTACCCTACACTGGGTAAAAAACACTTGAAACTTTCATATTTTTTACTTATTCTTTCCAAAAACAAAGAAAACGTCACTTTTACATGGACCGCCAGGGTCCAAAATGTCTTATTTTTGACTATAACCTGGGATAAATTCGTTATTTACGTTCCTATGCGTAGATATGGAGATTTTAACACCCTTCAAAAGCCTGTACACCCTTCGGCTGCACCTCAGGGTGTACTTACCTAATTCAAGGTGTTAAAATATCCATATCTACGGATAGAAACGTAAATACCTTATAATACTCAATACTTGCAAATCTGTCAGACGGAAGGTTTTTTGTTATTGTATATCTAGGGCCAAAAACGAGTTCGGACAAAATCCGGAAGAAAACATTATATTGACCGGGCACGGCAATCTTCCTTTCCCCAAAACAAAATTACGATGGATTTTTGCTTATGCGGTAAAATTTTAAATTTGAAGGCGTTCTGTTTCGGAGTTGATAGTCTATGGGAGTGTGCCACAAAGCAGGCAGTCGTGACAGTGGCTCAGTGGCATAGAAACCAAATTATTAGGGGGCACAACGTTCCAATGGACTTAAAATATGTTTGCCAGCAGTATTTTACATGTATGTGTTTTCTTGGTTTCATTCGGTATAATAAAACATTTATAGCATGCGTTGCCTTAGTTAATATGATACTCTTGGTTGAATAAATTTTCATATTTCCCTCACCAGCATGCAATAAATGTAATATGAAACAGGCACGGCCATGAAGGCTCATGAATCTGAAAATAATCTGCCAATTTCACGATCATCCAGTGCATTAAAATAGTGTCAAGATTATTTGGGCCGAGATAAATCGGGGACGACTTTATTTTAGGGTCAAATCTATTCTCATTCAACCGAACTCTCGTTGTTCCTTTATAATGAGATCTCAAAAGTTAACTTCCATGCAGAATTTTTTTTTCGTCAGTATGTCAGAAGAGATTTAATAAAATATGAAAATATCAATACAAGTAGAACAAGATATGATTATAATCTAACGATTATGAAGTCTCCCAAACCGGCCACTGACACTATCTACCAACATATCAAATTTTGATGATATCGGACAATGTTGAATTTTACCCCCCATTTTTATGCCGTGTTTTGGCACTCATTTTGAAAATGGCAGACATCTTGAAAATTTTGAAAACACAGAATTGCTCCTCTAATGGTAACCTATCACCATGTCAAATTTTATGTCTCTATCATTATCCAGTTAGAAGTTATCAACATTAATGTACGAAATTTCAAGTTTCCCATAGGATTCTATAGTAACCCCCACACCCTTTGAACCCCCACAAATATGGCTTTAACCCCCTTTACCACAAAACTTTAGGATCAACTAGAAACATATATCTATAACTCCACCAAATTTCATGAAATTCTGTCTTGTAATTCCTGAGATCTGCCGTGGACAAGTTCATGGTTCGCGGAAAGAAAGGAGAAGAATATTAATAAAAATAATAATAAGAAACGGAGCAAAAACAATAAGTCTCCAAACGTTGTTTGGGAGACTTAACAAGCTAACAAAATGACTTTTATTACACACGGGTTCCGGGTTTCAGTGGTATCGAACGTATGAGAGAGGGTCCGAGATTTAGCATCACCTTTGCGCTTCATGTTAAAAAGATCTCCATTAGTAGAGTGTGTAAGTCTGTTACATGGAACGTGTTTACAATGTTTATTTTTTTATGCTACTTTCCAAGCAGCATAAAAATAAACATAAAAAGTCAGATAAGTAAAAGATAAATATAGAATGATAGAAAGGGCTTTCTAAACGACAGAATAATTCGGTCTATCAAAATAAATAAACAACCCATTGTGTGTGATATTTCAAAGTCGGGAATTAATACTTATAAATTAATACATGGCCTTTTTCATATTGCCCTTGTTATCAGCCCGAGTGTTTTACCCTGAGGGACGATATCAGTCGAGGGATGATATTAACAAGGGCAATATGAAAAAGGCCAGTACAGGACTCTACAATTCACACCAGCTCCCACTAGCATTTGACTAGTAAGGAAACATTTTGTACTAGTCAACTAAAGTATGTTACTTGCCAGCCAATTCGTACTAGTCGCTTGCCATGAATGAGTTCGCAAAATGACGACGTCGTTATTGTCCTTTCTACGAACATGCGGTAAAAATCGGTAGCAGCATAGATTAAACAACGAAAAAAATAAATGACACACCGATGTTGTTTCTTTGATTATAATCTCCCTGCAGTCGTCCAAAGTTTGATTATTCCCCTTAGATAAACAAAATATCGTCTGCTAAGCAACAATGGCACCGCACGGTAAGGAACTTACCACCGAGCAGAAAGAAATAAAATACATAATATGACAGGCATCAACAGTAGAACAATCCAGAAATTTTTGAAGCAGATGAGAGAAAGAGGAAACATTGAAAACTTGCCACGAAGTGAGGGTAGACGAAAAACGACTCCTCTGGGATGACAGGATTCTTTTTCGTAGCGTGAAAACAAACAGACGACAAACTCTGAAAGATGTAACAGCAAGATTTAATCAAAGAACTAGCTGTAATGTTTCATCTAGAACAGTTTGCAGAAGACTGTTTCGGGAAGGGTACAAATGTAGAGTAGTGTCCAAGAAAATCACAATTTCTCAAGTCAACCGCCAGCGGCGGGTTGGATTTTGTCGCCGGAAATTGCACTGGTCCAACAGTGATGAGACAAAGATAATACTTGGCAAAATCGCAAAATTTATGTCTGGAGAAAGGCTGATGAAAGATTGCGTCCGGAATGTGTAGGTCGTCGAGACGACTGGGAAACCAAATGTCGTGCATCAGTAATGTTTTGGGGGTGCATATCATATTATGGCGTGGGAACACACACCAGTTGAAGGGAACATGAACACTGAAAAGTATATCTCAGTATTAGACGATAACCTTTGGCCAGTTATTGCAAGACATTTTTCAAACCAACTCTGGATTTTTCAGGAGGATAATGCACCGTGCCATGTTTCAGTTAGAGCCAACCAATGGAAGGAAGAAAATAATATAAATACCCTTCCTTGGCCAGCACAAAGCCCTGATTTAAATATTATAGAAAACGTATGGAAAGTGCTAAAAATTCAGGTGCAACAACGAGTAAACGAAATCCGAAATGCCCAGGACTTGAAACAAATTTTATCTGACATTTGGAGTTCCCTCCCTTTACATTACGTACAGAGCCTGTATGCAAGTCTACCACGAAGAATACAATGTGTTTTACGTTCTAGGGGTCATATATCAAAATACTGAAGAATTCCGGTAAGTAAAATATTCTTTTATTAATAATTGGATTTTCTAAATGCTAATGTGATTTTATGTATAACGTAACGTCAGCCATATCGCGAACTCATTCATGGCAAACGACTGTATATAACTCCAATAATGTTACCAATTCCCTGAATGTGACAGAATCTCTTGACCTTGACCCCACTTTTTGTAGGTCTGTGTTGCTACTTGTATTTTGTTGTTGATGTCTTTTTTATTTATTTAAAACT
Organism: Bathymodiolus septemdierum; assembly: GCA_963383655.1. Taxonomy (NCBI): domain Eukaryota; kingdom Metazoa; phylum Mollusca; class Bivalvia; order Mytilida; family Modiolidae; genus Bathymodiolus; species Bathymodiolus septemdierum. Next base: position 48,856,922 of record OY726529.1, on the reverse strand, counting down.
TGTAAATAAAGAAACATTAAATAATTAAGAGTTTAGATCTAATGCAGGCCTCTACATTAACATATTTTTCAACTTGTCCCTTCTAGCCCGGTGACTAGAGACATCATTTCCAAAATTTAATCGTCATGAATACTATAGTATATGGCTGTGTCATATATCAATTGACTCGGCAATGTTCGTACTTTCAAAATAATTTGGTCGTCAAAAGAAAATATGGTGCAGTTTTTCAGAAATCAAGGTCAAAGGTCAAAAAACTTTTTTCACACAAAAATTCATTGAATACCAAATTTCAATTAGAATCCCTTTTTCATTAAAGAAAGACGAAAAATTGCCTATTTGGTTTTCCTTATTCAATTTTCTATCTAAAACGTCGGATGTCATCAAAAAATAATTGTTCTGTGTAAATTTATGTGTTTTCACAAAAAGGGGGAGGGTTTTCGCTTGAAAACCTGGTAATTTTCCACTTTGGTACGACGCTCTCTTTCAGCCGATTTGTTGGAGTTTTTTACCTCATACCAGTCAAATACATCTGCTACTGTATGTGCTTTTGCAAAGCATGATGTCAACTATCTGCAGTAGTCGGTAGCAAGGTCTCCAAAGATTCTATGCTTCTTTGCATCCATGCACTGAACTAGTGCCATGCTATCTCTGATGTAAGTTGTCAACGAAGGGTCAAAATACGGCAACGAAAGAACTGGGGAAACTTCATTTTCGAACTGCTTCACTAGATTTGATTTACAAGATTTCCTCATTGTACCATCTTCATGGAACATGGACACCGGGATAGGCCCTACAGGATGTGAAAGAATGTTGTCAATCGTGACATCGTCTCTGCTATTAGCCAAAACCAGAGCACGTCTGTAAACAATTTCTGGATTGATATGACCGGTTATGATTTCACCAGATTTGCATTTCAGGGATGCTTTGGCATTAATGTGTTCAAATGTTTTCAATTTTGACTTTGAGATAGGGCTATAAAAATTCACACTGTCCTACAGAGAGAGCACTGTTAACAAAGTTTCTGCACATTTTTCACCTTCGTTGACAGCAGACACCAAAGAATCCTGTACTTCTCTGGTAGCATGCATGCCTGTAGAAATATTCATGAGACAAGGAGGGTGGGCCTCTATATCACAGGGGTCAGTCATGGTTTCGTTCAAATGGTTTACTATTGCTTGGACTTGTTCCTCATCTCGCTTCAAAGCTGTTTGCTTCATTTCTTCATGTGAGGTATTGCTGGTGCTTGTAATACCTGCCCTGTCATTCATTGTACTACTAAATGATGCTAGGAAATGTCTAGTGAGTGTCCATCTAACAAGGGCAGATTTCTGATTCGTTATTTCTACGATACCACCTGAGACCTTCGAATCTTTTATGATGGTTTTTTCAGTGCCCATATCGCTCCAAATACCATTGAAGCTGCCGGATGTTTGTCTAATGGAAAACTCGCCTTTTTCAAAAGCTGATTTTATCTCGGCTGGAAGTTCGAGCATATCAAGTATATATACATGCATTCATCTAGAGTAATTTGTACGGTTAGTAATGAAGAAATAGGGCAACATGTTTGATGAAGACATCAGATGTGCCGACCAATCACCCTCCCGTTCTGCTCGTACATTTGACAGCATAATTTGAACCGCCACCAGAAACATATCCCAGTATTTGAATGTAGGTGATGCATCGCATCCCCATTTTCTAAACTTACCGATTAGAGGCTGTACATGGTCTTCAAACAATTCTTCAACTTTAGTTAGTAGTACTGATGTTTCAATCGTCTGATCACAGATACTTCTATGAAATTCAAACAGTGCATTCCAGAACACTGATGATATTTGATCGATGTAGTCAAAGGTCTTACACTAGTTCTAATAATAAAACCCTAAATGCTCGCTTACTCGCAAGGAGACACAAATTTGTCACAGGAGCTACATTATTGCAGCTAGTCCTACACCAGTGTATGAATGCCGAGATAAACAGAACTTGCAGGGCTTCAAATACAAGTGTGAACTCCCTGACATCCTTGCTAAATTCTTTGCAAACCAACATAAGCTCAGCTGTATTTCCAGCATACACGCCAGAATCAACCAAAAGATCACGAAGACCGCCATCGGCCCAAAGTTTCCCTATCGAAGATAAGAAACAAGACAAACTGTGAAAACCACCAAGTCTAAGAATATGGCGATTGAAATAACTTACAACTCAATAACTAAATTTGCCTCTTAGAATGAACAAAAATGAAAAATAACTATCACCACAACCTCAAATTCGAACAAACAACATTTAAAAGTCAAAAGAACAAAGACACATCAACAAATACAAAAGAAATCAATCCATAGTTAGTGTAAATTAATCGAACATAAGGTGCACTCGAAGTTCAAGATCAATATGGTGAACAAAGTATTCAGATCTACCGGGACCGGACACAACTTTCTGAAAAATTAAGTAATGTAAAGATTTGTTAGTCTATATTTTGGGTGGTATATACAATTCCATTAAAGAAACTTAGATAAAAAAAAAGGTGTGTCACTAAATAGGGTAATGATTATATTTTTAATTTCTACTAGTTACTTAACTATTTATAAACTGGCGCATTATTGTACAGAATTAAAATCTGGTGAAACTACAAAATGACCCCATTTACAATATTTGTTATTGTTATTATTTTTCAATAATAGGTTTATTGTGTTAGTTTTTTCGCTTAATGAATAAAACATTATATGTAAACTTTGAATCCAATGCGAAAGAAATATATTTCTATACAGTTTTTAAATACCGGAGCAAAACTGTTAGCCACTCGAGGTCCAAATTTAAGTAAATTTTGCTAATTATGCATAGAATTTTAGAAAACTGCACCATACGACTTTTTGATGACCAGTCTAAAATCAAAGTAAAATCATTTTCCTACAAGTATGCCAATTTTTAGCCGTATAGTATGAAGTGAAATTAAACTCCGTTAATATGCGACTTTTGCGTAGTTGGTCACCGGGCTATTCGGACAACTAACTAAAAAAAGTACTTGTCCGACTCAATCTTTTAGTTGTCCGAAAAAATTAATAAAAATTACAAAAAACTAGAGAATAATTATCCAGGGCTCCCACTACTTTCAAATTAGAGGGAGAAGTGACTTCTCTTTCAGAGAGCTCACAGGGAGAAGTGGGAAACAACAGAGATAAGTGGGGAGACTTCTGGGCCAAGTCAATTGCGATTAATCGAAACATTGTTTCGCGACCCCTCTGACGTTACCCTGCCCACATTTAGTAAATAGTTAAAGGTGCCTGAACTGATTTGTTCTGGGTTTTTTTTTATTCATAACTACCGTAAGGACATATATTCAATGTCACATTTTTATTTCTGTCTACCTTGATTGGAGTCTTGCATACCAGTCATTTTTATATGTACCTCTCCCTTTCCTTTTGAAATATTACTGTGTTGTGATCCAATACCACACAAATTGTAATAACTCGTATTTGTGTTATATAAATCCTTGTTTCTGGTAAAAAAAATATACCTAGATGCTATATATACCAGTATCTAGGTATATTTTTTTTTACCAGAAATAAGTGCCTGTGATATAAATAAAGCAAAGTATTTTATTTAAATTCACAGAGAAATAAAAATTTTAGTGGATCTTTTCAATCAGATCAGGAAAAAGCTTGTAATATTTGTCCAATTCAAAGGTTTCAATATTTCCCAAAAGCCTAAATCAAGTCCTCTATCATATTTTGCACGAAAGACAAGTTTAAATTTGGCGCCAAATCGATATCCGATCATTTTTACGTGTCCGTTCCGGAGTGATTTTTGTTCTCATATTTCACATATTGATATTTCCGTTCCTTAAAGCATTTCTGAGATTGCGACTTTAATTTTGTCAATGTCCTTGAACTTCATCAAAGCATGGAGGAACGATAAATCAATAAAAGAGTTTTTACCTGGCGTTTCACTTTGGTTTTAATAAAAAAAAAGTATGGACAAATTGGAGATCAAACAGGGCTCTTATATACAACAAACCCAGTATTTAATACCAGTGGAAATAGATTTGTCCGTCGTACCGGCACTTTTGAGAATCTCTGATTTTTTCACTTGTCCCGTCGGACAACCGTAACACAAGATCTACTTGTCCGACGTCAGTTTTCACTGGTACCGGACAATCGGACAAACGTTAATGTCGAGGCCTGTAATGTCTTTTTAACCCTAATTTTGAAATAATAAAAATCTAAATATGTGAGCCTGTCTGTCTGCAAAAATCACAATAAATAAATTAACGTCTTTACTGTGGAATCATAAACAACACAAAAATATGCTCGCTATGTACCTAAAATACCATAATATTTTAGGTACATAGCGAGCATATTTTTGACTCTACACAAGCGCCTGGCGGCATGTGCAAAAACTTTTGACTTCTAATGAATTTACGCTTTTCGGCTCTATAACCTACATCAGTATTTTCGATTTATATTACCGGCGATGCTGCATCAGGTAGAGCAGTTTCATGATCAGTTGATACTTTGATTCAACCGATTTACTTTTAGTGAAGAATGTTGTAATAAGGTTTTGTTTTTTGCTCATCGTGGTCACTTGCAAGCGTTGAAAATACGTGATTTAAAACTTTTATGTCCGAGTCAATTGTGCGGCTTAAAACACAGGCACTCGAATTGCAAAGTGTCATGGAGATTGCTCTTCCGGTTAAAAAGTTATCCTCTAAAAACTGGTCAAATTTGTCAGGAGTGTGACGTTTTAGCGTGACAAACTTTAAATTGCCTTAACTTACCTTGATGATAAAAAAAATAAAATAAAAAATATATTAAAGAAAGATGGTATTCTATAATTTCGTACCATTTTACTTCAAATATCTAGATGTTTTGTGACCCTATGATTTTGCGACAAAAAATTATTCTATTTTTTAAATTAGTGTACATGAATAAATTTAACCTGGAAAATTGTACAAATGTCAAATTAAACCTTAATAGTTTTTCATTGTTGAGACTAATTAGTTCAGAAAAGTCCAAATATGTTGTATAAAAACATTAGTTATAATAATTTAGTAGTATTAGACAGGATGAATATAATAGTTGTAAAATTGGGCTTGCATAAGGAGAGACACAAAAAATGTCAGGAGTGTGACATTGTATCTTAGTTGTATGCTTTAATAGTTCACAATTTTCTTTATTTTCCAAAAGCTCCAGACCCAATCAAAGAAAAAAGTTGGTAATAGCTCTGATATATGACATATCATAGCTAGGAAATCAAAATAACTAATGTCAGGAGTGTGACACTTTTAATAGGCATATCTTTTAAATAAAAAAAATAATAAATCATGCTTCTACAATGTTTTCAATTTAATTACATATAAACAATAAGTAATAATTATAGTATTTTTGTATATTGCAAGACACCTTTCTCATAATAAGTGATGATAAAGGGTTATATTTTCTTAAAACATGTCAAAATCTGGATTTTTTCTAAATGAAAAATTGATGTATTTTGCTTTAGATAAACAGAATACTTACTTTAATATATCTTGCCTTTCATAAAACATTTTCATTCTTTTGATATAGCATTTTTGAAAATTTATCAATAATTTTGCATTCAACAGTAATATGTCACACTCCTGATATACAAACATTAAATGTCGATTGCAGTTGCAGTAGGAAGTTTTTTTGTAGAGTAAATTATTGAGAAACATGGGGAAACTAATTTGAAAACCACTAAAAAGTAATTTTATACTAAGAAAAGATAATCTATTACTAGTTTTAATAAATTTCAAATCCATTTTAACTATTTTTGATGAGATAATTGGCACACTAATCATTAGAAAAAAACAAAAACATAATTTTGAATCTTCTTTTAATATTTACTGTTAACTGTAAAAAATATAACTTTTAGTTTGGAAAGAATAAGTTTGGTTATATTATTTTCAGCTCGACAGGTTTATTTTCGAGAGGGAGTCAGGAGTGTGACAATTTTATTTAAGAAATAGATTATTTTGTAAGCATATAGCCTCCATAAAACTGCTTGTAATTGTCTCGGGGAATTATTTAATTCTCAATAAGCACTATACTCTTGAAAAGATGTATAAATGGTTGAAAATTGTGTTGTCATTTTTTATAATTATGATAGTATTACTTAGAATATGATTGAAATAACATCATAACAATGCAAAAATGAAATATATTCAAGATAAACCTTTTTTCAGTCAAAATAGATTATGTACTACTACTTAAAAAAGTTATTGTGACCAACAATGATTGCATTTAGCTTGATATTTGGTGTATTTATCTTTTAGAAAAATGTGTCAGGAGTGTGACAAAACATAAAAAAATGGACAATATTTTCATTTGGTTACCTATAGTTTATCAATCGTAACTACTCGGCCATTCTCGCTACCCTGCAAATAACCTCGTATGTACATAGTAGAAATTCTTCTTAAATTGTTTGCCGGAAGATAAGTTAAGTTAAGCTGCACAAAAATATAGTCCACGAAAATCCAGTATGGAAGACACAACTAAGTAAAATCTAATCATGCAAAACTAATTAAAACTTTAATTGAAATATAGAAAATTGTTTAAAATATAACTTTATCAAACTTTCATGTAACTGACATGTGAAAAGTAGTGCGATTTATACGCCTAATGCATACGAGGTTATTTGCAGGGTAGCGAGAATGGCCGAGTAGTTACGATTGTCTAGTTTATACCACCAATGATCAACTTAACTTAACTTTTGATATATTTATTAGGCATATATAAATAATTGATTTACAACTATTAAGCCTCATTAGATCATATTTTTTATGCTTGTATGAAAACTTTAATAACCAGATTTTTTAAAATATACAGTAAAAATAGTGTTTCTTTGATATACTGAAACTGTTTTCTCATGATATATACACAGTTTGGTACCAAAATGTACCTATTTCATATCATTATCAAATGGAAATACATTTAGGTCTTTTACCATACCCAAATGAAAATGATACCTCTGAGGAAGTAAGTCTGTATTTCTTATCATTTTAACACTTTGTTGCTAATAAAAGTTGATTTATTTTTTTGTCTTTATATATTGCACTGAGCAACTGAATCTGAAAAATATATCATATTCGACATTATTTTACGACCAAAATTATGTCAATTTGTCCAATTTGAAATTTCACCCTCTATGTCACACAAAGTCTTCATTTTTTTGAAAATCACCCAAGGGAGGAATCTCAAATGTCAAATTTTCATACAACACTTTTTCAAAATAGTTTTGTATTGGTGTCTTGACCTGATTCGCCATAATATTGGTACCCATTTGAAGCATAATAAATATATTTTTGATATTTCGATTCCTTTTTGTCATCATCTTTACCTATCTGCAACTTTAAAGCAATGCTTCACAGAATTTGCACCACTCGGTTATGTCCTCCATCATGTTTACATGTCAGTACGAGGCCGAATTCCATTCGTGCGATTTGATGGTGGTCGGTAAAAAGTGTAACCCGAACCCGAACCCGAACCGGAAATTGACGGAAATGTCCCGAACAGGAAATCTTTTATTGTTGATATCTTCTTTAATTTTACGATGTTTTTCAAAAACTTTTTCATTTATCGTGTGTTTTTATATACTTGAAACACATAGATTTTAAAAAGATGTCGAAATATATTCAAAAAGTTGAAAGGTGCAGTTTTCTGATTTCATGGTCGGTAAAATGTGTAACCCGAACCGGAAATCTTTTATTGTCGATATCTTCTTTAATTTTACGATGTTTTGCAAAAACTTTTTCATTTATTGTGCATTTTTATATACTTGACACACATAGATTATAATAAGATGCCGAAATATATTCAAAAAGTTGAAAAATGCAGTTTTCTGATTTCAAGGTCGGTAAAATGTGTAACCCGAACCACAAAGGTAGATAACTCTGTTCTTCCCGAACCGGAAATCTTTTCTTTTATTACGAGATTTTTATTGGAAAACCGTGTATTTTTACACTTAAAACGTATAAATCATAATAATTTCTATTAATACATTTTTTTTTTACCTTACTGGAATTTAATCAATATATATTGTAATTCAATGCACTATTATGACAGTTAGAATATACGGTGATATACGAGACATGAAGGCGCCCAAGTCAACAGGTCAATTAATCTTGACAGTTGAATGTATTCATCTTGTGTATTGATAGTATGATAAAAAGTTTAAAAAATGATAACTGACAAGCTATGTGTTGATTATTTCATTATTCCTTTCCTTTTTTTTTTTTTGAAAAGGGGTGTATATTAATTTTTATTCATTTAGTTAATCTTTTTTATTAGGGGAACTCGAAAAGCCGAAACACAGAGGAAGATAACTCTGTTCTTCCCGAACCGGAAATTTTCATTACCTACAATTATTAAATTGATAAGTTCACTGTGCAAATAAGTTTTAATAAACAAGTAATAGTTCATTTCAAATATATTCATCTGCAGAATTTAAGTGTGTTAAAATCATACTTGTTGTATTTTATTAGAAAATTATAATAAATATTTAAAAATTTGAATTTATCCTTTTTTGTTGTTGTCAATTTACATCATGTATATCTTATTTTTATTTAAGATATTCATCTGCGGAATTACTTGTTGTATTTTATTAGAAAATTATAATAAAATATTTAGTGGACATAAAAGAGAAACTTAATATAAAATCTAAATAATTTCTTCGCTGACTACTTATGATATCCCTAGCCACGTGCAGGATATCGCGGTAGTTTAAAATTTTTAATATACTATATTTTATTATTTCAACTATATAGAATAAGAATAAGAATATTTATTATTCCAATCAATGGGCCCACAATAGGGGCAAACAAATTGCATACATTGATTATTGTCATTGGAGGCAATTATACATATATATATATAAATACAATGTTTCTTGTCGGGTTCAGAGCATTAAAAAATAATTAATAATATAAACAGAAAGAGAAAAAATATTTCAGTATCATAAACCCTGTTTCAGTTTTCTTGTCTCAAGGCACTCTATTATACAGTTTCCAAAAATATTGATTATTGAAAGATCTTCATTGGTAAATAAATAATAAAATTTTGATTTATCTGATATATTATTGAAATTAGAACATAATTCTGAAATTTTCTGAAAACAAATCTTTCTACTATTATTATATATGGGGCAATCGATTAAAAAATGATATTCATCCTCAATTTTTTGTGTTATGCACAGTTTACATAATTGTTCTTCGGTTTCCAAGTTTTTATATCTACCAATTTCAATTGTAAGAGGATGTGCACTAATTCTGATTTTACAAATTGCCCGTCTTACTTTGAAATCATTAAGAAATGTATATTTTTTTCTAATAAAATGTTCCTTGAATGTAAAATATGTACAGTTTTCCCTTTTTGTCTTCATTTATACATTTTTTTAAATTATACCAATAACTAAGAAAACTATCACATAATTTTTTTTTCTCACATTGTTACATAGAGTGCCTACATAGACATTAACATTTGATATATTCATCTTATTTAATATTAGTAATATACTAGAATACCATGTATTTGTTTGACATGAATTCAATTCCTTATTGTATACATGAGCTTATGTTTTATACTAATGTCTATGCATGCATTTTTTTTTTTTTTTTTTTTTTTGCTTTGTGATGTCATGTAATATGTGCTTGTAAAGTTATTTTATGCTTGTATGTGCTTTTTATGTAATAGTCGATTCAAAAGCTCACTAGAGCTTATGTTATGTGTTAAATAAAATTAAATAAAACTTATTTGATTTGATATTTGATATTTGATTACAAACAAAAGAATCATAAAGTATAAATGAGTTATTTCACCATTTTCTATCCATTGCAAGTTCATTTATATTTATTAAATTCCAGTAAGGTAAACAGAAATATGTATTAATAGAAATTATTATGATTTAGACGTTTTAAGTGTAAAAATACACGGTTTTCCAATAAAAATCTCGTAATAAAAGAAAAGATTTCCGGTTCGGGAAGAACATAGTGTAACGTGCCGGGTATCTATTGAAAATGATATGTTAAAGTAAATTAAAATAAATAGGAAAATAAATTAAGAAAGGGTTCGTACCTAAGTTACTTCTTATGGTTCGAGATTTATTGTGTAAAATGAATAGAACCTATCCAAAATTAATTGTATTATTTTAAAATGGTAGACAATTTTATATCTCAATTTTGCTCAGTAAACTACAATTATAACCATAAATAGAATGTTGGCTCGCTTTGAGCTATTCAACGATCGATCGTTTTATCAGAATAACAGGCAAGACTTAAATCAATCACTTCTGCTATTCTTTAAACTCTGATGTCTTGTTTTAGCTCAAATCAGCTCAATATACCTATTTATATCTTGCTATTTTTTCGATACGCACTTCACAAATGGCACAAACCGAATGCAACCATCCGCAGCATTTTGACCGCCTTATATACTCTAAAATTTACTCGGGATCCACTAATTAATCGATTACTTCTATGTAAAAACCCGAGAATTCTACAATGGGATTTCCAACTTAATAAATACAACATTGACGTAATGGAAAAATAGCGCTTTCAGTAAAGTGTTCATTTCATTTCACTACATTTACCCACGCCTCCGAAGAAAAAGCGTCCTCGCTTTCCTCATGTTCGAGCATTGTTTTCTTAACCAAATTAAATTATCCTTATACCCTAACTTTTATCAATGATCCAACTAATATTAACTTTGACCCTAACATCTAAACCTATTTTGACAAAAAGTAACCTAAACAACAATGTACCTACTAACGTCTGGAATTTTGAGTGCCACGGCCAAAAGAATAAATTTTGTGTTCCCTAACAAATTTTGCCTCTGCAGCGGCCCCAATGAGCCTACTCTTAGCGAACTCTGCAGGAGGGATCTTTAACGTGGACAGGTTGTGGCAGTTCCTGCACACGGAACCTCGGATTTAACGTCCCCATCCGACGGACATAAAAAAAAGAAAAAAAACCCCAAAACATATCTGTTTAATATGTTTCGTAATCCGCTAACCAACCGGGTTTTCGTTTTTGTCTACCTGACTTTTGAACTTCGCTATCTATCCCTACATTATCTGAGATTTCCTTGTTGAAGTTAAACTCCATGTCTTTGTCTTTTTTCATACTTTCATTTGGAAAGTCATCTTTTGCCACTGTTTCCTCGTAAGACTCAATCTGCTCACTTTCTTCTCCTGGAAGATTTTGTGGATATTTCTTTCTTATCCTATCCACATGTATTACTTGTGGTTTACCTTTTCGACCACAGTTAATTTTGTAAGTGACATCTGTGATTTTTGCTATCACTTTGAAGGGTCCTCTCCACAAGCATGCTAGCTTGGTTGTTAACGGCGAGTCTAATTGAAGAATAATGAAGAATAATGAAGAAAAGAACCCAAAACTACTATTTGTGTTGTTTTATGTGTTATTTATAACAATATTATGCATTTAATAATCATTTTGAATGCAAAAATAATAATAAAAATTAAGAAAAACGATATAGTCTAGCAAATATTATCACTGTTCTTCTTTTCCCAATCGCGGTGATTTGCAGGTCCACTATTCCGAGATTCCTCTGTCGTTTAACGGCTTTTATAAAGTTGCTGTTGCCGTTCAACGTCAGAGGGTAATATATACGGATTACAGCGGATTTGCCTCTCCAGCTCTAGGGTCGGCACATTTCCACGTTTCGTGGCTATCGGATTTTATTTTCTATCAGAAACCCTTATATAAATCGCTTCACCAATCATTTTTCTATTCATTCATAACCATCTTACCCTCAGAAAGTGGTGTTACACTCCATTACAGCACGATTTTGCCTTAGATCCTATTATTTCATGCTCATTCGGTGGATCAAAATAGTGTCGAGATTTTTTGGGCCGAGATATATCGGGGACGACTTTTAACATTAATAACCGGAAGTAGTTCCAGATTACTGCACATCCGATTTTCTGCAGCTTTAACCATGTATTGGTTTCCGTTGTGTCATTTCCGGTGCATGAAATTTAAGCCATTAGTGATATGGATCTGGAATCAAAATATTGCTATTTCTACCATAGTTGGGACTTCGTCTCATATAATTTCTAATACAAATGATACACTCTAAATTAAATATCATACAGTTGAGAATAATATTAATTTGTGGTTTGTTTTTCTATTATGCAGTGTGTCATAGCCAGAAATGATGGGTACTTTGCTCATTTGCATATCTAAGATGGCGACGCCGGGACGTCTGCAATTTTCATATGATCTATATAGACGATATCATTCATAATTGCATGTGTGTCATTTTCTGAACTTGAAAATGATACATTGAATCAAGCTGAATTAAATGAAATAAAAATTAATGAAAACAATTAAATATTCGAGGTTCCTGGACTAAATGAAAATCCGAGGCGACGAACCCTTTTTTGGCCTTAAGAGTCTATGTAAAAATGTCTGAAATACATGAAACTGGTGGCGTGTGACACAAAATTTAACAATGAATGACATTTGGCGACATATTTTCTGAAATTAATTTAGATTCCTCAATAATATATGTAATTATATTAACTAACCTTATATTTCTAGCTTCTAAACTCGGGGTTCCCACATTAAATATAATATGATCAATTTTGCATGATCGCGATATCAAAGACATGTCTAAAATCGTTACAAAACAAAAATATTTGAATTTTGACAGATGAAAAACTTTGCGGAAATAAACAATAACTTTTAATTTTCGAATCATTGACGGACACATTGAATTTCCGTACTATAGGCTATTTTTTGACAAATCTAATAAACGATCCATCAAACTTGAAACTGCAGTCACGTGATCAAAATCTAATTTAAATATGATGAATATTTATGAGGAAAGTACCCTCAATTTCTGGATATGTTATGTGTACACACTTGTAAATAAAAAAGATCTCTGTTAGTAGTGGTTACAAGATGTAAAGCGCTTTACCGATTTTAAGGATATGTCCACAGTTTAATTGACATATTGTGTTTAATTTATTCATGACTACTAGCACTAAGTGAATGTTTATTTACGTTAGATCTATGTATGTGCTGAAATCATGTAATATTATAACTTGTGTAGATCTGCAGTGACTTTTTCCGTCGTCTTTAGTAAAAAGATTGCGCCGAATAGATGTGTAAACCCGTTTGAAAGGATATAAATATTTTGAAATTGAAAGAGATTTTTTTAAATAAACTTGGTGTCCTTATTGATGGGGATTTTAAATTTGGTGTACTGCTACTTGTTTTTGTTCGTTTCCTTGGCGGTGATACAGGCAATCTATATCGAAATGGATTTTTGTAAAGAGTCAATGTCAGACCCCTTTTCCTCTTTCCCTTGAATCCTGGCATCTCCTGAAAGTGGACAGAGAATAGTTTATTTTGATTAAAGTATTTATCAGTTTTGTGTTTAAAAGTGTCAATTTATCAATTTTGCAGAAAACAATTAACAAAACTAACAAATCTCCTCATGCATTCGCAATGTGCTCTATCAGAACCGATCTCCTCGAGCAGGAAAACGAGAAAATTGACAGCTTGTAGATTTATCTAGACTTCAATTTACTTCTGACGATTCTGAATTTATCCCCGATTACATTTAGCCTCCCATGATGAAAAAATATTGAAAATTTAACTTGCATCTTTGTCAAGAACAACTTAGAAATGTAAGAGTGTCACAATTTTCGTCATGTTTTTCGTGGGACGATTGATTTTGCGAGAGTTACACTTCATATACAAGAATAAACTATGCATGTTTCTAATCGTGAAAGCATTCGCCACAGCATAGCATTCTCTGATTTTGCAATATTCGAACAGTAAAAATTTCAATTTTTGACATGTACATACCTTGCGAAGCGTCTTCGTGAACTCTCCTCCACCAAAACCGGAAGTTATCCTCACGAATTTCTTTGCAGAACCATCTGTTCTGCTTGTGCCGATTACCAGCCGTGTATGTATCATCATCTCATGTGTTCATTTAGTGAACTTCAGATACGTCAAGCATTTTCATGTCCTAGACCGATATTGATTTTAAATTTATAAGCACTTTTATTTTGCTTTCACGCCTTTGACAAACATGAATCTGACCTAAATTTCAACATGCATGTGCTTTAAAAATATGATTTAATACTCAAATACCACTTATGAGTTATTTGGCAAAAATAATATTTCATATCTCAGTCGAAAAGAACTATAAAAGTTACTTGTCTCTATTTTGGTAAACCGAAAGTAAATCGCGCCGATCTTTCTTGTATATTTTCACTCCGTGAGAACTAAAACACCAATGAAATTAACTTTAAAATATCATTTAAGTCATCTAATACACTCCCTTTTTGGGAGCGTTAATGGTAGAAGTATGAATAGGTACTATGGCACTAACTTGAATAATACTGCGCCCTCTATCGGCACTTTCGCTGGACGAGGGCTTGAACGCTCTTAGTGGTAAAAATCCGTCAGGCTGCTGGCTGGTACAGCCGACCAATCAAATGTCAGATATTAGCAAGTATGCGCATTAGTGACTCCCTTTACTTCCGTTTGTAAATATTGACAAAACAAACACGGAGAATGTTTGTGCACGTGCCTTTGCATATTTAGAAAACTAGCTTACACCTTTATTCTCATAATTATGATTTAAATTGCCATAGATTCACAAATCTTTAAAGATTTACAAAAATAAAACACCGTGTAATCATTTTTTGAAGTATTTATGTTTTAATCTAAATTTGCTTCTAAAATGTCACAATACACATCTAACATGTATTTTTGTAATGTATGTGGGACAATAAAAGTGAATTTATTGTGGATAATAGGGTCGACACACGTAACTTGCCGTTAACATAAGATTGTATAAATATGGATATGCACAAGTTAAAATAAGGAAAATGGGATGAAATAATAAAGAAATTTTATTGAAAATAAATATGTAAACAGAAAGTTGATTATTTCATAAATTAAAATGATTTTTAATACAATTTATAAAGAAATACCCATGACAATATCGTTATTTAGGTAAATACTTATTAGACTGATTTTTTTAAACCCATTTTTGTCTTTAATTGATAACAGACCCAAGTTAGCCTAAATAAATGAAATGTGACTTAATGTGCTAATTATATAAATCCTTGCCTTCTATCAATTTTAATTTCTTATCTAATTCTTATTCTTATTATGTAACAATATGGTCAGGTTGTTAATTTCATTGAATGGCAACTCAAAATAGATGGCTTCACAGTAGGAGTTCTTCCTGTATATTCGTTACATCCTGTATATTACAACTGACAGTTAATGCATGACAAACAATTTTAATCAGCCATCAGTATCATAAAATACATTTTTTTTAAATCTTTATTTTAAATGAAATTAAAAAATCATTATAAGAGTGAATTCAATTCAAGCTTTTATTTACTTTCCAACTTTGAAATAAAAATCATTATGTTTTAATATATAAAAAATAGTAATTATTCATTTATGTTTTATTTCATGTTTGGTTGTATTTATCCGGATATGTGTATTGCATACAACATTACATCATCTGATCGCTCCATTGGACATTATTTACAAACACTTTAGCTCCTCCTATTTTATGTCGTAATATACCCATAAGTCATAGCGATTTACTCTTCCGGTTTGACGGATTTTATCTATGAATGCATCCAGGCGTTAATGCAGCGACTAGCGGGAGAGTAATATAACGACTGGATTATTCGGGTTACTATGGCACTTCAAAATCTTCAACAATATGGCTGCCAAACCGGAAATAAATTAAGAGAAAAATGACGTGACCTAAACCGGAACTCAAATAAAAATGAAACAATGTTCGGTAGCGGATACGAAAACTCTCCGGAGTTTGGAGTTTGGAGTTTTAAGTGGTGTGTTTTTTAAGCTTGATAGGAAGAAAAATTACTGTTTTTCGGGAGCGTTTCAGGTTGCACCTGCCTCATATTATGCGAGCGTTAGCGAGCTCTTTATGGTATAACATGTGTACTTAGGATTTTTTGACAAACATGGCTGAACATAGTGACGAATAAAACACCGGTTTCGTGTAACACACTAACCCAGCGGGCACATAATGTTGAATCAATATTGAATCAATGTTGATTTTAGGTTGAGACGTTGATCAACATGTATTCAATGTTGATTCAACGTTGACTTTTCAACGTTGAATATGCAACGTTGATTCAATGTTGAATATAGATTGTGTTGAATTAACAACATTGATTCAACGTTGAATATATTTAATATATATAAACCTATATACTTCTCAACTGATGTGTAGGGATTGCGGGAAATAATTAGTTAATTCGGCGTTGGCGTTATTTATATACGCAAGTTTGCATTGATGAGAAAGAAAAGGACTAACACCGAAACAAATTGCAAACTTATGATAACCTAGACACCTTCGGCATGGTAAGATTTTGAATGTTCTCTACTACATTCCACCCTATATGGGGGGGGGGGGGGGGGGGCGCACTTAAGAAAATAGAGCCGAGCGGAGGGGGGAGCGAACATTTTTGGGATATTTCGTGTGAAAAATCGGACGGTCGAGAACAGACATGTAGGTATGCATTGCATGATTCTTTCCTTTGAGTGAGGTTCAAAATATTTAATTTACCTAAGCGTAAAATTAGTTGATTTAAAAAAATACCTTGCATACTTAAAAAATGCATGCACCGAATACGCTAAATCATTTTGAATTTTCGCGGGAATAAAACAGGAAACAAGGTGGTATTTCGCGCATGCGCAGCTATCCTATTTGTTGATTTTGAAAAAGGCGCTCATACAAACAAAGCAACGACGAAGAATCGGTTATTAAACTCAAAATATTAGTAATATTTGAACGAAAAAACAGACAGATTATAGTTGTTGTAAGTAATTCGAACATGTTGTGCCAGTTGCATAGTGATTTCATGAAACCGCATGGTCTCCTTCATCAGGTTAAGTCCACATGTACTTTTAGATGTAGGTCAATTATGTTTGCTTGATATTGGATTATTGCTTCAGCATGTTTTAGTATGTCTTTTATTTTTGTGCTTTTTATGTTGCATTTGCTAACTGTATGTGCTTTATATGTGTGTTTATGTGATTATGTTAATATTTGTATGTATCTTGTGCTACTATCTTACTATGTATATTCGGTAAAAAGCTCCTGACGACCTGAGAGCTTGTGTTTATTGTTATTCAAAAACCGAATTCAAATAAAGTTTTCTTATTTTATCTTATCTCACAGGTACAGTCTCGTGCCAAAAGTATTCGTGGAAAATGGCTTACGTCAAGATTGAGTTGTCTCGCTTTGGCTATTTTGAACTTAGGAAAAAGTAAAATAAGCTAAAACAACTTACCTTTAATACTTCGTAATGTGGCCTTTGGATCTTATACAAGCTAAAACTCGTATTGGAATGGATTGATACAAGTTCTGAACATATTCAACAGTAAAATTTTGCCAGATGTCAAGAATGGTGTCAAACAACTGGCCAGAGTTAGTAATTCCTCCTGCACGATATTGCAGAGTTCTCTTAATTCTTAAGCAACAGTTTTCTATGACATTGATATCAGGTGACTGTAGTTCTAATAATAAAACCCTAAATGCTCGCTTACTCGCAAGGGTTATAAGGGGATGCCATTACACGTAATGGAGCCAGACTTGGGATCAATTACTTTCAAATGTAATCGATTACATTACAATTACTTTGCAATTTTCATGATTACAATTTTACATTACGATTACATAAATTTTCAAATGTAATCGATTAAATTACAATTACTTTGTAAATGTAATCGATTACATTACTGATTACATTTAATGTCATGACAACCAATATTAGTGTTTTATGTTATAATTTTGTCTCGTATGCATCATTCCAATATCTCCTTTTTTAATGTATTTCTAACTCAGAACAATGAATTACAATTCAGTTTTAATGTGATCATTACATGCAATAAGATACATTATTAATTAACTCTATATTATTGTTGTCAATACAACCTAAACTGTCTTTACAATATAAAATCATAAACTCGGCCATTATAAAAAAAAACTAAACCAATATCGATATTGGCTTTAATAGTTTTTTTATATTGGCTGAGTTTATGATTTTATAATTACCCATTATAAGATAAAATTTTATGGTTAATTAATAAATATATCATTTACGTTGTAAATTATAAATAGCAATTCTCATTTTCCTTTTTTCATAAAATAAGTTGACTTATTACTATATTCATTCCATCTTATACTATTAGTAAATATTATAACATACATTTGCACATTTTAATAATATATATCAAATTATTTCAAACATCCTGTCAATAGTTTATTGTGGATAATAAACTAGCAGTTAACCTGAGCCACAGATACAATTTGTAATTAAGGTCTTATTTATGACACCAAATTATGTAACAATCATCATTGCCAAATTTCACACCATTTCCATGGGTGTCCTTGAGATATAATTCAGAAGATAAAAAAAACCAAGTGATTCTTATTCTAAATTTTTTTTTCGAAATATGCATAATTTCTCAGTCTGAATATGAAAACTAAATCTTTAATTTATGTAAATAGGTTTAATAAAATATAATTAAAAATTTTAGAGATGTTTTCACTGAAATTTTTAAACCCCATTGAAATTGAGATATTATTTGTTTGAGATATTATTTCTTTGAAGCCATACTTAATATTTTTTTTGTACTTGCGATAGTTTTGATTGCAATTAAACATAGAAGAATATCTTTTGATCATGTTGTGATTGCCACTTTATTTTAATAGAGTTTTTTTTTAAATTTCATAACATATTTTTTTATTTAGATGTCAATAAACTTTATATGTTTTCTAGTAAACCATTCTGCATTATTTGTTAAATAAATTCCATGAAGAAAATTCATTTACATAAATCATACATTAAATATCTAAGGAGATATATGTTTCAGTTAAGAAAAAATAAGTCAAAATGATGAAAAGTAATCTAAATGTAATCAGAAAGTAATCATGATTACAGGGTCAAAATGAATGTAATCGATTACATTACGATTACATGTAATCTAAAAAATGGCTGATTACAGATTACATCCGATTACATGAAAAAATGTAATCGATTACAACTGATTACAATTACAAATTACGATTACCCCATGTCTGAATGGAGCAACCGCCGAGATTTTTTGCACTCGCTTACAGAGCTTCTGACACCTGCATTTATCAATAATAAGACAAAACCTTTCCTTTTGTCCATTATTATAACAAGTTTTTATCACCTACCAGTATTTTAGAATGTAATTCCCACAAAATAAAGATCTTCTCTCTGAACATTTTGAATTTCCGGCCTCACTATTTGGATGTCGATACCATATTTGGCGATTTAGGCGTGAATGTTTACATCAGCGTGTAGTAAGAAATACCATATTTAGAAAAGCTCTGCCTTCCGTAGTTTCTGGTTATGGAAAACGATCGATAAATTTGAACAAGGTTGTTGCTACCTTTGAAAAGCATATATTTCTCAGCCAAAGCGATTTAACAAGGACTGGGATCATCAGTAATAGTTATAATGAAATGTTTGAAGCGTAAATAGTGAGTTTTTATTTTTCAACTGCAACTTTTTTTTTGCTCCATTGTGACGAATGGGACCGCATTGTAGCTCTGCCGAGACACAAGTTTGTCACAGGAGCTACATTATTGCAGCTAGGTGACTGGGCTAGCCATACCATACCATGAATGTTGTTATCATGCTTATACCTCTCCACATTCCTAGCCCTATGGACAGGGTCATTGTTGTCCTGGAACACATAAGAATCATCCGGAAAATGATGGGCAATAACCGGCCATAATTGACTATCCAAAACTGAAATATACTTCTCTGCATTTATATTTCCATTAACTTGACATAAAGTACTGACACCATTCCATGTGATACAACCCCATATCATAACGGAAACTTTGGGCACACATTCAGCAGTCATACATTCTGGACGGTATGCTTCATGAGCAGTTCTCCACACGTAAACCCGATTATTCTGGCAAATAACAATTTGTGATTCATCACTAAATATAATATGTCTCCAGTTTTCATTTACAGTCCATCTTCTTTTCTGTAAGCACCATGTCAATTGCTTTTTTCTGATTTCTTTCACAACCATTCGCTTTTTCACTATTCTCCTGTAAATACGGTGTTTGTGTAAATATCGCTGAACAGTCCTTTCACTCACACTATGATCTCCATTTCCGATATTAAATTCAGTTGCTATATCTCTCAGAACTTTTCCACGTTTTTTTTTCACCAAGCGCTTCAATCTGGCTTCACTCCGAGCAGACATTTTTCTTGGCCTTCCAGAACGACGAGCTTTTTCAAAACTTTTCCGTTCGTTATAAGTCTTGATAACTGATCTGCAGATACTTTCAGGTATTGACAACATCCTGGAAATTTCACCAATCTTGTGACCATTTGACTTCAGATTAACAATTACTTCTTTCTTGTCCGGTGACAATTCTTTCGACTTTCGACCCATCTTTGTTTACATAAGAAAAATTACACTAAGTATTTTTAGCAGAAGATTTTATTACGTCATCGATTTGGACTGTATCAAAATTATAGGGACCGTCTCAAACTAAAAAATAGACTGGAATCAGCATTGAAAAATTGATTTAAAAAGCAGTGGAAATGTGCCGTTTCAGGACGTCCGCCATTTTCCGCGAATACTTTTGGCACGAGACTGTACTTGTGGACAGGACCCTCGGCTTATGCTAAGTTAAGATAATGAAGACGTTTTACTTAATTTTAGTACCTGTGTAGAAGTAGAATTTTACACATTGAGCTACAAATTCATTCGCCGTAAGTAACTATATGCACTAAAGTTTGATTGGATGAAACCGAAACAAGTTCCAAATTTATAAAAATCCCTTTAATCTATAAAAGGATCACATTAACATGCGCTTTTAAACATTAAAGACTGAAGCTTATTTACATTTTATTCAACTTGTTTCAGGTGAGTTCAATAAAGTTTCTTTATTTTACTTATTTTTCCTACTTTCGTTACTAAAGTTTTAATTTGACATTAAAAATTTGATACTTTCAAAAAAATTATTTTGTAATTAAATAGATTTATAAAATCCATTATATACAAAGATAACAGTTTTCTTTGTTTAGCAGAGTTTTTCATCAACCTACTTTTAATGTTTGGAAATGAAGATTTTCTAATTATTGAAAATTTAATTTGCCCCTAATTTGCACGATTCTGTTTAAATTATAAAGTCTCTTCTATTTAGATTCTGTAAATATGTTTTTAATAAAATGTTCGGAAATGAAGATTTTCTAATTATTGAAAATTTAAGTCCCCCTTATTTGCATGATTCTGTTTAAATTATAAAGCCTCATTTATTTAGATTCTGTAAATATGTTTTTAATAAAAAAAAGTCTTTAGTTACTAAAACTTCAACAGGTCCGTACCCGAGACATCACTGGTATTTTAAGTAAAGGGAGATAATCAGAATTCGCTCTTTCACACAAATAATAATTAATATAATTCATTGAAAACTTGTTTAGAAGGCCAAGGTGTTGGTTCATAATGTAAGATTTGATTATTTATAAGCCCCCAGGCATGATTTCTGTGTGTAAAGAATATAGATGTAATTTAAGTCTGTCGTAAATCACATTATCACATACTGACATAGGGGATGTCGTGACATCTGCTCGGTCATGCAATAAAGTCTGTCACTTGTTTTGATTTACAATTCTGGCGCAGCACGAGACCAATGACGTCATTCTGTATATTGCGTACATAAACACAGGGTATTCTTTTCAACGTCAAAATTACAAGATGAGATTAAAACAAGTTTGAATTGAATAAATTCCATGCAAGTAAAAAAAAGTAGATACGATAACGTAACCCTCAGTCTGCTTTTACTCCCAGCGAGGGTTGCGAATCGATCCTATTCAACGTATGGGAGCAGCGCCCAGAGTGATTCACACCGGGTGGTTTTTTGTCCTAATTCCGTTGTAACAGGGGTTTCAAAGTTTTTTATAATAGGAGGTACTTCTTAAATTTTAGGAGGTACCTAAAAAATTAAGCTAATGCCTTAAGGGGTCCAGGGGGCGGAAGCTCCTGAAATCTAGCATTTTGTGGACCAAAAAATGTACTTCAGAGACTGCAAAACAAACAAAAAACAAAAAAATCCCATTAACTTTAGAGTTCAGATTTCACCAAGAGTGAAGACCATGCATAATGCCTGGATTTTTTCCCCCAATTTCTTTATTGAATATTTCAGTTTACAGACTTCAGCCAAGATTATTCATAGATAGTCCGCCATATCTTAAAAAAAACCAAAAGGACCACAAAGAGCGACGGTTCCGCAGCTAGGCTTGACCAAGCCATTGTTATCAAAGCTGAAACTTCTCAAAATTCTTTTGTTGGCTTTGTCCTTTTCTTTTTCACAATACTTTGGCTTGTGTGTTTTTTTTATTTTATTACCAGTAATTAAACTCGTCAAAGACCATTGACACGCATCAAGATATATAAGTGTCATAATTAATGAAACATATAAATTTAATTTGCAATCATCAATCTTTAATAAAATTTATAATTTTAATAGATCAATACAAATATGATTAAACAAAAACAATATATATTGTTACTTTCACGACTATGCAAAAAAATGATTGAACAAAAACGATTCGCGGGAAGACATTTATTAACATTTGAATAACAAAAGTTAAATTATTTTGGAAAAAATGTGGGGCCGGCGTTTTGACATTACAATGTAATTCGTATTTGAGCCATGTCCGGTCTTTTTTCAAGATTTCTAGTAATTTTCTATCCCTTATCTCCTCGTACCCCCTTTAAAAAATGTTTTTCAGCACACTTTCATTTCTGTGAACAACCGCGGTAGGGCCCCGTCAAAATATGTAAATAAATTAGCCATTGGTTTTTATTTTTTTATACCGGAAGTTAAACTATATGGATGGAGTTAAGCAACAAGACAGTACGCCCCAAAATGATTCGACCCTGGGTTTTAAATGGATAAAAAAAGTCGCACAAAATATTGTGTAGTCATATATTCATAATACATAATGATCATACTTATATTACTGAAGATTACACTAAATTGTGTTTGAACATAATTTGTAATCGGTCATTTTTTATTTTGAAATGATGTCAGCTTTGTTCCGGTCTGAGTTTTACACAAGGATGAAAAGATATTGGGACGAAAACATATCTATTTACCGCATGCGCAAACTGCTATTTATGATTCTAAGGTAAAGTTATTTTTAAAACAGGAAATATCCCGCAGTGCCTGAAATGGACGGTCGCACTGTCGCCAAATGCGACTAATATCTTATTCGGGCGACCAAAAGTTGCTCCAAATTAGGTAGTCACTGGCCCAACAAAAAACGTTTGGGCGATTGCCTAAAAGTAAGTTAAAAATTGTTGTTTTACCGAAACCGGACATAAACTAACTTCAACGGTAGATAACTCTTCTGTTCTAGTCGAAAACGGTTTGTTACGAGCACAGCGATTGGTCCAAAGACATTTTTGTAGCCAATGAATACACAGCTAATGTAATTTACTGTTCTCCCAATTATGTATTTTTATCGAGCCAATCAATACATGTTTCCTACACGTTTTCATGTAATACACAAGTATTCACTAAATATTAGAAAAGAAACGTGTTTTTTTGTTTCTTTATGATTTAATGATTAAAATTGTTAAAAATCACGGACGAAGTGGAAAGTTGTGAACAATAAAGAGACGGAATTCTATCAACTTATAATGTTTGCGATCTGGTATCTTCCACGGTTCGGAAATTTATTCATTCAATCTGCTGCAAAATGTACATGTACGAATTTCATTTTACAGAAATCAGAAACCTTTTTGTGTCAATCCTTAGGTAATCATTGAAAAACTTTTTCCCAACAACGGAGAGAAAATCGTTGACAGTAATGTCAAACTATGGAAACGATCTGGCCTGTCACTTCTTTTTAACTTTTCATAGTTCATGTACACGGCTACATTTTAATGACAATTGGGAGTGGTTTTCTTTTTTGGAACCAGAACTTTTGTTTACAAATTAAAAAATAACAGGAAAAGTTAACAGTTGTTTATATAACAGAAAATGACATCACTGTTTGTTATTTCAACAAAGTGAGATACTTGTTTGGAATGAATAACCAACTGACATTACCCCGAACTGGGAAGTTATTTTACTTTAAAATCACTTCTGCATAGTGGATTGAAACAAGTGATGTCACTCTTCACTCTGGAGAGTGCAAGAGCGGTCCTTGTAGTGGCATTAGTCTACTCTTTTCCGGATGTGTTTAATGTGATCATGGCATTGATCTCCCCTTACACAAACCAGCCTTGTATTGTCCCCATCCGATGGACTAGCATCGTTTCTTAAGACCACCCTAGCCAATGGCGTCAAGGTTTTCCAAAAGGTTATAACAAGGAAATTCAGGTTTCATTTGATAGCAATATATGCATTGGGGTGTTTTCGCAATTTCAGCTGCACACCTGTACCAGAATTACCTTGAAGAGCCCCCCGTAAGACTAGGGAAAGAATGAATTTTAATGATATTGATAAAAAAAACAATTAATCTGAAAAATGTTTATATATTGATACATGTATCTGATGTCTTTTTTTTTCATAAAAAAAATGTCACAAAATGTTTGGGCCGCCATTTGGACCAGTGACTAATTTTTTACTGGCCCAAAAATATTTTTTTCGGGCCAGTCCTCATTTCAGGCACTGACCCGTCAACTTGGTCGTGACGTAGTTGTTTGATTTGAATGCGAGAATTCAGCAATTGATGTGATCATTAATTTTTTATGAAAAATATTCCACAAGCCTATCGTACTTGTGGTTTTGACCACCGCTAATTTTGGGGGATTCAGTAATTTCTGCCGGTACTATACACGATCTCAAACGGGTAAAAGTACTGGGTACCGGCCCACTTTGAAACCCCTGTTGTAAGTGGTTGGAATAAATTAACGGGGGTGAAAGATAAATATATTTAGGTAAATCTTGAGGTGTTAAGTAAACGCTGCATCAATCCATGGTAGACTTAAATCTTCTTTCTCTCCGACATTTTGTTTACAAGTTGCTATTTCACGTGCACTTGCCTCGTTTTAGAAATATCCTTATTTGGATCAATCGTAGAAAAACATTATAGTAAAGTTTTTCATATTTGGCATTCAGATCCATATATGTATACATAAGGTGCTATGGCGGACAATAAACAATTTTCGAATACTAAATTGATCTTGAAGGTAGAAACATGTATTGTAACACTTATTTTGTATCGCCATTACTTAAAAATTGTAGGGAATAATAAGTTATGACCAGAAATTCAAAAGGAAAGTTGAAATATTCACTTAACGAAAATTTTAATTTGCTCCCATACGTTGAATGGGACCGATTCGTAACCCTAACTGGAGCACAAGCGGAATGAGGGTTATGTTATCGTATCTAGTAAAAAAGATCCTTTTTACTAATGCCTTTTTTTCCTGATCATTATGCTTGTTAAATATGTTTCCATCGATGGTATTCCACAAGCATTTTTATTTTTCCGGTTTGTTGACATAATCGTCATCACAGTTCATGACCGTTTCTGGAATGTAGGCCAAGCAAATTATATTTTAAAATACTTTGATTTCCCATTTTCAGATTCCACCATTTTCTTAGTTTCTAGA
Organism: Bathymodiolus septemdierum; assembly: GCA_963383655.1. Taxonomy (NCBI): domain Eukaryota; kingdom Metazoa; phylum Mollusca; class Bivalvia; order Mytilida; family Modiolidae; genus Bathymodiolus; species Bathymodiolus septemdierum. Next base: position 48,831,253 of record OY726529.1, on the reverse strand, counting down.
AAATACATACAAGTGCTCTCCATTAGTCACTAAATGGCAGATTATTTTGCATTTCCACTGCTGCTTTAATAACAAATATACCCCTTACTTCTTGGGGTAATGAAATGAAATTCACAGAGAAGATAGAAAAAGAATTAATTTAACAGCAATAATCAAAATTTATAGCATAAATTGAACAGAGTATTAAATTAAACCAGACAGAAAAATGAGATTATCTGGGTAAAAAAAAACCTGTCATTATTACAAATAGCATCAACAAAACTGTATTGTTACCACTCTGATAATAAATGTGATTAAAATAAATTGAAAACAGTCATTAATTGTTTTACAAAAATATGGCAGAATATAGTCAGTCTAATAGATTGTATTGACAAAAGCAAAAACACCAAATCCACTGGATTAAATACTTTATTATATGGGTAAGCAAGTTTAATATTTGCATCAAATAATTAATTTTTAATACTTCAATTTCAAACTATTTAAAAAAACCATCTTGTGAAATTTTTTAGACAAAACAATTACACTGAAAAAGCTCAAATACTGTACTTTCTTAATCTGGTTTACTTTTTAAATTTGGTTGACCTATGACAAAATCATGTGCTTTATTGATCTTTGACTGACTTTATGTGACGTAATAGGACGCCATTTGGAAAAAGGGTAGTAAACAAATATGGGTCAGTGTGTAATTATTATCGAACTTTTTTACATGGAACTTTACACATGTGAGCAAGAATAGATGAGGAACATAATTAAAAAGAAAAAAATGTTTACTTTTCAAACATGAAAAAAATAAACAAACATCCAATGACTGACCGATTTATTGTCATACGAGAATATTTTATTGAAATAACGCCGAATTTGCATGTGTAATCACAGCCTGGGCTTGTAGGTCGAGATTCCTCTGCCGTCCGATGGCTTTTTTTTCGACTTGCTGGAGTCGTGGGACGTCAGAGTGCTCTCCATAAGGAAAGCAGTGGATTTGCCACTCCAACTCTGGGTCGGCACATTTCCACGTTTCGTGGCTATCATATTTTATTTTTTATCCGAAACCCTTATATAAATCGCTTCACCAATCATTTTTCTATTCATTCATAACCATCTTACCCTCAGAAAGTGGTGTTACACTCAAGTACAGCACGATTTTCACATAAACCCTATCATTTCACCATGTCAGTTTCTTTTTGAACCATTAAACGTGATCTCGTGATACTAACTGAATGATGACAGCAACGCATTGCATGATGGGAGCTACTTAATGCAGCGTGCCAAATTATTTGCATATGTAAGCAACATACAAATCACATGGAAGACGATAAAAAGCGTATTCTGCAGGACAAACAGTTCCATCTACAGCTCAAATCAGAGCAGAAGGAAATAATACAAAATGTGTTGGAAAGAAAAGATTCAATGGCAGTGTTACCTTCCCCCCTCTCATTTTGGACAAGGTAAGATCATATATGCAAATCATCTCCCATGATACATTGCGGTAATCGTAGTTTTCTCGAAGTCACGTGACAAATGGTTGAAAAAGAAACTGACATGGCGAAATGATAGGGTTTATATGAAAATCGTGCTGTACTCGAGTGAACACCACTTTCTGAGGGAAAGATGGTTATGAATGAATAGAAAAATGATTGGTGAAGCGATTTATATTAGGGTTTCGGATAGAAAATAAAATATGATAGTCACGAAATGTGGAAATGTGTCGACCCAGAGTTGGAGCGGCAAATCCGCTGTTTTCCTTATGGAGAACGCTCTAACATCCCACGGCTCCAGCAAGTCAAGCAAAAAGCCGTCTGACGGCAGAGGAATCTCGGACTAAGGCGCTTGTTGCGATTTTTTTTTATCCCTCGACTACTCTAAGAAACCATAAGGGAGGAATCTCAAATGTCAAATTTATTTTTATACAACACTTTTTCAAAATAGTTTTGTATTGGAGTCTTGACCTGATTCGCCATAATATTGGTACCCATTTGAAGCATAATAAATATATTTTTGATATTTCGATTCCTTTTTGTCATCATCTTTACCGATCTGCAACTTTAAAGTAATGCTTCACAGAATTTGCAGCACCTGGTTATGTCCTCCATCATGTTTACATGTCAGTCAGAGGCCAAATTCCTACGTGTGATTTGATTGGTTGGTTATTTTTAGGGTCAGGTTTGAAATTCAAAACATTCTTTGCAATCCTGACCCTAAAAATAACCGACCAATCAAATTGCACGTAGGAATTCGGTCTCATTCTGACATGTAAACATGATGGAGGACATAACCGGGTGCTGCAAATTCTGTGAAGCATTGCTTTAAAATTGCAGATAGGTAAAGATGATGCATGTTTATACTATACAATGTACATTACATGTAGGTATTCACATTTTAATATTCTTTTTAGCTCACCTTGCCAAAGGCAATGTGGGCTTTTGGCATCACTTGGCATCCGTCGTTTGTTGTCTTGTCATCTGTTAACTTTTCACATTTTAATCTTCTCCTCTGAAACCCATCAGCCAAATGAACTGAAACTTAGTAGGAAGCATCTATGGATGCTCTCTAAAGAGTGCACATTTTGTTATGATCCATTACCAAACATGGCCCTCCATAGGTAATTCTTGTTTCTGATTGGCCAATTTTTATAAATTTCCTCCTCTGACACCACTTGGCCAAATTAACCGATACAAGGCAGGAAATATCTATGGAATGTCCTCTATGAAGATTGCTCATTTCGTCCCGATCGGTTAACAAACATGGCCACCACAGGCAATTCTTGTTCCTGATTGGTCGATATCTAAAAAATCTTCTCCTCTAAAACTGCCTAGCCAAATGAACTGAAACTTGGTAGGAATCATCTACATGTATGGAAGGTTGTGCATTAAGTTTCCTCAAAGCAGAATGAAAGGTGAGCGACACAGGCTCAGCCTCTAGTTTTTAGCTCACCTGACCCAAATGTGAGCTATTGTCACCACTGAGCGTCCGCCGTCCGTACGTCCGTTAACTTTTCACATTTTAATCAACTCCTCTGAAGCCACTGGGCTAATTTGAACCAAACTTTGGTGGAATGGTCCTTGGATGACCCCCTTCCAAAATTGTGTCCGGTGATCCTGACTTCCAACCAAGCTAAAAATGGAAAAAAGGGGGGATGAAATTTTAATTGTCCATTGCTGCTTTAGTATAAGTCAAAATGAGCTCAAATTTGAACTGCAGCTACATGGCAAGAAGTAGTTTAACATATATTCCGTGTTTTTCTGTGAAATATATCTTTCAACCGATTTATACCGATTATGCAAATTAGGCAATCAAATTTTTGATAAAAAAATCACATTTATGTCTTCTCCTCTGACACTGCTGAACCAAATTACACTAAACCTGGCATGGATGGTCCTTGGGTGGGCCCCTTTCAAAATTGTGTCTGACAGCTTTGCCCTCTATTCAAGAAATTTCTTCAATTGTCCATGGCTACTTTAGTACAAGTCAAAATGAGCTCAAATTTTAATTGCAGCTACATGGCAATTAGTAGTTTAACATATATTTCAGGTTTTTCTGTGATATTTTTCTTTCAGTCGATTTATACTAGCTGCAATAATGTAGCTCCTGTGACAAACTTGTGTCTCGGCAGAGCTACAACGTGGTCCCATTCATCACAATGGAGCAAAAAAAAAGTTGCAGTTGAAACATAAAAACTCACTATTTACGCTTCAAACATTTCATTATAACTATTACTGATGATCCCAGTCCTTGTTAAATCGGTTTGGCTGAGAAATATATGCTTTTCAAAGTTAGCAACAACCTTGTTCAAATTTATCGATCGTTTTCCATAACCGGAAACTACGGAAGGCAGAGCTTTTCTAAATATGGTATTTCTTACTACAAGCTGATGTAACATTCCAATCGTAACTACTCGGCCATTCTCCCTACCCTGTTATTTGCAGGGTAGCGAGACTGGCCGAGTAGTTACGATTGGTAAACATTCACGCCTAAATCGCCAAATATGGTATCGACATCCAAATAGTGAGGCCGGAAATGACGAAATTCAAAATGTAAACATGGATTTTTATTTTGTGGGAATTACATTCTAAAATACTGGTAGGTGATAAAAACTTGTTATAATAATGGACAAAAGGAAAGGTTATGTCTTATTATTGATAAATGCAGGCGTCAGAAGCTCTGTAAGCGAGCGCAAAAAATCTCGGCGGCTGCTCCATTACGTGTAATGGCATCCCGTTATAACCCTTGCGAGTAAGCGAGCATTTAGGGTTTTATTATTAGAACTAATTTATACCGATTATGCAAATTAGGCATATTTTGATAAAAGATCACATTTAAATCTTCTCCTCTGAAACCGCTGAACCAAATTACACTAATCCTGGCAGGGATGGTCCTTGGGTGGGTCCCTTTCAAAATTGTGTCCGACAGCCCCGCACTCTATTCAAGATGGCTGCTGTTACTAAAAATAGAAATTTCTTCAATTGTCCATTGCTACTTTAGTATAAACGAAAATGAACTCAAATTTTAACTGCAGCTACATGGCAATGAGTAGTTTAACATATATATATTCCGGGCTTTTCTGTGAAATTTTTCTTTCAGCCGATTTATACCGATTATGCAAATTGGGCATATTTTGATAAAAGATCACATTTAAATCTTTTCCTCTGAAACCGCTGAACCAAATTAAACCAAACCTGGCAGGGATAGTCCTTGGGTAGTCCCATTTCAAAATTGTGTCCGACAGCTCCACCTCCATTCAAAATGGCTGCTGTTACTAAGAATAGAAATTTCTTTAGTTGTCAATTTCCGCTTTATTACAAATCAAAATGAACTCAAATTTTAACTGCAGCTATATGGCAATGAGTAGTTTAACATATATTCTGGGTTTTTCTGTGAGATTTTTTCAGCCAGTTTATTCTGTTTAGGAATATTATGAGATAAAAATCACATCAAAATCTTTTACCCCCATTTTCTATCAACTTTAGATGTCAAATTGAAAACCAGGTGTGCAATTACAGGATCCTGGGAGCCTCTAGTTTATTCATTTTGAAATATGTGGCCAATGTGACTTTCATTTTGAGGCCGTGTTGACTTGGGGGCCTATTTGACTGGGGCCGACTTGACAGCTGGAAATCTAAAATTTGACCTATGATATATGAATGATAGACAATGCTCCAATAAATCTTTTTGAGTGATTCTCTAGTTGTTGTTTTTTTCATTTATATATAAAATTATTTTTCAGAAGTATTTGGAACGAGCTTTAGTCATGAATGGTATTATTAATTCATCTGAAATATCGCCACAGTACAAAGTTAGCATGGTTGTTGGATCCAGTGTCATCAGGGACACAGAATCAAATAAAAATAAACCATATGAATGTGATATATGTGGTAAAGTGTTTAGCCAGAATCATCACTTACAGAATCACGTTAGAAAACACACTGATGATAAACCTTATAAATGTGATATATGTGGCAAAGGATTTATTGTGAATAGTAGCTTACAGACGCACATCAGAACACATACAGGTGATAAACCGTATAAATGTGATATATGTGGTAATGGATTTAGTGATAATGTTAACTTACAAAATCACATTAGAACACATACTGGTGATAAACCTTGTCAATGTGATATGTGTGGCAAAGTGTTTAGTCAGAATCGTAACTTACAGAATCACATTAGAACACATACTGGTGATAAACCTTATAACTGTGATAAATGTGGCGAAGTGTTTAGTCAGAATGGTAACTTACAGAATCACATTAGAATGCATACAGGTGATAAACCTTATAAATGTGATATATGTGATAAAGGATTTAGTCGGAATGATAGCTTACAGAAACACATTAGAATACATACTGGTGATAAACATTGTAAATGTGATATATGTGGTATAGTGTTTAGTCGGAATGATAGCTTACAGAAACACATTAGAACACATACAGGCGATAAACCTTATAAATGTGATATATGTGGTAGAGTGCTTAGTCGGAATGATAGCTTACAGAAACACATTAGAACACATACTGGTGATAAACCTTATAAATGTGATAAATGTGGTAGAGTGTTTAGTCAGAATGATAGCTTACAGAAACACATTAAAACACATACAGGTGATAAACCTTATAAATGTGATATATGTGGTAGAGTGTTTAGTCGGAATGATAGCTTACAGAAACACATTAGAACACATACTGGTGATAAACCTTTTACATGTCATATATGTGGTAGAGCGTTTAGTCGGAATGATAGCTTACAGAAACACATTAAAACACATACTGGCAATAAACCTTATAAATGTGATATAAATATGTGGTAGAGTGTTTAGTCAGAATGATGGCTTACAGAAATACATTAGAACACATACTGGTGATAAACCTTATATATGTGGTAAAGTGTTTAATCAGAATTCGAACTTACACATGCACATTAGCATACATGTGAACCTTCTGGCGGGAGCATTTTTCTCCCGAATTTGAGGGTCCCTTCCATCCCCCCCCCGTTGACTTTCAAAATCTTCTGCCCGTGAAAAAATCAAGTACAATAAAATCTTGACCTACATTTTGCGATCGTTATTTCTGGAAATTCCCCATTTGGAACTCCTGCGCTGACGAAAAATGAAATCTAATGATTAGAATACATACTGGTGATAAACATATATGTTGTATATAATTATGGTGAAGGATTTTAAATAAAGCATGTGTCTTTGTTTTCTGATTTTAACATTATACTACATGATTTATATCAATACAACTGAACATACTGGATACATGTACATGTACATTGAAGCTTAACACACAACTACTTTTCTAGTTATTCCTCAAATATTTTTTTGTCTTTCAAATTTTATGTAAATTTAGTTTAGGACTATTCCATTTAACAATGCATAGTAGGAAGGGATGGTACATGAACAGTACAGGGAGGCCAGCCATAATGGCTTCTTTAATAACATTTTTTTATTTTGCCTTTAGATCATCTCACTCTAGTGGTCGTATGAGCAATTGTCTTCACTTTGTATCCGTCATCTGTACACTTCACATTTTTATCTTCTCAAAAACTACTTACTGGGCCAAATTGATAACATTATCCTAATTCTGAACCAACCGGTCTTTGCTATTTTTCCTTAATGCTGCATGCTTCATGGAGAAGCAACACATACCAATATTATAGTCTTTGGTTTGAACCGACCGGGATCCTTGTAAAATGAAGATAACAAAATTGGTTATATGGGTTCCAAAATTTCATATACATTGTACACTACAAAAATTGTTCTTGAGAACCACAATGAACCAGGGAGATATGAATTACTGTAAAATGGAGGTTAGGTCTTGTACAAATATACACCACAGGTTCTATACGGCCGAAATCCTTGACATCCAAAATGTAACTTAGACTTTAATATGGAAAATGTTAAAAAGAACTACTGGTATTATGATATATATGTACAGACTTGCTTGTGGCGGCCATGTTTTTGGGGGAATCACGACAAAGATGGAATCAGTTCAGAGGACCTCACAAAGATCATTTTTTGCAAAGCTTTGTTCTAATTGGCATAGTAGTTTCTGATGAGGAAAAGTTTAGACCCGTTATAAGTAATAGGTATAATCTCCTTGAGATTAAACTTCCGAAGATATTTCCTCTTCTGTAGGTTGGAGATACAGAACATAACAGAACAAGGTAATTGCAGGAATTGGTGATTTTTAGCTCACCTGGAGAAAGGCCATGTGAGCTTTTGCCATCACTTGGCGTCCGTCGTACGTCGTAAACTTTCACATTTAAATCTTCTCCTCTGAAACCGTTAAACCAAATTAAACCTAACCTGGCAGGGATGGTCCCTGGGTGGGTCCCTTTCAAAATTGTGTCCGACAGCTCCGCCCGCCATTCAAGATGGCTGCTGTTACTAAATATAGAAATTTCTTCAATTGTCCATTGCTGCTTTAGTTTAAGTCAAAATGACCTGAAATTGTTACTGCAGCTACATAGCAAGGAGTAGTTTAACATGTATTCCGTGTTTTTTGTGAAATTTTTCTTTCAGCCGATTTTTACCGATTATGCAAATTGAGCATATTTTGATAAAAGATCACATTTAAATTTTCTCCTCTGAAACCGCTGAACCAAATTAAAGCAAATTTGGCTGGGGTAGTCCCATTTCAAAATTGTGTCCGACAGCCCTGCCCTCCATTCAAGATGGCTGCTGTTACTAAAAATAGAAATTTCATCAATTGTCCATTGCTGCCTTAGTTTAAGTCAAAATGAGCTCAAATTTTTTACTGCAGCTACATAGCGAAGAGTAGTTTAACATATATTCCGGGTTTTTCTGAGAAATTTTTCTTTCAGCCGAATTTTACCAATTATGCAAATTAGGCATATTTTGATAAAAGATCACATTTAAATCTTCTCCTCTGAAACTACTGAACCAAATTAAACCAGATTTGGCTGGGATAGTCCTTGGGTAGTCCTATTTCAAAATTGTGTCCGACAGCTCTGCTCTCCATTCAAGATGGCTGCTTGTTACTAAAAATAGAAATTTCTTCAATTGTCCATTGCTGCTTTATTATAAATTAAAATGAGCTTAAATTTTAACTGCAGCTATATGACAATGAGTAGATTAACAAATATTCTGGGTATGGTGAAATTTTTCTTTCAACCGATTTATACTGATTATACAAATTAGACATATTTTGATAAAAGATCACATTTAAATCTTCTCTGAAACTGCTAAACTAAATTAAAGCAAATTTGGTTGGGGTGGTCCCCTTTCTATATTGTGTCTGACAGCCCCGCCCTCCATTCAAAATGGCTGCTGTTGCTAAAAATAGAAATTTCTTTAGTTATCAATTTCTGCTTTATTACACATCAAAATGAACTGAAATTTTAACTGCAGCTACATGGCAATTAGTAGTTTAACATACATTATGAGTTTTTCTGTGAGATTTTTTCAGCCATTTTATTCCGTTTAGGAATATTATGAGAGAAAAAAATCACATCAAAATCTGTTGCTCAGTAATTCTAGTTGAAATGATCTTTTGGTTGCCCACTTTGAAAATTATGTGTAACTCCGCCATTTTCTATCAACTTTAGGGAACGACCATTTAACTTGAAGGGGGGGTTATGGTTTTTTTTCTAAAAAAAAATATTCTGATTCCCAATGTTGCTGAAAAAAATATTCTGATATTGGTGGAGGAAAAAAAAATAATTTGATTCAGAGTTTTTGTTATATAACCTAATGATAAGTTCTGGAAAATAATTTCGCGCTTCGCGCACAAAAAAATAATGTGTTCTGTCTCGTGTTATCCGAAAAAAAAATGCTGAACGAAACAAAAAACCATAAATCGTAACTACTCGGCCTTTCTCGCTACCCTGCAAATAATCTCGTACTTGCATAGTAGAAATTCTTCTTAAATTGTTTGCCGGAAGTTAAGTTAAGATAAGCCGCACAAAAATATAGTCCACGAAAATCCAATATGGAAGACATACTAAGTAAAATCTAATCATGCAAAACTAATTAAAACTTTAATTGAAATATAGAAAATTGTTTAAAATATATCTTTATCAATCTTTCATGTAACTGACATGTGAAAAGTAGTGCGATTTATACGCCTAATGCATACGTGGTTATTTGCAGGGTAGCGAGAATGGCCGAGTAGTTACGATTGAAAAAACCATAACCCCAACCCCCCTTTCAAGTTAAATGGTCGGTCGCTTACAGGGCCAATTTGATCACATTATCCTGATTCTGAATCAACCAGTCTGCTCTTTTTTCTTAATGCTGCATGCCTCACGGAGAAGCAACACATACCAATATAGTCTTTGGTTTCATTTGTAAAATGAAGATAACAAAATTGGTTATATATATGGGTTCCAAAATTTCATATACATTGTACACTACAATGATGAAATAAACAAAAATTGTTCTTGAGAACCACAATGAACCAAGGAGATATGAATTACTGTAAAATGGAGGTTAGGTCTTATACAAATATACACCACAGGTTCTATACGGCCCAAATCCTTGACGTCCAAAATGTAACTTAGACTTTAATAAGGAAAATGTTAAAAAGAACTACTGGTATTATGATATATATGTACAGACTTGCTCGTGGCGGCCATGTTTTTGGGGGAATCACGACAAAGATGGAATCAGTTCCGAGGACCTCGCAAAGATCATTTTTGCAAAGCTTTGTTTTAATTGGCATAGTAGTTTCTGCTGAGGAAAAGTTTAGACCCGTTGTAAGTAATAGGTATAATCTCCTCGAGATTAGACTTCCGAAGATATTTCTTCTTCTGTAGGTTGGAGAAACGGAACATAACAACGAGGTTATTGTAGGAATTTGTGATTTTGTTGTATCAGTAGTACTAGAGAAGATTCGTAGGTTTCAGGAGACAGGAACAAAGAATCACTCGTGGGACATTACAAACATCATTCCTGCAAAGCTTGACTTCATATGTTCCAGTTGTCTCTGAGAAGACCATCAAAATGTGAAATATTAACTACGACAAAGACGGACAGACAGCGGACGCGAAATGATGGCAATAACATACATGACCATTTGTATCAGATTAGCTAAAACACTGAATGACAGAACATCAATTTCAGTGTTTGCACAATACCACCGACTGTAAAAGTATGAAATACAGCCATTTCATGATACTTCATGTCTTCAGTGACAATATTCTCAATTTTTGTGTTGTTTTCTAATTCTATGATTAGTAATATGCCCCGCGTTACAAATAGCTGAAAACAGATCTGCTTGGTGTTTTGTATGTGAAGAGTTTGAAGATACCAAAGGGTGTATTCAGAAGCCGCAAATCGATGGACAGATAATACAATGCCCAAAAGAAAAAATACAAACAATGAACACCACTTAAAACGGTGAAATCAGGTGCTCTGGAATGATAGGCAGTTCCTGCTCCACACGTGGTACCTGTCGTGTTACTCTTGTTATAAATCTGGTGTCAAGTCATGAATGAGGAAAGTACCGGGTTGTGATTATGACAAACGGAACACGCCCACCGTAGGAAGAGTTTGAATACCAAAGGGTAATCAGAATCCGGATATCATGATCTGTTTCATGTCCGCTCCCCTAATTAGAAACTATATTTATAGACAACCTCATGAATTGTGTATACAATTTATTTCAATAGAACCAAACGAAATAAAGAAATTAGAAAATGTTTGACTTAAAAAATTGATGGATATCATGTCTTTTTATACGGCCGTCTCGAGACGGGCCGTATTATGTTATTGGGTATGGCGGGCGGGCGTCCACACAGGTTTCTGCACAATAACTTTAGTTCTGTATATCAGATCTTTACCAAACTTGGCCACATGATTCCCCTGTGGAAGGGGAAGAACCCTATTTATTTTGAGGTCATTAGCTTTAACTCTTTTTGCCCTGGCTTCAGCAAGTGGGTTCGATTCGTATTCTTGAACCACTTTCCAGCCCAGTTGAGAGGAGTGTGCCAATTTAACAAGCTTCTCTCGGTGACAAAACAAATGAATACCTTCAGCAATCTTTTCTTTTGCGGCTGTGATGTTGTTTTCACCAATGCTCTCCGGCTTCAGCTGAGTTTCTGCCTCCTTCAGTTTACTTATAGCTGCAATAATGTAGCTCCTGTGACAAACTTGTGTCTCGGTGGAGCTATAAAGCGGTCCCATTCGTCACAATGGAGCAAAAAATAAATTGCATTTGAAACATAAAAACTCACTATTTACGCTTCAAACATTTCATTATAACTATTACTGATGATCCCAGTCCTTGTTAAATCGGTTTGGCTGAGAAATGTATGCTTTTCAAAGGTGGCAACAACCTTGTTCAAATTTATCGATCGTTCGCCATGACCGGAAACTACGGAAGGCGGAGCTTTTCTAAATAGGGTAATTCTTACTACGGTTGATGTAAACATTCACGCCTCAAATCGCCAAATATGGTATCGACATCCAAATAAGGAAAATACCAAAGTGAAGCCGGAAATGACGTAATTCAAAATGTCCAGAGAGAAAGTAAACGGATTTTTATTTTGTGGGAATTACATTCTAAAATACTGGTAAGTGATACAAACTTGTTATAATAGTGGACAAAAGGAAAGGTTATGTCTTATTATTGACAAATGCAGGCGTCAGAAACTGTAAGCGAGCGCAAAAAATCTCGGCGGCTGCTCCATTACGTGTAATGACATCCCGTTAAACCCCTTGCGAGCATTTAGGGTTTTATTATAGAACCAGTTTACTTAGGACTTGGCGATTATGCTTGAACTGCTCTTCATTTCCACGCTTTCTGAATTAATAGTCATCTGTCAATGTCGACTCTATCTTTATCATCTGAGAATCCGCAATTTCTTTCTGCTGTTTACTGATTTTTCCCATTTCACTAGAAAGTAGGTTTTTATTTTCAGACATCATATTATTCTGTGAAGTCAATCAAGTTTCAGAAATTTCATTTCTAATATGGCTTTGTAAATTGGCGTCCGTAATTTTGACTTGTCGCACGAACAGATGGCTAGAGAATGACTCGAGCACACCTTAGCAACTATCACGCTCTAAAGATAACCAATTATTATTGGTTGAAAACGATCACCTGGTTTTAACCTTGAAACAACAATACAATATTTTCTCGCTATTGCTATTCGAAACGCGGGAAAAATCATTTTTTTCACAAGTATTAAGAGTCATTCTCTGTAAGGATCAAAGAGCCTTATAGTGGCTCTGGAAATAGAAAATTATAAAATTTGCTTGTTTTGATGTATAATGACGGATTCACCTCACTAAAACATAAAAACTATGTTGAAGGTAAAAAAAAAAAAAAATGGTTGCCATGGAAACCAAGGTTGCTATTTATCTCCATTTCACAAGGAAAAAAGAACATATAGGCATTGAAAAAGCAATTCTTTTTTTACATATATCATTTAAATATGATTAATTCAAATCTACAACACAAATATGTATATTTGAAACAAATATCTGATATATTTATTAAGTAATGATGGAAATCTTGACTTATGTAATGTGAAATTACCGACAGATTGAATGGTGAAATAGCTAATTTTTTATCAATTAAAAGAGAGTGTACTAGGACAAATCTATTTTTGTCAATAATTTGCAATATATCACTGGAAAGAAGTAACATGGAGGTATATTTATGCCAAAAAATCACAATGGTTAAATTAATGTTTTTTTCTAGAAAAAAAAATGAAAATGTTCAAAATTCGATTTTGGCCACCCCACTTTTTTCTGAAAAAAATAAATATTTCAAAAATTAAAAATTGAATAATGCAAAGATTTTAGCAATATGTTTTGAAACCTATATAGTAAGTAAAAAAGTATTCCTGGTCAAATGTAAAAATGTCTTAGGATTTTCAGAAGATGCCATCCTGAATTCTGTATTTTGGCTGAATGATGTACAAGTATATGAGTCAAAATCCAGAGATGTTACAATTCCCTCTGCCTGAAAATATAAAAATAACTTTATTTAAATTTTAACTAAGTCTGTTGCATGTTGTTTGTACAATCAGTGGCATATCTAGGGTATGGCAGGTAGGGCATGTGGCCTGGGCGCCACTTGAAGGGGGCGCCACTGAGAGGTTTTTATTAACTTTTAGCGCCTAATGTTCCCATATGGGAACGTCCTAAAAAACAATTTTTAAAATACATTTCTTGAAGTAATTTTGCAAAAACCATGTAGTATACTCAGACAGGAATATCTGGAGAAACTATTATTGTTATTAAATTATAAATTTAAAGCACAATTTCAGTGATTGCCATAGGCGCTATTTCCAGGAGATATGCAACATTAAATAGTGTCCGCCCTTACAATTGTCTCCTATGATAAAGTCCGAGGACTTCGTTCGGTCTGTGTAAGGTTTTTCATTACAAATATAACACAACCGGACACAATTTCACAGGACACTATTATGTCTTACAGATAGACCCCTGTGTACAATGTATATGAACAATAAATCTACATAACAATCTTAAATCTAAAGAATATTGTAATGTAGTTAACTATTTTTCTGATGCTTAATTTTTGTGATTTCAGTACTTGTTTGTGAGGTTTAATTTTCAATCATTAGAAATACTGAGATGTTGCATTAATGTTCATGAGACAATAATCCACAAATATACAAGAAATACTAGGTAGCCTTACAGTCTTCAACAATGAACAATGTCCAAATGGTATGACAGTCTTTGAAATTAACCAATGGTTCGAAGTCTGAGGTCAGTAAAATCAGTCTATTGCTTGTAAAAATTCCCAAACCAGAAGTCTGCCAGGCTTGTGTATTTTTTGTTTGTTTGAGAAATTATAATTGTTTGATTGGGTCAGCAAAATGAAGTTTGAGCTTGTGATTTTTCATGGTTTACTTGCCCCCTGGCTTGTGTTCTGAATAGCTTTTCATTAAACCTGGTCTTCTAAAAGTTTTTAAATAGATGAAAAATACTGAGATGTGGAATAAATGTCCATGAGACAATGATTTATTGCTGACTAACATGCAAGTTTATTGTACTCTCTGTATCTGTAGAAAACTCAAGCTCCTCCTTCATTTTCGACAAGACAGACAGGATGAGATATTCACTTATTTTATGCTTTTCCCAACGCTCTTTTAATTTAAAGTAACAGTCAGAATTCCTGGTAAGGAAAACTAAGGTCAAAATTTACAAAAAAAATTTTCTCAGTCACATGTGCCATGTTTACAATAAGCTTTCTGGTCATTTTATGTTTTGAATTTTTTCATATTAAGGTGTGGCCGTACCTTAAGAAACCTACAAATGGAAATACAGTTATTTTGTTACAAATGTATCTCCCTAGTATAGTATCCTATCATGTCAACAAAATACAAAGAATGAAAAAAAAATATAATGCTTTGTCTTTTTTCAAATTTCTAAAGTGGCATACGCAAGTTAATATGTGTAGAAAAGAGAAACAGCCTTCTTTTACTTTAGGGGACCCTATTCTATTATGAACTATTATTCTAACCATAACGTTAAGCTAACTCTAACTGAACGACACAGCCTACGGCGCTAATTTGCATTTGGACACAACCTCCGGCGCTAGGTTGCACTTGGACACAGTTGCAACTAGTTTTACTGACCCTTAGGAAATGGGTCCCCTAAATTTACAAATTACTTTAGGCTAACGTAAAAGAAGGCCAGTGAAACATTGGTTACCATCAGCATTTATTAAATTCAAATGTTCAAATAGATTTGGTCATCTTCATGTACAATTGTACATGTATATGTTTTTCATACATGTATGTACATTTGTATAGTTTCAAAATTACTACTTACATGTTTCAATTGGAAATACAACTCCATGTTTGTGTATAAGCATATACACCATTAAGGTAAACAATCTGGAACTTTTTCTCCTTTTCTTGTTTGGTGGACGTCCTTGAAACTCAACACAACTGCTGTGGTCAATATCTGGATCAGGGTGACTGCTTATACCACTTGGTAACATACATAGATTTCTTTTTCTTTTTCAAAAGTAAATGTTGCTTCAATATATTGTTGAGCTGTGAAGTAGATATCATATTGTGAATCGTGGGGGAATGGGGGCCGAGGAGCCCCGAAGAGCACCCATGATGCACCAGAATTATACCCACACTCAAGATAACCAGACGCTGCGACTTCGAATCGAATCAAATTCGCGGATCATTTTAAGAAAAAGTGACCAATAAAGCGTTTTTTTTGTTGTTTTTTTTTTATTAAAACCGCATCTCCGCCATATTTTTTTAAAATTTTGTCTGGCCAGCAGGTCTTGATATTTTCGGGGGAAATTGTCCTTTGGTGAACCTTGGAAGCTCCAAGGTTACCAAAAAAGGAAGTTTCAAAGGGAAAACACGCAGGTGGGGTTGGCAGGCAAGATTGGGAAACTTTTATAAATTTTTTTATATTTTTTGCCCGTGGCAAGGGAAAGAACCCCATTCCCACCCACGTGTTGACCCCAAGTCACGGAACAGCCCATTTCTAAGAGCCATCTTGGAACAGAGAAGAATTTTCCATATTATTTATTAGGGGGACAAGGGTTTATTAAAAATACAAAAGCGACCTAGAGTAAAAATCTGGTCCGTTATAAAAAATTTGCACACACATACACAACAAAATAAAAAACCACATGTTATTATTTTTATTTAAATCATGACCACAGGCGCATGGGGCATGTATTTCGTTTCCTCCTGCCCCCTTTTCTCTACTACGTACCCCCTTTTTCAAAATTTTCATATAAATCATTCCTTTTTCAAAATTTTCATAATCATTCGTTTTTCTTCATTTGACAATATCAGTAGACGTCATACATCATGAATAATACGTGTATTCTGTGTCCACAGTTTTTCGACTGATACAGTATAAAAGAGAAGGTAAGCAACTCAATTTTCATATTTCGCGCCATATCGCTCACCTCGGTTGGGAAACCCCAGTGTATTTTACACTTTTTATCTTGTCTACATATGGCACTGTCGTATCAAACTGTTTCTAAGACACTTACCTAATTGCCCATGTTCGAATTTCAGTCGGTACGTCGATCTTTTCCAAGAAATCTCACCGAGAATAGTGAAGCAGCTTCGTTTTTAGGTCAAACTACATCATATTAGACGGAAGTGCAAGAACGATAACCCTGGGGTTTTTTTTACGAATGGATAATCTGCAATGAAAAACCCAGATGCGTTCCGAATATTTTCCCAGGAATTTTTTGGCCGAAAATATAAACCGCTGAAAAAACATAACAGCAGACGGATTATTTCGTAAAAATGGCACAACGACCATCTGAATATGGAAACATTGAAATAATTTTATGGTAAATAAACTGTTAACACATACAAAGAATTTCTCTGAGAGAAATTCAAACCGAGAAATAGATATGATTGAATGGTTAGAACTGAAGTCAAAATTTCAATGAAAAAGAAATATTCAGCTTGCTTCTACTTCAAATGATTAAAATCATACCCAAACAAATACATATACAGCTCATTAAAAAAAAATTAAAAAAACAAAGGAAGAAGAAGCTGAGAACAGCTATAGAATGGGACTATGGCATTTTACCCCCTTCCTCAATAAATGGGCTCCCAACTGATAAACATGTGTAAGGGAGCCGGAGGGACCATTTAAACTAAGGGGGCTATTTCTTTTTCAGGGGTAAAAAATAAATAACTTGTGTAACTATTTGAACGTGAAATAATAATTCGGGGACTTCATTTTTCGCGCATTTAACATCCCCGCGAAGAAAACAAAAATTAAATACCCACCAAAATAACCACTTATACGGTAAAATAGGAATTTTTTTTCTTCTTCCTTTGTTTTTTTTTATTTGTATGACGTCTACTGATATTGTGAAATGAAGAACAACGAATGGTTATGAAAATTTTGAAAAAGGAATGATTTATATGAACATTTTGAAAAAAAGGGGGGGGGGGGGGGGGGGTAGTAGAGAAAAGGGGGGAGGAGGAAACGAAATTCATGCCCCATGCGCCTGTGATAATGACGCGTGTCTTGATAAACTTTTGTTCCATCGAGGAGCTGATGTCACTACCCGGAGTAGGGGTGAAGGGGGCTGACAAAATTTTGGAAATGAGGGAGGCCAAAGGGGACTTAGAGCTTGAAGACTTAAGTCAGGTGCCCTACCTCAAGCTAACCCACAGCTAATTAAATGCTTGGATTTTACCTTTTTTGAAGAGGGGGAGAGGAGAGGATCCCTAGATAAACGACACAGGGAACGGGTTAGGAGAGTTGACCAGTTAGTAGAGGAGTGGGAAGGAACAGGACCGGGCCCGTCACCAGGAATGGGTAAGGATTGGGTACAACTGAGAAAAGTCCTATCAAAAGGGTGAAAGTCCTATCAGATTAAGCAGGAAGGGGAGTGGTGGCAACAGTCACAGTCACCCGAGAGGTTTGAGGACGAGTATAGCGAGCTGGAGGCTGCTTTCATAGAGAGACCAACCCCAGGGGGATATAAAGGTAGATCGATCAGCACCGGGACAATCGAAGTCGCCATCAGTACGGAGAACGCGTCGTGACGATTTTGAGTTGGAATCGAGAATCGATGAAAGGGATCGGGCATATATGCACGATTTTCAAATTAGAGACTCAGACATACGTGCTGGGTATGCGGTTCCCAGGGGACCAGGTCTCCCCCGCAGTGGGGTCTCAGCCAATCAGAGAGGAAATGAGGCACAAGATTATAGGGGAGAGATGAACGTGCCAGGCATACGAACTGTAGTCCCGAACAATAGAGAACATTATTGGCAAGAAAGGGGGGGGGGGTCGTTATTCCCCCCCCCGAGGAACACCGGAGGGGGGTGGAGTAGGGAACATCATAAATAAGGGTAATAACAAAATTACCGAATTCCGAACAATCTTACAAAGGGAAAGTCAAAACTCATAATTATATAAACAGACAATATCAGTCAACAACCGGAAAACTGTGAAAACCGTAATGACCTTGACTTGGTACAGGCATTTCTAAAGAAATGGTGGATTGAATCAGATTTTAAAGCGCCAAATCTCCCGCTCTCATTACGGTTCAAAGTCTCCGGCTGTCACTATAACAGTATTTAAATACAGGAACAAAATAGGTAAAATAGTTGTCAAAACAGTATCATATTCAGTGTATGTAAATGTCAAAAACACTTTTACGTCACAAATTGATAAAAAATATTTTTGACATTTTTCTTGACTTCTTTATCTTTATACATTTTCACTATATGAAAATGCATCGTTTATAATCGTTTCTGCAGAGACGGAATATATTTCGACAAGATCTTGGTATCGGAATATAAACTTTTTAAGAGATCGAATAAGGCGAATCTTTGTATAGCCCTGGTCCAGTAGCCTGTTTCTCAGATGAAGATGACATTTCAGGAAATCAGAATAATTGCTACTGATTAGGGAGAGTAGGGGTAGAACGAGGCATACCCCAGGAAGGGAACATGAAACCCCTAGAAGCATCCACAGGAGAGAGGAGTACGAGCGGGAGAAGGAAAGGGGACAATCCCGCACAAGAAGCGGGGCCCTGAAGTCCAGGAGGAAGAAACCCATATACTCCCATGTTACCGGGTAGTGGGAGCAGGCCTAGGTACACCCTTAGAGGATTTGGAAGAAGGGAGAAGTATGAAGGGGAGAGAGGTCCGAGGGGAAGGGGGAAAAGTGTCAGTTTGCCGATGTCTTTAAAGTTTGATAGTAAGTCAAACTGGAAAGCCTTCTATGCGAAGTTTTCCCGTTATGCAGAAGTGAGCGAATGGACAGAAGGGGAATGCAGGGAACAGTTGTGCTGGTGTCTGGATGGGAAAGCTAGTGAGTATTATACCCTATTGGTGGAACCAAACCATGATATGGCATACAAGGACCTGATACTGAAACTAGAAAAACGGTTTGGGTTTAGAGAACTCCGGAGGAACTCCTGGAGGACTGGGCGGATCGGGTCTTGTCCTTAGCCACTAGAGCTTTTAGAGAATTGCCCGAAAAGCACATGTACCAACAAGCGATAGTGAGGTTCTGCCAGGGTGCAGCAGATAAAGAAGCCGGAAGCTATGCATCCAATATCCGACCTAAAAACATTGAAGAGGCCATTGAGGAAATGCGATGGCATCAGCATAACCATCAGGCTATTTATGGGCGCCCTCCTCGGAGAGAGGTGAAGCAGGTATCCCAAGGGTCTTACAACGGTGGGGAAGCAAGGGTCTGCGTCATAGGAGCGAACGCTGGAGAAATGAGTCTGAAGATGGGGGAGGTGCTGTCGACACAGTGGAAGGAAATGGGGGAGATCAAGTCCAACCTCGCAGCACTCTCGGTTCAAATGGCGGTGATGATGAAGGAGGTTAAGAAAAGGAGAAAGGGATCGTCGAAAGGGAGAAACGAGTATCTTTTCAGGAAAATAAGGAGGCTTTAAACTACAAAGGGGCAACTCGCGAGGCCTGAGCCCGCTCCTTATTGCCAATATACAAGGTCTCAAAGGATCGATGGAAGGGGAGGAAGTAGATAGAGAGGTATCACCTCCCATATTGAACAGAGAGAAGGAACAGCCGGACAATTTCCATGGGATAAATAGGGAATTAGGAAACCCTCCGGATACCAGAAGTCCAAAGGGATTGGCCAGAGAGGAAGGTGCGATTCAGGGGTATGAGTCCTCAAGTAAGGAGTCCGTAGAGGAAGAAAACAACCTAGTAGGTAGGGACATGGACGAGTCCATGGAGGAAGAGTCATTCCCGGAACAGGAAGGGGCCTCAGTGGAAGGGCGGAGCCAAGAGTCCGAGAGGACAATATAGGGGATGTTGATACTGAGGAGGAGGAAGAGGGAGCAGTAACGGTGCTCAAGCTGTCAAATGGGGTAATGTTTAGGGTCCCAGTAGAGGTACAAGGCATGCAGTTACAAGCTGTAGTAGATACAGCAGCACAGGTGACACTGATGTTCGAGGAGTTCTACAAATCGCTGGACCCTGCCCCGCCAATCCGTAGGGAAATGGTTATGAACACAGCAGGAAAGGGAATGCAGATGAATGGGTATATTGCCGGCCCATTCCAAGTAGTACTAGGGACACATCAATTCTCAGTAGAGATCTACGTGGCCCCATTACAGGAGGAGATGTTACTGGGCTTAGACATTTTAGAGGCTAATGGAGTGTCCCTACATCTCAAAGAGAAGAAACTACAGATAGCAGGGGAGGAAATACCCATGAGCTTAGGAGCAGGGAGTCCTTTAGTTAACGAAAAGGAGACGGGGGTGTCCCTAGTCAGGGGGTGTAAGGTACCCCCTAATTCAGTCATGAGAGTGGGGGCCCAGCTGAGTGAGACTCTGGGAGGGGCGTATATAGTGAAGGCAGCCACCAAGGGAGAGGTATTAATACCTCGGATATTGCATAAAGGGGGCGACAATCCGGTGCTTTGTTTGATTAATCTATCCGATCACCATGTAGAATTGGAAAAGGGGGAAGTGTTGGCCTATGCAGAAGAGGTGTGTTCGAAGGTGGAGCCCGTTGGAATACAAAAAGTAGAGGTTGCAGAACAGGAGGTCCAGGAGAAGGGAGAACAGGAAATTCCCGAACATCTGAGTAACCTCTTTGAAAAATCCAAAGGGGAGCTGAATGGGCAGGAGCAGACACATCTTAGAGAGTTATTATGCGAGTTTGAAGATATGCTTGCTAAGAGTGAGTTCGACTTGGGGAAATTTGATGCAATCCAGCATGGGATTGCCACGGGAAGCAATCGCCCAGTAAAACACAGAATTAGGCGCACACCCTTGGGGTTTGCGGGAGAAGAAGAGACCTAATTAAAGAAAATGTTGGAGGCGGGAGTGATCCGACCATCGTTGTCTGAGTGGACATCGGCTCCGGTCCTTATCCGGAAACGATGTGAGTCTGTGCGGTGGTGTGTGGACTACCGGGCCTTAAATGCTCTGACCACCAAGGATGTGTTCCCATTGCCCTTAGTGGACGAGTGTCTTGACACTTTAGCCGGGAATGTATGGTATTGCAAGCTGGACGCCAATTCAGCATATTGCCAGGTGAAAATCAAACCTGAGGACTGCTCCAAAACAACATTCATTACTAAATACGGGTTGTTTGAGTTCGCTAGAATGGCTTTTGGGTTATGTAAATCGCCCGCCACTTATGCGAGAGTCATCAACCTGGTGCTCAGGGGTTTGAATTGGAAAGTGGTTCTGGCTTTCCTAGACGATATCCTGGACCTGGGAAGGGATTTAGAATAAAAAGGAGTTGGAGAGGTTTTTGGGGTCCACCAAATATCATCGGGGCTTTATCGAAGAATACACTCAGATGGCACTTCCCCTTCAGGCCTTAACAGGGAAACGTACAGTCAATGGGGATAATCGCATGCTCATGGAGGTAATAGACCCTGAACCTCTGACGGGAGACCATGTCCCATTCCGAAAGGAGACAGGGAAAAGTGGGATTATGGAAGGAGAGAGAGGGGTGGTTGTGGAAAAAGGGAGACAGTGTCAGTCAAGAGGCTTTCTCAGGGGGAAAGAAATCGGTAGGGGCTGAGGTCCCTGTTCGAAGGTATGTGTCCGTCAATGTGACTGATGCTGTTACTCAGTCCATCACTGATGGCGTTGGAATGTCAGGATGCAGACCATCCAAGGGGCGCTACGTGTGTGGAAGAGACAACTGCAAAGGGACAGGGTCTTACTGTTGGGACCCAGAGGGTGTCTCAGCTGTGAACGAGTGTTATTAAATATTGAATTGGACGTCCTCCGGGCAGGTCTTGCTAATGAACGAACCTTGCACCGGAAGATAGGTCAATTGGGGAGGGTCTGGAATGTAAAGGGGGGGGGGGGGGGGTTGGAACTCAAGTGGGAAGTCATATGGGAAGGACAAACGAGGGGGGGGGGGGTTTCTTGGATTTTAAAGTTGGAAAGTTGGTGCATTGTGGGTGTAGCGGATGCCACATGGTCTGGTGTGTAGCATTATGCATACAGAATTTAGTAGTCTTACGACTCCTAGAAACGCTGTCCCATTGATATCGGAAGCTTAGGTCTTGTGGAGGCGTCACCCGCCTCTCGTGAGCCCTAAGTTGATCTTTGGATTTATCATTATCCCGGACAACCCCTTGTTTCTGTGAGTTTCCCAGTAGCTGCAGTCTAGGGTCCTTTAAGATAAAACGGGGAAGAGTATAGTGAATCGTGGGTGATGGGGGCCGAGGAATCCCGAATGATGCACCAGAATCATAACCACGCTCGAACTAGATAGACGTACATACAACTGAATCCAAGAAGACTGAATATTTGCAGTACTTACAAGGTAGTTATTAGTAAAAGTGCTAATCACTATAATCCTATAATCTACACTGCTTTGAATTTGAGGGATAATTCCGGCCTCTGCCAAAATCACGTTTTTATCAACCTTGTCAATCAAAGACATGGTTTCATCTATGCATAGTGTACGGTATCCATTTAGTTTGGACTGATTTGCACAAATTGACACACCATAATTAGTTTGGTGTAATACAGTCAAGAGACATCACCATGTCACATTATTATAAATCTAAGATGAGCAACACATATTTCAGTTTCCTGTATCTGCATCAATTATATCATCAGATGGCTGATGTGATAATAAAAAGGTCAGGACAGATTAATTTTTTACTGTCTGTTTAGGGCCCGACCATTTAACTTGAAGGGGGGTGGGTTATGGTTTTTCGGACAACACAAGAGTTAGAATATTTTTTTTTTGTCGCGCAAGCGCAATTTTTTTTCCAGAATTTAACATTAGGTTATATGACAAAAACTCTGAATCAGATTATTTTTTTTTCTCCACCATAGCATGTATCTAAGATCCAAACATCAAACTGGATTGTGCTAACTGCAAAGCAAAACATAAAACAAAAACAAATTAATTAAAAGCAAGCAAAATAAAAAAGAAATATGCAAATTAAAATAATAGTAGCCCCCTCAAAGTATAATGCACTTTCTTTGATCACAAATAAGGCAAGCAGCTCAGCAATTCTGTTATTCAATACCTGTTCATCATTTAAAACTGCTGTCATTAGCCTCATTTTTGTATTTGATTGCAGTATTAATTCCAATGGTTATGGGTCGTTTTCTCATCGACATTTACCCCATATCTCCTTTTACTTCTATCAGAGAGGAACAAGGCCTAAATATGGAAGCGGTGTACCCTGTCTATCACTCAAGAAAAGCTTGGTGTTGAACAAACTCATTTTATAGGACAATGAGTCATGCACCATTCTAAAAAGATGACAGATTTGTGACACCTAGTACCTTGTAACTTTTTTTTACTGTAAAAGATATTTATTTTTGACATTTTCCTTCTTTATATCATACTGCAACCATTAATAGATGTAAAGGATTGCACACATTATTGTGGGGCACATGTACAAGTTAAGACAATGGAGACAAGTTGTGAAGTTGTACTTTCCTAAGTACATTGACAAGGCAGTAATTATTGAGATAAAACAGACGTGTCATACAGTTTGGTTACACTGGGAGGATATTTCAATATGTTTTTATTTGTTTTAAAAACATTTTCGGGTTCAGACATTGTTTAGATTGGAGAAATGGAGCGCTGGAGATGGTGTGTCGTGATAACCACCCCTCCCCCCCTTTTTTTTTGTAATGTGACCAAAAGTACATTTCCGCGTGATGTTTTAAACCTCTAAAATAACTAAAAGGGACAAATAAATGTGTCTGATGTGAACTGTGCCAATTACCCACTTAAGACACGCCTTCATTCAATGTTGTGCATCATTTCCTTTGCCGAGATGGGAATATCTGTACGCTATGGCGGCCGCCATTAAAAACATGGATTCAGCCGTTACCTGACCCAATCGTAACTACTCGGCCATTCTCGCTACCCTGCAAATAACCTCGTATGCATTAGGCGTATAAATCGCACTACTTTTCACATGTCAGTTACATGAAAGTTTGATAATGTTATATTTTAAGCAATTTTCTATATTTCAATTAAAGTTTTAATTAGTTTTGCATAATTAGATTTTACTTAGTATGTCTTCCATATTGGATTTTCGTGGACAATATTTTTGTGCGGCTTAACTTAACTTAACTTCCGGCAAACAATTTAAGAAGAATTTCTTCTATGTACTACGAGGTTATTTGCAGGGTAGCGAGAATGGCCGAGTAGTTACGATTGTACCTGACCCCGGTATCAAACAAAAAAATCCGAGGGATCACGAGTACCAGACTAAATGGTCGTTCCCTTACAATTTCCAGGAAGTGATATTATCTGATCTTAAAATTGAAGAGTTTAAACAGGGGAGATAACCATTATAAAGAGTGGCTCTCTGCCAGGATTTCATATTAAATACTTATACAAATGAAACAAACATTTTATAGATGTAAATATTTGAAATTAATTTTATTTTCCAGACTTTGTTAATTTAGCTCCAAAATATATTTTTGAACTAAAAAAGTGAAAAAAAAAAACATTTTAAGCAAAAATACCAAAATTTATATGCTTGATATAAAACTAAATTTTCTGCAAAATTTCAAAATTAACCATTCCAATTTTTTTTAAACTATTAATTGCATGAATTTGTTGTTTGAAATATATGAATATTTTCACCAAGGAAAATGGAACTTTTGAACAAGAGCCTGTCAGAATCGGAGAAAATTTCATGACTAATCCTTGATGGAGAATTTGGCTGCCTAAAACACCCCCTTCAAGGGATGAAGTAACCAAATTTGAAATCTCTTTTATTTTTTTCAGAAAAGTACTACTCTAATTGTTTTGAATGCATAAAAAGTTTTTCTCATGTTGACCCAAATAAAAAGAACAAGCTGATTAAATAAATATTATTTTTTTTCCTCAAAAATGCTTGGAAATTCCATGTTACTAAGGAAAATGATCACAGGCACTTGTTTTATTCAAAAAATATATGCCCCCTCCTCTTCCTTACTTCAAGGTAAACATCTGCCCTTTACCCCTTCCCCACTTCGCCTCAATATTTTTCGTTTATTTGTGATCCTTTCGCTGACCCAATTATATCGTTACACTCCCGAGATATTTCTCTTTTCGACTGCCACATTTAAATATAAATACCGGGCCCCCCTCAGACGAATTGGACAAGGATATTCAGCGAGTCGCATTTTCTATTTTTCAGTCAATGAAACGGATACAACCACTTCCGGTTTACGCTGGATTTTTTATATGCATTCGGAATTCTCTAAACCGGCCATGTGTAACAATGCCATCATGATAATCTCCTCTCAAATGTAAAGTAAGCCTTTAAAATACAGATAATTGTTCCAATGCAGATTATAAAAATATGTTCAACTCCAAATTACTGACATTTGATTTTTAAAACACCTTTTTTTTAGTTTCTAAATCAATTTAGAACGGACCGGAAGTGATTGTATCCTTTTCATTGACTGAAAAATAGAAAATGCGACTTTCGCTGAATATCGTTGTTACTTACAACGGGTCTAAACTTTAAAGTTTTCCTCATCAGAAACTACTATGCCAATTAGGGAACGCCCATTTAACTTGAAGGGTGGAGGGGAGGTTATTTTTTTTTTCTAAAAAAAATACCAATGTTGCTGAAAAAAATATTCTGATTTTGGTGGAGGAAAAAAAAAATAATCTGATTCAGATTTTTTGTCATATAACCTAATGTTGAATTCTGTAAAAAAATTTCGCACTTTGCGCGACAAAAAAAAATAATATTCTAACTCTTGTGTTGTCCGAAAAAATTTATTCTAAACGAAACAAAAAACCATAGCCCTCCCCCCCCCCCCCCCCCCCCCCCCCCCCCACTTCAAAATTAAATGGTCGGTCCCTTAGAACAAAGTTTTGCAAAAATAATCTTTGTGAGGTCCTCTGAACTGATTCCATCTTTGTCGTGATTCCCCCAAAAACATGGATGCCACGAGCAAGTCTGTACATTTTGGACGTCAAGGATTTGTGCCGCATAGAACCTGTGGTGTATATTTGTATAAGACCTAATCTCCATTTTACAGTAATTCATATCTCCCTGGTTCATTGTGGTTCTCAAGAACAATTTTTGTTTATTTCATCATTGTAGTGTACAATGTATATGAAATTTTGGAACCCATATAACCAATTTTGTTATCTTCATTTTACAAGGATCCCGGTCGGTTCAAACCAAAGACTATAATATTGGTATGTGTTGCTTCTCCGTGAAGCATGCAGCATTAAGGAAAAATAGCAAAGACCGGTTGGTTCAGAATCAGGATAATGTGATCAAAATGGCCCAGTAAGTAGTTTTGGAGAAGATAAAAATGTGAAAAGTGTACAGATGACGGATACAAAGTGAAGGCAATTGCTCATACGACCACTAGAGTGAGATGATCTAAAGGCAAAAGAAAAAAATGTTATTAAAGAAGCCATTATGGCTGGTCCTCCTGTACTGTTCATGTACCATCCCTTCCTACTATGCATTGTTAAATGGAATAGTCCTAAACTAAATTTACATAAAATTTGAAAGACAAAAAAATATTTGAGGAATAACTAGTTGTGTGTTAAGTTTCAATGTATCCAGTATGTTCAGTTGTATTGATATAAATCATGTAGTATAATGTTAAAATCAGAAAACAAAGACACATGCTTTATTCAAAATCCTTCACCTTAATTATATACAACATATTATTAAGGTTTATCACCAGTATGTATTCTAATGTGTGTGTGTAAGTTAGAATTCTGACTAAACACTTTACCACACATATAAGGTTTATCACCAGTATGTGTTCTAATGTGTTTCTGTAAGCTATATCATTCTGACTAAACACTACTTATATCACATTTATAAGGTTTATCACCAGTATGTGTTCATATGTGTTTCTGTAAGCTATCATTCTGACTAAACACTACCACATATATAAGGTTTATCACCAGTATGTGTTCTAATGTGTTTCTGTAAGCTATCATTCCGACTAAGCACTCTACCACATACATCATATTTACAATGTTTATCACCAGTATGCATTCTAATGTGTTTCTGTAAGCTACCATTCTGACTAAATCCTTTATCACATATATCACATTTATAAGGTTCATCACCAGTATGTATTCTAATGTGTTTCTGTAAGTTATCATTCCGACTAAGTACTTTGCCACATATATCATATTTATAAGGTTCATCACCAGTATGTATTCTAATGTGTTTCTGTAAGCTACCATTCTGACTAAATCCTTTATCACATATATCACATTTATATGGTTTATCACCTGTATGTGTTCTAATGTGTTTCTGTAAGTTATCATTCCGACTAAGCACTTTGTAACATATATCACATTTATAAGGTTTATCACCAGTATGTGTTCTAATGTGTTTCTGTAAGTTATCATTCTGACTAAACGCTCTACCACATATATCACATTTATAAGGTTTATCACCAGTATGTGTTCTAATGTGTTTCTGTAAGTTATCATTCTGACTAAACACTCTACCACATATATCACATTTATAAGGTTTATCACCAGTATGTATTCTAATGTGTTTCTGTAAGTTACCATTCAGACTAAACACTTTGCCACATAAACCACATTGATAAGGTTTATCACCAGTATGTGTTCTAATGTGATTCTGTAAGTTAATATCATAAGTAAATCCATTACCACATATATCACATTTATACGGTTTATCACCTGTATGTATTCTGATGTGTGTCTGTAAGCTACTATTTACACTAAAATGTTTGCCACATATATCACATTTATAAGGTTTATCACCTGTATGTGTTTTAATATGATTCTGTAAGTGATGATTCTGACTAAACACTTTGCCACATGTATCACATTTATAAGGTTTATCACATGTATGGACTCTAATGTGTCTCTGCAAGTCTCCATTACGACTAAACATTTTACCACAAACAACACATTTATACGATTTAGCACCAGTATGTGTTTTTATGTGATTATGACTACACATTTTACCACATATATCACATTGATAAGGTTTATCACCTGTATGTGTTCTAAAGTGTATCTGTAAGTTACCATTCTGACTAAATCCTTTACCACATACATCACATTTATAAGGTTTATCACCAGTGTGTGTTCTAATGTGTGTGTGTAAGTTAGAATTCTGACTAAACACTTTACCACACATAGAAGGTTTATCACCAGTATGTGTTCTAATGTGTTTCTGTAAGCTATATCATTCTGACTAAACACTACTTATATCACATTTATAAGGTTTATCACCAGTATGTGTTCATATGTATTTCTGTAAGCTATCATTCTGACTAAACACTACCACATATATAAGGTTTATCACCAGTATGTGTTCTAATGTGTTTCTGTAAGCTATCATTCCGACTAAGCACTCTACCACATACATCATATTTACAATGTTTATCACCAGTATGCATTCTAATGTGTTTCTGTAAGCTACCATTCTGACTAAATCCTTTATCACATATATCACATTTATAAGGTTCATCACCAGTATGTATTCTAATGTGTTTCTGTAAGTTATCATTCCGACTAAGTACTTTGCCACATATATCATATTTATAAGGTTCATCACCAGTATGTATTCTAATGTGTTTCTGTAAGCTACCATTCTGACTAAATCCTTTATCACATATATCACATTTATAAGGTTTATCACCTGTATGTGTTCTAATGTGTTTCTGTAAGTTATCATTCCGACTAAGCACTTTGTAACATATATCACATTTATAAGGTTTATCACCAGTATGTGTTCTAATGTGTTTCTGTAAGTTATCATTCTGACTAAACGCTCTACCACATATATCACATTTATAAGGTTTATCACCAGTATGTGTTCTAATGTGTTTCTGTAAGTTATCAGTCTGACTAAACACTCTACCACATATATCACATTTATAAGGTTTATCACCAGTATGTATTCTAATGTGTTTCTGTAAGTTACCATTCAGACTAAACACTTTGCCACATAAACCACATTGATAAGGTTTATCACCAGTATGTGTTCTAATGTGATTCTGTAAGTTAATATCATAAGTAAATCCATTACCACATATATCACATTTATACGGTTTATCACCTGTATGTATTCTGATGTGTGTCTGTAAGCTACTATTTACACTAAAATGTTTGCCACATATATCACATTTATAAGGTTTATCACCTGTATGTGTTTTAATATGATTCTGTAAGTGATGATTCTGACTAAACACTTTGCCACATGTATCACATTTATAAGGTTTATCACATGTATGGACTCTAATGTGTCTCTGCAAGTCTCCATTACGACTAAACATTTTACCACATACAACACATTTATACGATTTAGCACCAGTATGTGTTTTTATGTGATTATGACTACACATTTTACCACATATATCACATTGATAAGGTTTATCACCTGTATGTATTCTAAAGTGTATCTGTAAGTTACCATTCTGACTAAATCCTTTACCACATACATCACATTTATAAGGTTTATCACCAGTGTGTGTTCTTATGTGACACTGTAAGTGCTGATTTTGACTAAACACTTTACCACATATATCACATTTATACGGTTTATCACCTGTATGTGTTCTGATGTGTGACTGTAAGCTACTATTCACACTAAATCCTTTGCCACATATATCACATTTATAAGGTTTATCATCAGTGTGTTTTCTAATGTGATTCTGTAAGTGATGATTCTGGCTAAACGCTTTATCACATATATCACATTCATATGGTTTATTTTTATTTGATTCTGTGTTCCTGATGACACTGGATCCAACAGCCATGCTAAGTTTGTACTGTGGTGATATTTCAGATGAATTAATAATACCATTCATGACTAAAGCTCGTTCCAAATACTTCTGAAAAATAATTTTATATATAAATGAAAAAAAAAACAACTAGAGACTCACTCAAAAAGATTTATTGAAGCATTGTCTATCATTCATATATCATAGGTCAAATTTTGGATTTCCAGCTGTCAAGTCGGCCCCAGGTTAAATCGTCCTCAGTCAAATAGGCCCCAAGTCAAAACGGCATCAAAATGAAAGTCACATCGGCCACATATTTCAAATTGAATAAAAAAACTAGAGGCTCAGTGGGCTGAGCCTGTGTCGCTCACCTTTCATTCATTCTGCTTCGAGGAAACTTAATACACAACCTTCCATACATGTACAGTTTGGCTAGGCAGTTTCAGAGGAGAAGATTTTTTAGATATCGACCAATCAGAAAGAAGAATTGCCTGTGGTGGCCATGTTTGTTAACGGATCGGGATGAAATGAGCAGTATTTATAGAGGACCTAACATAGATGCATCCTACCAGGTTTCGGTTCATTTGGCCGAGCGGTTTCGGAGAAGAAGATTTTTAAAAATCGGCCAATCAGACACAAGAATTGTCTGTAGTGGCCATGTTTGATGACGGATCAGGATGGAATGAACAATCTTTATAGAGGACCTTCCATAGATGCTTCCTACCAAGTTTTGGTTTATATGGCCAAGCGATTTCGGAGAAGATTTTAAAAAATCGGCCATATCAGAAACAAGTATTGTCTGTGGCGGCTATGTTTGTTAATAGATCGGAACAAAATGAGCGCTCTTTAGAGAGAACCTTCCATAGATGCTTCCTACCAAGTTTCAGTTCATTTGGCTGAGAGGATTCAGAGAAGAAGATTGAAATGTGAAAAGTTAACGGACGACAGACGACGGACACCAAGTGATGGCAAAACCTCACATTGCCTTTGGCAAGGTGATCTAAAAAGTTCAAGCCGTGTATATGGGATTTTTAAATTATAATAAAATATTTCATTTTGACATTGATATCTTGAATCTAGAAACAGGCTGTAACAAAATATGTGACGCTTTTGAAAATGGTGGACAGTTCGAAGTGGATGTTGGATTATTTTATCTGATAGACGCTGTAAAAGGTAAGGAAATATCAATATTTTTGCAGATTAAGAAAATATGTCTATACATGTATTTAGCAAATAGTTCATGGCACTGAGGGCCATATGGGAGTTTATGGATCGGGATGTCACCCACATAATATTATATGGACCGAAACAAAGCTGAGGTCCATATACTATTCTGTAGGCGACATACCGATCCATAAACTGCCATTTGTCCCGAAGTGCCATGAACTATTTGTTATATTTTATCCCCGGCTTGAAAATGATAACAAATTTTGATTGATTAAAACCCCAGCCATATTACCGGGTGTAACTAGCCATTTAACCAATCAAATGTTGTTACATTGTATAATTTTCAAAACGGGGTAAAATATGCCGTCAAAGCTCGCGACGTTACGCTCCAAAATCAAATTAAGTTACAAAAGGTAGTATCCTACACTGGGTAAAAAACACTCGAAACTTTCATATTTTTTACTTATTCTTTCCAAAAACAAAGAAAATGTCACTTTTACATGGACCGCCGGGGTCCAAAATGTCTTATTTTTGACTATAGCCTGGGATAAATTCGCTATTTACGTTCCTATGCATAGATGTGGAGATTTTAGCACCCTTCAGTAGCCTGTACACCCTTCGGCTGCACCTCAGGGTGTACTTACCTAATTCAAGGTGTTAAAATATCCATATCAACGGATAGAAACGTAAATACCTTATAATACTCAATACTTGCAAATCTGTCAGACGGAATGTTTTTTGTTATTGTATATCTAGGGCCAAAATTGAGTTCGGACAAAATCCGGAAGAAAACATTATATTGACCGTGCACGACAATCTTCCTTCCCCCAAAACAAAATTACGATGGATTTTTGCTTATGCGGTGCAATTTTAAATTTGAAGGCGTTCTGTTTCGGAGTTTATAGTCTATGGGAGTGTGCCACAAAGCAGGCAGTCATGACAGTGGCTCAGTGGCATAGAAACCAAATTATTAGGGGGCACAACGTTCCAATGGACTTAAAATATGTTTGCCAGCAGTATTTTACATGTATGTGTTTTCTTGGTTTCATTCGGTATAATAAAACATTTATAGCATGCGAGTGCAGGAAATATGAAAATTTATTCACCCACGAGTATCATATTCCCCTTGGGCGTTGCCCTTAGTTAATATGATACTCTTGGTTGAATAAATTTTCATATTTCCCTCACCAGAATGCAATAAATGTAATATGAAACAGGCACGGCCATGAATGCTCGGGAATCTGAAAATAATCTGCCAATTTCACGATCATCCAGTGCATTAAAAGTGTCAAGATTATTTGGGCCGAAATAAATCGGGGACGACTTTTTTTAGGGTCAAATCTAGTCTCATTCAATTGAACTCTCGTTGTTCCTTTACGATTAATACGAGATCTCAAAATTTAACTTCCATGCATAAAAAAAATTTCGTCAGTATGTCAGAAGAGATTTAATAAAATTTGAAAATATCAATACAAGTAGAACAAGCTAACAAAATGACTTTTATTCTTTTATTACACACGGATTCCGGGTTTCAGTGGTATCGAACGTATGAGAGAGGGTCCGAGATTTAGCATCACCTTTGTGCTTCATATTAAGAAGATCTTCATTAGTAGAGTGTGTAAGTGTGTTACACGGAATCTGTTTACAATGTTTATTTTTATTTTTTTTATGCTACATAAAAATAAACATAAAAAGTCAGATAAGTAAAAGATAAATATAGAATGATAGAAAGGGCTTTCTAAACGACAGAATAATTCGATCTATCAAAATAAATAAACAATCCATTGTGTGTGATATTTCAAAGTCGGGAATTAATACTTATAGATTAATACATGGCCTTTTTCATATTGCCCTTGTTATCAGCCCGAGTGCTTTAGCCCGAGGGCTGATAACAAGGGCAATATGAAAAAGGCCATGTACAGGACTCTACAATTCATACCAGCTCCCACTAGGCTAGTAAGGAAACATTTTGTACTCGCCAACAAAAGTATGTTACTTGCCAGCCAATTCGTACTATACAACTCCAATAATGTTATCAATTCCCTGAATGTGACAGAATCTCTTGACCTTGAACTTGACCCCACTTTTTGTAGGTCTGTGTTGCTACTTGTATTTTGTTGTTGTTGTCTTTTTTATTTATTTAAAACTTGTAAATAAAGAAACATTAAATAATTAAGAGTTTAGATCTAATGTCTTTTTAATCCAAATTTTGAAATAAGAAAAGTCTAAATATGTGAGTCTGCAAAAATCACAATAAATATCGTCACGGTATGTGTTTTCGTGCGTCATCTGTTTTCGTTTTATCCATTTTATTTTGATTTCCACAGCGCACGCATTATTTTTGACGTGTCTTCCGGTTTCTATTTATGGAACATAAACAAGACTACAGCGTGACATCTGTAAAAGATGTTAAAGTTTGCTTTTAAAGACGTAAGTACCAAGAACAGTGAACCTACCTACTGAACCATACTTTTTGTAATGCCAAAAATTTACTTCATTTATAAAGTAGCTGGAAAAAAATCCAGAAGGGCTATATAAAATTTAACTACGTCATCTGCCTCTCAGACACCGGCTCTTCCTGTCATGTAACTGTCATGGGGTCACTGATCGTACTTGTAAACAAAATAGCTGACTGAAATGTGCCGGTTTCTTATATAAAATACATGTCACTTTGCAGTGCATTTGTGGTTTCAGCACTAAAAAAAACATCAAAAGTAAACACAATTTTGAAAGTGGTCATTTTCAAACATTCTGTTATTTTATATAGATGTAGTATGATTTGGTAGATGGCCTGAACCATGAAATTTTAAAACCAGCCATTTCCGGATTATATATTCGTTTCCATCCCGTATATCGACCTTGTTTTTACTTCACACGAAAACAGATGACGCCATTTTACTGACAACAAAAGTTGCCAGATAATCGAGAGTATATTAAAATACAAGAATGGCTTTAAAAACAATCTTATGTACAAAGAAATATTTAACTAGCCATTCTTTGAAAATTCCAATCGTAATATGAATGAAGGGTTAACACTGTTAACTTAATCGCTATATCTGAAAATCGATAATAGCACGAAAACCAATAACACGATGCTAAGTTAACGTCTTTACTGTGGAATCATAAACAACACAAAAACTTTTGACTTCCAATGAATTTACGCTTTTCGGCTCTATAACTTACATAAGTATTTTCGATTTATATTACCAGCTATGCTGCATCAGGTCAGGGGATTATAGTATAGGGGAAGGAAACACGTTATACGATCTGCGGAAGAATTTCGTTCGAGGTTTTTCGTATTTTTCATTGTGAAGTATACAATAATTATTCCTTGTAGGGTGGTGTATTCGGAATTTATCCTGCAATGACAGCATTTACCGACCAATATATCCTGCCCAATAATTTTTTTGATATTGGTCAGTTATAAATAGAACATTTTTTTATATTGGTCAGTTATAGATAGAACATACAAATGTAAAACGGGGCACATCGGGGGAATATTGTTTTCAAATACATACACAAAATTATTTCAAATACTTTTATCATCGTCCAGTAAGCGTATATTTACGATTTAAAATTGCCGGATAAATACAATACATGTGCACTGTCGAAGTAAAAGGAAAACAAATTCTCAAAATATTACGTTTAAGTGCTCATTTAAGCAATGCAGAAGTTTAAAATTTCTGAATAAAGATAATAAATTAATTTTGTTATTCTCGTATGTGCAGAAAAGAAGTTTTCAAATGTGTGCACATGCAGATATTTTGAACCAAGAAAACTGTACAATAACCATTAATATTGAAATGATACTTTTTTTGTTCTTTTTCTTTAGGCCATTGTGTTGTCTTTCCTTCGATTTACGGATTATGATAACCGCTTTTGTTTCTTCAAACTCTTCTTACCTATGTTATGAATGCTATTTATTCATTATTGATGAGCTTCTTTAGAAATGGGATAGTTTTAAATGTTTTCCCTTCAAATAAATGTCAAAAATAGTAATATTTGGTTGAAATAATATGCCACTTCTCCATGTTCTTAAAAATAAAACAGAAAAATATATTTTTATCTTCCAATGTTCTTTCGACACTTCGTTTATTTTTACTTTATTAAGTTGTTAGTTAAACGTTCTTAGTTTTAATTAAAAGTTGTTTCCTTTTCAGTAAAACATCCAAAATAGGTATTTTTATCACTTGCTTTTGGGTAACTCAAATTTTAGGAATATAGCTGTTTAGTGGGTTTGTTCTTTTACGCATTTATTCTTCATAGCCACTAACAATGACCAACGCTATTTTCAAGTATTGGCGATTTTTGAAAATAAAAAATCTGTAATATAGGTCTACCATTGGAGAATGAGCGGATTAGCATTATATAGCGTCTTAATACCACGAAGGGGGTCTCAGCAAGGATATAGAGAATGTTTTGGTGTTCAAAACGTGATACATGATATTGAATTATGTGTAGGATAATGCATTTGGTTACAAATAATAACAATACTGAGGGAATAATACCCTCACCCGTCTTTAAATGAATCATTGAAGGGATCGGGAAAGTATTTTTGCGTTAATAAAAAAAAAAACCATTTAAACATTTCATTTGTTACAGTTACCATTTATTTCCTACTATGCATGTATAAATATATAATGTAGTCCTTTCTTCAGAAACATTTGCTACCTTCTGTCTAGCTTTACTCCCGATGTTGTTATCAACGTGTATGCATTCACTGTGACCAGTTACCTGCTGTGACTTTTCATATTAGCCTGCAATTTTGCCTGTCCTAAGCCAGTGCTCATGCAGATATTGCAAATTTATCCAACTTCATTTTAATAATGGTGAAATGTCTTTTTAACTATTTTTCATATCACCCTAACCAGGCGAAAATGATGAGCACTAAAGGATAATTCATGCATCATATAATTTTCTAAAATACCCAATAGCTTGGGAGAAGCAGGGTCCTTTGCTAAATCATGTTCCATGATGAGGTAATTTTTGCATTTCCAATTGACACCATAATTTTATATAAAAGCCCACAATATGATCCCATACACAATTTGGTTATAAACTTTGAAGTGGTTTCTGAGAAGAAGTGTTTGTATGTATTTTCCACAGGATCTTTTGTTTAACTGTGATAAATGAGATGAATTAAGAAAAACACTTTTTCACAAGATTAAATCATTGCTCTTTCCAAATGTGAATTTAAATAGTTTCAAAAATGAATTAAGCACATATTTAGTTGAGCTTTTTCTTCAAGGAAGTGATGATTTATCTATGGATGATAACATAGTTATATTTCAGTGTGTATATGAATTCATTGAAAATAACAATAGATTTCTATAGATTCTATGCTTTGTAAATATTTTATATTGCTATTGAAAATATAATTTGTATTAACTATTATGAGTGAATGAGTCTGTTGTATTGTCTTGTCTTGTATCATATGTATGTTGAGGAGACCAACTTTGTAGCCTTCAGGCTGTTTGCAATCCCCTTGAAATAAATAAAGCATTAAATTAAAATAACTATGTTCCATGCCAAAAGTGGTATTTTTTAATTTGTATTCTAGCTTCTGTACCAGACACTAATGTTGCATACAGTTACTTACATGAAAATATTAAGAAGAGTTGTTATTCCTGTTGAGAGGATCCCAATTTAAAATGAAAATAAGATTTTCCAGATGCAAAACTTTTAACCAGTGTGAAAAAAATTTAACCTGTAGTATACTTTCTTTGTATTCCTATATATCAAGAATCATTGATATGCATACTAATAGGGGCTGAGCCTGTCGCTCACCTTTCATTCTGCTTCGAGGAAACTTAATACAGAACCTTCCATAGGTGCTTCCCGTCAAGTTTCGCTTCATTTGGCTAAGCAGTTACAGAGAAAAAGATTTTTATAAATCAACCAATCAGAAAAAAGAATTGCCTGTGGTGGCCATGTTTGTTAACGGATCGGAATTAAATTAGCATTCTGGATAGAAGACCTTCCAAGGATGCTTCCTACCAAGTTTCGATTCATTTGGCCAAGGGCTTTCAGAGATGATTTTTTAGAAATCAACCAATCAGAAATAAGAATTGCCTGTAGCGGTCATGTTTGTTAACGGATCGGAAATAAATGAGCAACTTTATAGAGGACCTTCCAAGGATGCTCCCTACCAAATTTTGATTCATTTGGCAAAGCGGTTTCAGAGGAGAATTTTTTTTAGAAATCAACCAATCAGAAACAAGAATTGCCTATGGCGAACATGTTTGTTAATGGATCGGGACGAAATGAGCAATCTTTATAGAGGACCTGCCATAGATGCTTCCTACCAAGTTTTACTTCATTTGGATGAGGGGTTTCAGAGGAGAAGATTAAAATGTGAAAAGTTAACGGACGATGGACGCCAAGTGATGGCAAGAAAAGGCAATGTGAGCTAAAAAGGGTACAGTCGACTCGCAGCCGCAAGTAATAAAGTTTCCCAGTTGCTTGCCCGTGGTCGGTGGTTCTCTCCGGCTTCCTTCACCACTAAAACTGGTCGCCATGATATAGCTGATATATTGTTGAAAGTGGAGTTAAAACACCAAAAATCAAATCAAATCAAATCTGGACAAGTATACAGGGGTAACAGGCGAACAATCACAGAAGGTATTAGCCAAGTTGGATATTAATTTTACTCTTATCACAAATACATATGCAGGGTCGCCTTAGGAGGTGTGGACCCCATAACATAATAATAATCATTGCTGTTCTCTGTAAAACCTAGTGTTTTTGTTTGTGTGTACTTGAACAGCCGAGAGTATGCAACTTCAGTGGGGCCCAATTGGCTTAAGGTAGACCCTGTATATATGGTTCATTCTACCTAGGGCCATTATTTCGTGTTGGTATGCTAGTTAGATTTACAACTACCTGTGCAATCAGTTTATATCACCACTAAAGTTGTGTTTTCGAATCCTGCTCGTGGGGAGGTGTACTTGATACAACATTATGTGATAAAGTTTGTCAGTGTTTTTCTCCATTTTCCTCCAACAATAAAACTGACCACCATGATATAACTGAAATTTTGTTGACTGTGGCATTAAACACCATAGCCCTAACTCTTCATTCTACCTATTAGTACAACAATGTATTACGACTTTTTGAAAATAGACAAAAAATATATATAATTTTTAACCAGATTATGTGGAATACTTTTTTGCTATATTTTGCAGCAGCCAGACAAGACATAACTTAGAAAATAACCCTACATAATATATCTCAATCAGGGCGAGGTGTACAACATTTTGTGATAAAGTTTGTCAGTGATTTGCAACAGGTCGGTGGTTTTCTCCGGGGTCCTCCACCAATAAAACTGACCACCACAATCAAACAAACAAACCAAATATATCAGAAAATACATGTAATTCATTCAATCAATATTCAGTAAGTATGATGTTGGTCACCAAACTGGATGGTAGTTATTAATACAAATGTAGATTGCAAAGTCATTATTTTTAGCTTAGTTCATCAACTTTGTTGTCAATTGCTTGATAATTTATTTTCTTTTATATACTCTTATTCTCAGCTGATACTGATATATGTCAATAAAATATAATAAACATAGGTAAAATTTCAAAATCACTTTTTTTTTTTTTTTTTTAGAAAATCTGAGTCTTAATCCATAATAACAGTCTTTTATCCTACATCTTTGAACTATGAAAATGTCTTCAAATAAGTTGCATATGGTTATTTCTACTACATGTACATGTATGTGATGTCATAAACAATGTAAAATTATTAATACAGATAAAATCCCTGTTTATAATATTTAATAAAAGAAAAGGTTTTTAAACCAAAATGATAATCAAATAATATGAGATTGAAATAAAGACTTCTGTAGAAACTGGTGGGCTTTTTTTTAAAGAATTACATTGTGATATAAATCTTTGAATTAAACATATTTTATTGATTTAATATAAGCAATGGGATTGGACACAAGCTCACCTCCGGTTTTTAGTGGAGTTCGTGTTACTCGATCTTTAGTTTTATATGCATGCTTTGTTGATCGTTTGTCCTTTTGTCCATTGTGTTGTCTGTCCTTCTTCGATTTACGGATTCTGATTACCCCTTTGGAATCTTCAAACTCTTCTTACAACAACATTATAAACGCCCTCTTGACCGTTATCTCCACAAAATCGACAATATTCTTCAAATTTAGTAATATATAATTGAACAAGGTTTTGTGAAAAATAAAGCTTTCACACATGGTCTATCAAATAATGTCCCGGTGGAGTATTAATATACAAATAGAGAATTTAAAAACTAAGTCATATGTCGACTAATACAATTGCACAGTAAGTAGTGTTGCGAGAGTCAAAACGAAAACAATCTTTGTTTCCGGACGTCCTGAGGTATATTTAAAACACTTTAGTAAAAGATAGATGTTACACCTATATTCATAAATGGGTCGTCGTGGTCGTAATCGTATGGTAATTGGACTTACAACTACGCGTGCATCGGTGCTAAACACCACTGCAGTTTTGAGTTCGAACTGCGTTCATGGCGAGGTGTACTCGATACAACATTATTTGATAAAGTTTGGCAGCGACTTGCGGCAGGTCGGTGGTTTTCTCTGTTTTCCTCCACCAATAAATTGAACGCCACAATATAACTGAACTATTGTTGAAAGTGGTGTTAAACACCATAAAACCAACCAACCGATGTTCATTATACAATACACAAGTATTTGTTCTGGCTAAAGCAATATTTATTTTAGAAAAAAACCCATCAATGATTCAAAATATACAATAATAACAAAATGTGGTTTCGGTAATAAGCTATTAAGCTAAAAGCTTATGTTAATCTGTCTCCAAAAATGCTTACATATAATTTTCGCTTTTATGAATATTGCATGTTGAAGAATAATATCAATAAATTTGATGCAAATGTAAAAACAATGTTGTGACCATATGAGCAAAAAGTTATGGTTTCGTGGATATGACAACGGGTGAGCGGAAGGGACTGGTGGAATGCACAAAGATTGAAAAATGCATTTGTTCTGGGACATATAATTCCCCTCTAGTCTTGTACTATATTATTCTCGAAATCTTAAAATGCTGCACAGAGAGATTACACAACTTCACCATGTATATTTGTTCTTGTGGTAGATGCGCATAGTTTTATCTGAAATATAATCAATACAGAAAGTTAATATTAAATAAAGTATAATCCATTTCAACAAACACATGACTCCATTTATTTATATCTTATAATAGAAATATTTACATTTTATTTCATTTTTAGTTTTATGTGTATGTTTTATAAATCGAAGTTTGTCCTTTTGTCCTTTTTCTTTGGCCATTGTGTTGTCTGTTCTTCTTCGATTTACGGATTCTGATTACCTCCTTGGTATCTTCAAACTCTTCTTATATTACAGACGTCAGGCTGGAAGTATTGCTTAGATTAAAATACTGTGATTATCTTTGTGAAATTAAACTCACAAGAAACGAACATACATGTCAAAATTGAAAGTTGTTATTAAAAATGTAGAGGTAAAATAAAGACGCGAGATAAAATCAGGGCACCGTGAGTATTTTATTGCTGTTTAGCGCGAAATGTTCAGCTACATCATGGCGAGAACAAGTTAATTTTCATTGAGATGATGATGAGGTCCGTTTTGTACTAAATCACTGAAACAACAGTCCGCGTATATACATGTCGCTCCACTGGGACACATTATTCTGATTCCGAGCCAACCAATCGTTGCTCTTTCTCCTTTATGCTGTGTGTTTAGTGGAGAAGCAACAAATACCAATTTCATAGTCTTTGGTTTGACCTGACCGGGAATCGAACCCATGATCTACCGCACTCCAGGCGAGCACGCTAACCATTACACCACCGATGCGGCAGTACAGGGTTCCGTTAGAAACGAAAATGAAGAAGACGTAATGTTAAATTTCCTTAGAGAAAACCAAGGAGTCATTCATTCATTCATTCATTCATTCATTCATTCAAATTGTCAAGGAAGAATATAAAACATTAATCATTTATCCTGAGATGGACTGGGCACATACAAAATAAGTACCAAATTCAGGAAAATTGGTTCATGTGACACCATGTATAGAATTGGAACAAACAACACACTGTGTTTAATGTTAAAATATACTTATGTTAGTCTTATACATGTATTATGAAAAGAAAGTTTAAATAGTCACGGTCAACAATACCACATATCTATAAAAAAAAAATTAAAAAAACATACAAACGAACATTCACATCTCACTTTAATTCACTAAGCACAACAAAAACGTGGAATCACAACACATACGGCTTTGGAAATTCAATAGCTGGCATCGGACAGTCGCACACATGTGACGGAATTATACCGGTTAATGACATCCCAAAACCTCTGCTCTTGTTAACAGAATCTCCAACGGCATAACATTATACAATTATTGACTTTTAATGAGGTCTACTCATGACCATACGGACCAGGCGACTGTTTCACTAAAGGTCGTAAGTCGTAAACGTAGACGTAAGTTTACTCTTAAGAGTTACGATCATTTCACTAATAGTTAGGATTTACGACTTACGATAAAAAGTGATCGCAAAGTTAAGAGTGGTGGAAGGTACTCGTAAGTCGTAAATCGTAAACCTATTTTTGAAGAGAAGAATTGCTATCTATATTTTTTTTAATATGAACATTAATCAAATGAAGCAATCAATAAATATTAGATGCACGCAACATTTTTTATATTTCGAGAGCCATAAAAAATCATTAAAACAGCTACACATTATTGTTTGTGTCAGTGTACTTTCTATCAGTTCTGCATTTACAATATCAACATATTTTATTAACGAGTGTATGTACCTAGATGAAATTTCAAGAAAACAATGACATCGGGTGCTCGGGTGCATGTACAAACAATGGTTCAAAAATAAAGTTAAGCACAAACAGAGGGCACATTACATTTCCGTGGATTTAGGGATTAACAGGTATCACTTTTGAACGGAGAAAGAGCATTACAATTGCCCGTAAAATATACCTGAGACTTTTTTTTTTACATTTGCTCGGATTACCTGTTATTTAGAATATATTTGATTTACTCATAACATTTTCTGCATTTTGCAGCACGACTGACGATGCAATATGGATTATTCGCCTCTTTGGTCAGCCTTTAAAATGAAAACAAAAAATATAAGAATAACATCTATACAAATATATGAAATATAAATTAAAAAAAAATAGTGGAACATACAGCATGTGGCCAAAAGTATTGCCACATGTAAAAAAAATCCTTATATAATCAACCAAAACAATATTTTTTCCAAAAATTATTGTGAAGTCATTTCTGGATAGATTTTAACAAATTTCACACCAATGCATTCAGAATTATCTATATTTGGATTGTTTATTTGCTCATTATGTTTATATGAGTGGTTTTTATTTATACATAATTTAAACAGGATTATTAATTTTTAGGATTTATTTTTAGTTGAAATATATAGGAAAATCAAAGTAAATTTTTATTTGTTATATTTAAATTATGTACAAATAAAAACCACTCATATAAACATAATGAGCAAATAAACAGTCAAAATATAGACAATTCTGAATGTTTTGGTGTACAATTTGTTAAAATCTATCCAGAAATGACTTCACAATAATTTTTGGAAAAAAGTTTGTTTTGGTTGATTATATAGTGATTTTTTTTACATGTGGCAATACTTTTGGCCACACACTGTTTGTGTACATGCATAAAAAAAACCCAATAATTTTGAAGGCAACAGATATTTTAGCAGTCCAAATGTTAAAATTCATTGGTAGTTTTTATAATCTACGAATATAAGTCAACAGTACATGTACATGTTAAGGTTTGATATTTTAAGATGTGTATTTTTGTTATTTTATGTGTTGATGAAACAT
Organism: Bathymodiolus septemdierum; assembly: GCA_963383655.1. NCBI lineage: Eukaryota > Metazoa > Mollusca > Bivalvia > Mytilida > Modiolidae > Bathymodiolus > Bathymodiolus septemdierum. The sequence continues at coordinate 48,788,083 of OY726529.1, read as the reverse complement.
ATTGTTTAATATGCAATGAAATGCACCGCAAACGGAATATCAGTGCAGAATGTGAATGTATTGCTAAATATATATGGTCACATTTTTGAAATTTCCCCTTACATATAGCATGAAATGTGTGAAAATATATTCCATAAACAAAATATCTTCTATAATTTCGGTAAATTTTTATACTTAACATTTTTTCCTGATAGGTTTGGTTTATTCATTTAAAAAATCACTTTGGAGTTTTATAATTATTTGAATATTAAAAATGTATTTAAACACATTTAAAATGTGATTATTAATGTAATCAGCTTTTGATTTGATTTTTTGGTGTTTTAACGCCACTTTCAGTAGTATTTCAGCTATATCGGCTGCGAGTCGAGTGCACCCTTTTTGTAATTTACAAAGCCGGGCGTGAATCCACTCCGTATTGGGGATAGGCTTGTACGAGTTGTTAGATCCAACGACCTAACTCATTGAGCCACCCGGGCCCCTAATCAGCTTTTGAGCTGTTGGGTTTATTATATATAAAATATATGATACAATATAATATCTTTTTACCTCCATTATAGGAGATGTTACTTGTCGCAAGTCGTAAGTCGTAACTCTTAAGCTTAGGACTAGTTTAGTGTTCACGCAACTAGTACTAATCTTAAGAGTTACGACTTGCGACAAGTAACATCTCCTATAATGGAGGTAAAAAGATATATTGTATCATATATTTTATATAAGATGATTGAGTTTAGGTGATTAACGCCACTTTCAGCAATATTTCAGCTATATCATGGCTACCAGTTTTAGTGGTGGAAGAAGCCGGAGAGAACCACCGACCACGGGCAAGCAACTGGTAAACTTTATCACTTGCGGTTGTGAGTCGAGTGCACCCTTTTTGTATATTTTATACATAAACCCAACAGCTCGGAAGCTGATTACATAAATAATCACATTTTAAATGTGTTTAAATACGTTTTTAATATTCAACTAATTATAAAACTCTAAAGTGATCTTTTAAATGAATAAACCAAAGCTATCAGGAAAAAAAATGTTAAGTGTAACATTTTACAGAAATTTGAGAAGAAATTTATTTTATGGAATATATTCTAACAAATTTCATACTATATGTTAGGAAAAATTTCAAAAATGTGACCATAGAATTGGCAATACATTCACATTGTGCACCGATATTCCGTTTGCGGCGCATTATAATACCTGCTTTCTTGTTTATGTTCGACGAAGGAGTATTTAGAAACAAGTTCTTCATCTTCTGCAATATGAATTCTATTAGATCTTCTCTTTTATTTTGCTTGTCCCTCACTCCAATTTTATCTATACTCTCACAGAGAACAGACATACAGATCGTCAACAGAATGAAAACGACCGACAAACTGAACGTAAACACGTAAATTTTGCCCATTATTGGGTCTGTCTCTTTAATGTCTGTAAACATGCTTTTGCCAAGAATACTTAAAAACAATGTTGATGAAGCATCAAAAATGTCTCCATACGACTTAACCTCCTTTCCAAAAAGTAGGTGTCCTAGTGTAGCGTAACACAGCGCGATATATATCAGTAAAACTCCAAACCAGAATAAATCCTTCATACAATGTTTAATAATTCTTATAAGGCGGCCAATAAGTTTGATGTACCCAAATATGCCTAAGAATTTAAGTGTTGAAATAAATACTAAAGTAGATAGCACAGTGTTATATATTGTATCCCACAATGCAATGTGGTAAAAATTAACGAATTGTTTTTTATCGGTATGAAACTTTTCCATAGATTTCGCTGCAATGATGTATCTGGTAGCATACATGCCAATACACTGCACACACATAATAATATCCAATAAATCCATCACATTCAAAGTACTTTCACAAAATTGTCTCCCTTGTTTGCTTATGACGTAAACAATATTACAAAAATTTTGAAAAATGAAGATTGCAAACGCAATCTCACAAAACAGTGTGTATATTCCTGTTGGTCCAAGGTGATGATAAACACGAAAGGGGTAAATAGAATAATATGTCAAAATACCTCCAGTTTCTGGGGTTTCAATTAAAAATAAATTAAAAATAAATTGTAAACGTGCAAATTGGTGAGTAAAGTGTGAACTCGAGGAAAACTGCTCGTGTGTTTTTATCAATCCATAGATAGTCAGACAGTTCGTTCAGAGTTCTGTTGGAGAAGTCAAAATTCACATTAAGTTCCTGAAAAACCAAAAAACTGTAGATATCTAATTTAGAAGAGTTTGAAGATACTAAAGGGGTAATCAGAATCCACATATCGAAGAAGAACAGACAACACAATGCCCAAAGAAAAAGTATAAAAGGACAAACAACGATCTTCAAAACATACACATAAAAACTAAAGATCGAATAACACGAACCCCACTAAAAACCTGGGGTGAACTCAGGTGCTCCGGAAGGGTAGGCAGTTCCTGCTCCACTAAAATTAAATGATTGGAAAACCAAATAATTCAAAAATCTTATGTTTCCATGGTGTTGTTTTCATATCTTTGACCTTTGTCTTCATATGTAGAAAACCTCTTATGTGAAAACTGTATCGACTCCATAATTATATCTGACTTTTCTCGTCCTTATCACAGAACGTTTTTCCACGAGTAGCACAATAGTGTAACTAGTGGAGCAGGAACGGCTCAACCTTCACGAGCGCCAGATATCATCTCCGGTTATAAGTGGGTAACGTTCGTGTTGCTCAATCGTTAGGTTCGTTGACTATTTCCGTTGTTGTCTTTTTCTAGTAACAATTGATTTGTCTCTCCTTCTTCGAGTTATGGCTTCTGATAACCGATATGACAATGTCAATCTATTACCCTAAGTTGTTTGCAGGAGTACTCGTGCCTTAGTTACGCTATATGTGTTTGTTTGTACTTAGTGATGTCTAACGCATATCGTGTTGTGTTTTTCCTTGTTTCCCTTCGTCTTGTGTTGTCAGTTTCTCTGGATTTTCTATTGCCCCTTCGGTATTCTCTAACGTTTATCTTAATATAATTAACACTATTAAATCTGCAAAATTGAAGTTAAGATCTGGTAAGGAAACACATTCAGTTCATACAGAACTGTCAGTATTTTATATTCACCTTCCTTAACACGCATCTGTCTTACTCTGGGAGGTCCAACTAGTATTAGCTCCCCACCTTTGATATATTGTCTTTGCTTCCTAGATAGTCTATGACCGCGAACATCTTCCTCTGGATAGAGTACAGGAAATACCATGGAACGTAGCCATTTAACATAATCCCTGATATAAATTATCTGTAATTAGAAATAAAATACAACACAGACTTGTTTTTACTGAAACTTGAATGACCAAAATAACTAGTGCAGAATTCGCAATAATGGGCATATAGTGTATTCTCTATCTGTGTTTTGGATTAATTTAGATTAAAAGTCAATTGCATTATATTCTGAAAGATGGAATGAAATAATTGGTTCAACTTCAAAAATAATTACCAACTTGGGTGTTAATATATTGTTTGAAGAATAGCCAAATCACACTTTATTGAAGAAGAAGAAAAAAAAAAAGAAAAAAACAACAAACACACGTTTTCGAGTTATTTCTCTTACGACGGGAAAAATGGTACCTGGTTTACGAAGAACAATGGAAAGGACAATTCATTTGAGTATTAATTTACTCATAATTTGCAGATACAATTTTAGAATAACATAAATGTATTGCAAATAAAGTATGTACAAGTTGGTACAACATTACAATTGTGAACAGTTTATGGAGAAAACTATACGATATTTTCATTGAATTTTGCATGAAAGGGGAATAAAGGGAAATAACTCCTGTGAAGCGTATTATTTTAGAATCATGGTCAGCAATGTGCAAATGGTTTGTGTTAGATTTCACATAAGAAGAGTTTGAACATAGTAAAGAGGTAATCAGAATCTAAAAATTGGAGGACAGACAACACAATGGCCAAAAGAAAAAGGACAAACAACGATCTACAAAACATTACACATAAAACGAGTAACACGAACCCCGCTAGAAACCAGGGGTAAATATGTTTACCTTGTTAAATGATACAAATGTTTTATTAGGTGCCGTCACCATCATGGTTTCTATATGTCTGTAAAGATTTTACGATCTGACATCTCTGTTGCTGTAACTAATACTAACAACAAGCCACATGAACATACAGGTAACAATCACCTGCTTCACACTTTTCGAAAATCGTAATTCTTTTTTACGTTGTAACCGAGCAACATCGAGTGTAGATTTGTCTAAAGGATCTTTACTGATTCTACAAATATTTCCTTCTGAAATGATAAATATAAACATCTGTTTTTTTTCCAACAAGAACAAATTATAAACATACCACTATCAACTGAAAACCAAACTATTCTAATCTCGAGCCACAAATACAAATCAGCTATATCAGTTTGCAGGAAAACATACCAAATATGAAAACGCAAATCTAAGTTTTACTCCCATTTGTTTTGTAGAGGGATTCATGTTTTTTATTTATGTAATTTGTAATTATTTACGTATAATGATGTCCAATGCAATTTCCATATAAGATTATATCCATGTCATTTAACAGTAACACGACGATTCTCACTGGTGAAGCAGTAATTGCTGACCCCGTACGAAGCGCCTGAGTTCACCTCAGTTTTTAGTGGGGTTCGTGTTGCTCAATCTTCAGTTTTCTGTGCATTGTTTTGCTGATCATTGTATGTCTTTTTGTTTTTGTCATTTTGTTGTCTGTCCTTCGATTTACGGCTATTGGTTGTCCTTTCAGTAGCTTCAAGCTATTCTTTTACAAAAGTACAGTAATAAATTCAAAGAAAAAATAAATAAGAGTCATCTGACCTCAATTCTATAGAATATATTATAAGGTAATTCGAAATGAAACTAGATTTAATTTTATATGTCGGTTTCTGTAGTTTTCTTTGCTTTGATTTTATTATTTTTTTATTTTTGGTGTTTTAACGTCACTTTCAACAATATTTCAGCTATATCATGGCGACCAGTTTTAGTGGTGGAGGAAGCTGGAGTACCCGGGGAGAACCACCGACACTGGGCAAGTAACTGGTAAACTTTATTACTTGCGGCTGCGAGTCGAGTGCACCCTTTTGTGTAGTTTACAAAGCTGGGAGCGAACCCACGCCGTATTGATGATAGGCTCATATGAGTAGTTAGATCCAACAACCTGACTCATTGAGCCACCCGCCCCCTTGCTTTGAAAGAGAATGAAAACCTAATACAAGTTTGAAGACACCAAAGTAGTAATCAGAAGCCGTAAATCGAAAGACAGACAATGCAATGGCAAAAAGAAAAAGTAGATAACACAGAAAGCTAAAGATCGAGCAACACGTAAGTTATCTTGGGAACCACTATCCATCATCATACCATATTTTATTTTTAAATAGAGGTTGTACTATATTTGAAATGTTTGACATCATTGATAGGGTGTTTGTCAACCAATTGTACAAAACCATCAATAACAATGGAACTCTGTAATTTCTTCACATTCAGTGACATTGAGCATACACAATGCGTAAATGACATCGGTTCCAATTCTTACATACGGGTACACTTTTGTGCAAGGCAGGCAGTCAGTCTAGATCAAATTGATGATCAAACCGAATATAGTCGCACTCGTAGCACAGTATGAAAAAAAAGTATGTAAACTACCGTTTGAGATACTGCAGAGTATACATTATTCTCCTGCTACCGGATGAAGATCGTCATTGCATAACAGCAAATCATTTGAAATAATTCCATTGTCTTACAGGATATGTTTCCGTCTTCTACTTTACAGTTTTTCAATATGGTGTATGCATTGTGACTTGTTGTGGTAAAGGTTTTTGTTTGTCTCAGTAGTGCAGCAGACACGGCTGACGGGAGCACAATCTACAACAACGATGAGAAACAACTGATACTCTAGTACTTGTACGCATATTAGGGATCTACATATCAATGGTCAAAATATGTTAATCGGTTTGTGATGTTGTGATGTTGTGGCTGGTTATATTCTCGAACATAACTGATAAAGTATTATTTTCTGTATGCTTACACGCTCAATCCTGGATGGCGGTGTAACTACTTTATTATAACATACAACCTGCATGATCTACTAAAAGTTCATATTTTCCACTTAAGGTGGTGTAGAACATTATCCGACTATTTACGCTCTTGAATTTTGAGCATTTAGAGTAATAAAGTGAAATAAAAACATTTCACATTGTCAGAGCAGTTCCAAAACCCTACTAAAAATAACTGATAGAAAGAGGCAACATCGATAACCCTAACACACATATACATGACATTGTGTGAAATCATTATAATCTGCGATACATATCACCAAACGTGTACTTGTCTTAAGTCAATACCTTTCCCTCTTCATTTTGTGTAAGTTTAAATGATGAACGAGATGAGGGTATTCATTCACCGTGTTCGTGTTATTTAACAGTAACATGACCGGTGCTACTAGTGGACCTGCTCTATCTCTTTAGTTTAAAAATATTTTATTTGCCATTTAAATAAACAAAATGGATAAGACACAAGTTAAACAAACTTATGAAGTCTTCTCCAATTACAATTTGTTGCATATCTATCTCTTCCAGGACACATGAGTTCACTCCCATCCATTTTGCAAGGGGTCCATGTTGCTCAATCTGTAGTTTTACGTCTAGTGTTTTGTAGACCAATGCCTTTCGTGTCCTCTTTTTTCTTTTGACCATTGTATTATCTGTCTTTCGCTTTACAACTTCTGATTACCCTTTTGCTTTCTTCAAACTGTTCATTCTCTTTCAAAATATATACAAGTAAAACAATAAACATGTAAATTGAATCTCAGTTCATTTCGAATGTGCTTATTTTCTCTGGTATGTATGATATTAACACTAACAAGGGCAACGCAAAGCGTGGCATATCCCCTCGCCTAATAATTTCGACATGAACCCCTTGAAAATCAATAGGGTTCCAGATTCTCTTAAGGACTAAGTATGTACCAAGTTTGGTCAAAATCCATTGAAGGATGTTGATTCTAGAGTGTTCACAAGGATATTACGGAAGGACGGACGGTAGCGTTACTATATATATAAAATATGCAGAACTACAATAAATTGTGCTAGCCCAAGATGATTATCTATATATTTACCATCACTGAATTCTTACCTTAACAGGATCTAAAAGACACGTGGAACTCACAAAGGACATGAAGAATTTAGACAGCCATAATTCAGATTTTTTCTTGCCCCATTCCACACTATATAAGATCAAAAAGAATGAACAAGAAATCATTCCTCCTACACTAATAAACCAGACGACATATTTACTCCAGAAAGGTAATATTTTATCTGTCTTTTGCCGACCGTGATCTTCCTGGGTACCTTCTTCCATCTGTTTATCTGTCATTGCATCATTTCTATTTATACATTTTGACGGGGATGTGTTGTGTATCAATTGTTTATCCTTACTCTTCTTAAATATTGCACCCACTAGAACAGTCGGAGGAGTTGAAATCAGAGCACACATTAAGGCAACATAAATATCACAAAGAGAAAATACGAATGGCCCAATTCGTACATTAGATTTTGCATTCACATATTTGTCTTCTGGTCGAAAATACATTGCATTTCCAATCATGGTCAGGAATAAGAATAAAAAGCCACATCCAACACGTTGACATCGTGTAAAAGTACTGATATATGGCCTAAAGAAGATGGAGACCCACATGTGATTCTCTGCTACGCTTTCCATGGTTTTAAGGTAAAACAGGTGTGAGAATGTCGTTATTTGTTCCTTCTCACTGACAGGTAATACATGTTGAATTGTATCTTCCTTGGAGTCTAATGATAACCATTTACCACACATAAAAACAAACCTATATAAAAGACCGTAAAATAAAAACGTATAAAGACGTGCTTCTTGAATATCCTTCATTAGGTACACTCAAAATCAAAACATTGGAAATTCAAAAAATCTAAAAAAAAATATATACAAATCTAATAAAAATAAAATATGTTCTCTTTATTATATTTAAGGGGGTACCATACACTACAGTGAGATAACTCTTTAAAATCAGTTGAACGTTTTGATCATATGATGTTTGTATGCAGATTTCAAGCATCTCGGTGATCAAAACCACAGAGAGAAGAGCTGCTATGTGGCTAATGAATTTATAGCTCTGAGTCTGTTGGTTGGAATTTGCTAAAATTTTGATATTTATTACAGTGGATATATTCAAACACACTGCCAAAAAAAATAAGAAAATTAAACTTGTAGATCAAATTTTACCTGAAGTGTATGGTACCACCTGAATTTTATTTTCTTTCGAGTCTAGTGATAACTATTTACCCTCCAGTGGTGCAATTTGAGACACTAAGATGCATTGACTACATACATTTATGCTTTATACAGTCACCAATAGAATACCACTCTTTGCTATAACGTAAATATTTTCTTTCGACTATTTTTGATGTTTTGGTCATCCTGCTACAAGGGGCTGTCGTGGTCGTAACCGTATTGTAGATAGATTTACAACTACATGGTTCATCAGTGCCTATCACCACTAAAGTTGTGACGAGGTGTACTCAATACAATCATTTGCATTAAAGGTAGTCAGAGACTTGCGACAATCAACAAAACTAACCGCCACTGAAATATTGTTGAAAGTGGCGTTAAGCACCACAACCCTAGCCCAACCCCATTCTGCTACCAGTAAAATACGACATTTCTGCACTCTCAATAGTAAAATTTCCAAATTTTGATAATCGAGAGTGGAGAAATATGGTAGTCAACTCTCAGCAGAAGGAGAACCTCTATGTTACACTTGTCATAATATTTACAAATAGTAAATACCTATCTTTTTGAAGAAGGTCCTCGACATCAACACGATCTAGATACCATGACGACGAACCTCCTTTTCCTGAGTTGTCATGCCATATCCGTAAACAATATAAACGCCCAAGTGAGCAAGGTGTTGTTAGCAAAAATGTCATTCTACTTGCTATTGGCAAAAACTAAACCATAATTGATAATTATAATATTGCATAGTATATACACTGTCCTTTACTGGTCTTTTATGTGTCTAAGTTAATAATAAAATTTGTTCACGCCACGATATAGGTGAAATATTGCTAATGTTGGTGTTAAACATCAATCAATTAATCAATTAACCAACGTTGAAAGACGATCGCGTTGATAGCAAAGAACATTTTAAGAATTGTTTGAAAATACCAAAGGCGTAATCAGAAGTCTGTAATCAAAGAAGGACAAACAATGCAATGGACAAAAGAAAAACGACAAACGGACAAACAATGATCTACAAAACACTAAACAGAAAACAAAAGATTGAGAAACACGAACTGACTAAAAGCCAATGGTTGACTTAGTGCTCTGGAAGGATTGACAGTTCCTGCTCTACTAGTGGCACCCGCCGTGTTACTCTGGTTACAAAATCGGTAATAAGCTTAATGTAGGTTGTGTGGTGTATACCAAGATTTACACATTAAAAACGATTTTCGTGCTGTCCCGACAGTACACGATGTATGCCAATGGTGAAGCAGGACAATGTTGGTTACGTTCTATCTTTTCGTTTGTACTGTTGTTGTTTTTTTTTTGTATCCTGATCGTCTCTTTAGTGGAATTTCCATTAGAATATCTTTGCGTTGGGCGCTGGTTTAGAAATTTGCGCCAGACGGCCATATCTATTTCATCGGTGGTATAATGGTTAACGTGCTCGGTGCGAGCGATGTAGGTCGTGGGTTGAAGCCTGGTCGAGTCAACGCACAGACTATTGGTATTTGTATTTACTCTGCTAGCAATGTGGCATTAAGGTAAAAGAAGCACAAGACGGAAGACATATTATTTCAGTTATTTTATATAGCATAATATACGGTCTGACCTCTTGTTTACATTAAAGAAACAAAAGAGGAAATCTTGGGATCCCATTAACATGTTAAGCCTAGCCACATTTTTGTGCCTGTTCCAAGTTAGAATCTGGATTTCCAACATCATATGTCGTGGTCTCTTTTGTGTTCTGTGAGTTCAGTTAAGAGATGATTGTTCGTTTTGTTGATATTTATGGAATTGATGAGCATCGCTGTATAAACTCTATTTTCATAAATGTATTAGGACATAAATATTGTCTAAAGATTCAACGGAAACAACATTATATTGCTGGAACAAAATAATGAGATCGGCAAAGATCAAACATTTGATTATTTACGTTTTACTACATTTTCAACAATAGCTCAGTTAATCGTTGTGGTCCGCGGAGTACGGAATTCGTAGTAGGTGTTTTTGTACCACTGAAAAGACCATAAACCAACCGAAAGTCACTAAGTTAAAGCATTAGAATGTATCGAGTACACGCCGCATTATCAATTTCAAGTGGTAAGATTCCCAGATATCTACTCATGGCCGGGAGATTCACCGATGAGTTCGTTATAACTGTTCGGCTTTCTTCCCATATTAATTCTGGAAATCAAGATAACGGTAAAGAGTTGTTGAATAAAACGTATGTATAGTACGTAGTGTTCGCTGCGCGTTCCTGAAATAGCCTTCATCAGATACGCTCAAAATCAAAAGATTGGAAAGCTATAGAATTTGAAAGTATTTGGGAGCAAAATACCCAAAGGGCCTAAACAGGATAACCAAGACCTGCTAAGGTCACATATTTCTGAGGAAGGAGAACCTTAGCTTTAAAAACAATGACATTTTTTACTAACTGTAAATTGCAATAATAAATATATCTAATAAACCATGCAAGTGCCTAAACAAGGATTACTGGGTGGATGATACCATCTGGAACTAATAGTTTACCAGCAGAGGTATCGACTTAGTGACAGTGACAATTTACACCAATAACCCAAAACGACATTATACCGAGTACAATCGGCCACGCATGAGGAGTCGAACAAGCCTTAGCAAAGATAGGCACAAATTGCATAGGTAGATGTAAAAGTTAACAAACATATGAAATATAATGCAAAAATATATGGTACCAATTCATCGTCTGTTGTTAAAGCACGTACTCCCGTATCATATTCTTCACCATAAATCGTTATTCCTATCCTTGATTTCGTGCCAGCTCCAGGACGGAATCCGGTGTATGTTGTTACCAGATACAAATATTTGTCATCCCTTGAATTTTCTTTAAGAGCTATTGTCTGCCACTATAAATAGGGTAAATAGGAAAGAAAGTGAATAACTTATTAAAGATAGGCAACACCAATCACACCCTCATTTTTGTATCTTTATTTGATTAAATCGACTTGCTATGTAATAATTGGTGAGGCCAAATTACAGCAATACAAGTACATATAGGCGTTTTCTATTCAGTAACAGGAAATGAAAATTGAAAAAATGTATACATATGAAATAATCATCATTTTCTTTTCTTTCAAGGATACAAACATGTGTTTGACATGTAGCATTTGCCATTTAAGCAAGCTCTTGTGGATGTCATATTCACACCAACCGTACCGGCGGTATAATGGTTAGCGTACTTGCCTCGAGTGCGGTCAGGTCAAATTGGCGCATGTTTTTGCTCCGTTAAGCACACAGTATTAAGGAAAAAGAGCAAAGACTGGTTGGTCCGGAATCAGGATAATGAATCCGAGTGGAGAAACATGTATACCGCGAACGGTTGTTTCAGTGAGCTAGCACTATACACATCTAACAAAGCGTGTTGGTCTAGTAAAAAAAAGCGGACATCATCATCATCTCATCCAATGCAACTTGCTCGCGCCATGAAATAGCTGCAATATTGTTCATAAGGCGCTAAACAATAAACATTCACTCTCTCGCTCAAAATCAAAACCTGTTATATTCTTTAACTGTCCCTTACTTTGCATATGACAACATATATTTACCTTAAAGAAATCCTTATTATCTTGCCATCGTGCCCAAATTAAGAGAAACACAAATACCACATGTGTCGCAATGACAGTTCCTAGAATAACTGATTGGTTCTGAATATCAAATCGTAGAAATACAGAAGAAAATTCGATACTGTTAGGTGGTACGTAAAATGTATTTCCGAACGCACCGCTGAAAGTTGGTCGACATGTACATTCTAGAATTCCATCTATACCAACACAATTTGTCTAAAATAATAGTATTTTCATAGTTTGAAATAAATTTAACTTTGATTATTGCGGTTGCAATTTGAATATATTTATTAAATAATTAATGGAAACCATAGTTTGGAAGTAGTTTGATCAAGAACTATATAATTTCGAAAAATTTCATGATAGGGATATATGCAACGAAAATAATGTTACCCATATTAAACCGACATGCAAACTATGAATCATTCCGATTCTAATAGGAAAAATATAATATTTTAATTAAGAGGAAGGTAGTTTTCTAGTATATCTTCTGACATAGAAATCCTTTGCCCATCATCAAATCCCCGAACCACAATTGCACGGCTTACTAGCTGGCTACTACGAACATTTTGCAATGCTCCTTTTATAATAAAGTAAAAAAAAGATTAAGTACGTATCTTATCACGAAATGTACATTTCTGTATTAAACTTCCCAAGTACTAGCAGTGCTCGAAAAGTTCAATGTGATGAAAGAGAGAGAAAAAAAAACCAATTTCAAATGACAAGTTAAATTTTCAGAATAATAGAACTCTATTTGCTTTTGTTTATATTGAATCTACCTTGCAGTGATAATGCTCCCAATTCTGTTTCCTATCGTTCCATTCTTTGCATGATGATGTATAAATATGAAGATGGTATGGCATTAGTTCGGCTGTTGATATATTGTAGGAATCATTGAAGTATATGCCCTCTGTTGGTTTCCATATCAACCCGGGGAATCCTAAAATGTTATATATAGAATATGCATGTTGGATTATAGTAATTATGTATATTCAACGCGACTATTAGTTATAGTATATCGGTTAAACTATTTCTCGGGGGAAACCAGAGTACCAAAAGGTAAACACCTACAGGGGGAAAATATCGAATACACTTCGCCATGGGAATGTCTAGAACTCGAATGCCCATTTGATCACTTGCTCAGCTCACAAAGACTTAAACATAAATTATATGGCTGTCCAATCTTTTGACTATAAGCAAAACGGATTAATGTTATTCCGGAAACGCGTCGTGTACACTAAGTTCAATATCTACGTTTTTATTAGTTGGTTATATGAACTAACTGTCTACGTTTTTATTAGTTGGTTATATGAACTAACTGTCTACGTTTTTATTAGTTGGTTATATGAACTAACTGTCTACGTTTTTATTAGTTGGTTATATGAACTAACTGTCTACGTTTTTATTAGTTGGTTATATGAACTAACTGTCTACGTTTTTATTAGTTGGTTATATGAACTAACTGTCTACGTTTTTACTAGTTGGTTATATGAACGAACTGTCTACGTTTTTATTAGTTGGTTATATGAACTAACTGTCTACGTTTTTATTAGTTGGTTATATGAACTAACTGTCTACGTTTTTATTAGTTGGTTATATGAACTAACTGTCTACGTTTTTATTAGTTGGTTATATGAACTAACTGTCTACGTTTTTACTAGTTGGTTATATGAACTAACTGTCTACGTTTTTACTAGTTGGTTATATGAACTAACTGTCTACGTTTTAATTAGTTGGTTATATGAACTAACTGTCTACATTTTTATTAGTTGGTTATATGAACTAACTGTCTACGTTTTTATTAATTGGTTATATGAACTAACTGTCTACGTTTTTATTAGTTGGTTATATGAACTAACTGTCTACGTTTTTATTAATTGGCTATATGAACTAACTGTCTACGTTTTTATTAGTTGGTTATATGAACTAACTGTCTACCTTTTCATTAGTTGGTTATATGAACTAACTGTCTACGTTTTTATTAGTTGGTTATATGAACTAACTGTCTACGTTTTTATTAGTTGGTTATATGAACTAACTGTCTACGTTTTTATTAGTTGGTTATATGAACTAACTGTCTACGTTTTTATTAGTTGGTTATATGAACTAACTGTCTACGTTTTTACTAGTTGGTTATATGAACTAACTGTCTACGTTTTTACTAGTTGGTTATATGAACTAACTGTCTACGTTTTAATTAGTTGGTTATATGAACTAACTGTCTACATTTTTATTAGTTGGTTATATGAACTAACTGTCTACGTTTTTATTAATTGGTTATATGAACTAACTGTCTACGTTTTTATTAGTTGGTTATATGAACTAACTGTCTACGTTTTTATTAGTTGGTTATATGAACTAACTGTCTACGTTTTTATTAGTTGGTTATATGAACTAACTGTCTACGTTTTTACTAGTTGGTTATATGAACTAACTGTCTACGTTTTTACTAGTTGGTTATATGAACTAACTGTCTACGTTTTTATTAGTTGGTTATATGAACTAACTGTCTACGTTTTTATTAGTTGGTTATATGAACTAACTGTCTACGTTTTTATTAGTTGGTTATATGAACTAACTGTCTACGTTTTTATTAGTTGGTTATATGAACTAACTGTCTACGTTTTTACTAGTTGGTTATATGAACTAACTGTCTACGTTTTTATTAGTTGGTTATATGAACTAACTGTCTACGTTTTTACTAGTTGGTTATATGAACTAACTGTCTACGTTTTTATTAGTTGGTTATATGAACTAACTGTCTACGTTTTTACTAGTTGGTTATATGAACTAACTGTCTACGTTTTTACTAGTTGGTTATATGAACTAACTGTCTACGTTTTAATTAGTTGGTTATATGAACTAACTGTCTACATTTTTATTAGTTGGTTATATGAACTAACTGTCTACGTTTTTATTAGTTGGTTATATGAACTAACTGTCTACGTTTTTACTAGTTGGTTATATGAACTAACTGTCTACGTTTTTACTAGTTGGTTATATGAACTAACTGTCTACGTTTTTATTAGTTGGTTATATGAACTAACTGTCTACCTTTTCATTAGTTGGTTATATGAACTAACTGTCTACGTTTTTATTAGTTGGTTATATGAACTAACTGTCTACGTTTTTATTAGTTGGTTATATGAACTAACTGTCTACGTTTTTATTAGTTGGTTATATGAACTAACTGTCTACGTTTTTACTAGTTGGTTATATGAACTAACTGTCTACGTTTTTACTAGTTGGTTATATGAACTAACTGTCTACGTTTTTATTAGTTGGTTATATGAACTAACTGTCTACCTTTTCATTAGTTGGTTATATGAACTAACTGTCTACGTTTTTACTAGTTGGTTATATGAACTAACTGTCTACGTTTTTATTAGTTGGTTATATGAACTAACTGTCTACGTTTTTATTAGTTGGTTATATGAACTAACTGTCTACGTTTTTATTAGTTGGTTATATGAACTAACTGTCTACGTTTTTATTAGTTGGTTATATGAACTAACTGTCTACGTTTTTACTAGTTGGTTATATGAACTAACTGTCTACGTTTTTACTAGTTGGTTATATGAACTAACTGTCTACGTTTTAATTAGTTGGTTATATGAACTAACTGTCTACATTTTTATTAGTTGGTTATATGAACTAACTGTCTACGTTTTTATTAGTTGGTTATATGAACTAACTGTCTACGTTTTTATTAGTTGGTTATATGAACTAACTGTCTACGTTTTTATTAGTTGGTTATATGAACTAACTGTCTACGTTTTTATTAGTTGGTTATATGAACTAACTGTCTACGTTTTTACTAGTTGGTTATATGAACTAACTGTCTACGTTTTTACTAGTTGGTTATATGAACTAACTGTCTACGTTTTAATTAGTTGGTTATATGAACTAACTGTCTACATTTTTATTAGTTGGTTATATGAACTAACTGTCTACGTTTTAATTAATTGGTTATATGAACTAACTGTCTACGTTTTTATTAGTTGGTTATATGAACTAACTGTCTACGTTTTTATTAGTTGGTTATATGAACTAACTGTCTACGTTTTTATTAGTTGGTTATATGAACTAACTGTCTACGTTTTTATTAGTTGGTTATATGAACTAACTGTCTACGTTTTTACTAGTTGGTTATATGAACTAACTGTCTACGTTTTTACTAGTTGGTTATATGAACTAACTGTCTACGTTTTTACTAGTTGGTTATATGAACTAACTGTCTACGTTTTAATTAGTTGGTTATATGAACTAACTGTCTACATTTTTATTAGTTGGTTATATGAACTAACTGTCTACGTTTTTATTAATTGGTTATATGAACTAACTGTCTACGTTTTTATTAGTTGGTTATATGAACTAACTGTCTACGTTTTTATTAGTTGGTTATATGAACTAACTGTCTATGTTTTTATTAGTTGGTTATATGAACTAACTGTCTACGTTTTTATTAATTGGTTATATGAACTAACTGTCTACGTTTTTATTAATTGGCTATATGAACTAACTGTCTACGTTTTTATTAGTTGGTTATATGAACTAACTGTCTACGTTTTTACTAGTTGGTTATATGAACTAACTGTCTACGTTTTTATTAGTTGGTTATATGAACTAACTGTCTACGTTTTTATTAGTTGGTTATATGAACTAACTGTCTACGTTTTTACTAGTTGGTTATATGAACTAACTGTCTACGTTTTTACTAGTTGGTTATATGAACTAACTGTCTACGTTTTTATTAGTTGGTTATATGAACTAACTGTCTACGTTTTTATTAGTTGGTTATATGAACTAACTGTCTACGTTTTAATTAGTTGGTTATATGAACTAACTGTCTACGTTTTTATTAGTTGGTTATATGAATTAACTGTCTACGTTTTTATTAGCTGGTTATATGAACTAACTGTCTACGTTTTTACTAGTTGGTTATATGAACTAACTGTCTACGTTTTGATTAGTTGGTTATATGAACTAACTGTCTACGTTTTTATTAGTTGGTTATATGAACTAACTGTCTACGTTTTTATTAGTTGGTTATATGAACTAATTGCATAGTCAGAGAGGAGAACATAAGCATTGATTATAATTGGAGTCTTAAAATTTCACTAATAAATATCCTCCACAAATTAAACTGGTCATCACCATATAACTGAATAATATAGTTGAAAGTGACGTTAAACACCATAACACTAAACCACTAATAAATATATCAAATAAACCTTTCTCGTAGAACAAGTCAATAATATAAGTTTCTCCAGTCTGGAAAAATCTGTAATCCTCTAGAGGATTAAAATGTCTCGTGCCTTTCCCCGCATTAATTTCAAATTTTGAAATAAAGTTCGTGTTAAATAATGGGAGAAACAAATTCTCCTTCAGATGCCCATGTGGGTTACGATATTTCTCCACTCTCGAGAGTTAAATTAAAATTCTTAACCACTCGCCTGACGGCTTGTGGTTACAATTTTAAATTTAACTCTCTTGAGTGGAGAAATATCGTAACCCACGGGCAACTGAAGGAGAATCTATATATATATATACACTTATACCTCGCTTTGTGCTGTGATGGATATCAAGATGCTTTACACCAATCGTTGTAAATATATTTGATGGAAAGCAGGTTTTCCAATTATTGGACGACGTGATTATTTTCTTATCGTCATAGTCTAAATGGGTTGGTGGTTCCATCTCTTTCAGATAAACAACAAACGAATCGATGTATTCTTGGTTAATTGGGTGCACAAAGACGCAAACATTATCGTTAAGAGCACGATAATAGAAGGAATGGTATGACAGCATGGAAGCGTCTTCTTCTTAATAAACTAGTACACAAATTTTGGAGACAAATGGTTTCAGACGATATTTGATTATTATGATGTCTGTAGCAATCTCGATTTGGTCTTCATTCTTTAATTGTAGTTTATAGACCTCTGACGTGATCAGAACAGAATTAATATGACCTGATATATAAGGGTTCTGTGGAAAAGCAGCCACCTGTGAAAATTAAATGAATAAATAAATGTAGCTTAATTATTCGCATACGATTTCTTTGAAATTTGAATAATAAGTAGGCAAACGAAGTAAATCATTTCATTGACTATGCTTATTATTACAAGTACCTAAATATAGATGTAAGATTGGGAATCAGTGTTAGAGAAGAATAGCTCCGCATTAACTTATATCAATAAAATCTACACACATAAATGTTGTTCTTGAAATTAATTAAATATATCAAATGTGTGGTTAATAACGGTTAGAAAATACCGAAGGGGCAATCACAAATGGACAAAACGAAGAAAAACGAAACAAAAACACAACACAATATGTGTTCTGTCCATGGATAGACATGTCGCTACACTAAAACACATTATGTGGATTTCGAGTCAACTAGTCTTTGTTCTTACTCTTTTATGCTGCGTGCGCAGCGGATAAACAACACATACCAATTTTATAGTTTTTGGTTTGACTCGACCGCAGCTCAAGCCCACGTTCTACAGCACTCGGTATAGGCACACTAACAAGTACACCACCGATTCAGTTGATTATGGATGAGGTATTACACAGGTGCAATAAATCATTATTCACGACACATTATTTTGTAAGAAAGCAATAAATGTAATATTTGTTTTATCTTACCCCTAATAGAACTGTTTTGTTAAGCTGTTGCTTTGAGGGATCAATATGTATAGTAATAGTCGTTCCATTTAACCATGTATTAACTGCCTTCACCGCTTCTCTTAATGGCCCCTTTGCCATGTACAAGTTGATATTGGGCCTCTCACGTATAATAGTACATCCTGTACACGTCCACTTTAGGTAATGGTTCACCAGTGATTTTATAACACGGTTTTTTCCATTTGATGTAATGGATGCCTGTTAATTAAATTAGTATAGCATACATAAATGTATGTAATGAAAGCATGTCTATTCCTCATTCGTGACTAATCACCGGGTTTGTAACAAGAGTAACACGACGGGTGCTACAATTGGAGCAGGAACTGCTTACCCTTCCGGAACACATCAGTTCACCCCTGGTTTTTAGTGGAGTTCGTGTTGCTCGATGTTTAGATTTTTATATAATGTTTTGTAGATCGTTGTTTGTCCTTTCGTCCTTTTTCTTTTCTGCATTGTGCTGTCTTTCCTTCTGATTACCCCTTTCGTATCTTCAAACTTTTCCAATACAATCACACAATTTTAGATTATATAATCACATATATGTGTACGTCATGTATGCATGAGATATGAAAAAAATGTATACATAATGGAATGTTTCAATTATTCATGTCATCTATTTCAAAGTTGAAATATAAATATATTATTTGTTTTATTTTGTATTGAATAAAATAGTAATACATGTCAATTGACGACCTTGACAACATTACAAAGTTATCAATAATAATTCTAAACCATAGAAATAGAAATATAAATACTTTATTAAGCCAATTAAGGACCCTTGCGGGTTTATAATTTGATACAATGATTCCCATATATAATGAAGATGAAAACCACCATTTCTTACAATGTCCTGTTTTTCTTTATATTTAGCCCATGCAATCTGTGACCTCATTGTATACAATCCAACCAACTCATCCTGGGTTATATCAGCACATTCCATCAAGTTATACTGACTCCTAGGGTGTTTCTTGAATATTGGAGTATGCGCCGTGAAATAGCAGTATTTGTAGACATAATAGCCAGACCCATTTCTGGAAAGTTGTCCGTTAAAGTAGCACCAATTATTCCTGATACCAAAGATAGAAGGGCTGAAAATCAGAAAAAAATAAAATGAACTGGAATTTAAAAAAAATCGTGTATAACCATAAAACTATTTTAATCCCTCCACTCTTTTTCAGTACATATATCAAGCCAGGAAAGTGAGCGGCCGTACATTTGTGTGTTAGAAGTATCAATTCTGCCTTTTTCTAAGATTTTTTTATTGAAGTTTAGAAATGTTCCGGCAATGTGGTATTTATTAGTTTTCATTTCACATACTAGATGATTAAAAAGATACAACTTTCAAATAAATTTTCCACATTTTTTAATTAACCCATATCTTGTTCAATCTACTGCCACTAGCCCTTAAAACCGTGAAAATCATTTATAATCATTTTCGTCATTCATCAATCTGATTAAATTCGCGTATTTCTTTTGATCCCCTTTACTGATGGGTACGGCATGAGAGAAACCCCATTAAGGGTAACATGTGTGTGACTCTATGGCCGTCCAATGACCACGGTCCATCGTTTGGAGATCCAATTATTGATAGAAGAGGGTTAGGATTTCATTAAGCAGTTTAATCTCAACACAGTGGTGAGCATATGTCATGTCTTTTTGTGTATTCAATGATATGAAATATGAGGTGAGAGGTGGTTGCGTTTGTTGATATTGGTGGAATTGTTAACCATCATCACTGTTTAAACTTTCTTTTCATAAGATGAAACACTTATTATGTTTCAGTACTGGCTACAATTAGCTCTGGCTTTTAATAAAACATGACTGTTGTGTGTACATGTATGATAAAATGCCAATCATCATATATAACTGTGTAGCCAGTGGTCTTGTGAGATGTGATTGTTCGTTTTGTTGATATTAGTGGAATTGTTGAATATCATTGATTAATCCTTCATTTCATAATGAACAAAAAAACTTCTGAAACATACATTATTCTAATCACATGTTTGTATTCATTATCGTAGCACACAACCACATGGCGTAATGATTAGCGTACTCGTCTCGAGTGTGGTAGATCGTGGATTCTATGCAATTGGTATTTGTAGCTTCTCCGCTAAGCACGCATCATTCAGGAGAAAGAACAAAGACTGGTTGGCTCAGCATCAGGATAATGTGTCCGAGTAAGACGACATGTCTATACACGGACTGTTGTTTCAGTAAGCTAGCATTAGAAAAATCCAACTAAGCGTGTTGGTCTAGTACAAAGTGGACCTCATCTTCATCTCATTGAAAATTAACTTGTTCTCGCCATGACATAGCTGAAAAATTGCTTCGTTGCCGTTTAACAACAATTACTCACTCACTCGTAACATACATATTAATGCAGGGATAAATTGCACCGGAAGTGAAACACTACTTCATTACACTTACCTGATTTTGAAGATTCAAATCTTGGATCAAAACTATCAAAGACTGGTTCCGATATGGTTGTCATATTACTAAATATCGCCAATAAAATTTCCATTACATTATATGCCGATGTCTACAATATATATATTTAGAAAATATTCATGGAGGTTATAGCATTAACATGGATAACATTATGTTCTAATACCTTTATCTCGAGTAGATTTGAATGAAATGTATGTTGGAGAAAAATAAAATGTCACATAAATTATATATTGCTTCCATGGATAATTTAAATTCTAACTTATCATTTTGGCACAAGACAGAATGGAAAATGCATCTAGGCAATCCAATAACATAATTCACCGACATTCATCTATGGTATTGTATTTTTTCTTCATTATAGACAAATACAAAGACTTGTAATCACTATAATGACATTTTCAAATGTTATGGCATTTTTATTTTTGAGGATAAAACAAGTAAAATGCTGAAAAATGTCAAAGTTCATATCATATTTATCTTTAAAAACTTGAACATTTAATGTATGTACCACCATTCTCCATGAATACCAGAAATCATTCGAAAATGATAAGCACAATTTCCCGGAAATACGCCTGTGCGAAACATAATATATCTATAATTTTATGAAGGATTATTATATAGAGGACGTTATAATACGGAATGTCTGACTGCAATGTAGAAGCTTATGACAACTGTGGATACCAAAGGGGTAATCGGAAGCAGTATACCAATGCAATTGTCAACACACAAAAACAAACAAGGCAAAAATGGACGACAAAACAGTACAAAGATTGAGTAACACCAATTCCACTAAAACCGGGGGTAATATCAGGTGCTCCGGTAGGATAGGCATTGGCACCTATAACGAATATTGTGATATTATGTAGAATAACGTCACGCAAAATTAAAAAAATAAAATAAAAAAATAATCGCTTGATTTAATAATGTCTCATAGGGGAGGGTTGGTCCATAGCAATAGTTTAACTACTGTCACTTTTGAATAATTTTAGTTGAAGCATATCTTATTGTTCAGACATAAGTTTATATTGAAGTGCCTGTACCAAGCCTGGAAAGTCAGCAGTAATGTATTTATGTTTTAGGGATATTAATTTTACATTTCATAGTATAAATACTTACAATAACTTTGCTACTAAGTGCATTGTTGTTAGTCATTACATTGACGAACGCACAACTCCCCATTTCTACTTTAAATAAATTTGATGGCATCTTTCCCACATTGTCCTCCATGATGTCAGTCAAGTCTTCCATAACCTACAAAATATCATACTTAATTCGGGAGGGTGATATTTGGAGATGATTGATACAATATGCTGTACGGAATAGACGGGTGCCACTGATGTAGCAGGAACTGCTTACCCTTCCGGTGCACCTTAGTTCACCCCTTGCTTTTAGTGGGGTTCATGTTACTCGATCTCTAGTTTTATGTGTAATGTTTTATAGATCGTTGTTTGTCATTTTGTACTTTTTCTTTTGGCCATTGTGTTGTCTGTTCTTCCTCGATTTACGGATTTTTATTACACCTTTGGTATCTTCAAACTCTTCTTTCAACAATATTTAAGTTGAACGTTGCGTTACACACCACAAAACAAACAAACAAATCAATGAGATGGTACAGTGGAGGGTGAAAACAATAACAAGGCAATGGCGAGTGAGAAGTGATTGTTCGCTTTGTTGATATTGAAAGAAAAAAACAACATTATACTGTGTTATTTTTGAATATATTTCCTTGATCGGACCAATGTCAATACATAACAATACCATTATTTATTGATTTCTAGCCTTTACTTACCTAAAGTACGGATATTTATAGTCATTATGTAATAAATGACTATTTAGCATATCCTTTCATTTACTTTAAAATGTGTAGGAAAACAGCAGATGATTAAAAGAAACTTATAGATCTATTGAGCTACCAATAATAAAGATAGATAGTTTCACTAACAGAATATATTTCGGATCATCAGACCATTTAGCCCCGCCACTTTCTATGAAGTTCATTACTCACCAAGCAATGAAAGTGAATGGTCATGTATATGTGTGGAAGGGGTATCGGCTTTGCATCTTTCTACAATTTTTTGATTGAATTTTGGAACTGTCCCGACGGTGTGGTATTTTTATTTTCCAATTATTTAATTCTTTTTTACAATTCTCTTTCCAAATTGGTTTACCTTTGCAATACTAATATGCTTCGTATTCAAATATATTAAAATTTACCTTAATTAATGTGATTTGCATTTGATCATATTCTTCTTTTAAGATATCATTCAATATTTCCAGGTAATATAGCGTTTGACTACAGTTCACACCAGCAGTTGACCATGTAAAGGGATCAAATGTTGTAGCATAGCTCACTGATGTTATCGGCTAGGGTAAAATAGAAACAATCATAACATTCATACTACAACATTATAAATAGACAATATCAGTACAGTGTGTATGTGTATGTGGTTTAAGATTGGATAATGGCGATGATATCTCCAGTTTTGCATATAATACACATAAACTTATGTTTTAAGACACTATATTAAAACTGTGTTTATTCTGCCGAAAAATCACATTAATCCATCAACGTTTATATTTTGAATTGAACAATAAAATTACACAATTATCCCTTGATTGTCAATATCTTTACCAAACTTGATTGTAGCTACACTGTGGGTGTCTTATCAGAAGCAGAAACTGATTACTCTTCTCGACTACATGGGTTAATTACCGGTTTTTGGTGGGCTCCGTGTTGCACATATTCTTTTAAGTTTTTTGTTTTGTTTGTCTTCGTCCTGTGTCTTGTGTACCCAATGTTGCCCGTGTCTTTGGATTGTCCATTCTTGATTTGCCCTTCGGCCTTTTCTAACATTTATTTGCCACTTTTGATATTTTCTGTCAACAGGAAGTGAACTGGATGTAAAGCTAGTTTCCCAAAGCTCAAAATGAGAAATACAGTCAAACCTGCCCATGTGGCCACCTCTATTAAAATGTCATCTTTTTCTTGTCCTGTCTTTGAAATCTTCATCTGAATTGAACCTCTTTTAAGAGGTCACCTGTCTTATAAGGCCACTTTTTTCTTGTCCCAAAGGTAGCCTCTGAATATAGATTTGACTGTATGTGACAGAGGTACCAGCAAACTATATTTCGATCAGTGGCCGTATAAACAAAGATTTATCCAGTAAATGCAATTTAACTGCAGAAATAGAATGCGCGTAGGATAAATCACTACTGTATAGATGGAAAAATTCGCTAGAATTGAAAATTCGCTAATATGAATGTTAGCAGTATTCGCTAGATTTTATTGTCGCGATTGTATTCACGTAAAAGAAAATCATAATATAAATATGATATTCCAGCAGGTTTTTATTTTCAAAAATTAATTGTAATCGCTTATACGGTATATATATATAACGTACTAACACTAATCTAATAGTTTAATGTACTAAAAAACTACCATCCAAGCACACACTTTTTAATAGTTTATTATTTTCAGCTTTGTCTGCTATATGAATAAATTGTATTTTTCTTGTTTTCTTGTGCATTCTCAATATAATGTAATAATGATTGTATATATAGGAGAAGACTCCTTAAGTTGATAAAACTTGTGTCTGATCCTCTTTGTATCAGTGATGAAATAAAATAATTATAAACTACTAACACTTACAACCAGTCCTATAGAACTACCCATCACTTCGGCTTGGTGTAAAATATGGTAAGGATTATTGGTTCTCATGGCTTCGTCTATTATCGTTTTTACAATTTTGGTACTATTTACTGTGATATCGTAGTCTGTCATGTTTGTATGTGGATCTGCTACCTAAAACATATTCATATGCTGTCTATATTGCATTCGCTCTAGATGATATGCCATTTTGACAAACCAGCGTCACAATATCATGTGCAATAATTATTTGCACACATCGTTTATCGTTTTGACATTACAATTTAATATGAACAATAAATAGTCAAGTAGTGGCCTTGTGATTGAATTATGAAAAGAAAGTTTAAACAGTGATGGTCAACAATTCCACGAATATCAACAAAACGAACGACCACCTTTAACCTCAAATAATTGAACATAGAAAAAACCACGACATATGACGTTGAAAATCCAGGTTTTGACTTGGAACAGGCACAAACATGTGGCGGACTTAAACTGGTTAGTGGGATCACAACCCTCCTCTCTTGACAATTGGATCTGGAACGGCAATACAGATATAAACAAACGATTGAAAATCTGCATATATTGTATATATTTGCATATATAAATCTGCATATATTTTCATATATAAATCTGCATATATTTGCTTCCACTCAAAAAGACCACATAGTATCATAAAACGGAATGACAACATGGACATGGACAGTACAGTAGCAATCTGACTTGTTCACATTGACTAATATGTCGAGGTGTGTAAGGGGAGCAAATAAGATATCTGAGTTTAATCAGATTGGCATCATAACAGGGTCAATGAATATTTGTAGTAAACTGAATAGCTAGCTTGGAATGTAGAATATGTAGGCTTAAGACCTTTACTCTTCATAGCTGATACTTCTAATATCAATTAGTCATAAACATCTAACAAAATTATAAAGGTATACTCTTTTGTTGGATATTTTGTAATACGACCTATTGTTTATCTAATAGTAACTTCCAGGTCTACACTGATCAGCATCAACTAACGGACCTTTTGCACATTCCCGCTTTAATTTTAAATTTATACGTTTTTCATTTTTTTGATAAGAGTTAATTTCTTTACGGCAAGTATCCGGTCTAGCAAGAGCAATTTATGGAATTTAATTTTAGTATAATTTTCTAATATTTTGTAGCTAACTGAACTTTTAAAAAATCAGAGAATTATCTTATAGCAAACAGGAAGCTGTTGGAACATTCAAATTTTGAACAGATTATGAGGAAAAAACATATGTTATTTTCTTTGAACTGTACATAAATGGAGAACCTTTTGCCCGCCTTAAAGGGAAATAACTCCTGTAAGTCGTAAAATTTTAGAATAAATGTCGGAAATATGTGCAAATGTTATATCACTGTTGTTTATCTAACAGTAACTATCAGGTCTACATTAAAGCATATAAATCACACCTCACACGACGTCACCTAATTAACTAGAAATAATTACAGTAACTATCAGGTCTACAGTAAAGAGTGTAAATCACACCTCACACGACGTCACCTAATTAACTAGAATTAATTTGAGGCTTCTTAAACTAATATATAGAGCTAATTATTACCGTAATAGGAATTGTTACGACTGTGTATCCATTATAAAAATCTTTCACCTGAATTCTTATTTTACTGTGATAATTATTTGTAGGATCACCAACACTAAGAGTTGTCCTCAGTGTACTGTCATCTAAAAGGAAAGAAATATAAGGTATACATTTGCTTCCATTCATTATTCATGAAAAATGTGTTGGTAGATGCACTCATATTATGCATATATACCAAATGGTTGAAATGCATAACTAAAGTAGAAACAAATAGTTATTATTTTAAAATGATAAAATTTTCTGCTCAGTGAGATACTTTTTCAATGTCAAACTTCGATCTGTAACGTCGATCTAAAAGTGAAATTCAATGTCTGTTTATTCTTGTGAACAATCTTTGACATTACTGTCTGTGTCTATGATACTTGTATAAGGACACAAATCTTTTGATTTATCTAAATATTATATTATGTTACATTATTGATGATAAAGTTGTGATAATCAAAATTGCAAATGTAATGCCCAACAAACAAAATACAAACAACATTGAATATCCTGTCGACATGTAGTGTTCAACAACGGAAGTCACAGTACACTTTAAAAACGATGGCACATGTTATATAGATGATACCGTTTACATAGAGTATGAAAGGAGATGTCGACTGAGAGGCAGATGTATTAATGTTACTCCTATGACCATTCATACCTTTATTAAACGGCTGGACTGTTTCACCGACGCATTGGAGCTCACAGATACCACATTCCAAAAGGTAAATTGTGTTGTAAGATTTGAAGTTGACATTGCAAAAACTGATATATTCTTCCCCAATGACCCTGCTTTGGAACTTCCGTGTTGTTTCCATGTTTTGCGAGTTATGCAGCGTCTATTCCCACATTCTTTGCATTGTCCCATCCCTAGTTTGCTTGTGAATACCACAGCTCTCTCCAAGATGCAACTACCGGTTATTCTGGGAAGATTTAACATAACCTGGTGGTTTTGTATCATCGGCCAATGTTCACGAATAGTCTTCGCTACATTGTCGAAAGCAGGATGGTATGCAAGAACAAAGGCTGTTCACTTACTTTTGATTGTATTTCAGGAGTGATTCTCTAGAAACCAAATCGGCTTTACGGAAATCCCCTTTGATGTCTTCATTCCTATATCCACTCTTCTTAAGATGATTTACGACTTCTAATTACCATATTGGTATGTATAAATATTTCTTTCCACAAGGAATTTAATTGGATATTTCCTATAATTTCAAAATATTGAAATGCATTATATCTGATTCAAACAGAAGTGATTCTTGAATACCATGACTGGCTGATTCTGTTACTTGATACATGATGTATGTTAGATGTTCGTTCTGGTCTATTGTTCCATTCCGTGCATATCTGGTACCCTCGTCGTACCAGTTGTTACATTCAATAACACACCCATCAGTGGCAGCCATTCCTACAATAACAATATCAAATTAGAACAAACAAAAGCCCATAATTTATGTGGATTTTTTCCTCTTCCGTTTGTTTGTTTGATGGTGTTTAACGTCACTTCCAACAATATTTCAATTATATCGTGGCGGTCAGTTTTATTGATGGAGGAAACCGGAGGACACGGAGAAAACCACCGACCTGTCGCAAGTCACTGACAAACTTTATCACATAATGTTGTACACCTCGCCCTCATCGAGATTCGAACTGACAACATCAGTGATGAAAGGCACTGATTGTATAGGTAGTTGTAAATCCAACTACCATAAGATCACGGCCATACGGCTTCCTTCTTCCTCTTTCATTGACATGTATAATGACGATTGCCATGGCTTCGCTTACATGGTGTAGCGGAGTTAATAATATCAATCACATTCACCGATTTACAGGTATCGCTATTCAGAATACTTGTATCGTCAATGTTGTCGTTACAGCCATATGGTGTTCACAGTTCAACTGAAATGAATCCATGCCATAACTATTGATGAATTCATTTGCTTAAATCTATTCTGGAATTTATAATGATCCTCATGTGCTACACACGCGCACATATTATAATTATACACTCCGGATGTTGTGTCTGTCCTGATTATATATAGTTTTGAATACACGTAGATAGTTTCTTTGGGTTATGTAATGTCTCCTGCAAGTAGACAACCATCACAATTAACAATAACACACATAGAATAAGAGAATGAGTGAGAGATTGTTGCTTAACGCCTAACCAGCAATTTATCATGGCGAAAGCAAGTTAATTATCAATGAGATGATGGTGAGGTTCGTATTGTACTAGACCAACACGCTTTGTTGGATTTTTATAGTGCTAGATCACTGAAACAACAACCCGCGGATAGACATGTCGCCCCACTTGAACACATTATCCCGAGTCCGAACCAACCTGTTTTGTCTCTTTCTCCTTAATTAAGTGCTTAACAGAGAAGCAATCAATACCATTTTATAGTCTTTGGTTTGACCCAATCCGGACTCGAACCCACGATCTACAACACTCAGGTTGAGCATGCTAACCATTACACCATCGATGCGGTTTTACCTGCATATACTTTTCAAGTATTTCAAAAATTACGGAAAGAATGAAATAATAAACCTTTTTCACATTTCCGAATTTGATTCTAAAATTATACGTTTTACTGGAATTATTTCCCATTAAGTCGGACTAAAGGGTTTCTTTTTCTATTTACTATAAAATTATCTTTCTTTTTTTTGCAATTTTCAAATATCTACAAATTATGAGAAAATTATACTCAACTTCGTTGTTCTTTCCATTGTTCTTCTTAGACCGTGTACAATTTATCTCGTCCTAAGAGAAATAACTCGTATAAAATAGTTATAAAACAGATAATTTTAGAATCAAACCATGAAAGGTTTATTAATTTACTCACTTTAATCAATATGATTTATATTTTACCTGCCCGTGGTGTTACTGTACAGTTCCCATTATATGGCGGGAAATTGACGGATACAACATACGATACTTCTGTTCCGTACGTATCTGTTTCTACTGACAATTCAAATTGTACCATATCACCATCATTAAATATATCAGGATATATCGCCATTTCGTCTTTATCCATCGTGACAGGAAGTATAGTCCTCTCTGTTGTTGTTATTGCTACAAAAACATAGTCATATCAAATATCATTAATATAGTATCAATATAGATTGCTGCTTAACGCCAAAATGTGCAATATTTCCAGCTATTTCATGG
Organism: Bathymodiolus septemdierum; assembly: GCA_963383655.1. Classification (NCBI taxonomy): domain Eukaryota; kingdom Metazoa; phylum Mollusca; class Bivalvia; order Mytilida; family Modiolidae; genus Bathymodiolus; species Bathymodiolus septemdierum. Next base: position 48,758,665 of record OY726529.1, on the reverse strand, counting down.
CGAGAACAAGTTACATTTGATAAGATGATAATACTATCCGCTGTGCACTTGATCAACACGCTTAGTTGCATTTTTATAGTGTTAGCTCATTGAAACAACAGTCCGCGGGTAGACAATGTCGCTCCACACCGACATATTATCCTGATTCCGAGCCAACCAGTCTTTGCCCTTTCTCCTTAATATTCAGCGATAAGTGGATGTGCAACAAATAACAATTTTATAGTCTTTTGCTTGAACCAACATGGACTCGAACCCTCGAACTACTGCGCTCGCTGTGATCACGCTAAAAACCACCGATGCTGTTCCTGGTATTGTTGAGTATACATAAATATATTTTGTATGATCACCGTTAACTTATAAAAGAAATGTATAGCAATTTCCTTGAAATATATAAAAACAATATAAACTTACCAGACTGTGCCAAGTTTGTGCTAAATCTTGATAATGTATCCGTGTCTTCAAACGTTGACGTGGTCCTATTGTATACGTATATAGTCCACGTATGCACCTTAGTTTGTATCACTTTTTCGATCCATTCTGCTTTCAATATCAACATTGAGTTTTTTGACACTTTGTTTAAGCAGTTTCTCTTGCATCTAGAAAACATATAAACAGAGAAAAACCATTTACATATAATATCTTTAATATAAAAATTCTAAGCTGTCAAGATAAGATTGCACCTAATACACAACGTTACGGGTGCCACTAGAGAAGCAGGAAATGCTAACCCTTCCAGAGCACATGAATTCACCCTCGGTTTTTAGCGGAGTTCTTGTTACTCAATCTTTCGATTTCGGTCTAGTGTTTTGCCCTTCTGTCCTATTTCTATGAACCACTGTATTGTCTGTCCTATTTGTGTACAACTTCTGATTTTGTTCAAAACTTTCATACGCGTTAGTAACACAGTCAATAAAAACTTTTAATCCATCAAATATCCTGATATCAAATTAATCTGACTGTTTATTGTTCTGAACTCCACCTTTTGTTACGCCGTCTTAGATACGTACGGGAGAAGTAAAAATAATATAGAATCTAGTTCGAATGGAAGTTAGCTTTGCACACGAATATTCGGGAAAATACTTGTCGGATTTTGCAAAATTGCCCGAAATCGATTCTATATTTTTATACTTATCTCGAATTAGGCTGTTTTTCTGTTGTTGTAAATTTGCATCTTCAAAACGATAACCGTTAATGAATATGAAATTGGTAGGTAATTAAAAGTGAAATTGTGCAGATGTTTATTTCCAGTGTAATTTTAAAATACTGAACCTCGTGGATTTCTACTTAACATCAGATGTTTGTTGTATCTTTTATAATGTTTTTTCTTGGGAACACACCAACATCAAACAACATCACGTTCATGGTTATGTCTAGTAACTTTCATAAATACTTGATCGTTCAATAATAATAATATGCATGATAGTTAAATATATTGACCACTTGGACAACTGATATTGGCGTGTACCCGGTTTAGCTAACGATTTAGCAGTCTCATGGGAGATTGGGCGGTTGAAAATATTAACCCTGACATGACCCGAAACGGAATGTCGTTGGATTTTATTATACCGTTGAAATAATAATAACAAGAAAATATGCAACAAACATTTAATGTTATTAGATTGCATTGGTACCTACAGGGGCCGTCGTGGTCGTGATCGTATGGTAGTTGGATTTATAACTGCATATGCAATCAGTGCCTATCACCACTAACGTTGCGAGGTCGAACCCCGCTCAGGCGAGGTGTACTCGATACAACATTATGTAATAAAGTTTGTCAGTGACTTGCGACAGGTCGGTGGTTTTCTCCGGGTATTCCGGTTTCCTTCACCAATAAAGCTGACAGCCACGATATAGCTAAAATATTGTTGAAAGTGATGTTAAACACCATAAAGCAAACCAAACATAACCATGGGTACCTACATAATTTGAATCTTTGGCGTTTTATATGGTTCAATAAATACGGCCTGTATTGCTGTAGAAGATCTGTGTGTTTCTGCATTCCCTGTTGTTGATTCGTTTGTAAGCTTAGACGCCATAACTTGGAACAGATACCATTTGTTATTGTAGAGATTAGTTTTCGGAATACTTATTTTAGAGGTTGATATTCCTGAACCGTCACAGGAACTACTTTGGCTAGATGATACAGAACCGTCACTGGTACCGAATTCTCCTAAAATTTTATCAACATTTTCGTATGTCAAATTATTAACACATTTCCATTCGTATTTAAATTGGACATGCTTGTATCTTTTTACTTTATCATATGATATCGCTGTTAGATTAAGATCTTCTAACAAATATGCAATTCTGACTGATCCCCCAACAATCATCGTCATGAATGGAGGCAACCTGAATTCTAAGTATATTTCATCTGTCTGAAATTGACCTAAATCCTCAAATATGACATGCATGCGCAGTCTGTATTTTCCAACTGGTACACTTTCCTTTCCAAAATATATAAATGACGAGTCAACTTGATTATTAGGTGACGAATAAGAATTGTCCGTAATGTAGGTTCCATTTTGTAGTTCTTTCCATAGTTCCCATTTGTACTTTCTTCTGCTTTGTCTGCACCTCAAGGACACGTTTCCATTGCTTAATATCTAAACAAAGTGAAACTCATATGATTTAGAAAAAGAGTTTGAAGATACAAAAGAGGTAATGAGAATCCATATATCGTACTGTGAAACCTGCTTAAACTGAACCTCGAATAAACCTTAATCCTGTATTAACCGAACTTTAAATAAAGTACAAGCTAAAGTAATATCTTTATTAAATTTGCGTGTATAAGCCGAGCTCCCTGTCTATTTCGAACATAAAAGTTGATCCCAAGGAGGTTCAGTTTAAATTGGTTTTACTGTGCACACATTGTGCGTACTCTATTTGATATCTATGTCTTCATTGTGGTCAAATAATTGTAATATTTCGCTAAAAAATGCCGCGATCGCATGATAGTTAAAATACCATTTACCTATGCATTCAGTGCCTATGGCATAGTCGATACACCATTAAGTGACCAAGTTTCTTAATGACTTGCGGAAGGTCTATGGTTTCACAAAGTACTTTGGTTTTCTTCAACAACATCCAACCAAAATATTATTAAGTGTCATTAATTACCAATAAACTTAATCCAGAACCCTCAAGACAATCAATATATAACGAAATCTGAGATTAATAGAATCTAACACCTGTCATCGGTGTTTGATTATTTTTCTTACACAGACATCCCCCAAATTTGTTTTTTTTTCTTTGCGGTGAAATTCTGTTAGGATATGTGTTATTCGGTCACATATCATGAAATGAATATATTTGGCAATGAACAAGCACGTCACCTTTTTATAGAACAATTTGACTAGGTAAATCCATATCATTTTATTCTCACCGACATTTTCCTGACCTATATTTGACTTGTGTTTATTTACATGTACTGTGTAGTGTGTATATTCGAAGACGACCGCATCACAACCATCAATGAAATAAAACGCAATGTGAAAGAAACACCAAATTACGAACGCTTCAAATTGTAATAATATTTAAAATTCTACTTTCATATCACAATAAATATAACAATAGTAAAGAAAACGTTTGTTTTTAAACGAACAAATCAACTCAAACACTGTTATTAGAAATGTATGTCATTTCACTGTGACGTCAATAACTCTGTTAGCTGGTAAATTCAGTGAACAGGAAATCGATAAGTGTCAAAAATCATACGCAAACACGTTGTAAACAAATGACACAACATTAAGAGTTTTAAAAGATAGATTAGACCGTTATATTTTGTAAAGCATATTTTATTTTAATCGCATATACAAACAATATTAACAAAGGATCACAAGCAGAGTTATAAATAACACTGAAAAATCTTGAAGCGACGATTACTTTTGACGGGTAACAGGGCGTGTACCTTGTCTTAGGCCAAAAAAAAAATAATATGTGTGTTTACGGTCACCCGACCTACCCTAATTTTTGCTAGCGACCCTATGCATTTTTACACAGAATTCGGATAACCATTTTTGTTGTTTAACCAGCAGCAATGTTTTATTTATTCAACTGCTAGCTTTTTGTCGAAATTGAAAGCAAAGAAGGTAGAAAAACTGCATAATTCGTCATTTTACCGGAATTTTCGTAAATTGAATACCGGATCCGGGAACGACTATTTCCGGTTTTGTCGATAAAAAAAAAAAAAAAAAAAAAAAAAAAAAAATAATCCCGACCGACCGACCATAGATTTTTTTGACATGTGACAGTAAACACACATATATTTTTTTTTGGCCTTACACCCCCCTGTGTAAGACAGAAAAATCTTTTCCCGTGAAAATTGAGAACTACTATATCCTCTGTGTAAGAAAATGCTAAGAACCTAAAAAATGCAAGCTTACTCTTCCACAAGCTAAATTAGATCTCGATCTTTAGTTTTATATGTACGTTTTGTAGATCGTTGTTTGTCCTTTTGTACTTTTTCTTTTGGCCATTGTGTTGTCTGCCTTTCGTCGATATACGGATTCTGATTACCCCTTTGGTATCTTCAAACTCTTCTTATACCTCGGCACATCCCTATTATATAGATTGTGTAATAGACAATACAATTTGCACTGAGATCTACGCCATTTTAACAATATTTCAGCTATGTCTATAGATCGAGGGCTTTAACCAGTACTTTCGGTTTCCTCCGCATATAAACCTAACCGTCACAATATAATTCAGATATCTTTGAAAGTGGCATTATTATACACATAAGCATTGGTCATGAGAACAATAGAAAATTTATTTCCCCTGAGACACTAACGTTTTCCCGACGAGAAGCTGAGGGAATCGGTTGGTGTCGAGAGGGACAATCAACTTGCTATTCTTTTCTGCAAAAAACAGTAAATATATGTATGCTAATACCATTTCTAACAAAGATTTACATAGTCAGACGTTTATGTTATGATATGTATAATAGAGGTTCAAAAAATGTATCAGGGTCCCGAGGATCCGACTCTTTTATGTCCAAAGAAAAAAAAAACCTTCGGAAGAATCAGATGTCTATGGAAAAGTAAGACAAACTTGTCCATAATATCTTGTAATAATTGCACATTCATCATGCGTTTAGTATAATAATTGTAATACAATTAACATGTATTGCCATTTTTCCGTCTCCTCTTGTCAGAGTTTCCATTGCCCCACGTTGTGGCAGAGGGCCTTGGTCTTTCATTATAAATTAAATCTTACCACATTATCATTCGTAGTATATAATAGAAGTGGTGAGCATTCTTTATATCTGACGGACAGGGAACTACCACCTCCGAAACAATTGTGTACGCGCATGTACCGTGTCGTCATTGGTTTTGTCGTTGTCGTCGTTGGTTGTGTTGTTGTTGTCGTTGACTTTGTAGTTGTCGTCGTTGGATTTGTTGTTGTTGTTGACTTTGTAGTTGTCGTCGTTGGATTTGTTGTTGTCGTTGACTTTGTAGTTATCGTCGTTGGATTTGTTGTCATCGTTGGATTTGTAGTTGTCGTCGTTGGATTTGTTGTTGTCGTTGACTTTGTAGTTGTCGTCGTTGGATTTGTTGTTGTCGTTGGTTTTGTTGTCGTCGTCGTCGTTGGCTTTGTTGTGGTCATCGTTGTCCTTGGACTTGTGGTGATTGTTGTTGCTGTATTAACTAAATAAACAATGGAATGGATGTGATTACTATATAATTCTTATAGAATTAATGTATATCGTGTTCGTGACTTTTGATTGGACAAGAGCACTGTCACCTGTTTGTTTTGGTTCGTTCATAACTCGATGAACTTTTCAATCTACAAGTCGTAACTAAGAGGTTCAGCTGGAACGATCTACCATCTTGAAAACGTTTAATTCTACATGTCATATTTACAACAATACACAAAAATAATTAAAATATCTACCTTGCAGACTTATTTTAGTTAAATTTTATCAAAATTGAAGCGTACATGAAACCAAATGACGCCTGATCTTTACATTTTAAATTGGAAGTCTTCATATGACGTCATGTTGTTAATGTACCAAAGTCGTCAACAATATTTCGCGGAATTTTAATATGTGCGAATTTTAGACCAGGGATATGCAAGAATACATTTTTATGTTTAGTATTGCATTGAAGAATTATAAGTATTTATTCAGTTTGTGAGTGCATCGGCACCGTTTACACATGCATGAACTCCTGAAAAGAAGCGTTTAATACTATAATAATTCTAATAAAACATTGACGACGTTGTGACTTGTTTGACGTTGGAGGATAAACATACTATACACACATTGTACTTGAATATACATTTTATTTGTACATGTACTCGCTTCAAAACAGGAGGGTCGCTGTTCTCGTTTCTATATCTCTTAACACTAAATTTGATATTCGCAGACAATCATGTACATCATATATGCGCCCCAGATGACAATATATGAGAATAAAGGTATATTTACAAAATAAGAGTGTAACGGTCCAATATGATTTTTTTTTTTAGAAAGTTTAGGATCTTCTCGCTCGTTTCAATATTAAATACATTTCTAAGTTAAATAAATAATTGTTATGACACTAATTTTGAAGTGACAAAAACGTATCCATTTCTCTTCCAGTATAAAAATTTGATTCATCATACAATGCATAGAGGTGAGCAAATTAATAATATATTTGTTAATTTGTAAAGTGCATAAACGTTTGCGATTTTTCTACCCGATTTCCATCATTTCACTAAGGAGATTTGGGCTCGGACAAAAAACTGGTTTAACCCCGCCAATTTTATTAAAATGGCTGTATCAAGCCATACAAGTTGAGCGGTCATGTATTTATACGTTAGCGATGTCGATTTAACATCTTTCTACCATTTTTCTTTTGGATTTTGGAACTGTTTTGTTCCAATAATTTTTAGTATTTTTTTAGATGTTTTATTTTCATTAATGTAATGTAATGGGTTCGTCGTGGCCGTGATCGTATGGTAGTTGGATGTACAACTACCTATGCAATCAGTGCCTATCACCACTGATGTTGTGAGTTCGAATCTCGATCAGGACGAGGTGGACAACATTATGTGATAAAGTTGGTCAGTGACTTGTACTAGTTCGATGGTTTTCTCCGAGTCCTCCGATTTCCTCCACTAATAAAACGGACCACCACGATATAACTGAACTATTGTTAAAAGTGGCGTTAAACACCATAAAGCTTACCATTAATGTAGAGACAATAGACCAAATGTAATCAATTATCAGTTTCTTCTGGAACCTTAAAAACAATCAGACTAGAAAAGTTTAAAATGTTTAAAAATATACATGGCTTCTGCAACGATGTCATCCATCTCTATTTATCTACGTAATACATATCGCTGTGTATTTGCGGTGTTAAAGTTCAACGGTTTTACAAATCCGACTTTGGAAGATATATTAATTTTGGTCGTTTTTTGAAAAGTTGAAATACAATTTTGACATTAAACACTGCATTACAATTTGTTGTTCGTTATACTAAATAAATGAAAAAAAAAAGCCAGAACTTGGATTTCCATGTGTCGTTGTTCTCCCTGTGTTATTTTCTACGAGTTGAGGAGTGAGGTGGCTTTTCGTTGGGGGTGATATTGGTGAATTTGTTGATCATCACTGCCATTACTTTTTAAATTTCTCTTAATAAAATGCTGTATCACCCAAATCAGTGGGACACTTTCATTGACAATACTACATGACCATTGTTCAAGTGAGAGGTGGTTGGCTGTTTGCTTTGCTGATATTTGTGTATATGTTGACCATCATTGTTTAAAAAATTCTTTTCATAATCACCAAGTGTTAAAAACGTTTGACTTATATGTGCAGTCTAACCTGTCCATGTAGTCACCTCTATTAAAAGGTCGTCCTTTTCTTGCTCTGTCATAGAAAATTTCATATAAATTGAACCCCTCTTAAGAGGTCACCTGTCTTATAAGGCCACTTTTTATTTGTCTCAAAGGTGACCTCTTAAGACAGGTTTGACTGTATATGGCAAATAGTTCATTATTCTAAAATAATACCTGGACAAAAATCACAGCTCTTCTGGCAAATACCCATAAAGTTTGGATCAATACAAACTGAAGCTTTACTCGAGAACATGATATACACGTCACAATTTTCATATGTATTTTTGCATATCCCATCTACAAAATATGAGCAATAATATGCATAAGCATGCAATACTTCTCATTATAATAATGTTAATACTAAATATTTCTCATAAGTGAGTGCGTGATTGTTGTTTAACGCTAAATAAGCAAATTTTAGCTATATCATGGCGAGAACAAGTTACATTCTATCTGATGTTGATAATCATTTCTCACTTTTGAGACAGACCAGTTCCTATTTTTAGCGATGCGAGATTTTCTTATCTTGCACTAGTGCAAGACAAAACAATCACGTGCGTTTTACCGGCAAATACATGCTGTACAGTTTATGTCAACTGAACCCCGAATTATCCATGCTTTTCCTTTTTAAAATAAACAATTCACTGTATATAAGTTTTCAATCTTTTATAAACACGCAAATCCTAACAATCAGCCATATTATTACATAATAACCTTCAGGCAATACACAAAAATACGGAATTACATTTTTGATTGACATGAAGGGGAAATAACTCACATTGTTTACATGATCGTCTGCTAAAAGTACATAGCTGTCAAACAATACACAACTACTGATAAAAGTAAGAAATAAAATCAAACACCGGCAAAAAGTGCAAGACAGGGAAATCTCCGACACCCTGATTCTATATGTCTGTTTAGTACTAGATCAACACGCTTAGCAGAATATTTATAGCACTAGATCACTGAAACAAGTCCGTGGGTAGAGACACATTATTCTGATCCGAGCTAACCAGTATTTGCTATTGCGCATGAATAATGTGTACTTAGCGGGGAAACAACACACAACAATTACATTGTATTAGGTTTGACCCGACCGGGGCTCAAACACATGATCTACACATAATTAAGAAAAATTTGTCAAGCTAAATTCAACTAAGAAATAAAATTGCACGCAACTAATATTCCACAATGGTTTTGTCTTCATTTGAATGATTTTGAAGGTACATGCTCATTAATCTGTCATAGAAGATATAATATATACTTTCTGTCATTGTTTATACAAGAAGTTTAACCTGGTGGATTTGGTTGAATGACTTCGGCATTCTTCTTAATGTCAAATAAAGACGAAACATTGGCAAACGATGCAGGACAATATTGTCATATTTAACGTTACAAACAAACCTCAGATATGCCAAACATATCAACAGAGAGTTACTATTGAAAATGTAGAGGCAAAATCAGCGAAGAGATAAGATAGATGTAGAGATGCACGCCTTGTCATGATGTATAAAATCTCCCATGACAAGGTTGCAGTCAGTAAAAGTGACAGACTTTCACAACCCTGAGACACTCCAGAAACATGCACCCTCAGTCTATCAGGTCTCACTATGTAGGACACAACAGAGAAAAGCATCAGTTTTCCCTCGCACCATTGTAGACTGGAACCGCCTACCTCAGACAGCAGTGCTGAGTGACTCAGTCGAGTCATTCAGGACTGCCATTACCACATCTTATCCTTAAATTCACTCCCTGTTTTGTACATATTTTTAAACTTATTTTCTTATTGTTCTTTTTTTCTTTTCTTCTTCCTTTTTCGCAACGCAATTCCCATGACATATTCTTCAAACTGTTGAAGTAGGTCATTAATTGGCAGAAGTGGTAAAAGTAGAAGAAGCAAGGTAAACAACTGAGCGTCCCATTAGAAATTAAGATTGTGACCAGGTAGAATCAAATCTCCATCATCAAAGTCAAAGACGGTTTCATTTATTCAAATAATCAACGAAGGACAATGTTTGAATTCAATGGAAAAGGGTAAGGAATGGGCATAACAAATAATATACCATATTTTGGAAAAATGAGTTATATAAATTTCATTAGACAATGCTTTCATATATATTTATGCAAAATACTCAATATTTCATTTTGAAATATAATTGCAAATTTAATTGCCATTAACAAACTGATGTGAATTTCACGATATGTAGTTTTTATTTCAATTGGAGTAAAACCAACCAAAAAATTAGGAACTTACCGTCGGTGGTCAGTGGTGGTACTGGTGTTGTAGTTACTGTCATAAAGAAACAAATACAATGATTTAGTTATTGTTTATGTGACAGAATGATACAAAATAATAGTTAGAAATATGTACGAATTTGACATGCAGACATTAATTTGATACTTAGCGATTTTTACGAATGATCTGAAAGTTTGTCATGAATGAATGTTCCTTTCAGATGGTATGTTTGTTTTTTTCTCTCCATATGTTGTTATTTTATTACTTGACCTTTCAATGGTGTTGTCAAAACTACTATTAATTATGATTTTTAATTTTAAGCTATTTGTATCGGAAATGGGAAGACATACAAACTAAATATTATACATAATTCAAGGAGGGGGGTATGGTGTTTAACGCCACTGTCAATAATATTTCAGCTATAACGTGGCGGTCGGTTTTATTGGTGGGGGAAACCGGAGTACACGCAGAAAACCACCGAGCTGTCGCAAGTCACTGACAAACTTTATCACATAATGTTGCATAGAGTACACCTCGCCATGAACGGAGCTAGAGCTCACAACGTTAGTAGTGATAGGCACTGCTTGCACAGGTAGTTGTAAATTCAACTATCATACGATCACGGCCACGATTGCATAGGTAGTTGTTGTACCATAGGACCACGACGGCCCCTGCTATAATTCATGTGTTATAGAGAGATGTGATATATACGATATACTATAAGTGTTCAGTTAAATCTAACAATTCTGATATGTAAATATGTGTAAAAAAGAATTCCCGGTCCTTTTCTCATTCATGACTTATCATTGGGTTTGTAACTAGAGTAACACGACGAGTGCCACTAGTAGAGCAGGAACTGCTTTCCCTTCCGGAGCACATGAGTTCACCCCAGGTTTTAAGTGAGGTTCGTGTAGCTCGATATTTACTTTTCTGTGTAGATCGTTGTTAGTCCTTTTGTACTTTTTCTTTTGGCCATTGTGATGTCTGTCCTTCTTCGATTTACGGATTCTGTTTAACCCTTTGGTATCTTCAAACTCTTCTTATTTGTTGAACGTTGTATTAGTAAGAAAGGATATGGATGTAAATGAAAATTAGAGACTATCATTACACAGTTACACTTAGATATAAATTAATGTAAAAGAACAGTGTTTTTATTGCTGTTCTACATTTCACAATCACTGTAGAGTTTCAATAATGAGCATAGCACATACCATAGCCTAAGTGTGAAACGGCCCCTAGCTTGTAACTGAGCGGCACTCTTTCCTTCCGACAATATACACTACATCCGGGTATCATTTTGATGTTGTTCACTGTACAGAATTGTACTGCCCAGATGCGGGGCAATCGTATGTATTTATAGATTTTGTTAACCGGAGGAATGTAATTTAACGTCATAAATAACCCTCTGTCGTAACCCCCCTTTTTTATGGGTATTTCATATCTCATACACAAACACCAGTTACAACATTGACGTATGCCAGTTACAACGTTTATGACTGATATATTTTTATTGAAAATCCAACCTTTTTTCTACACTGTACTCATGGTATACATGCTTAAGGGTAAAGTTTAACACTAATACCCTATTTTGCAGTTTTTTTCTTTGAAGAGTAAGAATTTGACCAATGTTTTGATAGGAAAGATAGTCGTTCACAAACAAAACTGTTCTTATGACTTTAATTTTTTCTTTTTTTCTTATTTTTTTCTTTTTTTTTTTATATATTATAGCATCAGTATTGTACAAGTTAGATACAGTACTATTGAAACAAAAGAAGTTGCCCCTATTGGATATAATGCGTTTCTTTTCCCCAATTCGTGCTGAGGTGAAGGCAATGGTGCGACCCATCTCGGTTTTCACCTGAGTACTCATTCGGAAAAACAAACCCGTTATATCCAATACGGGTCACTTATTTTATTTCAATAGTATTGTATCTTATACTAAGCGTCAGCAGCAGTAGGGATTTTATTGTCTGGTACACACATATTCATATACCTCGGGCCACTATGTTTAAACTAAGTTAATCTAAACAGATCCGAACCATAACCAGTGATTGAAAAGATGCGCTATGTTCTAACACTATTGTTCATAGGAAAATAGTCTTAATGTCATTACTGTTATGGTTATGGTGTTTAACGCCACTTTCAGCAATATTTCAGTTATATCGTGGCGGTCAGTTTTATTGGCGGAGGAAACCGGAGTACCGGGAGAAAACCACCGACCTGCCGTAAATAAGGGTAATACCAAAATTACCGAACTCCGAACAATCTTACAAAGGGAAAGTCAAAACTCATAAGTATATAAACAAACAAAATCAGTCAACAACCGGAAAACTGTGAAAACCGTAATGACCCTGACTTGGTACAGGCATTTCTAAAAGAAATGGTGGGTCACCGACAAAGTTTATCACATAATGTTGTTTCGAGTACACATCACCTGACTGGGATTCGAACTCACAATGTTTATGGTGATCCGCACATACACACTCTAGTTCTATTGTTATCGATAGGTATTCAAATTTTGGAAATACCTATTTGTCAAAAGAATTCGCACGTGTCTTAGGCCCAGGACAAATAGTGATGTCACTTGAACACCTGGCACAGTGCCGAGGTGTTCAAGTGACGTCACTATGTGGTCTGGGCCTAACACACGTGCGGCTATTTTGACAAATAAATATTTCCAAAAGTTATACAATACATTCCAATAAATAATATAACAAGTGCGTAAAAATGACAAAGAGTAAAATTATGAAAATATACACCACAAAATGAGATCATGTTACCTTACACAAAAAAAAAAAACAAAAAAAAAAACATTTTTTTTTTTAAAAACCTGTAAAATCTGTGGCTTCATTGGAACTTGAATTTTAATTCAAACTTTTTAAAATTTAGTGTCAAGCACCGTCTTCATCCAAAAATGATTTGCGAATATGAATAATTCGTCTTTTCTCCAAATTTAAAACGAATTTAATTTACACAGGAATCGTACTTACTGAGGTTAAAGTGCAGTCAACGTGCAAGTTGCGGACTTGTAATATTAAATTTCCAATACAAACCGGTAGTTAGCAAAAATGAGAGAACGATGTTATGTTGGTATGACTGTTTTTTATGTGGCTAGGAAGTGGGTTGAATTACATTTTAAATGTTTATGTAACAACACTACCGTTGTAGATTTAAAACAATAGTTTATTCCAGAATACTATGTGAAATATCCACCTGTTAGTTAAATGTATGTTTTTTTTCTCTCTCAAATACTACAATAATAATGTACATGTACTTACGACTTTGGCCACTTTTACCCAACAAGTAGAACAAAATAAGATTATCTATATTTGGATTTACAACTACCTATGCAATCAGTGTCTATCACCACTAAAGTTGTGAGTTCGAACCTCTCTCATGGCGAGGTGTACTTGATATAACATTATGTGATAAAGTTTGTCAGTGACTTGCGACAGATCGGTGGTTTTCTCCGGTTTCCTCCACCAATTAAACTGACCGCCACGATATACACCATAAACCAACCTACCAATCATTAAATGCCACTATTTGGCACTTTGCCTTGCATTGTACTTACCATATGCATTATGCATTATGTGCAAGAATAACGAGATAAAAATTTCCAAATACAAATTCAAAATTCATACTGCACATTTATAAATATAATGTAAGGATACAAAAAACATTACCAGTTTTATTATATGTACGTATCTAGTTCTTATCTAGTTCGGATAATTGTTCGAATCAACCAATCGAAAATCAGGATAAGTTTCTTTATTTTGTATGTATATATTAATTTCATATCCTTGTTACATGATACCAGTATAGGTATGGACCTGAATCTGACACATGATTTGTTGATTGATATAAGATAATATGTACATATTGGAACTGAGATTTTGTTTTAAAGTAAAATACAATATAATTAATATGTAAACAAGAATTAACTCAACATGCTCGAGTAGAATAGTAAATATAACAGTATTTGCATTCTCTAATATTAGTGTTAATATTGAATACCGGCAGCTATGACATACATTTTATCGGCAAATTTGTCATTTTCCCTTTTAAATGTCTACGTCACTGAAATGACCTTGATCCACAAAAATATTAGGTCAATTCGTAACTCGCATGCACAATAACCGACTCTGATAATGAAAATTATCGGTCAGTGTGACGTCAAACTGTGACGTCAAACACATTTTGACGTCACCGATAAAAACAATAACGCATATTTTGAAGATTTCGACATATATTACCACTAGTATCACAAGGCCTTCAAAATTGACGTAACCTCATAAGGGAACGACCATTTAACTTGAAAAGGGGGGGGGGGGGGGGGGGGGGGGGGGGTTATGGTTTTTTTTCTAAAAAAATATTCTGATTCCCAATGTTGCTGAAAAAAATATTCTGATTTTGGTGGAGGGAAAAAAATTAATCTGATTCAGAGTTTTTGCCATATAACCTAATGTTAAATTCTGAGAAAAAAAAATTGCGCGACAAAAAAAAAATATTCTAGCTCTCGTGTTGTCCGAAAAAAAAATTCTGAACGAAACCAAAAACCATAACCACCCCCTTCAAGTTAAATGGTCGGTCCCTAATGTGTTTAACTTGACACTGATCGATGATTTTCAGTATCAGAGTCAGTTCATTGACACTGACAATATTATTCGGTGAGGACAAACGAAAGTTACGGATAATTTGTAATAAAACACAAATCTGGAAAAAGAAACATTGATAATTTGTTCAAGCAAATTACAGGATAAAATAATATACAATTGTGGCCTTTATTCAATCTTCATAACCATAATATACAAACTGAGAATTCCCGAGATTTGACTCGTCAACAAATGTGCTAGTTCCTTTCGGTAACCAGGGGGCGTCGTGGTCGTGATAGCGTGGTCGTTGGATTTACAACTACCTCTATCATCAGTGCATATCACCACTAAAGTTGAGAGTTCGAATCCTGCTCATGGCGAGGTGAACTCGATACAACAATATGTGATAACGTTTGTCAGTGACAGGTCGGTGGTTTTCTCCGGGTCACCAATAAAACTGACCGCCACGATATAACTGAAATATTGTCAAAAGTGGAGTTGAATACTGTAAGCCTAGCCAGTCTAGAGTTCCAGTTATCCAACGAAATATTTTTGACAAAGCATATATCTTTCCTCTGATATCTTGTGTTACTGACATCCTTGTTAGTGAGAATGTTTGACAAGTCAAATTGTTGAACTGCTTCAGAAACAGGACGTGATATCTTAACTTTTAATTCCTAAAATGACATCAGCAATGACGTTATCAGAAAGGGAAATCGCTCGTTGCAAGCCAAAATTCAAAAGGTTTAGATAGTTGAACGTGTATTTTCCCGCGACATACAGGATATTTGGGGTTGTTTCTATGACATAAGGGGATTTTAAGGTGGTTTCCATAACATAGGGGACTTTTGGGGTTGTTGTCTTATATATACGGTGAATTCTGCATTATTAGGTATGCACCCAAACAACATGACAAAATAACTTAATTATTTTTCTCCATGTGACTACAGTAAAGCATATCAATAATTAATGTAACTAATTTATTGGTAATAACATTTTATAAAATTATTTTCTAAATTCGTAATTAAAAAAATATCAAAATCTTCTAAAAAAAATAAATAACAAAAGATCAATTTTGTTTTAGGGGTAGCATAATTTGCTTTAACATGTCCCCATCATTTTGTATGCTTTGTTGATTCAATTATTTCTGATGTTTGTAATTACGTTTTTATAAGTGATTTATATAGTAACACTAATGGAGCAGGAACTGATAGCCCTTCCGGAGCACCTGCGTTCATTCCCGCTTTTTAGTGGGGTTTCATGCTGCTCAGTCTTACGTTCTCGGTGTAATGTTTTGCAGATTTTTGTTTGATATTTGTGTGCTGGCGATTGTGTTGTCTGTTCTTCTTCGATTTACGTTTTCTGATTATGCCTTTGGTATCTGAACAGGAAAATGTATACCTTGCATTGATATATGACAAATGCATAAATATGTGCTAAACTCAACAAAGCATTTTTTTCAAGAAAAAGAAATATGAACATTGAAAATCAAAATTTCTTACTCTTTTTGTTCTCCGTCATCTTATATATATACACAAAAAAAAATTGAAGATACCGAAGAGGTAATGCGAGGCCGTGGATCAAACAATATAATGACTAAATGAAAAATGGGACAAAAAATAATCAACGAGCGACAAAAGTTCCTGCTCCGCTATTTGCACCCGTTGTGTTACTGAAAACATGTACTGTATGCACACATATATAAATATGTACGATTTACAGATGTGTGTAACAGTATAATATAATATCATTGATTATCATTAGCAATGTTAACCATAGAACTCATGTGCAAGAAATGTTAGAAGATCAGAAGCCGTAATTCGAAGAATACAGACAGTACATTGGTCAAAAGAAAACTACCATAAAGACAAACAATTGATAGACCAACGTGTTGCTTACGAGGAATTATATTCTTAATCATTTAATAAACGGTGGAATTTTATTGCTAGTATACAATCATATACTTGAAAAATCAAACGTTGGTCGATATTTTGTATCGCAAGATTTCCTGTGAAATGCCATTTAATGGAACGACTAAAATTAACATCAGTTAGCTATTATGATATTGTTTTAAAAAAGCTGGACAATTCTTTGGTTTCTTTCATTTTTATATTTAATCAATTGAATTTCAAGTTTTTGATTGGTTCTTTTCAAGGTTTGTACTTTGAATGACCTCTTGACCTTTTTAGACTGTACTTTGAATGACCTTTTTATTAATGCCTTTTCTATTCGGCGGTAATCATCAAACATTATAAAATCACTTCCGGTAGCGTTCGGAATGTTTGTAAACATTCGGAATGTTTTGTTATAGTTCTCATCAATATTAATAGATTAACACTTTTGACCTTTTTAACAGTCAGAATCGCCCTTAGCTTAAAAAAAAATTAAGTTAAGTAAGAATTGTAATCAGTATTATCAGCGTCAACGTTTTCTAGTTTACAATTTCATCGGGTTTGTAACTAGATTAACATTGTATCTTATACTAAGCGTCAGCAGCAGTAGGGATTTTATTGTCTGGTACACACATATTCATATACCTCGGGCCACTATGTATAAACTAAGTTAAACTAAACAGATCCGAACCATAACCAGTGATTGAAAAGATGCTCTATTTTCTAACACTATTGTCCATAGGAAAATAGTCTTAATGTCATTACTGTTATGGTTTGGTTATGGTGTTTAGCGCCACTTTCAGCAATATTTCAGTTATATCGTGGCGGTCAGTTTTATTGGCGGAGGAAACCGGAGTACCGGAAGAAAACCACCGATCTGCCGTAAATAAGGGTAATAACAAAATTACCGAACTCCGAACAATCTTACAAAGGGAAAGTCAAAACTCATAAGTATATAAACAAACAAAATCAGTCAACAACCGGAAAACTGTGAAAACCGTAATGACCCTGACTTGGTACAGGCATTTCTAAAAGAAATGGTGGGTCACCGACAAAGTTTATCACATAATGTTGTTTCGAGTACACCTCACCTGACTGGGATTCGAACTCACAATGTTTATGGTGATCCGCACTTACACACTAGTTCTATTGTTATCGATAGGTATTCAAATTTTGGAAATACCTATTTGTCAAAAGAATTCGCACGTGTCTTAGGCCCAGGACAAATAGTGATGTCACTTGAACACCTGGCACAGTGCCGAGGTGTTCAAGTGACGTCACTATGTGGTCTGGGCCTAACACACGTGCGGCTATTTTGACAAATAAATATTTCCAAAAGTTATACAATACATTCCAATAAATAATATAACAAGTGCGTAAAAATGACAAAGAGTAAAATTATGAAAATATACACCACAAAATGAGATCATGTTACCCTACACACAAAAAAAACAAAAAAAATTTTTTTTTGTTGAAAAACCTGTAAAATTTGTGGCTTCATTGGAACTTGAATTTTAATTCAAACTTTTTAAAATTTAGTGTCAAGCACCGTCTTCATCCAAAAATGATTTGCGAATATGAATAATTCGTCTTTTCTCCAAATTTAAAACGAATTTAATTTACACAGGAATCCTACTTACTGAGGTTAAAGTGCAGTCATCGTGCAAGTTGCGGACTTGTAATATTAAATTTCCATTACAAACCGGTAGATAGCAAAAATGGGAGAACGATGTTATGTTGGTATAACTGTTTTTTTATGTGGCTAGGGAGGGGGTTGATTTGCATTTTAAATGTTTATGTAACAACACTACCGTTATAGATTTAAAACAATAGTTTATTCCAGAATACTATGTGAAATATCCACCTGTTAGTTAAATGTATGTTTTTTTTCTCTCAAATACTACAATAATAATGTACATGTACTTACGACTTTGGCCACTTTTACCCAACAAGTAGAACAATTAAAATAAAATTATATATATTTTTATAAACAATATCACTGGAGTGTAAGTCAGTTATCGACTTCTATCTCGGGTTCAAGCTAGATAAACACCCTCGCCCATGCTTTGAGCACCTCGACCGCTACGCGGTCTCGGCGCACAATTTGCACGGGCTCAGGTGTTCATCTAGTTTGAACACCTCGATCTCAGTCGGTAACTATTACTGATTGCATAGGTAGTTAGAAATCCAAATACCATACGATCACTCCACGACGGCCCCCAATGTTTTTAGAAGTATTAACCAAGAATCTATTTTATTTCTATGTTATAAAATAGACATTTTATGTGTGTTTAATTTTAAATAGGAAATATAACCCGAGGTGTCAATAAATGCCGGTTACGTCGTGATCGTTATGGTAGTTGGATTTACAACTACCTATGCAATCAGTGTCTATCACCACTAAAGTTGTGAGTTCGAACCTCTCTCATGGCGAGGTGTACTTGATATAACATTATGTGATAAAGTTTGTCAGTGACTTGCGACTGGTCGGTGGTTTTCTCCGGTTTCCTCCACCAATTAAACTGACCGCCACGATATACACCATAAACCAACCTACCAATCATTAAATGCCACTATTTGGCACTTTGCCTTGCATTGTACTTACCATATGCATTATGTGCAAGAATAACGAGATAAAAATTTCCAAAAACAAATTCAAAATTCATACTGCACATTTATAAATATAATGTAAGGATACAAGAAACATTACCAGTTTTATTATATGTACGTATCTAGTTCTTATCTAGTTCGGATAATTGTTCGAATCAACCAATCGAAAATCAGGATAAGTTTCTTTATTTTATATGTATATATTAATTTCATATCCTTGTTACATGATACCAGTATAGGTATGGACCTGAATCTGACACATGATTTGTTGATTGATATAAGATAATATGTACATATTGGAACTGAGATTTTGTTTTAAAGTAAAATACAATATAATTAATATGTAAGCAAGAATTAACTCAACATGCTCGAGTAGAATAGTAAATATAACAGTATTAGCATTCTCTAATATTAGTTTTAATATTGAATAACGGTAGCTATGACATACATTTTATCGGCAAATTTGTCATTTTCCCTTTTAAATATCTGGATCACTGAAATGACCTTGATCCACAAAAATATTAGGTCAATTCGTAACTCGCATGCGCAATAACCGACTCTGATATTTAAAATTATCGGTCAGTGTGACGTCAAACTGTGACGTCAAACACATTTTGACGTCACCGATAAAAACAATAACGCATATTTTTAAGATTTCGACATATATTACCACTAGTATCACAAGGCCTTCAAAATTGACGTAACCTCATAAGGGAACGACCATTTAACTTGAAAGGGGGGGGGGGGGGGGGGGGTTATGCTTTTTTTCTAAAAAAATATTCTGATTCCCAATGTTGCTGAAAAAAATATTCTGATTTTGGTGGAGGGAAAAAAAATAATCTGATTCAGAGTTTTTGCCATATAACCTAATGTTAAATTCTGAGAAAAAAAAATTGCGCGACAAAAAAAAAATATTCTAGCTCGTGCTGTCCGAAAAAAAACTTCTGAACGAAACCAAAAACCATAACCATCCCCTTCAAGTTAAATGGTCGGTCCCTAATGTGTTTAACTTGACACTGATCGATGATTTTCAGTATCAGAGTCAGTTCATTGACACTGACAATATCATTCGGTGAGGGCAAACGAAAGTTACGGATAATTTGTAATAAAACACAAATCTGGAAAAAAACATTGATAATTTGTTCAAGCAAATTACAGGATAAAATAATATACAATTGTGGCCTTTATTCAATCTTCATAACCATAATATACAAACTGAGAATTCCCGAGATTTGACTCGTCAACAAATGTACTAGTTCCTTTCGGTAACCAGGGGGCGTCGTGGTCGTGATAGCGTGGTCATTGGATTTACAACTACCTCTATCATCTGTGCATATCACCACTAAAGTTGAGAGTTCGAATCCTGCTCATGGCGAGGTGAACTCGATACAACAATATGTGATAACGTTTGTCAGTGACAGGTCGGTGGTTTTCTCCGGGTCACCAATAAAACTGACCGCCACGATATAACTGAAATATTGTCAAAAGTGGAGTTGAATACTGTAAGCCTAGCCAGTCTAGAGTTCCAGTTATCCAACGAAATATTTTTGACAAAGCATATATCTTTCCTCTGATATCTTGTGTTACTGACATCCTTGTTAGTGAGAATGTTTGACAAGTCAAATTGTTGAACTGCTTCAGAAACAGGACGTGATATCTTAACTTTTAATTCCTAAAATGACATCAGCAATGACGTTATCAGAAAGGGAAATCGCTCTTTGCAAGCCAAAATTCAAAAGGTTTAGATAGATCAACGTGTATTTTCCCGCGACATACAGGATATTTGGGGTTGTTTCTATGACATAAGGGGATTTTAAGGTGGTTTCCATAACATAGGGGACTTTTGGGGTTGTTGTCTTATATATACCGTGAATTCTGCATTATTAGGTATGCACCCAAACAACATGACAAAATAACTTAATTATTTTTCTCCATGTGACTACAGTAAAGCATATCAATAATTAATGTAACTAATTTATTGGTAATAACATTTTATAAAATTATTTTCTAAATTCGCAATTAAAAAAATATCAAAATCTTCTAAAAAAAATAAATAACAAAAGATCAATTTTGTTTTAGGGGTAGCATAATTTGCTTTAACATGTCCCCATCATTTTGTAAGTTTTGTTGATTCAATTATTTCTGATGTTTGTAACTACGTTTTTATAAGTGATTTATATAGTAACACTAATGGAGCAGGAACTGATAACCCTTCCGGAGCACCTGCGTTCATTCCCGCTTTTTAGTGAGGTTTCATGCTGCTCAGTCTTATGTTCTCGGTGTAATGTTTTGTAGATTTTTGTTTGATATTTGTGTGCTGGCGATTGTGTTGTCTGTTCTTCTTCGATTTACGTTTTCTGATTATGCCTTTGGTATCTGAACAGGAAAATGTATACCTTGCATTGATATATGATAAATGCATAAATATGTGCTAAACTCAACAAAACATTTTTTTCAAGAAAAAGAAATATGAACATTGAAAATCAAAATTTCTTACTCTTTTTGTTCTCCGTCATCTTACATATATACAAAAAAAAATTGAAGATACCAAAGGTGTAATGCGAGGCCGTAGATAAAACAATATAATGACTAAATGAAAAATGGGACAACAAATAATCAACGAGCGACAAAAGTTCCTGCTCCGCTATTTGCACCCGTTGTGTTACTGAAAACATGTACTGTATGCACACATATATAAATATGTACGATTTACAGATGTGTGTAACAGTATAATATAATATCATTGATTATCATTAGCAATGTTAACCACAGAACTCATGTGCAAGAAATGTTAGAAGATCAGAAGCCGTAATTCGAAGAATACAGACAGTACATTGGTCAAAAGAAAACTACCATAAAGACAAACAATTGATAGACCAACGTGTTGCTTACGAGGAATTATATTCTTAATAATTTAATAAACGGTGGAATTTGATTGCTAGTATACAATCATATACTTGAAAAATCAAACGTTGGTCGATATTTTGTATCGCAAGATTTCCTGTGAAATGCCATTTAATGGAACGACTAAAATTTACATTAGTTAGCTATTATGATATTGTTTTAAAAAAGCGGGAAAATTCTTTGGTCTCTTTCATTTTTATATTTAATCAATTGAATTTCAAGTTTTTGATTGGTTCTTTTCCAGGTTTGTACTTTGAATGACCACTTGACCTTTTTAGACTGTACTTTGAATGACCTTTTTATTAATGCCTTTTCTATTCGGCGGTAATCATCAAACATTATAAAGTCACTTCCGGTAGCGTTCGGAATGTTTGTAAGCATTCGGAATGTTTTGCTATAATTCTCATCAATATAAATAGATTAACACTTTTGACCTTTTTAACAGTCAGAATCGCCCTTAGCTTAAAAAAAAATTAAGCTAAGTAAGAATTGTAATCAGTATTATCAGCGTCAACGTTTTCTAGTTTACAATTTCATCGGATTTGTAACTAGATTAACACGACGGGTGTCACTAGTGGAGCAGGAACTGCTTACCCTCCTGGAGCATCTGAGTTCACCTCCGGCTTTAATGTTGCTCAATCTTTAGTTTTCTGTGTAATGTTTTGTAGATCGTTGTTTGTTATTTTGTACTTTTTCTTTTGGCCATTGTGTTGTCTGTCCTTCTTCGATTTACGGATTCTGATTACCTCTGTGGTATCTTAAAACTCTTCTTACAACGTATTTATTAGATGTAAATGACATAATACTGTTGTAGCATACTGAACACAGGAGAAGACTTCATCAATTTGTTTTACTCGCTTCTGATACATTTTGCAAATTTAAGGAAATATAATTTGTTTAGACTACAAGATATAAACTTTCTATTGACCATTTGACGATAAATGAAATTTGACCAATTTATTTATTGTTATTTTTCGCCCTCCCTTTTGTTCTAAATAAACATCAGAAAATACCGCAGGGACAATAAAAAATGGACAATCCAGAGAAACTGGATGCAGGAAAAACAAAACAAAAACACAACACACTATGTGTTAGACACCACTATGCGCAAACAAACACAAATAACGTAAATAAGACATGAGCTCTCCTACAAACAACTGGAGGTAAAGATGAACCGAACAAACACAAATAACGTAAATAAGACATGAGCCCTCCTAAAAACAACTGGAGGTCAAGAAGAACCGAACAAACACAAATAACGTAAATAAGACATGAGCCCTCCTACAAACAACTGGAGGTAAAGAAGAACCGAACAAACACAAATAACGTAAATAAGACATGAGCCCTCCTAAAAACAACTGGAGGTCAAGAAGAACCGAACAAACACAAATAACGTAAATAAGACATGAGCCCTCCTACAAACAACTGGAGGTAAAGAAGAACCGAACAAACACAAATAACGTAAATAAGACATGAGCCCTCCTAAAAACAACTGGAGGTCAAGAAGAACCGAACAAACACAAATAACGTAAATAAGACATGAGCCCTCCTACAAACAACTGGAGGTAAAGAAGAACCGAACAAACACAAATAACGTAAATAAGACATGAGCCCTCCTAAAAACAACTGGAGGTAAAGAAGAACCGAACAAACACAAATAACGTAAATAAGACATGAGCCCTCCTAAAAACAACTGGAGGTAAAGAAGAACCGAACAAACACAAATAACGTAAATAAGACATGAGCCCTCCTAAAAACAACTGGAGGTAAAGAAGAACCGAACAAACACAAATAACGTAAATAAGACATGAGCCCTCCTAAAAACAACTGGAGGTAAAGAAGAACCGAACAAACACAAATAACGTAAATAAGACATGAGCCCTCCTAAAAACAACTGGAGGTAAAGAAGAACCGAACAAACACAAATAACGTAAATAAGACATGAGCCCTCCTAAGAACAACTGGAGGTAAAGAAGAACCGAACAAACACAAATAACGTAAATAAGACATGAGCCCTCCTAAAAACAACTGGAGGTAAAGAAGAACCGAACAAACACAAATAACGTAAATAAGGCATGAGCCCTCCTAAAAACAACTGGAGGTCAAGAAGAACCGAACAAACACAAATAACGTAAATAAGACATGAGCCCTCCTACAAACAACTGGAGGTAAAGAAGAACCGAACAAACACAAATAACGTAAATAAGACATGAGCCCTCCTAAAAACAACTGGAGGTAAAGAAGAACCGAACAAACACAAATAACGTAAATAAGACATGAGCCCTCCTAAAAACAACTGGAGGTAAAGAAGAACCGAACAAACACAAATAACGTAAATAAGACATGAGCCCTCCTAAAAACAACTGGAGGTAAAGAAGAACCGAACAAACACAAATAACGTAAATAAGACATGAGCCCTCCTAAAAACAACTGGAGGTAAAGAAGAACCGAACAAACACAAATAACGTAAATAAGACATGAGCCCTCCTAAAAACAACTGGAGGTAAAGAAGAACCGAACAAACACAAATAACGTAAATAAGACATGAGCCCTCCTAAAAACAACTGGAGGTAAAGAAGAACCGAACAAACACAAATAACGTAAATAAGACATGAGCCCTCCTAAAAACAACTGGAGGTAAAGAAGAACCGAACAAACACAAATAACGTAAATAAGACATGAGCCCTCCTAAAAACAACTGGATGTAAAGATGAACCGAACATAAGTTTTATGCGGAAATCGTAACGGACATCACAACACGGAACTCGGAACGTAAAGACACGTAACAGGACAAACAGATATCCATACAGGTAAGTAAAAATTGGTTTGACAAGAGCTTCAAATAATCTACAGGACACATTTACTGGCATATTATTGTTTCGTTTGTCTTCGTCCTGTGTCTTGTGTGCTCAATGTTACCGATGTATTTATATTGTCCATTCTTGATTTCCCCCTCGGTTTTCTATAAGAAGAGTTTGAAGATCCCAAAGGGGTAATCCGAATCCGTATATCGAAGAAGAACAGACAACACAATGGTCAAAATGACAAACAACGATCTACAAAACATACACATAAAACTAAAGATCGTTTAACACGAACTCCATTAACAACGGGGGTAAACTCAGGTGATCCGGAAGAGTAGGTAGTTCCTTAATCCACTTGTGGCACCCGTCGGGTTAACTTTAAAAAATATTTTTCCCAAAAGAGGGACATTCTGAAGTATTAGTTAAATAAATGTTAGAGAATACCGAAGGGAGAATCAACAAAGGACATTTCAGAGAAACTGGAAACATAGGGACAAGACGAGGAAAAACAAAACAAAAACACAACCCAATATGGGTTGGACACCACCATACGCAAACAAACACAAATAACGTATGTAAGACACACGCCCTTCAACAAAAAACTAGAGGTAAATACGAACGAAATATAGTTTTTCTGCAGAAATCGTAACGGACATCACAACACGGAACTCAGAACGTAGACACATAATAGGACAACACAAAAAAATAAAAAGACTCAAGTGTCCTTATATTTAATAAAAGATGGTCCAGCTTTAGTATTTGTCTAACCATATATTAAAATGATAGATTGTTTGTTCGTTTGATGGTGTTTAACACCACTTTCATCAGCATTTCAGTTATATCGTGGCGATCAGTTTTATTGGTGGAAGAAACCGGAGGACCCGGAGAACACAACCACCGACCTGTCGCAAGTTACTGACAAACTTTTTCACATAATGTTGTACACCACGCCTTGATCGAGATTCGAAATCACAAGATGAGTGGTCATAGGCACTGTTTGAATAGGTAGTTGTAAATCTGACTGCCATACGATCACGGCCACGACGGTTCCCTTAAACTGATATAGCCAGACATTAGTAGACAATAGAAATACTACTAGAAAGTTTCATATTATATTTAACAAATATTAAGATGTCAGCTGTAAGCTGTATTACAAAATGTTGTGCTATTTTGAGCTTAAAATTTTCAGTCTCAGTACAAGGGAAGTAATCCAATGACATGACTGATGCTTGCTGATTGTATAATGTATCAGTCTGACATATACTATGGATGATTTGAAGTCTCAGCTGCACAATCTTTTCTCCAGGAGTTGTAAGAGCCTATATTGTATTAGTATTAGTTGTTATTATACAGACGATAGTCACATTTCATCATTAAACCACACACCCCTGTCTGCAATTAAAATGATGGTATTCTTAATATGGTTTAATGATAATCAATATTCAAAAAAAAAAAAAAAAAAAAAAAAATCGACTTGCGAAAAATTTAACTACTTGACACAGTGATACTTTTTTCCTGTTTTTTTTTTTATTTGAATACATTTCTAAAAAGAAAAAAAAGGTAGAAAAAAAGACATTCTTGACACTGATCTATCTAAATTAAATTTTTGGGGTAGAAATATCTAATGTCAAGAAAATCAATTTGTTAATAAACAGTTTGATAGATATCCATGTCTGTCTTAATATCACAAATAGGATGTAATTAATCAATTAATCCCGATTACAATCAGATTAGGAAAGGATGTAAAGAAACTTAATTTGTATCGTACAATATTGTAGTTTTATTTATATCCGTCTTAAAATCGTATGAATTATTAGATAAATCGTTACTATTGTCAAGGTAAGAATCTAACAATGACTTTTTTGTATTTAATATCATGTTACACTATTATATTGTGAATGCATTGTGTTGTCTCTTCTTCTTCGATTTACGGATTTTGATTGCCCCTTTTGATATCTTTAAACTCTTCTTGAACTGTAACCGTTCCTAGAATGTTATATCTAAGCGACAGAGGTTCTGGGTGGTCGAGTTGTTGAGGTCATTTTCTTCTATCACCAGGACTAAACCACTGTAGCAGCTAGGTTCTTACAGGACAGGTCGAAATAACACTTCGGTCTTTCCTCTTACATAACGATCAATCTCAATTACCAAGCCCAAACCTCTGTATATTAATTTCAAGACCTCGGGTGTGGGCCCCCATCGGGTCAAACCAAAGATTATAAACTTGGTATTTGTTGCTTCTCCGCTAAGGACGCATCACTAAGGAGAAAGAGCAAAGACTGGTTGGCTCAGAATCAGGATAATGTGTCCGAGTGAGGCGACATATCTATCCGCGAACTGTTTCAGTGAACTAGCACTATCAAAATCCAACTAAGCGGTGTATATGTTGCCCCTAAAAGGATACACAATTCGCCATTGTTCCCATCAAAACACATAGTTGAACTATTGCGCACTAGCTATTAAACACCAATAATTGAGTCTACTTGCATAGCTGTACATGCAGAGTTACTTCTGAGAAAAGTTCATCGATTATCTCATTTATCGATAGATTGTTGCGCTGTAGATAAAGAATCGATATTAATTAAGATGTTTATTTCTTTTATAAAATTATCAAACACACTCTTGGCAAGTGTTATAATGAACCTTAAATTTACGATTAGGAGCAATATTGGTGTTTGATGCCAACGTTAGCAGTATTGTACCCATATCGTGGCATAAGCGAATTTTATAAATGCAAGATTTAAAGTGGTCATGTGCAAGATTTTAGATCGTGTTCTGTTTTGACGGTGAGAATCTGTGGTATAGGGGATGGCATCATCGTTTGTCATACCCCGTGTCCCACTTGAAAGGGGCTGCACTGTCGTGATGTAACTAGTATTGACTCGTTAACTTCATCATTGTCACTATTAACATACTGGCTATATTAAGTCTCATTAACATCGCCATTTTGTTTTTCATAATGGTTTTACAGTAGTCAACTCTTTGCAGTCTGTGACTAAGGGAATTTATTTCATCTCTCTGTTTTTTTCCCGAGCATTCTGGAACTATTTTAAAACGTTCTTGATTGCATCATCACATTAGACGATAAACATATTACGATATGTTGCTTTGTCTACCGAGAATTACGTAATGTCATGATTTTAGTTATGGGATCAATTTAAAGTTTAAAAAACTTAGACGTCTGTGATAAAAATCATGCATCGCAGTGAAGTAAAATTACTAATGGTTATTACTATTAAAATGTTGAATTTAATCAATTATAGGATTATGGCACTATATTTGTATTCGCAGTATTAACAGGACCAGCCACTAGTGGAACCATATATAGTGTGTAGAATTTAATTTGATTTACACTTTTTAGTAACCGATATGAATTTTACAACTGAGGCACCACCGCCCACGCCAACTACACAAGCACCATCTATTAATTATACAACAAGTATGTATTACTAGATTATTATGTTAATTTCATTTAGAAAGTATCATTTGATTGGTTAAAGGGTTGACACGTGTTTTCGGACTTGAAACTTCACCAGTCAATGAACGGTACAACCATTCAACCACGCCCACTTCCGGAGACCATTTTTGGACGTCATGAAAACTAATTATTACTTCATACAATAACAGTTGAAACGTGGAATATTAAACATATCGATAATTTGTATTTTATTTAATATTGTAAAAATGTAATGAAAAAAATTGAATGCAATATTAGTAGTTTTATTGGCGTCTACAATTGTTGATCTACATTTATACTAAAGTAATAATTTTTTGATTAGAAAACGGAAAAATCTAAATATTTCGTAAAGCGTAGATTTTTTTTTAACGCATCCAACGAGAGTTTTGTCAGGAATTTTACTACCATTTTGGAATTGTATACATATTTACGGTTGAAATTATTCTGAAGGCCCTGCTCATCTGACAAATTACCAATTTTTGGCGTTATTTTGGTCTTTATTTCAGGCTAAGTTCTTCAAAATAGGCCAAGTTTGCTCGTTAAATGTGACAGCCAACTCACCGTGGACGTAATCCCATATAACAATAGGAACGACGGTGGTCCCGCAGCTGGTCTATTGTCTCTCGTCGAAGTGCCGGAGAAGGCTATTGTTCCCTTCATGGTTAATGCATTTGACTACGTGACATTTATACACATGCTTACCTGAGATTTACCTCGAAAATTTTGAAAAAAACGTAAAATCATAAATTTCCATAATTAATGATTTTTATTTTGACCAAGCTATTTCAATCTTTCGGAAAAAATTCGAAAAAGAAGGTCTTTTCTGCTAATAAATTCACTGAAGTTAGACATAGAGTACACAATTATTGAATATGAATACAATTTTATAGGTAAAAACGTTATGTACAATCTGTCATTTACAACCGGTATACCCGTTCAATATGTAATCATGTTGGACTGGATTCAGCTTTCCTCGTCGCTGGACTCGTCGTCATCAAAATCAATTATTATTGGGGGAATCTCGCTCCTATCAATGCAATTCTCTTTCCCATACTCCTTTTCTATTTTTAATACATGGTCTTCTGCCTTCGCCCAAACTTCCTTTGTAATTCTGCCAAACCCCCCATAAACAAGTTCTTTCACATCCTTCAAGCGAAAAGTTGTATTGTTTTCTGCAACAAACCCTTTAACCTGTGCCCAAATAAGTTCTATGGGGTTCAATTCGCAATGGCGAACAGGGGTTCTTAGAACTTCGTGACCGTGTAGGTTGGCAATTTTATCAGTTTTAAAAACGGAAAGGAGTTTCTTAAATTTGATTTTTTCATAAAGTTGTTTTTTAGTTTCAAGGGGCTGAAAAGGAATGTTGTGTTTTGAAAGATAATCTTGTAAGACAGCTTTTCTCTGATTAAAGTTTGGCACAACAGTTTCTTCAGTCTTGATGTTGTGATAACTGGCGTTATCTAAAACGATAACACTTGGGCTTTTTAATGCTGGCATAAGCTGATTTTCGAACCAGTTTAGAAAGATGGGCCCGTTCATTTCTTGGTGATAATCCCTATCTTTAGCTTTGGCAAGAAAAACCAAATCACACCTATCAATCAAACCCTCCTCACGATTACCAGCGTGCAAAACTATCAACCTTTTACCTTTTCCTGAAGGGATCTTTGGGACATCAGAACCATCAACTGGTAACCACATGTAGTCAGTGGCATGATTCTGATTAACCCAGGTCTCATCCAAATATACAATTTCATACCCATCCTCTCGAAACTTCCTGATTTTTCGGAGATAATTACACCGATCATTTATTACTGACCTCTGATCATATAAAAGCCTCCTATTATCGCCGGATTTTTTGTACTTATAACCAAGATCTAATAAAGTTAAAGTAAGCGTTGATTTCGAGATTTTAATTGTATCTTCAATTTCTTTCTTAATTTTTGAGACTGTTGGGGCAATTTTCCTGTTGTACATGCTATGAACGGTCCGTTTAATAACGCAACGGTCAAAATCATCAAGAGTTTTCTTTCTTTCTTTCGGTCTGTTGGATTCAGGAAGACTTTTACCGTTTACAACTCTATACACAGAACTGTAAGATATGCCAGCAGCCTTGCATGTTCTTTTAATCAAATTATCTGGGGAATAAAATGGTCTTCCCCTGGCCTTCTCAAGCTGAAAAAAACTTGAATAGATTTAACACAATGTTTTTACAATCTTTTGACAAGTCCTTTGTTTTACCCATTCTTGCGATGTTTATATATATGTTAAGATGTCAAAAAATAGGTTTATGAAGAAATTTTATGTGAACTTTTAGAAAGATTTTAAAGTTTAAAAATGGAGTGTCAAAATATGCCTGTACACGTGTCTCTGTCTCTATCGAGGTAAGATTTACCTGGCTGCTACCTCTAGTTAGTTTACTCCCACCTCTATTTTGGCGGTAAAAATCGGGGGAAAATGTCAAATTTCAGATAAGTGCAGCAATAATGAAAGGTTATTGTTAGATGAAATGCATATTTTAAAAATGGTAGTAAAATTCTGCACAAAACTCTCGTTTACTGTGTTTTAAAAAAATGTATTGTTTTCGAGAAAACTCAAATTTTCCGTTTTCTATTAAAAAAATTATTACTTTTACAACGTTTTGCTTCTTGTCTATAACTTTTATATAGACTGTATTTTACAATGTATATTTTAATATGTTGTTGAGGGCCTCAGGGAAAATTAGTGTAACACTCTATAAATAAAGAATTTATTATCATTATTATTATTATTATTATTTTTCCTCTCCAGGGAAATATGCTTAAACCGAACCGATCCGATCACCGTCTCGGTGGTGTAATGGTAACCGTGGTCGCCTCGAGTGAGGTAAATCGTGGGTTAGCAAAGCACGCGGCATAAATAATGAGTAAGAACAAAGGCCATAGCTGACTGGGAATCGAGCTACATTTCTACCAATGAGCTGATGTTTTTCAATGAGCCAGTATTATAAATATAAAATCCCACATGTTTCTAGTACAAAAACGCGTTCATCCCCTTATTAAAGCTGAAACTTGCCCACTCGGCGTTTTACAACAATCTTTAACTTACTCCTTTGGTATCACCAAGCTCTTCTTACTCACTATGAGCCGAGCCATTTAAAATCGATATATTGTTTATTTCCAATATTAAATTTAGTCACGATGTATATATACTACATAATAGAAGCATGCGTAATTTAACATTTGACTTATATACAAATGTAGTCTCGTGTAGAATAGATTCTTAATATCTATGAAATAAAATGACTACCAGTTGGTGAGACAAATTATCAACTAATGAATCACTGTTTCTCCCATTCTAAGCTTGTTTAGATAGTTGGTTAAAACGTAATGGGTGAATGTCTGCATGACAATTCCCGCCAATTTCCTTTCGATGATCATGAACGACCGAAATTAACAACTTGAAACAATATTTTTGACGTTTTTGGTCATAGGAGAAACACATTATGCGTCTGCTACCAGTAGATTACGATACTTCTCCCTTTTCCCCCAAACAATTTGTAAGATCTCGCCAAAGCTCGAGTGGAGAAATATGGTAATCCGTTGAAAAACAGGCCAATTTCTAATTATTTCATGTTGGTTATGCCTCGATTCGCATGGGTGATGCATACATCCTCTCGTTCGCTAAAATCGGTCAACACCTGAAATCGGTCACCATTTTGGAATGCACTGTAACGTGAGTTCAGATGTCGATAACGTCATTTATCCTGCAAACTGCGTCCAGAAATAGATAATGGATTTACTTTCACTTTGATCAAGACAACAATGAGATTTAAACAGATAAGAACATATATCTATATGTTTTGGTGCCAAAGTGGTGCCATTTTACTACTACCATTTTGACTTAATAATCAAAGTCAAATATTTCCAGAAAAACACAATCTGTAATGAATAATTTGCATATCCTGTGTTTGGTTTACATTCCACTGCGCATATTTACAACTCAATTAGGCAAAGGAAATTGCATTGTTTTCGTTTTGAAATTCAGTAATTCCTTAGACAATTTTCTGATTTTTAGCGGGAATATTTGTGGGTAATATATATGATTTAATATAAATTACATGGAATTGGATATGGATAAAATTGTACGTGAAAACAGAAATATTATCTGCTGAAAACAAGTGACAGCAAATACAATTTAATGGAAAAAATGGGGAAATATAGAAAAAGCAAATTAAAAATATTGTAAAATACAATCTCCTAGGCCTATTTGTGTTCCACGTGACTATTTTATGGTTGACCGATTTCAGGTAACGTGACTTGGGCGCCATTACAAAACATATGCAAACAAAAAAGGTCAGCGAGCCGATATTTCTTCATCAAATTAAGCGATGTTTTGGTATTTTATTTGGCTTAAGTTCCCAAGTAAGCATGGCATTTATCTTTGATATAAATACTAATTTGAATGAGAATCATAAGGAAATGTCTTAATTGACCGATTTACGGTCACATGTGGATATTTGGCCTCGTTGGTCAGGAGGGCCCATTTACTTGCCAAAAACTATTCCTAAATTTCCTGAGCATGTATGTCCGACTGTCTGTGTAGGCCTACCGGGTCTACCTCCTTCAGCGCCCAAGTAAGGGGCCTCATTTCTTAACTAGCACAGGGCCTCATTTGTCCTAAATCCGGCACTGCTTTTGCGATTTATTTCATAATAAAATCGTAGATTAGATATAAAAATTATGTCACACGACGCGTTTCTGGAGTAAAATCCATCTACGCTCAACGTCAAAAAAAGATTGCACAGGCAAATAATTTAAAAAGTCTTCGAGTGCAAAACCAAATGGCCTCAATAAGATAGCCAAAATAGAATACGGTCACTTGAGCCTGCTGTCAGGGACCTGTTGTTGATAATATTTACATTATTTAGAGTGCATTTTTTTCTAACACAAACGATACAAACGACTACGCGCGTACGCGTTTAGAGCATTTTTTTCTAACATACGTTTGTAAAGTTTGCACAAACTTTGACAAACTATGCACTCGCTAAATGTACGGCTAAAGTTTGTCGTTTGTCACTACAAACGCTGCATTTGTTTCTAATCTCAACGCTGAATCAATTGTCAACACGTGGAATTCCTGGTTGTCGTAACTCAAAACAATGTCAACAAATGAACCAGTTTTAGGTATTGCCCTTCTTTCTATCATTGCAACTCCTGTTTTCAATAAAAAGAGCTTCATCATCACTATCTTCAGAATATTCATCAGATGAAGAAGATGAACTTTCACCAAAATATTGTGTGCACACTGTTAAAATAACAATGTCCTCTGTTTCTATATCATCATCAGCCATTTTCGCGCGTAATTATGAGTTTATTTACCAACAACATGTGCATGCATATTTTCAGGTCAAACAGGGTCAGTAAACTCTGTGATTAAACGATGTATTTATTTCTATTTTTGCAGCGTTTAACAAACGAAACACAACGTTTAACAAACGACACACAACGTTTACAAAACTTTGGTTAGAAAGAAATGCACTCTTAGAAACTGTAATTTTCAATAGTAAGTAACAAAGAGGATAGGCAAATTGGTCGCATGGTAGTTGGATTTGCAACTACCTATGCAATCAGTGCATATCACCACTAACGTAATTTCGAATCCTGCTTAGGCGACTTGTATTGTGGCAGGTCTGTGGTTTTCTCCGAGTACTCCGGTTTCCTCCACCAGTAAAGCTGACCTCCACAATATAACTGACATATTGTTAAAAGTGGCATTAAGCACCAATCAATCAATCATATTATTGTTGATAACAGTCGTATTTTTCTTTTGTATTTCAGGTATCATACTTTCTGTAGCTATTTCGGTGATTGTCAGTATTGGAGCGATCATTGTATGTAATCTGATAAAACGGAGAAAAGCAGCTCAATAAAAATGTATAATACAAGACAACAGAAAATGTTATTGAACATGCATTGCATAGCAAAGCATGACACATCACGGAATTACAAACAAAATCTACAGCGTGGGCGACATCGCTAGCCATATAAAATTAGAATATACATGTACAAACATAATTTACAGCGTGGGCGACATTGCTAGCCATATACAATTAGAATGGAGAGCTGCATCCTTAATTCTTGGAAGTAGAGAGTGACGTCAAAGCTTAAGATGAGCTACACGTATGTGTTGGATTTTGTGAAATTACCAAATATAGTCTACTATGAGTGATATCATCCAGTGCAGTATTGTTTGACATCGATTTTTTGTTTTAATTATTGTATTGTATTTTTATTAATTAACTACTGTTATATTTACATAAATAAGATGAAAACTGCCTTTGTAATACAACTAGTACAATCTGGCTAATACGATTTTTTTTTTCTCGTATTGGCCGACTTTTATCCTGCCAATACTGGTGTTCCGAATTATCCCTAGATTAAACATACGTATCAACGATAAAATAGAGACACTCTATCACTGTCGTCGGATGAGACAAAACGGTGAAAAAGAAATAAATGCTAAATGTATGAAACGAACAATATTGCTAATCTATATTGCAATTGTTACATTTAAAGACTGAAATATGTATTAATAGACAAAATCAATGGGGATGTTAAAAGGTATGAAGCTTAAAACTGGGATTAAAGCGAGGTTTACAGAACCATTCTCCAGTTTTGTGCCGAATGCTCATTAACCATATAATTTAAGACAATGCATTAATATTATGTTTTATCCTGCAGAAAAATGACATTAATCTATTGACGTTTATATTTTGAATTAAAGAAATAGATTATATAATTATCCATTGATTGCCCCTTTTGATATGTTGTGTCAACAGGAAGTGAATTGGATTAACAAATGACCACGGCTATGTCCCACCTGTCGTAAAAACTTCGGTCCTTTCCTCATTCATGACTTATCACCGGGATTGTAACTAGATTTACATGACTGGCACCACTAGTGGAGCAGGAACTGCCTACCCTACCGGAGCACCTGAGTTCATTCCCGGTTTTTAGAGGGGTTCGTGTTATTCGGTCTTTGGTTTTATGTAGATCGTTGTTTGTCCCTTTTTGTTTGGCCATTCGATTTACGGATTCTGATTACCCCTTTGGTGTCTTCAAACTCTTCTTGCTAGTTTTCCAGAGCTCAACAAGTTACATGTCACAGGGGTACCAGATTAGCTATATTTCAATCAGCAAACAATTATCCAACCAATGCAAAATGACTGCTGAAATAAAACAAGTGCAGGTTAAATATCTGTATCAATTCTACCAGACACCATGACAAAACAGACAACTTGAATTTTACCATTGTAAAGTTCCCACATCTGGATAGTATACGTTAAGCTCGATCATGCTGTTTCAGACCTTTTACAATGTCACCGTACTCCGAGTACAAAATTGCTAAGTTTGGGATTTCTTTTAAAGAATCGTCACATCTCATCTAGAGATTGCTTTAGTAATTATAAGTTAACCATTATTTCCCTATTATGTTTTGCGGTGGTGTTGTGCACAATCTAAGAAGAGTCTGAAGATACCAAAGGGGCAATCATAATCTGTATATCAAAGAAGAACAGACAACACAATTGCCAAAAGAAAAAGTACAAAAGAACAAACAACGATCTACAAAACATACACATAAAACTAAAGATCGAGTGACACGAACCCCACTAATTTGTGTATTGTGCTATCTAATATTTCAATGCCAGTGATGACTAAGGTCATAAACTTTCTTATAGAATTAACATCATTTAAGAATTGAATGCATTTCTTTGTAGTTTTGTTGGCGTGTAAAAGCGTGGACCGAGACACATTTTTTGCATGAAGCGCGCGCTTCATACGAAAAATGTGCCTCGGTCCACGCTTTTACACGCCTATAAAACTACCAAAAAATGCATTCAATTCTTATAATTACATTTAAATCACACCAAAATTTAATATAGTTGAATTTTTCGTTGGGAATTTTATTTGTGTTAGATTATTTGCTGTTGGAAATTACTACGCCATTGATTGTTTGCATCTGACGTCGTCATGGAGGCACGTGCAAGTTCGGGTTTGAGTTTTATTGGGATGTAAAACATCTCTTTTATAATCACGTGACCACTTCATAACTAATCACATTGTAACATTTCAATGAAAAACGGAAGTAATGTAATTATAAATGTGACAACTTCTGTCTCACGAAGAATAAATTTCATCTAATATGAGGCAGGTGCAACCTGAAACGCTTTCGAAGAACAGTAATTTGTTTTCCTGTTTACAAAATATCGAGCTTAAAAAAACACCATCTAAAACTCCATACTCCGGACAGTTTTCGTATCCGCTACCGAACATTGTTTCATTTCTATTTGAAAAAAAATCGACTAGAGTTCCGGTTTAGGTCACGTGATTTTTTTTTAAATTTATTTCCGGTTTGGCAGCCATATTGTTGAAGATTTTGAAGTGCCATAGTACCTATTCATACTTCTACCATTAACGCTCCCTTCGGGATCGGATAAAGTTCAAGATTAGAACTTTATTACAACAACGTTACTTACTCAGTTATATGTGAGGGTTGACCCTTTTCTCATGATCGCATCATTTCAGTAGGAGGTGGGATTTGAGCCCATAATACTGATTTGATCTCGTCACTTTTTATTGAAGTAATAAGCCAAGAATCTGAGCGGTCATGTATTAAGGGTATCAGTTTGGGCTCTGTATCTACGATATCTCGATTACATTTTGGAATTGTTCTGACAGCATAGAATTTGTTGTTTTGAATTCCTATTTTGGAGATCACGAATCGGCGTTATTTACAACAACGATGTTCACCCAGTTATGTGTAATAATCGACATTTCACTCCGATGTGGAGAAACACTTTCATGACCGCAACATTTCTCTCAGAGAAAAGATGTAGGCATACAAAACTAAATTAACCATCATCATTTTACTCACATGTGGAACACACTCCAATGACCGCATATTTTCACCCATATGAGAGATACAGACATATAAACCTAGTTTTACCCAGATACTTTTTTCTTTTTTCTTTTTCTTTATTAAAATGACAGTAGCAATGAGTGACAGTAGAGTGGGCGATGTAGCAATGAGTGAAAGTAGAGTGGGCGGTGTAGCAATGAGTGACAGTAGAGTGGGCGGTGTAGCAATGAGTGACAGTAGAGTGGGCGGTGTAGCAATGAGTGACAGTAGAGTGGGCGATGTAGCAATGAGTGACAGTAGAGTGGGTGGTGTAGCAATGAGTGGCAGTAGAGTGGGCGGTGTAGCAATGAGTGACAGTAGAGTGGGCGGTGTAGCAATGAGTGACAGTAGAGTGGGCGGTGTAGCAATAAGTGAAAGTAGAGTGAGCGATGTAGCAATGAGTGAGAGTAGAGTGGGCGATGTAGCAATGAGTGACAGTAGAGTGGGCGGTGTAGCAATGAGTGACAGTAGAGTGGGCGATGTATCAATGAGTGACAGTAGAGTGGGCGGTGTAGCAATGAGTGACAGTAGAGTGGGCGGTGTAGCAATGAATGACCATAGAGTGGGCGGTGTAGCAATGAGTGACAGTAGAGTGGGCGGTGTAGCAATGAGTGACAGTAGAGTGGGCGGTGTAGCAATGAGTGACAGTAGAGTGGGCGATGTATCAATGAGTGACAGTAGAGTGGGCGGTGTAGCAATGAGTGACAGTAGAGTGGGCGGTGTAGCAATGAATGACCATAGAGTGGGCGGTGTAGCAATGAGTGACAGTAGAGTGGGCGGTGTAGCAATGAGTGACAGTAGAGTGGGCGGTGTAGCAATGAGTGGCCATAGAGTGGGCGGTGTAGCAATGAGTGAGAGTAGAGTGGGCTGTGTAGCAATGATTGAAAGTAGAGTGGGCGGTGTAGCAATGAGTGGCCATAGAGTGGGCGGTGTAGCAATGAGTGACAGTAGAGTGGGCGGTGTAGCAATGAGTGACAGTAGAGTGGGAGATGTATCAATGAGTGGCCATAGAGTGGGCGATGTATCAATGAGTGACAGTAGAGTGGGCGATGTAGCAATGAGTGAAAGTAGAGAGGGCGATGTAGCAATGAGTGACAGTAGAGTGGGCGATGTAACAATGAGTGACAGTAGAGTGGGCGATGTAGCAATGAGTGACAGTAGAGTGGGCGGTGTAGCAATGAGTGGCAGTAGAGTGGGCGATGTAGCAATGAGTGACAGTAGAGTGGGCGATGTAACAATGAGTGACAGTAGAGTGGGCGATGTAGCAATGAGTGACAGTAGAGTGGGCGATGTAACAATGAGTGACAGTAGAGTGGGCGATGTAACAATGAGTGACAGTAGAGTGGGCGGTGTAGCAATGAGTGGCAGTAGAGTGGGCGGTGTAGCAATGAGTGACAGTAGAGTGGGCGATGTAGCAATGAGTGACAGTAGAGTGGGCGGTGTAGCAATGAGTGACAGTAGAGTGGGCGGTGTAGCAATGAGTGACAGTAGAGTGGGTGGTGTAGCAATGAGTGACAGTAGAGTGGGCGATGTAGCAATGAGTGACAGTAGAGTGGGCGATGTAGCAATGAGTGACAGTAGAGTGGGCGGTGTTGCAATGAGTGACAGTAGAGTGGGCGGTGTAGCAATGAGTGACAGTAGAGTGGGCGATGTAGCAATGAGTGACAGTAGAGTGGGCGATGTAGCAATGAGTGACAGTAGAGTGGGCGGTGTAGCAATGAGTGACAGTAGAGTGGGCGATGTAGCAATGAGTGACAGTAGAGTGAGCGGTGTAGCAATGAGTGACAGTAGAGTGGGCGGTGTAGCAATGAGTGATAGTAGAGTGGGCGGTGTAGCAATGAGTGGCCATAGAGTGGGCGGTGTAGCAATGAGTGACAGTAGAGTGGGCGGTGTAGCAATGAGTGACAGTAGAGTGGGCGGTGTAGCAATGAGTGACAGTAGAGTGGACGATGTATCAATGAGTGACAGTAGATTGGGCGGTGTAGCAATGAGTGACAGTAGAGTGGGCGGTGTAGCAATGAGTGGCCATAGAGTCGGGGGGGGGGGGGTGTAGCAATGAGTGACAGTAGAGTGGGCGGTGTAGCAATGAGTGACAGTAGAGTGGGCGGTGTAGCAATGAGTGACAGTAGTGTGGGCGATGTAGCAATGAGTGACAGTAGAGTGGGCGGTGTAGCAATGAGTGACAGTAGAGTGGGCGGTGTAGCAATGAGTACCAGTAGAGTGGGCGGTGTAGGACTGAGTGACAGTATAGTGGGCGGTGTAGCAATGAGTGACAGTAGAGTGGGCGGTAACGCTTACAGATCGAGTTTGCCTCTGTTTCTACAATTTTTCGATTGAAGTGTTCTTATGATGTGGTATTTGTTGTTTAAGAAATAAATCATGGAAGCCAGAATGTGTTGGGAGTACTAACATGGGTTGGCGGATATTAGTATTTTATCCCGAGCCAGAGACGAGGGATAAAATTTACTAATATCCGCCTACCCATGTTAAAACTAAAAACACATTCTGGCTTTCATGATTTATTTCGATTCTGATATGTCTAAGAGTACAAATACGGTAGTATACTTTGATTGGAAGACGGTAATTTATATTTACGTTTGCGGAAGATGTAGCACACAATTTATGCTGCCAATGGAAAAATCAGTCACATTCACCGGCGCATGTGCGAATGAGATTATACCATCGATAAATCACTCGTTTGTCTACAAAGCGAAAGAAGGACGTGATGTTAGAATTTTAATTTTATTTCTTTATGACATATTACACCCATTGAAGCAATTATTGCAATTTTAGATGTCTTCTTGCAGAGTAGCATTGCCTGAATATCTTGATCCTGAGCTGTGGCATATCGATATCTCAAGTATTTGTGTATGGTAAAAGTAATTATATGTTTTAGTAAACTCTTAGAAAATAACTGCATTAGTTAAACATATTCTGTTCTTTTACATGGCAATTGTAATCCCATCCTCCTTCCCCAAAATCGACATAGTTTCATCGCTGAGGGATACGACCGCTCCAATGGGTTATACGAGATGACTGATACACAAACATACAAGCATAAAAACTGTACTGACTTCATCCACATCTTTATACTTTAGAAAATATAATCTACACAGAGACATAATACATGCAGCTAACTTTTTTAATAATGGACCACAAATGTTGAAATTAATTGTCAGAGTTCGTATATATCATATATTTTCTGAGATCCAATTATCAAGATGGAAGGGTTGGGATCCTTTTAAACGATTAACCCTGCCATATATTTGCGCCTGTCCCAATACAGGACCCATATTTTGAATGTCATATGTCGTACTTCTTTTCTATGTTCAATCAGTCTTGAGTTCAAAGGTGGCAGTTCGCTATTTTGATATTGAGGAAATTGTTGACCATTACTGTTTAAAATTTGTTTCCATAATTGACTTTAAAAAACAATCCACCAAAATTTTAACTGCCGTTCCGTAATTGGTCATTTTTAAGTTGTTTACATAATTTTTATCTAATGGCAATATTATTTTGACACAAGAATGTCCTATTTTTATTGTAATGGTGATTGACCAACATCTTGAAATATTTTACATTGATAGAACACTGTCGTAATATATCAAAGAGGAACTCTGTCAGTATGATCTTGAACGTCCCTAATCAGATTAAGTGTTTGAAGGAGAGCCATCCATCAGTCTTAGGTTATCAAATATAAAAACTGGGAAAAACTGGTAATTTCTACAGTATACAAACAAAGATCTTATTTTTGACGTCCCTCTTCAGTGCTTAATTTTTAGCCGAGGATATTATCGGGGCAATGAACTATTCAGATGCGCATACTAAAGCAAAAGAATAAATGCTTGGGTAACATGATTTCCAACAAAATCCCAGAGAGCGAAAGGTGTCGCTAGGGGAACAGGAACTATTTTCCCTTCCAGATAACTTGAATTCACTCCACATTTCAAGTGAGGTTCTCCTTGCACAATCTGTAGTGTTCTATGAAGTGCTTGTTGTGTGGACCATTATTTGTCTTGTTTTTTTTTATATTTGTCATTGCATTGTCTGTCCTTTGTGGTATGGCTTCTAATCATCCCTTGGGCATCTTTTAATTTTTTTTTGCAGCTTGAAACTGCTAGTATCGTCAAAGGTGGCAGTATATTCTACATTGCCTCCTTTATATATGGAAACCGGATGAGAAAAGTTATGATGTTGCCACATACTGTCAAATCAGACAACACTAAATGAAGTTCAGATAACTTCACTGTCCCCTATATTCGTCTTACTAAAAATTAAAGTGATCGTCCTTTAGGCATAGGTAACCTTTGTTCGATTTGTGTTATCCAGTTTAATTGATGTTATTGATGTATTGCTCCCAATGATTTTAAAATTATTTGGCTTTGCATTCATTTAGAATCTGATTAAGGCTATTGCAGAAACGCATCGTGCGCACTAAATTTGATATCTACCTTTTTTTTATTGCAGTATATTTTCCCTGCCACTATTAATCTGCAGTAATCTGCTTCTGAATATTAGTGGGAGACAAATTATTACCGAGTCTTATGAAAAGTTGAAGATAACAAAGGGTTAATCAGAAGCCGTAAATCACAGAAGGGCAGAGAATACATACAAGGCAACAATAAAAAAAAAACCAGTGATATACAAAGCACTACACAGAAAACTAAAGATTGAGCAACACAAATCCCAGAAAAGCCCAATGATAAGTCATGAATGATCGTGGTCATTTGTGACACAGATATTCCGTAACGCTTAACGAATAAGGGTAATAACAAAATTACCGAACTCCGAACAATCTTACAAAGGGAAAGTCAAAACTCATAAGTATATAAACAGACAAAATCAGTCAACAACCGGAAAACTGTGAAAACCGTAATGACCCTGACTTGGTACAGGCATTTCTAAAGAAATGGTGGGTTGAATCAGATTTTATAGCGCCAAACCTCCCCCTTTCATTACGGCTCAAAGGTTCCGGTGATTTAACAGTAAACATTCAATATTTTGTTTCTTTTGCACACGTCTTGCTAATATTCTATAGCTTAAGCCAAACTGTAGTAGCTGAAAAGGGTACATTATTTGATGTAACCTTATCAATTTGTGCTACTTTAGACATGGTAATTATGTGGAATCTAGAATTCGAGCAAACTTGTCTTTAGTCTACCTCCTTAATATTGTGTGCAAAATATATCACAATCAAGTTCAGCACGACATTACAACACCGAGGCAGATTAATAAAGTAGACAACCTGAAAAAAGGGAAGAAAGAGGTGTGATAATACAACATAGTAACACACAGATTGAATTATCTAACCGTGCATATACGGAAATAGCAAAATCTTCACGTTCGAATTTCTTTTCCGGTATAGAGCGATGCGAAAGCCAACAGGAAGTCACATTGTTACGTTAGTTATTTCTAATATTTCTAATAACAGAGAGTTGGGGATAGAAGGCATGAAATATTATTTTTCATGGGAGAGGATTAAGGAACAGCATGGGATGTGTGTGTGTGTGGGGGGGAGGGGGGGGGG
Source organism: Bathymodiolus septemdierum (assembly GCA_963383655.1). Classification (NCBI taxonomy): domain Eukaryota; kingdom Metazoa; phylum Mollusca; class Bivalvia; order Mytilida; family Modiolidae; genus Bathymodiolus; species Bathymodiolus septemdierum. The sequence continues at coordinate 48,715,882 of OY726529.1, read as the reverse complement.
CAAAAGCTGTTTTTTGTTTATTACATATATTGTACCACATTGTTGATATATGGTATAGTTAAAAAGAAAAAAAGGAAAACTCTTTTGCATGATCAAACTGTATACATTAATATTTATTATGTTTACATGAACATGATGTATGTAAATTGTCAATTGGGCAACAATAAAAAGTAAAATTACCAAAAAAAAAAAAGTTATTTCTAATTGTAATAATAAAACGAAAGATAAAAAATACCACTCTATCATAACAGTTCCAAAATAAAGTAGAACAATCGTAGAAAAAGACAAACTCAATATTCCAACACACATACAAATGGCCGACCATATTCCTGACTTGGTAGAGACAGGTCAGTAAAGAGTGGCTGGGCTATACTAGTTTTATGGGCCCAAATATCTTGTTTGTTTGTCAAGAAAACGCTTGAAGATACCAGAGAGGTAATCAGAAGCTGTAAATCGAAGAAGGACACACAATACAATGGTAAAAACCGATGACATTCTATCTGAAACATGCCATATAACGACACTTTACGACAACTTTAACAGTCAACAATAGAAGTGTAAAAGCCCTTAATTAGGTCTCTTAACATCCATCATTAGTGTAATTCTGATTTCGTTCATAAAAGATCCCGAGAGATTTAATCAAATATTTAAAATTCCAATCATTTTTATTAATATCAAATGTTTTGATTTATCTAATTTTCACTCTACGAGAAATCGAAACAACTAGAAATAATGCTTAATAGGTTGGTTTCAGGAAATGCAACATTGGGGTTCCTAAAATAGTGTAAAATATCGGCAAAAAAACCCACGATACAATTTACAAATTTTCATAGAGGTATATATTCTATAAAAAGACTCCCGGAACACATTACAACGTATTAGTAATGTGTTCAGGGAGTCTTTCTTTTAGAACCGGCCGCCGGCCAAAATGTCTGCCTCAACAAGAATTGCGGGTCAGTTCAAAATGTCTTCGAATTTTTTTTATATCACCAAAATCCACGTTATACCAATGAATTGAAATTCATCTAAAAATAAATAAATATCGCTATGTTTACCGGAACAACTCCTGTAATAATCAATTCCCATAATTCCCGAACAGCCATGATTGTGTCATCAAGTTTCTGAATGGATAAAGTTATTTATAAGGTTGGGAGAATTTGACAACTTAATATTTTTGCTTGCTGCTTTCGCTCTATTTCGAGTAAAAAAATAAAATCGTGGATAATGTTCTATCTCTTTTTCATATATAGAAACAAAGATATATATAATTAGTTTGTGTAAAGATATGCGTGCGATTGTTTGTGTCTTTTGGTTTCAATTTTAATCCCATTTAACCCGGTTGAAAACGATATTTCTTTTGAGAATAAAACTATATTTTAGCACAAGTTTTGTTATTTGCCGTGCATGATTGACCTCCATGGCCTGAGTACATCAATGGTTGACAATTATTGTATCAATTGATGGAACAATACGTCGGTGAATTCCATTTTTAGTTACGACTTTGTGAAATTCCCCTAGCCAAGAAGGCGGAAGACACACATCCGGATCTTGCACCACACAACGTCCAAAAACTCTTCCCACTCAATTCTGATTGCAAAGTCAGAAAATATGTACCGAACATCCAATGATTCCCACGAGCTATCCATTGAAACATTGAAGACATATATTTAGAGGAAGGTCCAGATTATTGATACATTGTATCTGCCTGGACATCATTCGCGGAAAAGCGGTATGCGGGTTTAACTCTGAATGAAAATAGTAATGTTATCGGTGACTACGATTGACCTGCCTATTATTACCGGACACAATTTATTACTTTTCATTTGAATACAACAAGAGAAAATTAGTTTTGTTTAAAAACGAATTAAACAGCATCCCTCAGATCAGTTACTTTTATTCATTAAAACATGTATTATTATTATTAAAAGTCTATATAACCTTGATCTGAACCCATCATAAAAAAAAATCAGTAAAACTGTCATCATTCATTATGACTTGTTCATAACATGTTTGATATCTTCTTCTAAATAATCCTGAAGTAAATGATAACAGGCTATGTGACAATTATCGGTAATATATATATATAAAACATCGTATGCTCTTATTCGTTCCTCAACCGAGCATAACTTATTTATGTATTTAACATCATCAATTATCATAAAAAGACACAAACACCAAATATTTTGGGATCAGCTCGCCAGACGTGCAGCCAACAATTTATTAATTAAATACAAATATAGTCCCTATAAACATCACACATGAATCTGCACTGGCCGCTGCAACAGTAGAAAATTACTCTTATCTGCACCGAAGGCCGAGCGTCGAATGTTATAAAGCATGTAGTATTTTCGCAAAGCAAAAGGAGCTCGTGAAGCACGTAAAGAAACTTTAACCTTGGAGTTAAATGCCAATGTAAGTTAATCATATCGCTTATATTTTTAAATAAAGCACATGTTTGACCTTAAAGGTAAACACGAACACGTGTTCTTAAGTATCTTACATAAATATATTTATATAATGATGAATTCTGATTGATTTTTCTCCTGAAAAAGAGAGAAAAAACATAATTTCAGGTTGTAACTCTTTTATCCTTTGAGATAGATTTATGATATTTGGTATGTATGTGTATTATCATATGATGCTGTGTCATGGATCATCACGACCTTCACATGACATTGACCTCAGATCTCAAGATCAAATAATTAAATTTATGGAATTCTCGTATCCACGCTGTAACTCTTTTATCCTTTGATATACACTTATGATATTTGGTATGTATGTGTATTATCATAAAATGCTGTATCATGGATCATTACGACCTTCACATGACCTTGACCTCAAGGTCAAATAATTGATCTTAGGGGAATTTTTGTATCATGGCTGTAACCTTTTTATCTTTTGTCATAGACTTATGCTATTTGGTGTGTAGCTGTATTATCATAAGATGCTGTGTCATGTATCATCACGACCTTCATATGCCTTGGATATCAAGGTCAAATAAATGAATTTTGGGGTCATTTTCGTGTCCATAGTATCATCTTTTGCTTATGAAATTTGGTATAAAGATGTATTGCCACGAACAATGTGTTGCTTATCATCGCGATCTTCATGTGACCTTGCCATATCATATATGTTGGTTTTTATGGAGCTTAACACCACTTTCAACAATATTTCAGTTGTATCATGGCGGTCAGTTTTATTGGTGGAGGAAACCGGAGTATCCGAAAAAAAACCTCCAGACCTGTCGCAAGTCATCGACAAACTTGATCAAATAATGTTGTATCGAGTACACCTGATAACGTTGGTGGTGACAGGGACCGATTGTTGTTAGCAATAAATCCAACTACCATACGATCACGGACACAATGCACCCCGATATCGTATATGATCATGACCTTTGATCTCAAGGTCAAATAATTGAGCATAGAGTAAAAGCCCATCACACATACCACAAATGAGTTAGCTTAGTTGTAGAATATCATTGTTGAGCATTTCCTTTACCAGAGTGACTTCTATAGATGAAGAAGAGGTATATGTTTTAGTCCACTAAAGCAGTTCCTCCTCAGCATTCAGTCGCGGTGTGCTATTTTAATTTGAACTTTTCAATTCACAAAGCTGTGAACAGAAGCTTTGTCTAGGTAATATCTTTGTTACTTTAATCTGATATTTGGTAATTGTGTACATCGTCACGAGACTATCATGACTCACATATGATCTTGACTTTTGAACTCTTCAAATTATAAAGGTTTTTTTTTTGCATATTTTTTTTTTCGCACAGTGTTAATTTTTTTGACAATTTAATGTAGCCTTTAGATATTCAGTATATTTATATATGAATCAGTATAATCTTGAGGTCATGTCCCACTTATGGGCTTGACCCCAAAAATCACACAATTGTTTTCAAGCAAATTTGAGAGCCTTCTCTAGATCTATATCAAGTTTCTTCACCTACAGCCTACAGATCTCAATAGCAAAATTAAATTATATATGACCAAGACAAATATCATGTTAGACTAGAGCATACCAGTTCATTCTTAGACTAGAGCATACCAGTTCATTCTTAGACTAGAGCATACCAGTTCGTTCTTAGACTAGAGCATACCAGTTCGTTCTTAGACTAGAGCATACCAGTTCATTCTTAGACTAGAGCATACCAGTTCATTCTTAGACTAGAGCATACCAGTTCATTCTTAGACTAGAGCATACCAGTTCATTCTTAGACTAGAGCATACCAGTTCATTCTTAGACTAGAGCATACCAGTTCATTCTTAGACTAGAGCATACCAGTTCATTCTTAGACTAGAGCATACCAGTTCATTCTTAGACTAGAGCATACCAGTTCATTCTTAGACTAGAGCATACCAGTTCATTCTTAGACTAGAGCATACCAGTTCATTCTTAGACTAGAGCATACCAGTTCATTCTTAGACTAGAGCATACCAGTTCATTCTTAGACTATGACATACATTCTCAATCTGAATGTTCCGTATTGTGCTAGCCTTTTATATTTGTTGTCATGGTTTTCTCTGTATGCTTGCACTAATTTTCATTACTGATGATCTACACAAATAATAAAATAAAATCATGTCATATATCTATAATTTTATATTTTATATGTATGTTTTAGACTAAATGCCATCATATACAATTTACTTTTCACAATAATTATAACAAAATTTTTAAATATTCATTTTTAAAGTCCTCCTATAATTTGTATGTCTTGACTGTGTCTTCTCCCTCATACACAATATTGAGCCACTGTTAAAATCGATATCCATGTACCTAAATTATAGAAACATAAAAGCATATTTAATATATACAGATATCATTATACTAGTTTTGTAAGATTGTTCGGAGTTCGGTAATTTTGTTATTACCCTTATTTAATATAATTATAATGCATAACAATGAAGCAAGGATACATTTATGTAATATGTCCATATAATATCTTCTGGAAGTGAATTATATATATACAAATGTATATAATTAGTCAAAATATATTTTAAACAGACTTATGATAATTACCAGTAATACCTAATGCCAAGAGGATAAAATAAATATTGACAGGTCATAATAATAAAGAGATATAACAGGTATACCTATACACCACAACAAATACAAAGTCAAAAGCATGTCAAAGAAACAAAATAATACTGGTAAATACAACCATAAGAAGAAATAGAAATTTGGGCCGAGCGAATTAAACCGACAGGTTTTAAGGATTCAAATTTGATTCAATAAATATCTTTAGTTACCCCCAGTAATGAAAAGCATAAGTTAATGTTTTTTGTGCCATATATTTTATTTGTTTTTATATTGATGGTGATCTTAAAGATAAAAACTCATCCTAATTTAAAAAAAAAGGGTTGTGAATTAATACAAAAAATAAAATACTTTAAAAATAAATTTTCCCACATTTTGTTCATTGCTATGTTCATTTATAAAGTGTAAATTAAAAAAAAACACCAGTGCCTAACTGATTAAATTGAAATTAATCAGGTAAAGTTAATCAGGAATTGTTTTTATTGATAATTACCTTTTATAATTTCACCATATTATGGAATGTCATTTTTTTTTTACTGAAAATCGAACCCAACTAATAAGTAGATGTCTTATTCAAAGGCCAAATATATTAAAATTTAAACAAATAATGTGTACTTCTGAAAAAACAAAACTAGAAAAGTTATGTAGATTAATAAGAAAAATCAACGGATCAGATATTCTCTTGGCTAATACTTAACTCCTCCTGTTGTAATGCAAATATTGTATGTACATGTATATGTATTTGTGTATCTGTTATTTATTTGTCATGTATGTGTTGTGTTGTATTTTTCTGTATCTGTTATTTATTTGTCATGTATGTGTTGTGTTGTATTTTTCTGTTGGAACTTCTCCATATGGTTTATTTGAGAATAAAGATTCTTGTCTTGTCTTATAGCATTTGAAGTTATTAAAAGTAATGAGTGAGTTATTTTCTCATCATACTATAATGCTTTTTTTAAGATGAAACAACTTTATTTCTGTTTGTACTTTCTTTGATGAGGGTTATTCTTAAACAAATACTTCAATTGTTTATGATATTTTCTTGTTCCTAAAAATAACTTATTATGAAAAATGGTATTTTCAAAAATAATGTTAACCCAAAAATAGCAGGATAATAAGTCTAAAATGTGTGCAAAGATACACATATATAACTATGGTTCAGGATAAAATAGAGAAGTACAATGAATTAAAATAAAGAGGTAAAAAAGTATTCAATTATGATAGAAAATTTTACATATCTGAACAGTTAAGCGAAGAAATAGAAAAAAAAAATATGGAACAAAACCATTAACTTATACTTATACAGGGGCTTTTGTCCGTGGAGCTTTTGTCCTAGACCCAAACAATATAATTTTATTTACAGTTACATGATTAGTACAATTTAGATTAAAAAAAATCTATTGATATAAGAATATCTTTGTTTGACCCGTTTGGGGCTCGAACCCACGATCTCCCACACTCGAGGAGACATGCTAACCATTATGCCACCGATGCGGTTCTTAATGCTTTGTGTATTTAAAACTAGACAACATACGCTGTGTGTGGTAATTGTAAGAAAATGAGTTGCCACAGCAGATACTTCTATAACCAATATTTAATAGGATTGTATAAAAAAGTAATGATTACATACGTCTTAAACCACAATCCTATACACGGTCGTTAAACATTCAACTATCATTATTAGCATGCAAATACAGTCAAACATGTCTAATATGACCGTCCATGGGAACACTGAAATATGGTCACATAAGACAGGTGGTCACTAAATAAAGGTTTATTTGATAAGACATGCACTGTGAAGGGAAATTAAAATCAAGGTCGCATAATAGAAGTTATTGCTTGTTCTAACATGGCGTGCTACTTTCGCTTTGAAAACAATAGAGGGCTCTAAATAGCACAGAACACTCTAGCACATGCGCAGAAGGCGTATCTAATCGACAGCGTATTTTACATATTTGTACTTTATGTATGTTAAATTAAAAGAATAAAAATAATAAATATACAAAAAAAATCAGATGAAACTAATTTTTGATCGTTATCAATTTTTATAACGTTTCTGTAGCGCTATACATTCTTGTAAATAATAGCGGGAGTTAATTGGAACAGCTTCTGTGGCGTTATATATTCTTGTAAATAATAGCAGAAGGTAATTGGAACTGCGCCCAAAAATAACCTCTGTCTATGTACGCTTGAATACATAAAATTACGTAAATGCCCTGTTAGAATCGAAATAATTCTCGGATGCCGGACTCTATGCTTATTTTAACATGGGTAGGCATTATATTTGTCATTATTTTACACCTATCGCTCGGTGTAAAATAATGACAAATATAATGCCTACCCATGTTAAAATAAGCATAGAGCCTACCCATGATAAAATAAGCATAGAGCCCGGCATTCGAGAATTATTTCTTATATGGAGGTGATCACTAAAGCAGGTTGGTTATGTTAACATTATCCTACGTCTTACCCTTCTTAAAGCACATATAATTTATTTAACATTAAAGTAATAACAAAGCCATTTTGTCAAAACTTCTAAATATATTAGACCGATCCATTAAATAAATCAGATTGTTTACTTTTTATATTTGCTTTCAGGGAAAGACCATTTATATTTTAAAAGGAAAGGGGGCATTTTTTTTATACAAAAAACAATATCTTGACATAAAAGATACAAAAAATAAAATTGATTGACACTACAGTTTTCAACAAGAAATTCAGTAAAATAAGAAGAAAGTTACCGTTGCTGATTTTTGCTTCGTGTGACAAAACTAATCTGGCCCGAGAAAAACAAAACCTCCTTGTGTGTTTTTTTTTAAGATGGAACACATGTATATATTTAGACATATCACGTTTGGTAATAGGATAATATATGTTTGTCCAAAAAGTTGATGTATGTACCTGTGTATTTACTCTTTAATCAACTAATCACAGAAGAGTAATATTAATTCCTTTCGGTATAATGAACATTTCATTATTCGCAATAATCCCTTGGGATGATATTTGTCGTCCCCATCTGGTTGTGAATACACGTGTAATTTAGACAGAAAGGTTACAACATTTACTAATATAATATATATGTAGCGTCTCTGTGGGCGGTATATATATGTTCATTTGTCACCCGTCATTGTTGTCGTTCCTCACCAGACATTAACATTAGTCACCCAACGTAGTTTTTATAGTATAGTGGTGTCCAACGCATATTGTGTTGCGTTTTTATGTTGTTTGTCTTCGCCACCATGACTTGATTGACCGTTATGGAATATCTGTGTCACAAATGACACGGATATGCTCCTCTTGTCGTAAACATTTCCGGGTCCTTTCCTCATTCATGACTTGTCAACGGGTTTGTAACTAGATTAACACGACGGGTGCCACTAGTGTAGCAGGAACTGCCTACCCTTCCGGAGCACCTGAGTTCACCCCCTGTTTTTAGTGGGGTTCGTGTTACTCGATCTTTAGTTTTATGTGTATGTTTTGTAGATCGTTGTTTTTCCTTTAGTACTTTTTCATTTGGCCATTGTTATGTCTGTTCTTCGATATACGGATTCTGATTACCTCTTTGGTATCTTCAAACTCTTCCTGCCAGTTTCTCTGGATTGTCCATTTTTGATTGCTCCTTCGGTATTCTCTAACGTTTATTTATAAGTCCACACATAATAGCGAAGTTCAAACAATTTTACGTTATATAATTTTCTTTTAATATTAAGTGGATTGTTTCTACACGGGACGGTTTTCGAGTATTTCCCGAAGGTTTATCAATTATTATTATATAAGTCAGGAAGACGTTTTATTATACAATTACGGCCCTTGGAAGTGGGGTTGACAATTTTCGATATTCACCGATTCAGAGAGCCGTAACTGTTTTATTATACCGAACAAACAGTTGAAACATACTGTTTAATATTTGAATTGTTAAAGTATTATTTCATTAGGGTTATTCACTGGACGTTGTTATTTTCGAGGGTTATTCACCGTTGAATAATAGGGTTATTCAATGGACGTGTGTAATTCTTGAGGTTATTCACCGTTGGCGGCGATTAGAAGCAAACATATCCAGATTATCTTATGTCATGTGATTATCTTTTAACCAATAGAATTGATTCTTTATTATGTGAGGTATACTGATAATTATTATTATCTAAATCAGGAGGACGTTTTATTAATTATTATTATCTAAGTCAGGTGGACGTTTTAATCAAACATTAGAGCTAATGTAGCTTTTGAGTCGAGTGTCGGAAGAGTTAGCTTTATATAATATTTCTTTTAATGATTGTGTCGGAGTTGTTGATTAACTCTGAGGATTGCTTTTTCATCGTATGGTTATGAGAATGGGACGGTGGGGGGGGGGGGGGGGGGGGGGGAGTTTTTGGGCTAAACAAACTCTCTTAATAAACGTTAGATAATAGATAATACGGAAGGGGCAATCAAGAATGGAGGTAACTTCTCAATTTTTTTTTCAATTGTAGTGTCAGTACCAATCCTAGGAAGTAAGCGGTCAAATATTGAAATTAGCTGTGCAAAGCACTATTGGTGGAATTGATGACCATCACTGTTTAAACTTTCTTTTCATAATGTAATACAAACAAGAAATCTATCTGAAAGGTTTATTTGTAAATTGTCGGTACATATTTGAATGACTGAATAGTATTTTTACTAGAATAAATTGGGTATAACTGACAAAAAACAACTTTTCTAAACTCCCTGACGGGTCATACACAAGAATTAAAGTTTGTCAGTGACTTGCGACAGGTTGGTGGTTTTCTCCGGGTCCTCTGGTTTCATCCACCAATAAAACTGACCACCACGATATAACTGAAATATTCTTGAAAGTGGAGTTAAACATCATCAACCAAACAAACGATAGGTCAAGCAGTAAGCACAAACTATATTTCTTCATAGGTTTTAAATTTGACGAGTCAATTTGATATTTTTCAACAATTGGAAGTTATAATAATGCCAAAATATTAGAAAACGTAATAATAACCGCTTATGTATTTGATTTGGTTATGATATAGCATGAACATCGTACGGTCTGGTATTTATCTATTAACGACAATTTCTTCTAAATCCAAAATATCAAAGGGGTCGTCGTGATCGTATGGTAGTTGAATTTATAACTACCTATGTAATCAGTGCAATTCGAATACTGTATGCACCGCGTAGCGAGGTGCACTCGATACGACATTATGCGATACAGTGTGTCAGTGACTTGAGGCAGGTCGGTGGTTTTCTCCTGGTACTCTGGTTTCATTCTCCTATAGAGCTGACCACTACGATATAACTGAAATATTTGTGTAATGTGGCTCTAAACACCGTAAACCTAACCCGAAATATCAGTTGATATATTTTATCATGGCAATGACTAGAACAATGCTATTTGTTGTTTTTATGCTAACCACACAACACTAAGGAGAAAGAGCAAAGTATGGTAAGGGAATTGTGTCTGAGTGGAGTGGTCTACCTGTGAACTGTTGTTTCGGTCAGATAGCAGAAAAAAAATCCAACATCACAAAGCGAACACCGTCATAGCTTCATCGGATGCATCATGATAGGCTGAAAATGGCACCTTTGGTGTTAAACAACAAACACTCACTCACTCTATCATGGCGTCATTTTAATTTTGTAAGCAAAGCTATGCACACATTCGTTGGTTCAAGAACTTGTTATATACGTTTCATATTCTTTTGGTCATAGTGTTGTCTGTTCTTCGATGTTCGGATTCTGATTGCCCCTTTGGTATCATTACACTCTTCTTAGCTACAATGAACATTGACACAATGAAACTAAATTGCATGTAAAAGTTTCCAAGATATTTTTATTCCTTTACAGAAAATAAAATAAATGTAGATATGCCCAATAATGATGATATTGCTCTTTTGTGTGCGTTGAAAAAACTGAAGAGAAAATGGAAGGCAGCTGGCCAGAGCACATGTAATTGCTGATTGATGTTACGATACGTTTTAATGTATTTTGTTATGTTTCTTAATTACTGGAAAGTAATTATAAATTGTTGATAGCTGTAAAGAAAACTATATGATAAATAAACATGTTATCTTTTGATATACTCTGCTAGAAATAAAAAACACAACCTCATCCTTAGCGTAGAGCGTGGGTTCGATCAGCGTTCGCATCAACTTAAAGACTGAATAAGAAAGGTAATTTGGTGTATCTCTGCTAAACACTCAACATTAAGGAGTAAGAACAAATATTAGTTCACTGAGTTCACACAGATAATATATTGAAGTGGAGTTACATCTCTACCTGTATTTTTGATTTTATTGGTAAGAAGAGTTTGAAGATACCAAAGGGGCAATCAGAATCCATATATCGAAAAAGAACAGACAACACAATGGCCAAAAGAAAAAGTACAAAAGGACAAGCAACGATCTACAAAACATACATATAGAACTAAAGATCGAGTAACACGAACCCTACTAAAAGCCGGGGGTGAACTCGGGTGTTCCGGAAGGGTACGCAGTTCCTGCTCCACTAGTGGCATCCGTCGTGTTAATCTAGTTACAAACCCGGTAATAAGTGGTGAATGGTAATGTAGGAGGGCTCATGTCTTATTTACTTTATTATTTGTGTTTGTTTGCACATGGTGATGTCCATCACATTTTGTATTGTGGTTTGTTTGTCTTCGTCTTGTTGCCAGTTTCTCTGGATTGTCCATTTGTGATTGCCCCTTTGGTATTCTCTATCGTTTATTTAAACATCGTAATGTAATTCCGTTGAAGAAAGATAAGACATTGATTTTATTTGATTTGATTTTTGAGGTTTAACGCCACTTTCAGCAATATTTCAGCTATATCATGGCGACCAGTTTTAGTGGTGGAAAAAGCCGGAGAGAACCACCGACCATGGGCAAGCAACTGATAAACTGTATCACTTGCGGCTGCGAGTCAAGTGCACCCGTTTTGTAATTTACAAAGCCTGGCGCGAACCCACGCCTTATTGGTGATAGGCTTGTGTGAGTTGTTAGGTAACCCAACTACCTAACTCATTGAGCCACCCGGGCTCTTGATATATATAGTTTCGGACTAATGCGTAAAATATTGACCATCCAATACATTTAGCAAATAGCACTGAGGGCCATATGGCAGTTTATGGACTGGGATGTCACCCACAAAAAAATACTATTTTGTGGGTGACAGACCGGTCCATAAACTGCCATTTTGCCCGAAGTTCCATGAACTATTTGCTATATTATACTCAATACTTGCAAATCTGTCAGACAGCATGTTTTTTTGTTATTACATATATAAGGCCAACAACGAGTTCGGACAAAATCCGGAAGAAAACATTATATCGACCAGCTCGCTAACAAAGACAAATAGGGAAAATATAAACGTAAAATATTCTATTACATACTTGGCCATAGGTTAGGGACCACCAAATTTGAAATGGAAAATATTTATTACATCGCGCTTTTTTCTTGTTAAGATATATATGTCTTATACATAAACATATATTCTTTCATTGTACCTGTAATTTTTTATCGGCCAATTAATTAAAGTACGACGAAACGGGGTTTTATAAGTTCATCTGTACCTTTACAAAACTCAAGCTTGGCGGGGGTTTCAAATCAGTATCTGCACATGCAGCACAGGTAAAACTTTAAACTTTCTAAACTTTATTTCAATATGGCACGTCGAAAACTGTCAGATGCAGAGAAATGACAAGCGGTTGGAATGGTGTGTTCTACAGACAGACTGCTGAATGATTCAGTGTAAGGCACTCGATCATTGTTCGAATGAAGCAGCGCGTGAATCACATCTGGAGTGCAAAAGAACGCCAAAGGACAGGAAGGCCTCTGAAAACGACTCCAAGAGAAGATATACCCATTAAAGGACTCGGAAGAAAACAGCCATTCAGCACTGTAAACACGCTGCGAAGCCGATTGATTGTCAACGGGCGCATTAGCAGACGGACCGTCAACATACATCTTAACAACGCATGGTTTTGTGCTATGAGACCGATAAAACGTCCGCTACTGACAATACGCCATAAAACAGCCATACTTCAATGGGCACGCAACCATATGGGATGGAATATCAGGTTGTGGCAGAAAGTCCACTGGTCGGATGCAAGTCGTTTTTTGTTAAATCCAGTTGATGGCCGCCGTGTCCGCGTATTGAGACCGAGAAACACAGCATTTCAACAGGAACATATTGTAGGCACAACTGCGTTTGGTGGAAGTGGTGTTACTGTTTGGGGATGTTCTTCTCTAAACTTTACGTTTGACTTGTATCTCCTTGATGGGACTTTAACAGGACAAAAGTACCGTGATTAGATCCTGCGCCCATAAGTTGTGCCTCATTTTGATGGTCATCCATTAGCAAGTCGACCAATTCTAATGGATGACAATGCTAGACCACATAGGGCTCGTATAGTGCAAGACTATCTGCAACAGGAGGCAATAGAGCTACTACCTTGGCCAGCCGTGTCACCGGTTTTGAATCCGATAGAATATTTATGGGACTATTTAGGACGAAAAGATAATGCACGTACCCCAAAGTGTTAAAAGATTCAGCAATCAGGGACTGCTTAGGTTCATGAATGGCAACAGTACTATGAACACAGACTGAGATGCTTGATTCACGGAACGAGGAGACGTTTTCAGGAACTGTACATTATGCGAGGTGGTTATACTCGTTATTGAGTGTATCATGAGTAATAGTGTTGAAAATTAATTAGTTTTCATTTTCCAACCAGATTAAACCTGTTTTGGTTGTGCAAATTTTTATTAATAGAAGTCTTTTTTCACTTAATTTTTTGTTCAATTTTGATTACTCACTTCCACGACCAATAACACTTCCTGTTGCTTATTTTGGAAAAAAATGCCTGTTCTTTTTTGGTGGTCTGGGTTATATTGTGTTCATCCATATAATGTTTTGTTGTGCGCAATTGCAGGTTTTTTCACACATTTGAGAAAAAATATTTTAGGGACAGAGAAAAACTGGTGGTCCCTAACTTATAGCCAAGTGTATATATATATACAGTGTTGTAATTGGACGATTTTGGGATACAAATACGAAACTCCCACTGTGACGTTGATGACTGTAATGTTTGAAATTTGTGCATAACAAATACACAACTTTACCTTAGCAGGTATGGTATGTCTAAGAGAGAAAAAAAACCACGTGATTTCATATTGATACACTAATCAATTAGAGCCACAACACAATTTTCAAATCTATGGAACCATTCAATAATTATGACACTTTAAAATTACTGACTTGTGCCGTTTTGAGGGCTTTTTTCCTTGGGATTGCTAATATGAGTTAAAATCAGTGCCGGATAAAGGCATTGGATTTATCGGCTGCAGCCCTTGAACCTCCACCTGCTGAAGACCTCCATAGATTAAGTCAACTAATTTCCTGTGAAAAGTTACTTCATTTGTAAATACAGAATGAAAGTGTAAGTGTGATGAATTATCTCTTTATAAAAGGGGCTCAATTAATATCACAATATATATTCTCTTTTTCTTGTGTTATACTTGCACTCATCTATGGAAGCATAATGTTGACATAATGTTGTATAAGTTGCATATACTGATTTCAAGAATCCGAAATTCGTGCTTTTGTTAATTATCACTGGGGACACATAGTATCTGCAGCCCAGGGGCCTACAAAGTCGTAATACAGCAAAATATATAGAGGGTGTACATATAATATGACACAAATCAAGACTGTTTGTATTTTATCTTAAAAAGAATGGCATTTTTTCATAAAACATATTGTAGTGTTTATTTGTTTTAACAACGTGATATATTTTATTCAAATGCTTGTCCAAGCTCCTTTTGATGTTTCCCTGCTACATGATATTCTGATTATCCAGGGCTATAATCAGAATTACATGAAAGATATACAAACTAAATACTATATATATTAAATACCTTTTGGAAACATTTATTTATTTTGTATTTTGCATATAATTTTTTACTTTCATTAAACATGTACAATTTTGAAGTGTTTTATTTTCTATTATTCTTTTGATATATTCATTGACAGATACTAAATAAACATTATTATACTTTGTTTTCTGTTCAGATATATAATATTGTAGTCTTTATTGATTGGTTGGAAAGCATCATAAGTCTTTATGAAATAAGGATTACATGGTATATACATCATTATGTCCGAATGTAGATTTCTCACATATATACACAGTTATTGATGCTATATCATATTTCATAGAACTTATATGTCTGTTACTACATCGGTTTGATTTAAACAATATTTATTTAGAAAATAATCAGAATATACAGTACATCAAACATAGTAAATACAGACAGGATTCAGAAACAAGCAATTATTGCTTTTATAAATCTGTCTCCTAAACATCGTTTTTTTTTCTCTTTCATTTACTAAAACATGATGCATAAGCATGACACAGCGATTTTTTGGGGAAACATGTCTTGTCATGGAAGAAGAGTTTGAAGATGCCAAAGGGGTAATCAGAATCCGTATATCGATGAAAAACAGACAACACAATGGCCAAAAAGAAAAAGTACAAAGGACAAACAACGATCTACAAAACATACACATAATGCTAAAGATCGAGTAATACTAACCCCGCTAAAAACCGGGGATGAACTCTATAGGTTCTATTTTTCAAGAAAAAATACATCTTTAACTTTGATCCATTTTTTATGTATTTATTGTTTATTGTTATAAAATGTATAATAAAGATTCTTGCATTTTTGTAAATGGACAATAAACAACTAATTGAATACTATCATGTTACTTACTTAACAATGGTATATACACAAGTAAATAAGAGGTCCACAGGAAACTAATCGATCTCCTGGTTTTCTAATTGATTTCTAAAATCTTTATAAAATGTCGAAACATATGTTAAACTTCAAACTTCATGCGATTTCAGCTTAACATTTGGATGGAGGGTTACGTTTTTGAAAGAGGACCACACAAGAACAATCCTAGCCAAGTTTGGTTTAATCAGGTTCAGTGATTTCTGAGAAGATTTTAATTTTATTTCATTTTGAAAATAAACATAATTTGCAAAATCGGTAAAAATCTGCAGAAAGAAATATTCACACACAAACCCGTAATATATGTTGAACTAGCTACTCATTGCAGCTCATTTTGACAAGTAATTTCTATATTTAGTAGCGACGGCCATCTTTTAAAGGAGGCAGAGCTGTATGATATAATTTTAAAAGGGAATCACCCAAGGACCATTCCAGACAAGTTTAGTTTAAATTGGTTTAATATGTTCCGAGGAGAAGATTTAAGCGTGATTTTCTTTATAACAAATATGCCTAATTTGTATAATCGGTATACATCCACTGACAGAAACACCTCAATGAAAAACCGGAATATCTATATGCTTAAATATCCATTGTATATATATCTAAAAATCATTTTATTCTTCATATTCAGCTTTGTCGTTTGTTTGCTAAATTTGTATTTTTCTTGTGCATTCTCAACATAATGTAAATATAATTCTATATATAGGAGAAGACTCCATAAGTTGGTAAAACTTATATCTGATCCTCTTTGAATCATTGATCAAATAAAATAATTATTAGCTAAAACGTGTTCCGCTAAAAGAGCTGATAAAAGTTTGAAGATACCAAAGAGGTAATCCGAAGCTGTAAAACGAAGTACAGACAAGACAATGGACAATAGAAAAAGGAAAAAAGGACAAACAACGATCTAATATTCATAAAAAAGGAGAGTTATATAAAAGAGAATATCAAGTTAATGACAAGTTTTATTCATAGAACACTGGCTTTCGTGGTCATGATCGCATAGTAGATGGATTTACAACTACCTATGCAATCAGTACCTATCAATTCTAAAGTTCGAATCCCGATCATGGCTAGGTGTACTCGATGCAACATTATGTGATAAAGTTTGTCAGTGACTCCCGGCAGGTCGGTGTTTTTCTCCTGGTACTCCGGCTTACTCCACCAATAAAACTTACAGCGACGATATGAAAGAAATATTGTTTTAAGCGGCGTTAAACATCATAACTATAAACCCTCTGCTTTGTAGAACAGATCGCTTAATCTTATACCCAGCGCCATGGACCACTCGGCCACATCGGCTTCAATAGTCAAAGCGCTACCGTGAGGGTCTCTTACAATGTTGGATTGAATGTTCAGACGTTCATATAAAGATGTTTTAATACAACGAAATCCACGAAAATTGAAATAATAATAAAACAACAAATTATACGTTCACAGTATATATTTCGAGAAAATGTATATATATTATGCTTATCATGCATCAATAAATTCATAAAAAATGAAAAAAAACGACCTACTATAACTCGTAGATATAGCGTAAATGTAACACGAAAAATTACAATGAAACCTGTATTAAGAGGCCATCTTTGAGACCAAGAAAACGTGGCCTTATAAGACAGCTGACCTCTTAAAAGAGGTTCAATTAATATGAAATGTTCTATGACAAAACATTAAAAGGAGACTTTTAGATACAGGTGATTTCTTAATAGAGGTGACCTCATTGGCATGTTTTACTGTACTGTGTTTTATGTCGTGGGGTAATATGTGATCTCTGTCAATTAAATCTTATTTAAATTGTAGCAAAACTAAGATAAAAGAAAGGTTGTGTCTGATCCTCTTGTCATTATTTTGAAAATAAAATATATTTGAATTAATTAAATTAACGAATAAGTACTGTGTTTTATGTAGCGGGGTTATATGTGATCTCTGCCCCTCTCTCTGTGGGTGGTAGACTTTACATTGTTCCTTTTCGTTATTTTGGTCTCAAATGTATTTTCATTATTTAAATAACACTAAAAAAAGCAGCCTTTTATCGTTAGTGTTAATGTTTCCTCTTGCTAAAAACAAACTTTTTCATTAGCATGATCCATTGTTAGGATATAACAATATGAAAAGTAATTCTTGTTTAGCTTATTACCAAACAGGTGGTATTTGTTACGCACGTAGTGAAATGCTGTGCCATCTGAGGCATGTTTGGAAACATCTAATTGTTATGCTCTTTGCATAGTGTGTTTTTGTAATTCATAAATATATAAAACAGGAAACAATTTTTCTATTCATTAAGACACCATGAAGATGGTTTTCACGTCAAATCCCGTTTGGTTTGGTTTGTTATTGGGTATTCATTGCTAAGATTCTTCCTCGCCGGAAACACTCTCCCGTGACAAAAGCTCTTCAATGCCCTGGGAGTTAAGAAATCACTGATATTGTGAACTCTAAATGTGCTTTGTTAAAAGCTTTTATTTCGTTTTACGCTGATCAAATTTTATAGAAACCGGCGCTATAGAGAAATAAATCAAAACACAAACCACGTGTATGTTCGTAGAATATTGACTTCAAAGAGTCTGGTCGCCCTCTCGACTTTCCTTAAATGGATTAGAGAATTAAACTTTCGCCGTACCTGATTGATGTTAAACCACTTGTCTTACCATCAATAATTCTTTCTTCTAAGATACTAGCGTGATCTTCATCGGGGATTTGGACAAATCATATCATATTAAAGTTAATTAGCGTTAATTGCTTGTCAATAAAACAGACTTTACGCCCGCCTTTACAACGTGCAGTAGTTGGCGTATAGATTATAATTTTAGCATTTATAAACGACGCTTGCCACAGCTTCTGTCACTTTGTAACACAGCAGAACAGAGCCGAAAAAGGTAGGACCTATATTTTGATATCTGAAAAATATTTAGACTTTTTAATATTCTTTATCTTCTTTTTTTTTTACTAATATTTTGACTTTTTTTATATATATATATATTTCATCTTCTTTGTTCAATTATAAGCTTACGTCTTTTTTTTCAAAAGAATTAAATCATATCATTGATATTTTAAATAAAACATATTTAAGTTAAATTAAAGGCGACAATTTAATGTTTTTGACATTTCGTTGTTACATACTGTTTTGAGTATTTTTGTGTTTTTTCACCGTCAAATTAATGCAGCGACTCGTTTTATTTATTTGATGTTTTTCATTTTGTTATTCTTCAATACCAAAATAATATTTGATATTTAATTTTCCTTTGACTGGTGCATATAATGTTAAATGTTATTTGCTTAAAAACAAACTGTCAATAATTTGTCATATATTGCAACGTGCGTTTTTCATTTCGTAATTATCTTAATATGTCTAGTGTTGAATAATTTCGTTACATTATTCCCTGCGTTCAGTTATTTTGCAGCTTTTTTCCTTCACAATATGTGTTTTTGTGATTACCTGTACAATTGTTCTTTTAATAGGAAATAATTGTCTAATCTCTACTACTAGCTTAACCCCGCCACTTTTTTTTAGTTGAAGTTCCTGTATACGCACTAAGCCAGTAAAATAAACGGTCATGCATTTGTGTGTTAGGGGAATACATTTTGCTTATCTCTGCGATTTTTCTGTTCGATTTTGGAATTGTACGGACAGTATGGTATTTTTTTGTTTTTCCTTTTAATATGATTTGTCGGTAAGACATTCTCAAAAAATAATATTATCAGAAACAACCAAATACTCAGATTTAATTTTTTTTTACATTTTTAGGGTTAAGCCATTATGTTATGTTAATTTAGAAAAACATTGATATTCTGGTTAGGTTATTTGGTCTTCTTGATCCACTGGTTTCGATAGCTAAATTTTCAAATTGTATAGCTCTCGCTATAAAGCTTGAGGTTTAATTCTTTAAAATGTAACTAACTCTAGTTGAGAAACATCGTAATCCACTGGTTTCGATAGTTGTATTATCAAATTCTAAAACTCGAGTTTTAAAATTTGAAATTTAACTATCTTGAGAAGAGAAACTTCGTAATTCACTGGTAGGAGAAGGAGAATATATGCATAGCTATGTGATAAATGTATTTCAACAGATAAAGTTTGTCAGTGACTTGCAGCAGTTCAGTTGTTTCCTCCACAAATAAAATTGACCGCCACGACATAACTGAAATATTGTTGAAAGTGGCGTTAAACACCATAAACCTAACCCCAACCTATATTCCAACAATAGCTATGATATGTACTTTTGTTTTATCTACGACCTTTATTTTCGTGATTCAATTTATTACGATAGGTATTGACATTCTACTGAAATGTCGGTAATAATTTCCTCAATAATAAAATATTCATTACATTCATAACTCTTTTATATTTAATATGAAGACAATCGAATAATTCTGTGTTTTTAAACTGTTAAGACAGAATCAGATCTAATTTCGTGGGACAATTTGAAGCAATTATATACAAGATCGTAAGGATACAAAAGCAATGGAAGATGTATATCTTTCTTTAGTAATCTATGGTTAAATTTAAACATTTTGGCCCACAAAACTAGTTTCACTCCGCCATTTTTTATTGAAGTGTTTGTATCAAGCCAGGAAAGTGAGCGGTCGTGTATATTTGCCACTTTCTACATTTTTTCTACTGGATTTTGGAACTGTTCCGACAGATAAAACAGAGTCAAATCCAATTTCGTGGGACGATTTGGTGCAATTATATACAAGATTGTATCCATACAAAGACATAGGAGGTATATGCTGGAAATCTGTTTCTTTAGTAATCCACGAGTAAATTGTAACATTTTAGTCAATAAAACTAGTTTAACCTCGCCACCTTTGATTGAAGTGCCGGTGCCAAGTCATGAAAGTGAGCGGTCATGAATTTGTGTTTTAGGAGTATCGATTTTTCTCTTTCTAATGTTTTTACATTGAATTTCGGAACTGTTCCGACATTCGTATTTTTTGTGTTACCGCGCGAAGAACGCTATTATAAAGACCGCTCCAACCTTAGAAATTATGCATAATATATTAATGTTCATGACACAGAAGTTGTCAGAAGTCAAATATTAGTTCTATTAAAGAGAGCCGATGACGCCGACCATCATTTAAACATTAATTAGTATACAAGTCCATCGTAAGACATAACAGTGAAACAATAGTCAACTCCGAACCAATACTATCTTTCGTCATCTTTCGGCAGTTAACAGAATACTTTCGACAAGGTGTTGGCATCTTCCAAAAACCTTCTGAAAGATAACACAAGACGATTCTTTAAAAATCCTTGAGTTAATAGTTAATACTCAAAACACTATGACGTTGTAAAAAGTATAAAATACAAACTGCTAGCTCGAACGTAGCGTGTTAGTTGTGAAATATAAACTCTATACACGAAAGCGTTTGGCATATTAATTTCAAGATATGAAACATTAATGTTGGCAAAATTGAAGTCCTCTCTTTTATCATAAAGTCTGGTAGAAAGTTTACCATTGGTATGAAATTTGAGGTAAATGCCAAGAAATGGGACAGACGAAACTGTTGCCGTAGTTTCTTTGGGATATTAAAGTTCGCTTTTAATTGTAAAAGCAGTTATCTGTCGAATGTCGTTAATCGCTGTGTAATGTTCTGCAGATGTTTTTGTGCCTAGTATACTACAATAAAAATATAAATCTAATCTTTCGATTTTGAGCGTACCTGATGAAGGTTATTCCAGAAACGCGTCGTGCGCACTAAATTTGATATCTACGTTTTTATTACTATCACTGGGTCGATACCTCTGCTGGTGGACTATTAGTCCTCGAAGGTATCATCCGCCCAGTAGTCAGTGCTTCGGCACCGACATGGTTGGTTACATATATTTATTACTGAAATTTTCAGTTTCTAAATAATGTAATTATTAATAAAACTAAGGTTCTTCTCCCTCAGCAATATGAGACCTTAGTCGAATTTAGCTATCCTGTTTAGGCCCTTTGGTTTTATTGCACCCAAATTTAAAATTATTTGGCTTTCCAATTTCTTGATTATGAGCGTACCTAGTAAAGGTTATTCCAGTAACGCGTCGTGTGCACTAAATTTGATATCTACGTTTTTATTACTATCACTGGGTCGATACCTCTGCTGGTGGACTATTAGTCCTCGAAGGTATCATCCGCCCAGTAGTTAGTGCTTCGGCACCGACATGGTTTGTTAGATATATTTATTACTGAAATTTTCAGTTTCTAAATAATGTAATTATTAATAAAACTAAGGTTCTTCTCCCTCAGCAATATGAGACCTTAGTCAAATTTGGCTATCCTGTTTAGGCCCTTTGGTTTTATTGCACCCAAATTTAAAATTATTTGGCTTTCCAATCTTTTGATTATGAGCGTACCTAGTAAAGGTTATTCCAGTAACGCGTCGTGTGCACTAAATTTGATATCGACGTTTTAATTAGTGCACTCTGGTATTAGAGAAAAGAAAAAAGACGTAATGCATATTTTTGAACATGTTATTTGTATGACCGCTATCTGACTCTCTCCAATCCTTGTAATATAATGGCTTTTACTGATTATTTGGAGAACCCTTCTGAATCGTTTTGTTATCTGATATTAACTTAAAATACATTTACTTTGGTTACTCCAAGTTCTTCAAATGTTATTTTTGCGCAATTAATTATCGTACGAGTGCAATGTTGTTAATTTCTTACACTTAATATAGATTAGTATATTGATGCACCATTGAAATCAACATGTGATTCGTTTCTACTTGAAATCAATTGATATTTTGAAAAGTTAATACTTTAATTTAAATTTCATTTTCCATTTAAATTTTAATTAAACCCCGTGTAATTAATTTAAGAGTGATTCTGAAATTAAGATTTTTTTTTAAATTTTAGCTGGTGACATTTGAGGAGTGAGAGGAAATAATTATTTCAATCACATTTATCTGTGTACTTTCTTTTTTATTGGTATTACTTGTTTATTATGATTTGCATGGCCGTTATGAAAATAAAGTACAAGCAGTGACGTGTGATGGTTAATTACACCAATAGCAACAAAACGAACAATGACCTCTCACCATAACCCCCTCCCCCCTCACACACACACACACACACACGCACACACACAAAGAAAAGGAAACGATCACCACACAGTGACGTTCGATTTCCAGGTCTGACATGCTCCTACGATATTGAATAAACTAGAAAATATTTTCCAGTCATAATTTCTTGAGCAAAGATGATTCACAATATTAAAGAAAGAACGAAGGAAATAAAACACACGATTATTAAGTGCCAACAAACTGATGTATAAATAAGTCTAGTGTGGACGTTAACATATATTTGCTTAGTTAGATACCTATCATAGCAGAAATAATACTCCGTTTGCCAGTAACAGATTGTTGACGTTAAATGATTACTAATAGCAAACAGTCTTTATTACGAAGAGTATTCACCCCCGGTTTTTAGCGAGGTTCGTGTTACTCGATCTTTATTTTAAAGTGTATGTTTTGTAGATCGTTGTTTGTCCTTTTGTAGTTGTTCTGTTGGCCATTGTGTTGTCAGTTCTTCGATATACGGATTCTGATTACCCCTTTGGTATCTTCAAACTTATCTTGTTTACCTTAGAAAAATCGGCAATACATACAACATATTAATTTCTTAAAAAAATTAAATAAAATGCATTATATCTTTTATACAATTTGCAATTAGATTCAAGTACAGTATCGTAATAGTTACAGAGCTTGTAGGTATTATTGATCGAAGATTCCGTTGAGAGATAATATTGTCATATGCCTTTTTGTTTATTACATCTTATGTTTGATTTGTAAACAATTCTAAACCAACGTACATTACTCAAATCAGAAGAGATTTTCGCTGAAGCTGATTTTATCCGGTTTCAAAACCAACAGCAGTTTAAACCCAAACAAACACCAAACAAAATGTTGGACAACGAAAACTCCTACTAAAACGTGTTGGTGACCGTGTTATAATTACGCTTTGTTTTATTTCCGGTCCATATAGGTTTTTTTTTCTATTTATGCCTATTATTTCATATTTCAAGCTGCATTCGCGAGACTATAGTATTTATACCTTTGGGATTTCTTTGGATAGCATTTTTTTTCAAATATTTGTGAAACTGATACGCAATTTATTAAACAATGAATTCCATTTTTGTCCAGATTGAAGAAGGTCGCTTTGTCTTGTTTCCATTATTTCTAGTCTATTCAGCTATAAAAATGATAAATGTTGATGAAGTGTACATTATTCTTAAATTTCTTATTCTAATACAATTTTGTGCCAAAAAAAACCAAAGCTAATTTATTTTTAGATACATGTATCCCAATAGTTGATATCGAACCTAGGAATATATCGTTTAATCTAACATCTTATATAGTTCAGTGACATTGAAATTGGAGATATAAAGTATACCATTATATTTTCGAAAACAAAAATTCTCATTGTAAATTTCCCATTCCAGGTACCTACTCAAACGTCGTTAACATGCAAGCCGCAAGTACGATACATCGTGGCTTATAATCCAGTCAGAGTGAGCCAAAGATTATAAATTTGGTATTCGCTGCTTCGCACACAATCACGCAGCATTAAGAAACAAATAATGGTTGTGACGGAATCGGGATAATGTGTCCGAGTGAAGCGACCGACATGTTTACCCGTGGACTATTTACACCGACACAGCATAATGAAAAAAAAACAACTGAGAGTTTTGGTCTAGTACTCAACAGACAGCATCTTCATCATACATATATCATCAAAGCATTTTTTGTTCTCGCCATGATATAGCTTAAAACTGCACGTTTGACCTTAGACAACAATCATTCACCAACCAATAGACGGAATTGATACAACATTATGTAATAAAGCTTGTTAGTGACTTGGGCCAAGTCGGTGGTTTTATTCTGGGTACTCCGATTTTCTCCACTAATAAAACTGATCGCCACGATACAACTGAAACATTATTGAAAGTGGCATTAAACACCATAACCCTAACCTATGAACCAATACCAACAAACGGGACTATTCATGGATGGTCAGTACGAACGCAAAAGTCATCAAAACGTTTTATGGTACTCACGCGCATGCACGGCGACCTATTTCACAATTACGGGTTGTTCATCTCTAAATTTTTGTCAGCTTAGTTTTTTGACTGATATCTAGAAAATACCATATTAACGCATTTTAGTTTTCCCTTCCGGAGCTCCTGTGTCCAGCCCGGTTTTTAGTGAGGTTCCTGTTACTCAATCAATAGTTTTCTATGTAGTGTTTTGTAGATCGTTGTTTGTCCTTTTTTCTCTTGGTCATTGTGTTGTATGTCTATGTCATTTTTCAACTTACGGATTCTGATTACCGACTTTGGTTTCTTCAAAACGCTTTTTAGTTAATTTCCGGTTGAATCGATTTCTCCCACTAGTGATCAAAATAACGTGTGGATTTTTGTTTACCGTATTAGTCTCTCTTCATCAATAAAATATAATAAACTCTCGAACAATATACATAAACGAATGTCACATTTCGGTGTAACTTCAATTAAAATTGAATTTTTCATTTAATTATTGAACAGAATTATGTTTAATCATTCATTGCATTATGTCTGCATATTTCCCATGTTAAAAGTTAAAATTGCTGTCATTTAAAGGAAGTCGACATTTATTAGAAAGATTCAAATTTAATTTGTTTTGATTTTTTGTACTAAAACGGTAATTCAATGCAAGATGTGAAATATTAATGCTACTGTTTGTATTCGTGCTTAGACAATTTTTGATAGACACCAACGAAGAAAACACGTAATTAAAATCATTTGATGATGCTTAAATATTTATCTAATTAAAATTGTGGTGACAAATCAAAACGGATAAAATATTGTTTTTAAATTATAATCAAGTCAGCAATTCGTAGTGACGTAATGGGTTGACGTCAATTCCATCTCTCGTGTAGAAAACACTTACATGACCGCATCACTTCAGTAAAATGGATGGCTTAGGTCCATCTTTAAAGTTAGTTTAACCCGCGTCACTTTTTATTGAAGTTCCTGAGCCAAGACCAAGTTAGTATTTTGTGACCAGTTTGTGAGTGATTTACCGCAAGCTGGTAGCTTTCTCCGAGTGTCCCCGTTTCATATACAAGTAGAACTGACCGCCGCGATAAAACTGTAAATAAATGAATTCAATTCAATTCAATTCAATATTTTATTACCTGATATATTTATTTACCTGTAAGTATAGGCTTGTTATAATCTGGTCTAGCCACTCTATATATTTTCTCTCATCGTTACAATTGCCGTTAATTATACGATTTAAGTTGAGATGGCGATCTCTACAGTTGATCTTTTCCAATGCTAAATCAGTAATCTAACTATTTCCGCGGTCATTAAACGTTATGGATATATATGTATGAGTAAATTAAAGCTGGTGGCAACGATGTTTTAATACAAAAGGACTATAATATAAACATGAAATGTTGTCACTACTGTTGCAATAATTGTTTCATAGATTCAATTAATTTAAGTCACAAATATGATAGCTAACATAGTATTGTTTCAGACGATTTATTAAGTCGAGTTAGAAACTCAAAGGAATAATTTTATATAAACATGTGGTATTGTAACAGTGTGTTCTTTCCACCAGTGTATTCTTTCCAGAGGACAAGTTACACTAGTGTATAATTTTCAGAGGAATTATTGCACTAGGTTATTTTTTTTCATGCTAACCCTAACCCTAACCCTAACCCTAAACCTAACCCTAACCCTAAGCCTAACCCTAACCATAAATCTAACCCTAACCCTAACCATAAATCTAACCCTGACCCTAACCCTAACCGGAAATTCTACACGCCGGAATAAAAGTACGCTTACAGTATTCCTTCACAAATAACACTCAAGTGAATCCTATTACATGTATAATTTATAAGATTCGAAATGCAGCCCCTGCGAACGTAACATAAACCTTAGGTGCGAAAAATTTCAAATACACAAGTAATTACTTTTATTCTAAATTAACTATGCATATTATATGTCTGTCCATCTTCGATTTACGGCTTTTTGATCTTCAAACTTTTCTTAATGTTATATGCAATGCAAAAGTTTATTTGTAAAATCTATTAATTACTTACTATTTCTCAATTCTCAAAAATTGACGAAAGGGTACACATCTCTGATTTATTTAACAATGTTAAGCTAAAGATCATTATAGTATTTAAGTTTACTTCATTTTGCTATAAATGTGATATATGACATTAGTTTCGGACAATTTTAAGTTGCAGAAATCTAATGAAATTTTTATCTCGGTCATCTTAGAGACAAAACTGTTTCCAGTACATGGACATGAGTTGTAGAATTTGATACAAGTACACTATTCCCCTTTGGCATCTTCAAACTCTTCTGACCTTTTCACCCCGACGGATGACATTCAAACTATATTATACAGAAAGGAATCGTCAATAATATCAAAATTCGAAACTGTTGCTGTTTGCATTGACGAATTCTTACTTTGTTGATAATGAGTTTTGTTGTCGAATTACATGGTCGTAAATGGAAAATGCAGGTCAATTTTCAAATCTGTTAATTCTGTCAAGGTTATATTGAATTACAGCTGTTCGTATCATATAGAACATCCCAATATATTTTGGATTTTGGATGAAAATTCATATTAAAAACGGAATTACAGTGATGTTTTGATGGAAGTTCTGAATGTTGATGTTATTAAATTACATATTTTTTTGTGAATGTTCGGAATCGGGACGCCCAAATATCGTAATAGGATTCATTAACAGATTTCCAATCAAATATCTTAGGTTTGGTTTATGGTGTTTAACGCCACTTTCAACAATATTCCAGCTATTTCGTGGCGGTCAGTTTTATAAGTGGAGGAAACAGGAGAAAACCATCGACCTGCCGCAAGTCACTGACAAACTTTATCACATTATGTTGTATCGAGTACACTTTGCCATGAGTGGGATTCGAACTCACTACTATCTATAGTGGCGATAGATATGGGTAAATCCAACTACCATACGATCACAACCGCGACGGCCCCCAAATATTTTGGCGTATTATCAAATATATATATATATATATATATATATATATATATAATTTTTTAAATGTTATTAATTAACAACGAGATAAAAACACATATTTGTGTGTGTTTTTTTTATAATTTCTTTTAAAAGTATTGGTGCGCGTTACATAACTATAATGATATTTGAAATGTGATTTTAAGTGTTACATATATATCATTTGATAAGAAGGTTAATGAAAAAAATTCATAGAATTTCGGCTCTCTATATTTAACACCTCACAATAATTAAAATTTTAAATATAATACGCCAGGATATTTCATGGGAAGTCTTGTAATGAGTCATATTGGACGCTGAAACATTGCTCATTTGGTGTTAAGCACCCACTCACATTAAACAGCAAACATTTTTTTTTCTAGATTTACCATTCTTTATTTTCACAAAAAAAGGAATAATTTTTATTGTACCTGAAATGATTTAATGTTTCTAAACATTTGGAATAAATCAATAATTCATTAAGGTTCCAGAAAAAATGGTTTGGCAGGCTTAATACACAAATATAGTAGAAAATCTAAAAAAAATATATTTATGTTTTTACACTCAAATAACGTCACGATATAGCTGAAATACTGCCACCGAACCCTACTGAAAACTGGGAGAACTCAGGTGCTCTAGAAGGATAAGTCCACAATGAGAAAATTGAAATCATCTCTTTTATCGAGT
The DNA here is from genome assembly GCA_963383655.1 of Bathymodiolus septemdierum. NCBI lineage: Eukaryota > Metazoa > Mollusca > Bivalvia > Mytilida > Modiolidae > Bathymodiolus > Bathymodiolus septemdierum. The sequence continues at coordinate 48,687,353 of OY726529.1, read as the reverse complement.
TACCTACTCTCTTAAACATATGATATGTGTGTCCTTCCCTAAGCAAATAGCAAATAACTTCTTACAATTGAAAACCCATTATAATAATAATATGACTATACAAATAAAAGTATTGTAATTCTGTGAAGGCTTACATCCATTAATCCATATAAACGAGCTTCTTAGTCATTTGTATACATACCTTTAATATGACAGTCAGCCTGATTTATTATAGGGTTTTTACGGGATGTTTATCTGCTATAAACCATTTACAGACAATATTGAATAAATTATATGAAATGGTCAGAAAATATACTTTTGGAATTAAGGCAAAAATTCTACATATGAAGCGTGGCCGAATTAATGAGGTTTGAAAGACGTGGGAAACAATATGGTTCTATCTGTTTCTTTTATATTATAAATATATCAATAGGCGGACACTCGGGGTCCAGTCAATAACTACTTTAATATACGAATACTAAGGGTCTGGTCAATAATAAAAATGTAGACATACAATTTAGTGCCCACGACACGTTTCTGGAACAACCTTCATCAGATTCGCTCAAAATCGAAAGATTGGAAAGTCAAGTAATATAAAAATGTTTGGGAGAAATAAAACCAAAGTGTCTAAACAGGATAGCCAAACTCGACTAAGGTCGCCTATGCCTGAGGGAGGACTGTAATATACGGAAACTAGGGGTCTGGTTCATAGAAACATGTACATTCACGGGTCAAAGGCCTTCCGCATTAAGATATTTCCCTATATATTTCATATAAAACCACTTATTTTCAAAACATTTTCCCTGAAGTTATTCCTTATCCGATTTTCTTGACATTGTCAAACTTTAAAAGCAGATATAAAGTTTATTTTAATTATTTCATATAACTTATTCGATCTTTTATTAACAAACATCTATGATTTAAACATTCCCTACGCCAGAATTGTCTATGAATTGTATGTAGGAAGACTTGGCGAACAACATTTAACTTCGTGCTTAATAAAGGCTAGATAATACCGAATGGGCAATCAAAAATGGACAATCCAGAGAAACTGGCAACATAATGCGCAAACAAACACAAATAACGTAAATACGACATGCGCCATCTTACATACAACTGGAGGTAAAGGCGAACCAAAGATTGTTTCTATGCGGAAATTGGTTAATTTTTATTTTGATTGAGGTCAACATTCTTCAATATTCGAGGAGTGGCTCAATGAGTTAGGTAGTTGGATTACCTAACAACTCATACAAGCCTATCACCAATACGGTGTGGGTTCGCGTCCGGCTTTGTAAATTTCAAAGAAAGGTGCACTCGACTCGCAGCCGCACGTGATAAAGTTTAGCAGTTGCTTGCCCATGGTCGGTGGTTCTCTCCGGGTATTCTGGCTTCTTCCACCACTAAACATGGTCGCCATGATACAGGTGAAATATTGCTGATAGTGGCGTTAAACACCAAGAATCACTCAATATTCCAGAGAAATTACCGCTCTAAAAACATGCAGGAGGCGATTACTATATTGTACGAATGCAACTGTTATTCTGCAGAGGACAAAATATTCACAATTCTGAAAGTTACCCCTCTAAAAACGCGAAAGAGACGAATTTCAAGATTCGGGTAATAACCGCATTGAAAACGTTCAAGAGATGGTTTTCCAATATCGATGAAATTACAATTCTGAATTTGCAAAATAGGCTTCCGATATGTAAATATATTGTGCTCTAACAGTGAGTCACGGGACTTTACGAAAATGGTATTGATTCATTGATTGTTTGACAATTTATTTGTTCTCGACCAATTACAGGCGCTTATTCAGCTGTATCGTCAAGCTCATGTCGCCTTCATTGATAATATCATAATGGTTGCCATAAACGATCGATCGCCTTATTCGCTAATATAATGTGTCCCCACTCCCTCCTCCCATGCCAAAAATATAGACATTAAAACAAAAACAAAATATATATTGTAGTTAATGTTCATGTTCCGACGTATCCCCCCCCCCCCCCCCCCCCCCCCCCCAACAAAAAAACAAGTTATATATGTTAATTATTTTTATGTTTCTACGTATCCCCGCCTCCTATACCGAAAATAGATATTAAGACAAAAAAAAACAAGCTATATTATAATTGTTATTCATGTTTCTTAGAAAAACGTTAAATTAGAAAAATATCATTAATAAATTGCCATTATACGTCAAATGTCAGACAACTTTATAACGATACAGTTTTCATAGACTGAGCACATTGAATTTGTATGATAATATACACAGCATTGTCATCAAAATATAAATATTAATTAATTTTATAGTCTGTCCTCTTGGAGAATTTTGAATAATTGATAAAACAAATTGTGATAAAATGTCATAAACAGGTCTCGTAAATTTGTACATGCTCGACTTAAAAAAAACCATAACATGTATTAATAAAAAATAATAATAAAAACGTAGATATTAAATTTAGTGGGCATGATGATGTCGGAAAAGTTCCAAAATCAAATAGAAAAACAAAAATCGTACTAAACTTATCATTTTAAGATATTATATTCCGTCCAGACGAAAATGGTGTAAATTTACCATGCACTAGATCTTTGCATATTATTGCTCCCATAATCTTATATTTAGATTAGCGTATGGTTATAATGTATTATATGATTTACCGCCGTCAGCTTCTAATTGGTAAACGATTCATTTTCATCCGGCGTTTGTAATTTTAGCTAATTTTGGCTATTCAATCTTTTGGCTTTGAGCGTATCTGATGCAGGTTACTCCAGAAACACGCCGAACGCACCAAATTTGAGCATCACTGTTTGAACATTCTTTTCATAGATAGTGATATTTTCTCAACTAAATATTAAAATTGTTTATCGTTCTAATTTCAGATGAACGCCAAAATATCATGCATTGTTATGATTGCCGTTGTGTTGATATGTTGTATATATAATGCTGAATGCATAACTAGGTCAACTAGTCGATTGATAGGTCAACAACCTCTATTATTTGGGAGGAGAGGAATGAACCCAAATATGAACAGTTTATTTTTTGGAAAACGATCATATGAAACACCAACATTTGAAGATGTTAAAGACACGTGTATCTCTATATACAACAGCTGCCAGAAATATATTCAATCTCGTATTATGGAAATGAGCGACAGTGGAGAACAGTAAATAGGTAAGGTACTTTACATGTATATACTGGTTAGATAGTAAGTAAATCTTGGAGAAAAAAACCGCATCGGTGGGGTAATGGTTAGCATGCTCACCTCGAGTGCGGTAAATCGTGGGTACGAGCCATGGTCGGGTCAAACCAAAGACTATAACATTTGTCTTTGTTGCTTCTCCGCTAACCACTCAGTATTAAGGAGAAAGAAAAAAAGACTGGATGGCTTGGAATTAGGATAATGAGTCTGCGTGAGGCCACATATATATCCGCGGACTGTTGTTTCAGTGAGCTAGCACTATAAAAATCCAACTCAGCGTGTTGGTCTAGTACAACGCGGACCTCATCGTCACCTCATTGAAAATCAACTTGTTCTCGCCATGATATAGCTGGAAAATTACTGAATTGGCGCTAAGCAACAATCACTCACTCCTTAGAGAAATCGGAAGGGCAATCAAGTATGGACAATCCAGAGACAGCTTAGTTATTTTCCCATATGAGTTTTACTAAACACACTTTGACACTAATGTTAGTCCCTCTCAGGCGAAAAAAACATTAGACCGTTTAGGTCCTTTAGTTTCCTGGTTCCGAAAGGAAGGACTTCTACAATGTTTAAATTATTTTTATTTTCCACTTTTCTGATCTTGAGCGTACCTGATGAAGGATATGTCGGCAACTGCCGTCCCATATGTACTAATTTCATAGTGAGATGTAAAACTAAAAATGTACCTCGTATACCCATTTTCATTATCAATATACCCGGTATATACATACCATATAATAAAACATTACACTATATGCCATGAACTTATCCGTTTAAGATCTAGGTCGCGTCGTTAGGTAATATTAACCATGATCCGGAACATCATTAATAATACATTGACTTTTCTGGAAGTCTGTTGACGTCACGTGGAAGTCTCTGGCTGGTACTACGAGTGATAACGGATAGATCATATAAAACTTCTCCTTAATAGATCACTTCATTCATGTAGATCGTGCTCATTTCTGGGAATTCGTGTTAATTGTTGCATGTATATTAGCGTTGTAATAAGAACTCGCCTGTAGACGGTTGCTATGAGAAGCAATATGCCGTAATTTCAATATATTTTGTTATCCAATAATGAGAAAAAAAACAAGGATAAGCTACAGGTTATGTAATATGGAAGAATGTCTTTTCCTCCATTAATAGACTGTAATGTGTGATAATAGTGGTCGATGCCAGGGGGGTTACATCGCACCAAATTTTCAAATAAAGAAAAAAGCAACAAAAAAACCTATGCAATTACCGCCGTAGTATTTTTATCCTTGACACCTGGTTCAATGGCTATATAGCATGCAATAATTTATTAATACAAAAATAAACGCGTCCTTAGTTTTAACGATTTGATATTGTTAATGGGTCTCAATTTAGATATTATAGATATTATCGTGAGAGGAAAAAATGTGTCGTTTCATGACAAACAAAAATAACACAATGTCGGAACAGTTTCAAAATCGAATCGAAAAATCGTATAATAAACAGATGCAAAATAAACACCCCTAGCATACATACACACGACCGCGCACGTTCCTGGCTCGGTACAGGCACGTCAATATAAAGTGGAAGGGTTAAACTTGTTTCGTGGGTACAAAAACCTCTCTCTTCGTGAAATGATGCGCTCATGCAGGTGAAATAGATACAAGGCTAACAGCAGTCTTAAAGCAGCGGCATAATATATAAAACCTGTCTTTGTTGACATAAATGAATTCTAATTTGACAAATTATCGACTTATGAAAAGAGAGTGAAAGTTAAATAAAAAAAAAAAATTGTTAGCAACTATTTTAGATATATTCGACTATATGCAGAATCACTATTGCTAGATGTTGGTTGGTGTATTGTGCTTAACGCCACTTTCAACAATATTTCAGTTATATCATGGCGGTCAGTTTTATTGGTGGACGAGACCGGAGAATGCCACAGATTTGTCTCAAGTCACTGACAAATTTATCACATAAGATTGTATTGAATACACCACGCTATGAACGAGGTTCGCACTCACGAATTTAATGGTGACATGCACTGATTGCACAGGTAGTATTTCAACCTGTCGCCAACCTACTTTAGCATCCTTCTAGGAAATAAGGATAATAACAAAATTACCGAACACCAAGCAATCTTCCAAAGGGAAAGGCAAAACTCACCAGTCAACAAACAGACAAAATCAGTCAACAACCGGAAAACTGGGAAAACCGCAATGGCCCTGACTTGGTACAGGCATTTCCAAAGAAATGGTGGGTTGAATAAGATTTTACGGCGCCAAACCGCCCGCTTCCATTACGGTTAAAAGGGTCCTTTTTGATTAATAATTGACAATTTATTCATTTTTCCGTTGATCTCACCGATATTAACAGTATCAACTGACTGACTCCGAATATTATCGGTCACTGTGACGTTTAACACATTATGACATTACCGATAAAAACAATCACCTCAGTTTTGAAGGTCTCGATATACATTATCACTAGTTTCAAATATCATCCCGTCGGACTCGCTTCGATAGTAGCGATAATGTCTGTCTCGACCTTCACAGCTGCTGATGCTCTGATGTTATATGATACTTTATTTAGATATGCAATTGACAACATATTTATGTTATATATTTATACATTTTGTTGTTTATTTCAGAATAGTAAGACACCTGTCTTCAAGATTCTACTGGGTAGAACTGTATCTGTTCTGTAATATATTTTGTAAATAAAAACAAAATACTGTTATATACCTGAAACATATTCTATATTATTTAACTATGAAAAGAATGGTAAACAAAGATGGTCAAAAATGCCGACAATATCAACAAAACGAACAATCACACCTCATCTTAACTTACTTAACACAAAAAGGGGACACCGTTGGAAATCCGAGTCCTTGCTTGTGACAGGCGCCAAAATGTGGCGGTGTTAAACCCCGTTGATGGCTTCTCAATCACCCCCTCTTGATAACTGGATCTCCAAATGCAATACAAATATAAACAAGCGACAAAAACCTGCCTATATTCGCTTCGATACAAAAAGACCACATACAGTCACCACAATCAAGGACAACATAAACATGGTCAGTACAATATCAGGGTCAATGAATGCATGTGGTACATGTATTTGATTATTTCAGCAACATTCGCAGGACTTAAATCTTGTGAGTTGGAAATATCAGACATGCTTTTGAGATTTAAATGTCTACAAATCCGAAAAATGCAGATATTGCATTCTTTCGTTTTTTATGTAGTGTTTTGTAGATTGTTGTTTGTCCTTTTTCCTTTTTCATTTGTTCATTGCAGTTGTCTGTTCCTCTTGGATTTGCGAATTCCGATTACCACTTTGGTATCTTCAAACACTTCTTGATATATACAACTATGTATCTCGTTAAGTTCACAAAAAACTAAACTCTGGCGAGAATTTTCTACATTCTGGACAAAAAAAAATAGTAGGAAAGTTTGCTTTAACGGAAATTATTACTTTGCTGTCAAATCAGAATTTGCGGTCATCAGAACAGTTTTGTAGATACCAAAGATGTAATCACAAGGCGTTAATTGGGAATGACAGACAATACAATGGCCAAAAATAGAAAGAAAAATAATGTTCTACAGAATACAACATAGACAACTAAAGACTGAACAGCACAAAACCAATTAACACGTTACAAGAAAGTAACCAATCAGAACAATATCCAATAATTACAATAATAATCGCACTTGAACGAAAAGACAGCAGTTTATTTAGATATATATATATATCTTAATAGTGAGCGAGTGATTGTTGGTTAAAACGATGTGAGCAAATTGTCAGCTATATCTAGCACTTCCCGGTCCTTTCTTCATTCCTGCGAACCCTTCCGTACTACCTGAGTTCAACCGCGTTTTTAGTGGGGTTAGTGTTATTCGATCTTTAGTTTTCTGGTTAGCGTTTTGTAGATCGTTGATTCTCATTTTGTCCTTTTTCATTTGGCCATTGTGTTGTCTGTCCTTGGATTTACGGATTCTGATTACCCCTTTGGTATCTTCAAGCTCTTCTTATGACCGGAACAAATTACATTTCGATGAGATGGTGATGATATCCGCTTAGTGTAGTGATAACTCACTGGAACAACACTCCACATGTAGACAAGTCGTCTCACTTGGAGACATTATCCTAATTCTTAAATCCTAATTTTGTAGTCTTTGATCTGATTCAATCAATTTTACACATGCTTAAGATGGACGATTTATATTTATACTTCAATTTTTGCTGTTAGCAGTTTTCTATAATAATGTGTATTATAATGTAACGTTAACTTGTTGAAATGTATGTGAACTGTTTCCTTTATTAATTAGCCCTTGTTAGTCATAATTTGGCAAATAAAAGTATCCATCTCAACTATATGAATTTAAGGAATATTCTCGCGTACTCGCGTGATCACGAAGGCGATGAATAATAAAATCAGAGGATCATGGGAACTTTTAATATTTGTACATCCGGTCATTCATTAACTGCTAACATATTATTTCTCATGGTCACGGCAGGTAAACTTGCATTCACTATCATAAGCTCTCTACGCCATCGTAAAATACCTACATATATTGAAAGCTCGCCAATGATTGGTCGTTAAAATGTGACCTTTCATATGATCGGAGACGGGATGATGTTTGTGAATTTCCCCATAGCAAGGATTGAAATCGTTTTGGTAGTGTTGTAATATGTTGAAATCTGTCAATTTGCCCAGTATTTCTTATATCGTGCACAGAAAATGATATGAACTTTCCTGTAATGGTACAACCCCCCCCCCCCCCCCTTCAAAAAAAACAAAAACAAAAACAAAAACGAAAAAACAAAAAAACGTACAATGTATTAGTGTATTTCAATAAGAAAAAAGAGACTCTCAACTTGTTCTCCAATATCAACAAAACGAAAACTACCTCTCACCTCAAATCATTGAACACAAAAAGACGTCACATTAGTCATTACCTAATGATCTGGTCTTTATGAACTCAAGATATTAATTTCTATGAAATTACACTACAAATAGAAAATATAAAATTGTTGTGTCTGTGTAAAATAAAAATTATATGTATATGCATACCAAAAATTATTCAGACACTTTACCTATGCAGTGAGTGAGTGCGTGATTATTGTTTAGCGCCACATTTGCAATTTTGTTCAGCTATATCATGGCAAAAACAAGGTACATTCAATGGAAGAATGATGATGTCCGCTTTATACTAGACCAACACCCTTAATTATATCTATTTAGTGCTAGCTCACTGAAGTAACAATCTGAGAGTAGACATGTTGCTCCACTCTGACACATTAGGCTAGCTCCGAGCCAACCAGTATTTGCCCTTTCCCCTTAATGCTGCGTACGCAGCGGAGAAGCAAAAACTACCATTTTTGTATTTTATATTCTTTGGCCTGACCCGGCCGGGGCTTGAATTCATGATTTTGGGCACTCGAGGCGAGCACGCTAATCATTACAGCACCGATACGGTTTACACTACAAATAAATTAACGAAAGAATGATGCATTGTGCCTATGGATAATAACTAAACCTTCAACTCTATTTAACTAGAGTAACACGACGGGTGCCACTAGTAGAGCAAGAACTGCTTACCATTTTGGAGCACATGAGTTCATCCTCGTTTTTATCGTGGCCGTCAATTTTATAGCCCGAAGAAACTGGAACGGAAGCGAAAAATAACCGACTACCTTTAGGTCACAGGTAAACACCATATAAGAAAAGATCAAGTAAATATATCAACAGTACGTCTTTCTTTGTGCGATAGTTCTAAAATAAAATATAATATTTTGGAATTTTTCTATTTTATAACTGGTTCAAAATGATACTATTTGTACAGGAAATGACAATATTTGGAATCCCTGTTCCTGATTCTTACAAGACATCCGCCGTGTTACTCATATATATGTATAGTCAAGTCCGGTGAAAGTCTTATTGGCGACAGAGGAAAGAAATAAATCTACGTAAAAAGGAAAAGTTCCATTGTCATTTGAGATATGGATATTCTGTAATGGTCAACCAGAACGTGAAAGAATTTTCAGGCACTTAAACAAAAAGTGGTGGTGCTAAATTAGTTTTATAGGCCCAAATAACATACGTCATGAACATTCAACATCTGACAAGCATATATGTTTTTATTTATAATTATTGTTGCATCTATCATATCATTTCATTTAAATGTGGAAGTTTGCAAACAAAGCAAAATGTAAAGAGATGTTTTTCTTCTTCAAATATTGAAGCCTACTTTATAAAGATACAGGTGAAATACCACTTAGGAGACAACAGTCACGATTTTAATCGAAATAAATAAATTAGAGTTCGGAACACGACCTCTCACAATTAATGGGATTCGGAGTGAGATCAGGTGGTCAAATTACAGAACATAAAACGTTGTGTCCTTTTGATTTATGTCTACAAATAATCTCAAGATGTGTAAATTAATTCTGTCAGACAGACATTGAGGATCATAGAGTACTCAAACCCGAAGTGATATATCTAAATTTACTGTTTCTAAACCATGTAATTATAATTAAAACTAACTTTCTCCTCCGTCACACATAGGTGACTTTGATTAACTTGTTTACGACTTTTGATTTCTTGATTTCAAGTATTTTGGCTTTGAGTGTAGCTAATGAATTTTATCCCCGAAACGCTTTGTGTGCCCTAAATTTGATATATACTTTTTTTTAATGAAGTAAGGGGACAGTGAATATTGGAATGAGTGATACAATACTCAATAAACAATGATCATCACAAGTTGATGACGTCCAAACAGTCTTTGTGTCCAAATATCGAATTGTAAGCAGACAAGTACTAGTTGCTGTTTTATATTATTTCTATGAATTAACAGACTGATTTCTTTATTGCTCTCAGACAGACGCATATTAATATGACTCAAATATGTGGTGCATACCTTAAGTCGTAGAATACGAACAATGCTGATATATACGATGATCTGACAACGAAACGTCTTTCAACACAACAATGTGAAATATGAAAATGCCAACAACAGCTGCACCGAACATAACATTCTTGTAATAATTGTAAAAAAGGTTTGTTCTGCAGACCACCTGTTAAATCGTCTAGCAACTGTATAGGTTTGCATTGATCAACAAAATATTAATGCGTTGTTTGTATTCCGAACTTATAGTCGGTGTCGTTGTGGTCGTGATCGTATGGTAGTTGGATTTACAAGTACCTATCACAACTAAAAATGCGAGTTCGAACCCCGTTCATAAGGAGGTGTACTCGATACAGCATTATGTGATAAAGTTTGTTAGTGACTTGCAGCAGGTCGATCTTTTTCTCCGGGTATTCCGGCTTCCTCCACCAATAAAATTAACTGCAACGATATAGCTGAAATATTGTTGAAAGTGGCGTTAAACACCATAACCCTAATAGATAGTCACGCCTCTAAGGAAAATATAGAAACGTAGAACGACTGAAGTTGACAGGCTACAAATAATTATCTTCTTCTTTTAATTGTTAGTTTTGTCTGCAGCTTACGGAAGCGTATTACCGTAGTACGCCATTTTGACAGAACTAATCAGTTCATTGCATCCTACATATCATCAACAATTTTCAAGGTTAAAATACCAATTCAAATATCTGTATTAAATGACGGACAATGAAGGACAGACCAGATAATGACCAAAATAAACAAACAACAATGGTCTATATAAGACTACACATCTAAATTTCATATTGATAAGATTAAACAACACGAACTCTACTAAGGAGCGGGGTGGAAACACTGGTGTTCTGGGATGATAAGAAAAGTTTGAGGATACTAAAAGGTTAACATGAAGACGTTAATCGAAGAATAACAGACATATAAAATCTAACACCGGCAAAAAGAGCGGGTGTCGGAGATTTCCCTGCCTTGCACTTTTTGCCGGTGTTTGATTTTATTTCTCACTTTTATCAGCTATTTTTAGTTTCGTGTTTGTTTGCAAACTTCATGTAAACAATGTGAGTTATTTCCCCTTCATGTCAATCAAAAAAGTAATTCCGTATTTTTGTGTATTGCGTGAAGGTTATTATGTAATAATCACAGGTACGTGTGGACAGGACCCTATGTTGCCCCCCTTTTTTTTCTATTTTCTTTTAGATGTTGCCCCCCTCTATTTTTTTTTTTTTTTTTTTTTTTTTTTTTTGAACATCGATTTTTTCTCATATAAACAACATTTTGCCACTTTCTATGTATCACTATATGACATATATACAATAAATACAATCAAACAGTATTTTCTATCCATGCCGGGTTTCTGACATAATATAAGATAGAAGGTAAGTCACTTCGATTTGTTTACATTGGGGTACCTGTTGTGCATTCATCTTAAATTTAGTGAATAAAAAAGGCCTATCTGTCTGGAAACTGGCTTATTCCTTCTCTGTATATATTATTCTCCCTGAAAACACACATCAATATTTATTTACAGCAGCTGATAACTCTCCATGGAACATTTTCCACTCGCGATTTGCGATTTTCAGACGACATTTTTGAAAACTCGAATTAAAGCTACGGAAGTGTCGATATTAGCTACATCTGCTGGTCATTTGAAATATTGACGTTACGGTAAAACGCGAGAGTTCCGGGTAAAATGTTCGGGAGTTGTTTGGCGCAAAATTTAATTTTACCCGGAACTCTCGCGTTTTACCGTAACGTCAATATTTCAAATGACCAGCAGATGTCGCTAATATCGATACTTCGGTAGCTTTAATTCGAGTTTTCAAAAATGTTGTCTGAAAATCGCAAATCGCGAGTGGAAAATGTTCCATGGAGAGTTGTCAGCTGCTGTAAATAAATATTGATGTGTGTTTTCAGGGAGAATGATATATACAGAGAAGGAATAAGCCAATTTCCAGACAGGTAGGCCTTTTTTATTCACTAAATTTAAGATGAATGCACAACAGGTACCCCAATGTAAACAAATCGAAGTGACTTACCTTCTATCTTATATTATGTCAGAAACCCGGCATGGATAGAAACTACTGTTTGATTGTATTTATTGTATATATGTCATACAGTGATACATAGAAAGTGGCAAAATGTTGTTTATATGAAAAAAAATCGATGTTTAAAAAAAAAAAAAAAAAAAAAAAAAAGGGGGGGTGGGGCAACATCTAAAAAAAAAAAAAAAAGGGGGGGGAACATAGGGTCCTGTCCACACGTACCTGTGATAATAATATGGCTGATTGTTAGGATATGCGTGTTTATAAAAGATTGAAAACTTATATACAGTGAATTGTTTATTTTAAAAAGTAAATGTATGGAGAAATGGGGGGGGGGGGGGGGGGGGGGGGGGGGGGGCGGTTGACATAAACTGTACAGCATGCATTTGCCGGTAAAACGCACGTGATTTTTTTGTCTTGCACTAGTACAAGATAAGGAAATCTCACATCGCTAAAAATAGAAACTGGTCTGTCTCAAAAGTGAGAAAATACAATGGCCAGAAGAAAAAGGACAAAAGGAACAACAATAATATACAAAACAACTATACAGGAAACTAAAGATTGAGCAACACAAACATCACTAAACGCCAGGGTGAGCTCAGTAGCTACTGAAGTGTAAACAGTTCCTGCTCAACCACATTCGTCATATTGCTCATATTAACAACCTGGTAATAAGCTATGAAGGTGAAAATAAGGACTGGATTGTGCTTACAGCAAATAACAGATCTAAGATATTTGATAATTTTGATACAAGTGTTGTGTGTAAAATAAATAAAGGTTTTAAAGAACATTGAGGGTAAATGGACAATCTCGTGGTGCCACTAAGGAGTGAGTGAGTGGATGTTGTTTTATGCAAAACGGGCAATTTGTCAGCTATATCATGGTTAGGACGAAATGCATTCAATGAGATGACGGTAATTACAGTTATGCCCTTTTTATACTAGACAAACACTCTTAATTGTATTTTTATAGTGCTAATCCAATGAAACAACACTCTGTTGGAAGACATGTTGCTCCATTCGCACAAATTATCATGATTCCAAGCAAACCATTTTCAAAACGTTTCGTGAAAACTTACCTCTATTAAAAACCATATGTAATTGAATTCCATTTGTTATCAACACTTCCCGGTACTTTCCTCATTCATGAATTTTCACCGGGTTTGTAACCATATTGACACGACGGGCACCACTAGTGGATCAGTAACTGCCTACCCTTCCGGGACACCTGAGTTCACCCCTTGTTTTAGTGGGGTTCGTGTTACTGGATCTTTAGTTTTATGTATATGGTTTGTAGATCGTTGTTTGTCCTGTTGTTCTTTTTCATTTGGTCATTGTGTTGTCTGTCCTTCTGATTACCTCTTTGTTATCTTCAAACTCTTCTTACTAAGTTATCTTATTTGTTGTAAAGTAAGCAGTTGAACCGTAACGTTAAACTATTATAAGGTGATATTTTCGCAGCAGTTGTCTTTATATTATGAGTTGTCTTTCTTTATCCAGGTAAAAATGGAATTTATTTATTTCGTTGTATAAGATGTTTTAAATATATTAATTGGATTTGTGCCAATGAAACTAGTTTAACACCGCCGAATTTTATTGGAATGTCTGTACGAAGCCGAAGCAAGGAATGTGTATTTGTGTGTTGGGGGTTTTGCCTCTTTCTGTGATTTTTATATTGGATTTTGTAACTGTGTGGGTATGTTTTTTGCGGGGGGGGGGGGGGGGGGGGGGGGAGGGGGGGTCGTTCTATTATTAATTTCACATTAAAATTAGTAATCGGATCCACTTTCATCCAGGAATGTTTCCATAAATTATACAAAATCCTTGACCCCACAAGTCCAACAATAATCTCAAGAAACCTATTGCTTCATGTGTATAGGTTGTAATCAAATGTTGGTCAAGATATTGTTGATAATTAAAAACTTAAAATATATGCCATTATACTAGTCTTAAGATAAGTCTTGTTGGAAAATTCTGAAATTCTGAAGGATTGCACAAGGGAAAAATCTTATTTCGTGGAAAAAAAAAATATTCCCAATAAAGAAAAATTGATATTAATTTATTTGTGACAAGACGATGGAAGGATATTTATTTTCATAGAATTAAAAAGTGGGGATATCCAGTCTTTTAATTCTCTGTTGGATATCACAATGTCACTAAATGACACATTTCCCAGTGCTGTTTAGGGAAATCTACATCAACCCTCTTAATATGTTACTTTTTTTAATTTTGACATGGACATAAATTGACCTAAAATTAGCCAACATGTAAATGTGTTAAGTTGATAACTAGAGTAACACAACGGGTGTCACTAATGCAGCAGGAACTGCTTACATTACCTTCCCGGAGCACCTGAGTTCACCACTGATTTTTAGTGGGGTTCCTGTTTCTTGATATTTAGTTTTCTTTGACTTTTTTTCGGTTGACCATTGCATTGTCTGTCCTTCGTTTTACGGCTTCTGATTGGAATCTTCAAATTCTTATTATTAATAATAAATGTATCTAGGATAATTATATACTACCATGTTAAGCATATGTATCTTTTATTGAAACAATATTTGTAAATTTGCTTAATGTACATGCAATACCACCTACATCAGTTATAAATAAAATAAAAAAAAACAAACAAATATATACTACACTATCAGAACAACCCCAGAAAATAATAGAGAATGCAACGAAACAGTCGAAATCGATACCCCTAGCCGTTCACTTGATTGGTACGGGCACTTCAATTAAAAACTGGCGATGTTAGGATAATTCTTCCCTTTTCAGTAATATGCTACGGTCATGTGATTTTCATATATAAATAAGAAGAGCTTCAAGATGACAAAGCGGTAAAATGGAAGAAGGACAGACAACACATTGACCAAAATAACAAGAATAAACAACGATCTACAAACATACACATAAAACTTAACATGTGACAGAAATACCAGAAAAATGGTTTATTTCGGTCAGTAACAGTATATAACAAACAAAAAATGTGCAGTCAATGCTCAAATAGAACAACAATCAATGATAAAATGCATAATTCTATATACCTTCATAATTCTATATACCTTCATAATTATATATACCTCCATAATTTCATTTATGCGTAATCACTTTTTTCTTGTTAATTTTGTTTTATTTTACACCATTTTGCTAAATGACTTGATCTATTTGTAAACGGGTTGAACTTCTGTTCTCCCACTCTTGATTTTGCTCTTCGTACAACTTCTTCCGGTTCGTATTCTTCCACATTTGCATAATCATGAATATGCACATTTTCATCTGATAACTCGAATGTCATTTCTTCATTCACAACTTCTTTGGTTCCAAGCATTCTGTCGTAATTGTAATGGATCACATTTATCCTGATATTTTCTGCCTCTGCAATTCTAACAAGTACTGCTTCGTGTGATACACCAAAGTATCTGAACCTTATAACATCTCCTGGAGACAAGTCATTCATGGATCGAACTGGAACTGTCGGCAAGGTTGTAATATTCTTACTTCCGGTCTGAAACAAAAAACAATGCACCATTCTTAGTGCTTAGTTGGAAATGATGAAAAGAAAGTGTTTACGTTGATGTTTTCTTTCCTTTATTAGAGCCAAGACTTTTACCGGATTTGACTGTATATATGAGTAACACGGTGGTTTCTTATAAGAAGCAGGAACTGTTTATCCTTCGCGAGCACCTGAGTTAACCCCCAATTTTTTTCGTGGGGTTCGTGTTGCTCATTTCTTAATTTTTTTGTGTTGTCCTGTTGAATGTCTTTGTGTTCTGGGTTCCGTGCTGTGGTGTCCGTTATGATTTTTGCATGGAAACAATGTTCGTTTCGTCTTTTCTCCGGTTGTTTGTAGAAAGTTTATTTATAGTGCTGTCTAACACATATGGTGTTGTGTTTTTTCTCGTCTTGTACCCTATGTTGCCAGTTTCTCGGGACTAGACTCACACACATGCATATTGTACTCTATGTTGCCAGTTTCTCGGGACTAGACTCACACACATGCATATTGTACGCTATGTTGCCAGTTTCTCGGGACTAGACTCACACA
The DNA here is from genome assembly GCA_963383655.1 of Bathymodiolus septemdierum. NCBI lineage: Eukaryota > Metazoa > Mollusca > Bivalvia > Mytilida > Modiolidae > Bathymodiolus > Bathymodiolus septemdierum. The sequence continues at coordinate 48,671,192 of OY726529.1, read as the reverse complement.
CATGCATATTGTACGCTATGTTGCCAGTTTCTCGGGACTAGACTCACACACATGCATATTGTACGCTATGTTGCCAGGTTCTCGGGACTAGACTCACACACATGCATATTGTACGCTATGTTGCCAGTTTCTCGGGACTAAACTCACACACATGCATATTGTACGCTATGTTGCCAGTTTCTCGGGACTAGACTCACACACATGCATATTGTACGCTATGTTGCCAGTTTCTCGGGACTAGACTCACACACATGCATATTGTACGCTATGTTGCCAGTTTCTCGGGACTAGACTCACACACATGCATATTGTACGCTATGTTGCCAGTTTCTCGGGACTAGACTCACACACATGCATATTGTACGCTATGTTGCCAGTTTCTCGGGACTAGACTCACACACATGCATATTGTACGCTATGTTGCCAGTTTCTCGGGACTAGACTCACACACATGCATATTGTACGCTATGTTGCCAGTTTCTCGGGACTAGACTCACACACATGCATATTGTACGCTATGTTGCCAGTTTCTCGGGACTAGACTCACACACATGCATATTGTACGCTATGTTGCCAGTTTCTCGGGACTAGACTCACATACATGCATATTGTACGCTATGTTGCCAGGTTCTCGGGACTAGACTCACATACATGTATATTGTACGCTATGTTGCCAGGTTCTCGGGACTAGACTCACACACATGCATATTGTACGCTATGTTGCCAGGTTCTCGGGACTAGACTCACATACATGCATATTGTACGCTATGTTGCCAGTTTCTCGGGACTAGACTCACATACATGCATATTGTACGCTATGCTGCCAGGTTCTCGGGACTAGACTCACATACATGCATATTGTACGCTATGTTGCCAGGTTCTCGGGACTAGACTCACATACATGTATATTGTACGCTATGCTGCCAGGTTCTCGGGACTAGACTCACATACATGCATATTGTACGCTATGTTGCCAGGTTCTCGGGACTAGACTCACATACATGTATATTGTACGCTATGTTGCCAGGTTCTCGGGACTAGACTCACACACATGCATATTGTACGCTATGTTGCCAGGTTCTCGGGACTAGACTCACATACATGCATATTGTACGCTATGTTGCCAGTTTCTCGGGACTAGACTCACATACATGCATATTGTACGCTATGCTGCCAGGTTCTCGGGACTAGACTCACACACATGCATATTGTACGCTATGTTGCCAGGTTCTCGGGACTAGACTCACACACATGCATATTGTACGCTATGCTGCCAGGTTCTCGGGACTAGACTCACATACATGCATATTGTACGCTATGTTGCCAGGTTCTCGGGACTAGACTCACACACATGCATATTGTACGCTATGTTGCCAGGTTCTCGGGACTAGACTCACACACATGCATATTGTACGCTATGTTGCCAGTTTCTCGGGACTAGACTCACACACATGCATATTGTACGCTATGTTGCCAGGTTCTCGGGACTAGACTCACATACATGCATATTGTACGCTATGTTGCCAGGTTCTCGGGACTAGACTCACACACATGCATATTGTACGCTATGTTGCCAGTTTCTCGGGACTAGACTCACATACATGCATATTGTACGCTATGTTGCCAGGTTCTCGGGACTAGACTCACATACATGCATATTGTACGCTATGTTGCCAGGTTCTCGGGACTAGACTCACACACATGCATATTGTACGCTATGTTGCCAGGTTCTCGGGACTAGACTCACATACATGCATATTGTACGCTATGTTGCCAGGTTCTCGGGACTAGACTCACATACATGCATATTGTACGCTATGCTGCCAGGTTCTCGGGACTAGACTCACACACATGCATATTGTACGCTATGTTGCCAGGTTCTCGGGACTAGACTCACACACATGCATATTGTACGCTATGTTGCCAGGTTCTCGGGACTAGACTCACATACATGCATATTGTACGCTATGTTGCCAGGTTCTCGGGACTAGACTCACATACATGTATATTACATGTAATATTTCATAAACATAATTACAACTAAATGACATAATACAGTGAAACCTGTCTAAACCAAATCTTGAATAAATCGGAGTTCTGTGTAAACCGTACTATGAGTAATGCTTCCAATGTAGCAAATGTTTGTTAATTGTATTTGTCTAAAACGAATACCTGTTTATTCCTAACACAACAAGTGGTCCCAAGTAGGTTCCGCTTACACAGGTCTCAAGGTTTATACTTGTGATATTTCGTCAATATTGAGTAGTTAACGATGATATTTATAATGTCTCCCATACAATAATTGTTAACAACAGGCTCTATTTTTGTGCTGTGTATTGCATTTTTAGGCATCAATTTGATTGGTCAAGTGTGATCCTGTCTCTAATGGGTTGTATCCCACTGAAAACTTCCATTTACGAGGGGGAAAAGCTGTTTCTGTAGTTTCTTTTATTTCAAGTTCTTTGGGGGTATATTTATAGAATCCAGTTTGCATTATTAATTAAAAGAGCATAATCAATATACCTGAACAAATTAAAGGCTTTATCTTCTGTAATTATTTTGTCTTTTGTTAACACTATTCCAACTAATTATTGTTAATGATTTTTCTAAATGAATTAGTAAGAAAGAAGAATTTGAAGATACCACAAAAGTAATCAGAATCCGTAAATCGAATAAGGACAGACAACACAATGGCCAAAAGAAAAAGGACGAAAGGACAAACAACGATCTCCAAAACATACATATTAAACGAACCCCACTAAAAACCGGGGGTAAACTCATGTGCTACGGAAGGGTAAGCAGTTCCTGTTCCACTAGTGGCACCCGTCGCGTTAATCTACTTACATACCCGGTGATAAGTCGTGAATGAAAAATGAACCGGGAAGTGCTTACGACAAGTGGAACATATCCGTGGTCATTTGTGACAGATATTCCATAGCAGTCAACCAAGTCATGGTGGCGACCGTAAAACCTTCGAAGTGATGACTTCAATTTAACCAATATGAAACATTGGTTCAATAGCCTCCTTGTTTGCAGTAACCATCTATCAAGGAAATCCTGATAGGAACCACCAGCTCTGGAATCTCTTTTATCGAAAAGTATCGTTCTCCACCCCTCACTGTTAATTTCAAGGTGTAGGTTAAGGTATGAAGCAGACGTATCTGTAGTATAATTTATTTCAGTGGGATGGATGCGATTATCGAAGATAGGATATGAATGAAACAAATACGAGGGAATAAATACACAATACATATTATAAAGCAAAGGAACAACGCCTTTATTACTGTTCTGCATTTCAGTCACAGTAGGGTTTCAACAATGAGTATAATGCATGCCCTAAAATGAGTGTACAACGACCCTAGCCTGCAGATGAGCGGCACTCTGTACTTCTTTCTTACATTCTAAATGATAAGATGTATTGGATTGCTAACTAGTAATATACTTACGCTTGTATTACTATCACTGGGTCGATACCTCTACTGGTGGACTATTAGTCCCCGAGTGAATCATCCGCCCAGTAGTCAGTGTTCCTACACTGACAATGTTTATTACATATACCGGTATCTATTTGTAACATTTACAGTTCCTAAATCATGAAATTGTTATTAAAATTAGGCTTTTCCTCTCTCTGGTATAGGTGACCGTATTCGATGTTGGATATCCTGTTTAGGCTCTTTGGTTTTCTTACTCCCAAAGACTTTTAGATTATTTGGTGTTATTATCGTTCGATCGCGAGCGTCCCTTATGAAGGTTATTCCATACACGTGTCGTGCACACTAAATTCGATATCTACGGTTTTGTTACATTCATAAAATATAACTTACCTTACAATACCTTGACAGGTGACATGATCTGTAGGTAAAATGGCTATGGTTCTGCTTTCCTAATTCTGTCCTTGCTTTCCATACTACAACTGAAGCAGACAAATGATGGGTTCCCTCAAAATCGAGAACACTGACTTCATCGGTTTGGCTGAAATATATTGTTTCTTCAGTAACAGTGAAAGTCTTGAACAACCCTGGCCATGGAAAATGTATAATGGTTGCTTTGAGTCTTGTCATGTCTGATCCTATCCCATGTATATCTGATACAACACCTTCATGGGGCAGATTGTGATAATCAAATGTGATGATATCGCCGGCCCTTGGTATATTCTTTATGCTGAGTTTTTGTTTCGGTATTAGGAATGCAGGCTGAATCAGTGGCATTACATGCGTATACACGAGCGGTACAACAAATGGAAGAGCAATGGTTATAATCAGATTAAGTGTTAACGTGCCCCAATTGAAATGATTTATAATAGAGACCGCAAGACTAATTACACCCAGAATAAGTGCCCTCTTTAGCTTTTTATATTCTTTACCATAACAACAGAAACACACAATTTTATCTCGGAAAAACTTCTTCAGTTGTATTATACTCAGGATAATGCCGGTCAACGACACAATGCTAACTAACGAAGCAATCCCGCGTAGTCGCATTAGTTTGGATCCAATTCGGCATACAACATTTAAAATCCAAAGGCATCCAGATTTCAGCTGTTCTGATTTGGAATAAACTTGGTGACTTATTTTCACACCTTGGGCAAATTGATTGGATAAGTGCTCACAGTTGTTTCTAAACAAATTGTATACACATGGGGTCTCATTTTTTGCTGCATATTCCTCCGCTCGTCGTATTATTTCATCAGGAGAAAACGGGTTTGACTTGTAGATCACTTTTTCAACAATTTCTTCTTTTACATCATACGTTTCCCTTTCTTCCATTACTCGTGCTAATATTGGTGGGCCAATTTTCTGCAAATGGATAAGTTTTAATGTACAACAACTGCTGGTGGATCCTTCTTGAACCTCTTTGACGATAGCGTGGTGGTAATATAAGCCCCCTTTCCTTGGAAAACGGATGCAATCACCTCGCTTGAGCTGATCATGTGTTTGCACAGGTTCATATTTTATACAGTACATACAAAAACCAAATTGTTTATCAACGTTTCCATGTTCTTCACTAAAATGTTCGCTATTGTCATTATCGCCGAACGTTTCAGGTGATCCGCCAATGTCCTGATCACCTATAATAGAAATAAAATCAGAAATATCCGCAGTATCAGCAACTATGGTAAAAGCTTGCTCGATATCGGCATCGCGTACTTCCCTGGTATTATTGTCGACTATGACAAGTTCTCTCTCTTCATTAAGAACTTCTATCAGTAACGGTTCACTACCTCTGATGACATTACCCAGTTCGGCGTCTTCATTCAGAGCTTCAATCAATAACGGTTCACTCTCCCGGATGATATTACCCAGTTCGGTGTCTTGAAACAGTCGATTTAAAAGTCGTTGTGCCATATCCAACCTACCTGCAAGTTCATAGAAATGGTTTTATTATTTTGTTTTCTAAAAATCAAGGTAGATAACCGTTAATATTTAAATTTCTATTTTGAATTTAACGGTGGTATTATCTTAGATAACAATTGATAGTAAGATATACATCTACAAATGATATTGAAAGTAAATAAGCCGAATTTGAAGATAACACAGAGGCAATTAGAATCCGTATATCGAAGAAGAACAGACAACACAATGGCCAAAAGGACAAACAACGATCTACAAAACATACATATAAAACTAAAGAGTAATACGAACCCCACTAAAAACCAGGGGGGGGGGTGAACTCAGGTGCTACCGTCGTGTTAATCTAGTGATGACTTCAACTTTACCAAAAGGAACCTTTGGTTCAGTAGCTTCCTTGTTAGCAGCAACACTCTATCAAGGATAGGAACCACAAGCTCTGGAATATCGTATCATATGAGAGATATATACTCCATATGCAGGTGCTGCTGGAATATTGCTACATATACATGGAAAGTTCACAATGAAAAAATTGAAATCATCCCTTTTGTCGCAAGGTTTCGTTCTTAACCGCCCCTCACTGTCGATTTCCATGTGTAGGTCAAGGTATGAAGCAGACCTATCTGTATCTGTGGTATCCTTTATTTCAAGCTCAATAGGATAGATGCGAGCCACCAATTCACCATACCTAGAATTATTTAGTGAAAGGACATAATCTATATAGCGGTACGTGAAATTAAAGGATCGGGCTAGCTTCTTTTCGTTTGTCTTGAGAAGCCCCTGTATGAAGTCTGCCTCATATGAATAAAGGAGCAAGTCGGCAAGAAGAGGAGCACTGTTTGGACTCATAAGTATGCCGAATGTCTGTTGAAAAACATGTCCACCAAACATGTTGTCAATCAAAAACTCGAGCATGTTAAAGATATCAGTTTCAGAGAATTTTTTGGTAGAATCAGTATGTTTTTTTTTACAAAAATAAGATCTGCCTCTTCCAATGTCATAAAAAAAGAAACAGTCGTCGCTTCAGAAATTGCTTTGAACGATTTGAGAGACAAACAAAACTTATGAATAATTCATCGTGATTCTGATTGACACCGCTACGTTAGAAGGATGGTAACTATCTGCACATGTATTACATTCTGCTGGATCAGACAATTATTTTACACTTGGATACCTTATTTGTATAGTAAACAAAAAGAACTCATAAACAAGATGTGGTAATTCAGACTTCACGACTGGTGTCATTAAAGGGAGATAATTAATGCTTTCTATTCCGGGGCACATTGTCTCACTTCCGGTTGAAAGCCACATTCAACAATATTTCAGTTATATCGTGGCGGTCAGTATTATTAGTGAAAAAAAGGAGTACCAAGAGAAAACCACCGACCCCCTGTAAATTACTGACTAACGTTATCACATAATATTGTATCGATTACACCTCGCCGGTATTCGAATTCACAATGTTAGTGGTAATAGGCACTGATTGCATAGGTAGATGTAAATCCAACTACATACGATCACGACCACAGTAGATGCATGTGACATATAATACATGCAACAATTGAGATTATACTAAATAACTGTTATAACGTTATGATGACATTTAACTATTTAAGATTAACCTAAAACTGTTCTGTCAATATAGAGATATTTGTGGATTTGTTGACCATCGCTGCATAAGCTAACATGCATACAGGAACCTTCCTAGTCGAATATTGCCTATCATTGAGAAGTCGCTTCGCAAAAATCAAACTTCTTGCTTCACTAATGACAACCGTCGTGTTAAACATCCAGTGATAATGTATGACAAAGGAAAGATTACGGGTTTGAGACTACAACAATCAGAACACATCCGTGGTCATCTGAGGGATCCTACCTATAATCTGACGCACCGATAATCCGACGGTCCGTTAGTCCAACAGTCCAATAGTCCTACAGTCCGATAATCCGACAAATCCTTTCACAAACATTTGATAGTTGTCCGATTTTAAATTATCTGTCCGTGGATGTTTGATTCAATGTACCCATTGACACATAGATGATGGTATCCTCTAATAAAGATTAAGATCAGTGGAGATAAAAATGAAGAAAAAAATCAGGTCGTGTTTTCAGATGCATTGTAAATATAAATACAATGCAGGGATTGTTGATGAAATCTGATTGATAAATCAAAATAGCTTTTTTTTAAATAATGTGAAAATCAGCGGAAATTGGGCTTGAAATCCCATTGAACCTTCGTTTGAAAATATGCTCTCTTACCGGAAAATGCTCAATGATCCCCTAGCAGTCCCTTAATATTACAATTGTTTTTACGATTACCGAAATCCACGTTATGGCAGTCAGAACAATCTTATAATCGTTCATCGGATCGGAGCATCATAGGAAGACGGAAAGATGTACAAATTCCCAATAGTAATTCCCATGGTTTCTACAGTAAGTAGTGGTCATGATCGTATGGTAGTTTCAATTACAACTAACTATTCAATCAGTGCCTATCACCACTGATGTTTTGAGTTCGAATCTCGATCAGGGCGAAGCGGTTTTTTCTGCGGGTATTCCAGTTTCTTCCACCAATAAAACTAACTGCCACGATTTAACTGAAATATTGCTGAAAGTGGCGTTAAACACCATAACACAAACGAACAACAAACAATTACAGCAAGTATTTGTGAACAGTGATTGTTGTCGGACGATCGGACTGTCAGATAAACGAACCGTCAAACTATCGGATCAATCGACCGTCGGATTAAAGCACCGTAAGACATTCAAAGCGATTGCTTCCAATTTCAACCTTTGTTCCAGTAGCTTCCTTGTTAGTAGCAGCCCCCCCACCCCCCCCCCCCCCCGTCAACACATGGAAAAAATTATCAGATAGACCTGATACTCACCATAAAGTTGATATAATATCACAGAACAGTCAACAATTCCACATATGTTGATTGTGTTATATTATACTTAAATGTTTAAAACCTTACCTATTACACTTATCAGCCGTGTGATTAATCTTGGCCTTCTTTATACAAACTTTGTTATCTACAAATATTAGTTCGAGATTCCTCTGTCGTCCGACGACATTATATATTATTGCTAGAGCCGTCGAACGTCAGAGCGCAATATATACGGAAAACAGCGGATTTGCTTCTCCAACTCTGGGTCAGCACATTTCCACGTTTCGTGGCTATCGGATTTTATTTTCTATCAGAAACCCTTATATAAATCGCTTCACCAATCATTTTTCTATTCATTCATAACCATCTTACCCTCAGAAAGTGGTGTTACACTCCATTACAGCACGATTTTGCCTTAGATCCTATGATTTCGACATTTGTCTTCCATTTTTCAAACATTTGTCACGTGACTACGAGAAAACTACGATTACCGCAATGTATCATGGGAGATGATTTGCATATAAACAAACAAACAAATATTTTTATTGCCAATCATAGGCGCCTGTTAAGGCAGAACAATTAACATAAAATTTAATACAGTTGATTATATTGATTGGTAGTGATTTTAACAGCAAATTTAGTGAATTACAGATAACCATAAGAAAAAAAAATGTAGTACTTTGTCCAAAAACAAAAAGGGGAAACGTAACACATGCTCTTTCCGAAGCTCGTTGGTAACACTCTGCCATTGAATCTTTTCTTTCCAACACATTCTGTATTATTTCCTTCTGCTCTGCTTTGATCTGTAGATGGACTGTATCGTCTTCCATGTGATTTGAATGTTGTTTACGTATGCAAATAATGCTCCAAATAATTTGGCACGCTGCGTTAATTAGCTCCCATCATGCAATGCGTTGCTGTCATCATTCAGTTAGTATCGCGAGATCACGTGTGTAGATTCGAAAATGGAAGTCAAATGGCGGAATAATAGGATCTAAGGCAAAATCGTGCTGTAATGGAGTGTAACACCACTTTCTGAGGGTAAGATGGTTATGAATGAATAGAAAAATGATTGGTGAAGCGATTTATATAAGGGTTTCTGATAGTTAATAAAATCCGATAGCCACGAAACGTGTAAATGTGCCGACCCAGAGCTGGTGAGGCAAATCAGCTGTTTTCCGTATATATTGCGCTCTGACGTTCGACGGCTCTAGCAATAATATATAATGTCGTCGGACGACAGAGGAATCTCGGTCTATACAAATATGTACTATTAGTACTGGTAATATCTATATAAATAGACCATCAATCTGATTAAAATCAGATTTCCCACTTGTTCCCCCTTTTGTTATATGTTGCGCGGTGCATTTAGTTACTAATGTAATCGTATTTGCTTTAAATTAAGCTGTTGAAGTTTAGGTTTATGGTGTTTAATGCCACTTTCAAAAATATTTCAGTTATAACGTGGCGGACAGGTTTATTGGTAGAGGAAACCGGAGTACCCAGAGAAAATCATCGACCTACAGCAAGTCACTAACAAACTTTATCACATTATGTTGTATTGAGTACACCTTGTCATGAAAGTGGTGATAGGCACTGATTACACGACAAAGACGGGCCCCTTATTTGTTTTAAATAAGGGTAACAACAAAATTACCGAACTCCGAACAATCTTACAAAAGGAAAGTCAAAACTCATAATTATATAAACAGACAAAATCAGTCAACAACCGGAAAACTGTGAAAACCGTAATGACCCTGACTTGGTACAGGCATTTCTAAAGAAATGGTGGGTTGAATCAGATTTTAAAGCGCCAAACCTCCCGCTTTAAATGAAACAGTTGAACAGTAACGTTAAACTATTATAAACTGATATATTCATATTACGAGTTGTCGTTCTTTATCCAAGTGAAAATGGAATTGATTTATTTCATTGCATTACTATTGTGTTTATCCCGCAGAAAAATTACAAATAATTAAATTATGCAATTATCTCTTCATTGTCCCTATTGATATTTTCTGTCAACAGGAATTAAACTGGATTGACAGCTAGTTTGCCAAAGCTCAACAGATATCATGTGACAGGGGTACCAGAAAAGCTATATATTTCAGTCAGTGAGAGTATATATAGCAACTATTTACCCATTCAATGCAATTTGCTTGCTCCAATAGAACAATGGCAGAGTAAATAGACAATATCCGTGCAGTGTCTGAAAATATAGTTTATGTGTAGGCGTCTTTAAAATTGGGATAAATGCGAGGTTAACCGCCAATAGTGGTTAAAGGCACTGATTGCACAGGTAGTTGTAAATCCAATCTCCATACGATGACGACAACAACGACCCCTGCTATATTTAGTCAATGAGAGTATATAACGGTATATAAGAAAACTTTATCCAGTCAATGCAGGATAAATATATGTTTGTGATATTTATTTTTGAAAGAGAATAATGTTAAAACTTTACATATATATATATACAATATACGTACATTGTCGGTAAATATAAAATTTATTTGTACGAGCTTTAGAAACAGGCAGAATAGCGATCCTTGGGCGAGCTTTTCAGGCCTGTTTCGCAGCGAGTGCAAATGAATTTTATATTTAACGACAATGCACGTATATTGTGTTTATCCTGCAATGTCAAAAAAGTCGGAAAACTTGTCAGATTTAAACAAAAAGGACAGAAACAAGCGTCATTCCTCGTCTTTCATAAATGTTGTCAAGGGTGTCTTCTTCGTGGTCCGCGTTATATTAGTACCAGTATCATACTTGTCTGCGCCCTCCGCTGTGCATAGCCACAGGGTACCAGGAAAGTTTATTCGTAGGCTGAAAAGTTTATTCGTCTAGTACGAATAAAGCAAAAATTTATTCGTATAGCATATTTGTACAGCAAATGTACTGATTGCAGGAATAATTTTAGTTCGCTGAGGCGCGTCTATGGAAATAAGTTCCCCGGGTACGCTCATATCAAAAACAAGTAGAAAGTCAAAACTGTAAATAACTTCAATAACAAAATGATATCAGGTTAGCGAAGGGGCCATTGTGGTCGTGATAGCATGGTAGTTGGATTTACAACTACTTGTGAAATCAGTGCCTATTACCACGAATGTTGCGAGTTCGAATCTCATTTATGACGAGGTATACTCTATACAACATTATGTGGTAAAGTGCGTCAGTGGTTTTCTCCGGATACTCCGGTTTCCTCCGATCCACCAATAAAATTGACCTCAACGATATAACTAAAACATTCTTGAAAGTGCTGTTAAACACCATAAACTAACCAACCAATCATTTGATCTACGATGACTTCAAGTAACTAAATAATTCATGTCAAGACTGGAACAATGTATGATTGCTTTTAAAACAGGTTAATAGTTCTGATATGACGATAGTAGTATATGGGCACAGCTCAGTTAGCATTTGTGGGGGTGCTGTGTGGAGTGTTACCGGAAGTGACGTCAGTCACGTGCCGGAAGTCTCGTGACCGGAGCCCTGTCTGTAAGTATGTTCCGCGCATGCGCTATCGAAAGTTGCGTAATATCCGCCCTAGTGGGACGTTTTGACCGGAAGTGACATCACCGGAAGAGGCCCTGACCGGAAGTCACGGAAGTATTTTCTACACATTCCCAACCAGAAGTTGCGCAATATCCGCCCTAGTGGGGCCTTTTGACCGGAAGTGACGTCACCGAAAGCAGCCCTGACTGGAAGTCACGACAGTATGCTCTGCGCATGCCTGGCTTTTTCCCGCGTTTTTTTCTTACTAGAGTAGTAGTACAAAATATAATACAGTAGTACAAGTACCATGGCTACCGGAAGTGACTTAAGGTCACGTGACCCCTTCGGTGTTCCTTGGGTGTGCGCATGCGCAACCGTAAGATGAGCAATATCCACCCTAGTGGGGCCTTTTGACCGGAAATGACGTCATCAAACGTCACCCGTAGGGCTTCCCCTGGAAGTCACGTGATCGGAAGTGCTTTTGGGGTGCTCTCTAGCACGTCCGCGTCCTATTAATGTTTTCTAGCCCTTTCATTGGATATCTACCCCTTTCCCACCATTTTATTTTCATAATTACATTATTTATTTCAATAAGTACATTTCTTACAAAAGTTTGCCACCACCAAGACCATCACCTCCAACACCACCACCACCATCTCTCTAGGACGTCCGCGTCCTATTATCATTTTCTAGCCCTTTCACTGGTTATCTTCCCTCCATTTTATTTTCATAATTACATTATTTATTTAAATAAGGGTCTTCACCTACGGTGTTTTCGGATATGTTGTGTAGTACTCCAAGAGTGTCCGCGTTCTCACTATGGTATTTCTAAGAGCCAAATGAATGAAATGGTAAATTTGATCGCTACTTGCAGTCTCTAACAAAAAACTATTCCAGGATGATTCTTCTGAATTCTGAAAAAACAATGTATAGAGGAAGGAGGAGGAGGAGGCTGGCGGGAGGGAGCACCCCCATAAAATAACCCCCAGAGGAAATCGTATGGTCAGTGCAGGATTTATCTTGGTTTGACAGGCTGATGCCTGGGTCCTCAAAACATAGGGGGCCTCTGGCCAAGATATATGGTATTTCAATACTGTCATTGGACTTTCATACATATGCTGTATTCTCTAAATAACCCACGTTAGTAGCAGCTCCCCGTCAACACACGGGAAACATTTATAAGATAGACCTGATACTCACCACAAAGTTGAAATAATATCACAGAACAGTGAACAATTCCACGTGATATATTGATTGTGTTACGTACCAAAATCAATATTATACTTAAATGTTTAAAACATTAGATATTACACTTATCAACAGTGTGATTAACTTTGGCCTTCCTTATACACACTTTGTTATCTTAACAGTATCTATCATTATTACTAGATATTTTCATATAAATATACCATCAATCTGATTAAAATCTGTTTAAAAAAAAATCAAATTTCTCACTTGCTCTCCCTTTTGTGATATGTTGCGCGGTCAATTACGTGATGCATTTAGTTACTAATGTAATCTTTTTTGCTTTAAATTAAGCAGTTGAGGTTTAGGTTTACGGTGTTAAATGCCACTTTCAACAATAGCTCAGCTATAACGTGGCGGACAGTTTTATTGGTGGAAGAAACCGGAATACCCAGAGAAAACCACTGACCTGCCGCAATTCACTGACAAACTTTATCATATTATGTTGTGTTGAGTACACCTCGCTATGAAAGGGGTTCAAGCTCACAACGTTAGTGGTGATAGTCACTGATTACACGACCACGGCGGCCCCCTTATTTCTTATCAATTAAACAGTTGAACCGTAACGTTCAACTATTATAAAATGATATATTCGCAGCATTTGTCTTCATATTATGAGTTGTTTTTCTTTATCCAAGTAAATATGGAATTTATTTATTTGTTTTAAATATATTAAATGGGTTTGGGCCCATACATGTACTTTGACCACACCAATTGCTTGAAATGTCTGAGCGAAGCCAGTAAAGTGAGGATCATATATTTGTGTGTTAGGAAGTATCGATTTTTCTTCTTTCTAGAATTTTTCTATTGGATTATGGAACTGTTCCGACATTGTGGAATTTATTTTGTTCTATTATTATTAATTTGACACCAAAATTAGTAATCGGATTCACCCTCGTTCAGGAATGTTTCCATAAATTATGAAAATTTCTTGATCCCACAAGTCCTGCAATAATCTCAGGAAAACCTGTTGTGTTTTGATAAAACTAAAAATATACGTCATAGTACTTGTTTAAAGATAACTCTTGTTGCAAAATTCTAAAATCCCTAGTGGGGCCTTTTGACCGGAAATGACGTCATCAAACGTCACCCGTAGGGCTTCCCCTGGAAGTCACGTGATCGGAAGTGCTTTTGGGGTGCTCTCTAGCACGTCCGCGTCCTATTAATGTTTTCTAGCCCTTTCATTGGATATCTACCCCTTTCCCACCATTTTATTTTCATAATTACATTATTTATTTCAATAAGTACATTTCTTACAAAAGTTTGCCACCACCAAGACCATCACCTCCAACACCACCACCACCATCTCTCTAGGACGTCCGCGTCCTATTATCATTTTCTAGCCCTTTCACTGGTTATCTTCCCTCCATTTTATTTTCATAATTACATTATTTATTTAAATAAGGGTCTTCACCTACGGTGTTTTCGGATATGTTGTGTAGTACTCCAAGAGTGTCCGCGTTCTCACTATGGTATTTCTAAGAGCCAAATGAATGAAATGGTAAATTTGATCGCTACTTGCAGTCTCTAACAAAAAACTATTCCAGGATGATTCTTCTGAATTCTGAAAAAACAATGTATAGAGGAAGGAGGAGGAGGAGGCTGGCGGGAGGGAGCACCCCCATAAAATAACCCCCAGAGGAAATCGTATGGTCAGTGCAGGATTTATCTTGGTTTGACAGGCTGATGCCTGGGTCCTCAAAACATAGGGGGCCTCTGGCCAAGATATATGGTATTTCAATACTGTCATTGGACTTTCATACATATGCTGTATTCTCTAAATAACCCACGTTAGTAGCAGCTCCCCGTCAACACACGGGAAACATTTATAAGATAGACCTGATACTCACCACAAAGTTGAAATAATATCACAGAACAGTGAACAATTCCACGTGATATATTGATTGTGTTACGTACCAAAATCAATATTATACTTAAATGTTTAAAACATTAGATATTACACTTATCAACAGTGTGATTAACTTTGGCCTTCCTTATACACACTTTGTTATCTTAACAGTATCTATCATTATTACTAGATATTTTCATATAAATATACCATCAATCTGATTAAAATCTGTTTAAAAAAAAATCAAATTTCTCACTTGCTCTCCCTTTTGTGATATGTTGCGCGGTCAATTACGTGATGCATTTAGTTACTAATGTAATCTTTTTTGCTTTAAATTAAGCAGTTGAGGTTTAGGTTTACGGTGTTAAATGCCACTTTCAACAATAGCTCAGCTATAACGTGGCGGACAGTTTTATTGGTGGAAGAAACCGGAATACCCAGAGAAAACCACTGACCTGCCGCAATTCACTGACAAACTTTATCATATTATGTTGTGTTGAGTACACCTCGCTATGAAAGGGGTTCAAGCTCACAACGTTAGTGGTGATAGTCACTGATTACACGACCACGGCGGCCCCCTTATTTCTTATCAATTAAACAGTTGAACCGTAACGTTCAACTATTATAAAATGATATATTCGCAGCATTTGTCTTCATATTATGAGTTGTTTTTCTTTATCCAAGTAAATATGGAATTTATTTATTTGTTTTAAATATATTAAATGGGTTTGGGCCCATACATGTACTTTGACCACACCAATTGCTTGAAATGTCTGAGCGAAGCCAGTAAAGTGAGGATCATATATTTGTGTGTTAGGAAGTATCGATTTTTCTTCTTTCTAGAATTTTTCTATTGGATTATGGAACTGTTCCGACATTGTGGAATTTATTTTGTTCTATTATTATTAATTTGACACCAAAATTAGTAATCGGATTCACCCTCGTTCAGGAATGTTTCCATAAATTATGAAAATTTCTTGATCCCACAAGTCCTGCAATAATCTCAGGAAAACCTGTTGTGTTTTGATAAAACTAAAAATATACGTCATAGTACTTGTTTAAAGATAACTCTTGTTGCAAAATTCTAAAATCCCTAGTGGGGCCTTTTGACCGGAAATGACGTCATCAAACGTCACCCGTAGGGCTTCCCCTGGAAGTCACGTGATCGGAAGTGCTTTTGGGGTGCTCTCTAGCACGTCCGCGTCCTATTAATGTTTTCTAGCCCTTTCATTGGATATCTACCCCTTTCCCACCATTTTATTTTCATAATTACATTATTTATTTCAATAAGTACATTTCTTACAAAAGTTTGCCACCACCAAGACCATCACCTCCAACACCACCACCACCATCTCTCTAGGACGTCCGCGTCCTATTATAATTTTCTAGCCCTTTCACTGGTTATCTTCCCTCCATTTTATTTTCATAATTACATTATTTATTTAAATAAGGGTCTTCACCTACGGTGTTTTCGGATATGTTGTGTAGTACTCCAAGAGTGTCCGCGTTCTCACTATGGTATTTCTAAGAGCCAAATGAATGAAATGGTAAATTTGATCGCTACTTGCAGTCTCTAACAAAAAACTATTCCAGGATGATTCTTCTGAATTCTGAAAAAACAATGTATAGAGGAAGGAGGAGGAGGAGGCTGGCGGGAGGGAGCACCCCCATAAAATAACCCCCAGAGGAAATCGTATGGTCAGTGCAGGATTTATCTTGGTTTGACAGGCTGATGCCTGGGTCCTCAAAACATAGGGGGCCTCTGGCCAAGATATATGGTATTTCAATACTGTCATTGGACTTTCATACATATGCTGTATTCTCTAAATAACCCACGTTAGTAGCAGCTCCCCGTCAACACACGGGAAACATTTATAAGATAGACCTGATACTCACCACAAAGTTGAAATAATATCACAGAACAGTGAACAATTCCACGTGATATATTGATTGTGTTACGTACCAAAATCAATATTATACTTAAATGTTTAAAACATTAGATATTACACTTATCAACAGTGTGATTAACTTTGGCCTTCCTTATACACACTTTGTTATCTTAACAGTATCTATCATTATTACTAGATATTTTCATATAAATATACCATCAATCTGATTAAAATCTGTTTAAAAAAAAATCAAATTTCTCACTTGCTCTCCCTTTTGTGATATGTTGCGCGGTCAATTACGTGATGCATTTAGTTACTAATGTAATCTTTTTTGCTTTAAATTAAGCAGTTGAGGTTTAGGTTTACGGTGTTAAATGCCACTTTCAACAATAGCTCAGCTATAACGTGGCGGACAGTTTTATTGGTGGAAGAAACCGGAATACCCAGAGAAAACCACTGACCTGCCGCAATTCACTGACAAACTTTATCATATTATGTTGTGTTGAGTACACCTCGCTATGAAAGGGGTTCAAGCTCACAACGTTAGTGGTGATAGTCACTGATTACACGACCACGGCGGCCCCCTTATTTCTTATCAATTAAACAGTTGAACCGTAACGTTCAACTATTATAAAATGATATATTCGCAGCATTTGTCTTCATATTATGAGTTGTTTTTCTTTATCCAAGTAAATATGGAATTTATTTATTTGTTTTAAATATATTAAATGGGTTTGGGCCCATACATGTACTTTGACCACACCAATTGCTTGAAATGTCTGAGCGAAGCCAGTAAAGTGAGGATCATATATTTGTGTGTTAGGAAGTATCGATTTTTCTTCTTTCTAGAATTTTTCTATTGGATTATGGAACTGTTCCGACATTGTGGAATTTATTTTGTTCTATTATTATTAATTTGACACCAAAATTAGTAATCGGATTCACCCTCGTTCAGGAATGTTTCCATAAATTATGAAAATTTCTTGATCCCACAAGTCCTGCAATAATCTCAGGAAAACCTGTTGTGTTTTGATAAAACTAAAAATATACGTCATAGTACTTGTTTAAAGATAACTCTTGTTGCAAAATTCTAAAATCCTGAAGATTGCAAGAGTAAAAAATAGTATTTCGTGAACAAATGTATTCCCAATAAAGAGGATTTAATATTAATATAGGAGATACAGTGGAATGATAATTATTCTCATTTCATCAATAAATTATTTTAACTCTGCCACTTTTTACTGAAGTGCCTGTAAAAAGACAGAACAGTGCGCGGTCATGTATTAGGGTTATCGAGGGTTAGAGGTAACATTCGTACCTCTTTCTACAATTTTTTCTTTTGCATTTTGGAATTGTTCTGAAACGTGGTATTTTTGTTATTTATTTTTATATTATATACCTTTTTTGTTGTTGTTGTTAAATGTCCATCTATGTTAAACAACAGTAATATTTATTTATTATAAATACGAAATGCTACCATATTTTTGTGGAATAATCTACTGTTATATATATTCTACTTAGTACTACATTTTTTTTGTATTGTTAGCAGTTATATCATAACTAAAACGGCAATTTCATTGTAATTGAACTGTTGTGCTTTATATAGAAAATAGTTCATGGCACTGAGGGTCATATGGCAGTATATGGACCGGTCCGTCACCAAAAAAAAATTATATGGACCTCAGAAGCTTCGGTTGGTTCATATAATATTTTTTTGGTGACGGACCGGTCCATATACTGCCATATGACCCTCAGTGCCATGAACTATTTGCTATATATTTATTGACGTAATTATTTAATCAGTCACGGAAATAGTTGCTGTTTAATCTTGTTATTCTGCATTGAATCGTGTAAATGTTCTTTTATATATTTGTAGAAAAATAAATTGGCATTTTGACATAAAAATCCGTTATCCTATGTTGATAATATGGATCACGGTCGGTTCGATAAGTAATATCTTGTGTAAATAGTCACGGTTGAAAGCTTGCTTCTCTAAGCGTTAAACATAATGTTTCATGTCGGATATTCTTTTTTCAATAGTAAATCGAAAACAATTTAGTTGATTTTATTGTCAAATCAATACTGAACTACATGATAGTATGTGAGATGGTCAGTATGTTACACTTGTATACGTTTATGTTTTCAGGTCTATCTTCTCTTTCTTGAATAATTAAATGCATATACTAATGTTCCTTATGTGTGTATATAATTATTTTGTTCTTTGTTTAACTAGAGTATATTGTAAGAATATGATACCACCATTTTTTTCTCTTTTGAATTCGTGTTTTTGTCAATTTCTACAAAAATGATTTGTTTTTTTGTACATATTGGTTGTAGTGTTTTTAACACTGTTTTTGTTTGAACTTATCATGATTTGCTCTAAGGTCGGCCACAACTTGTCACATTTATTATTATATTTTTATGATAGACCAACCATTTTTATTTTGCAGACATCTTATTTTTGACAATGGGTAGTGATATCATATCACATAGAATTGCTATAGGGTTGTTCTATCATAGAATTAGCATTGCTTGTAAAAAGATGTCATTTATTCATTTTCGATTTAGCGACATACTGTTTTCACTATATGTTAGATTTTCTAAGTTTATCAAAGCAGGGTTGACTATGTTCCGGTCTAATTTTACGGCAATGTCATTTTGTTTGATTATTATTTATACGCTTATAATCGCTGGGGATGTAGAACTGAATCCTGGCCCCGGGGAAACACCAGTAAATTTTGAAGATCACTGTTTGTCAATTTTTCACGGAAACATTTGAAGTCTTCGTAATAAGGTAGATTATATTTCCAACATTATTGAAGATTATGATATTGTATTTTTTACAGACACATCTTTATAAATTGGTATTAGATAAAAATATACATTTTTCGGGTTACGATATTCCAGTGCGAAAAGATAGAAACTCCGATGGAGGTGGTATAATAATGTATTATAAAACTCATGTTAATATCAAAAGACGCGTAGATTTAGAGAACCCACTTGTTGAATGTATGTGGTTCGAATTAAAAACCAAGCTACAAAATATTTTAATAAATATAATTTACAGATCTGAGAGACAGTCTCATCATCGTTTTTGGGACTTCTTTGATACTATGTTGAAAAATGCAATGGAATAATCTAATCATTTGATATGCGTGGGTGATTTGAAAAAAAATCTTTTTAAATTTACCGTCAAATATAAATGATTTGATTAATATCAACGGACTTTTGAATGCAATACACCAGCCTACTCATTTTTATTAACGCACTGGTAGCTCTTCATTACTTGATCTGATTTTGATAACGGACTCTATTCAGTATGTGGACTCTGATACTATGCATATTGACAGATCTATTAGTGATCATGATGATACTTATATAACAATAAGAAGTGGTTATAGTAACTCAAAAAGTTTTAAGAGACTTATCTGGGATTATACAAAAGGGAACTATAATATAATGAAACAAAAAAAAAATGGAATTGGATTGGGATGCCTTAATTAAAAGAGAACCTAATATTGACAAAGCATGCATTAATTTTACCAATGTAATTCTTTCTGTGTCAGAAGAGTGTATTCCTAGACGAGAGGTTACTATTAGATGTAATGATAAAATATGGTTCGATTCAAATATTCGGAGGGAGATACGTAAACTAGACCGATTCCGTAGAAAATACTTAAAACTCAAGACTGCATTATCTCAAACTGTTTTCAAACAACAAAGAAACCGGGTTAATAATTTAAAGAAACTATTAAAAGAAAAATTTAATACTAATATAAATGAAAATTTGAACGAACTTAAAACTATAAATAGTAAAACTTATTGGAAGACCATCAATACACCTCTGAAGGGAGAGTCTCCATTGAACGATATTCCTCCTATTCAAGACCCCAAAATTAATAATTGCTTGTCTTATGAGGGTAAAGAAAAGGCAGATGTTTTAAATAAATATTTTTG
Source organism: Bathymodiolus septemdierum (assembly GCA_963383655.1). NCBI lineage: Eukaryota > Metazoa > Mollusca > Bivalvia > Mytilida > Modiolidae > Bathymodiolus > Bathymodiolus septemdierum. Next base: position 48,650,521 of record OY726529.1, on the reverse strand, counting down.
TTCGATCACTAATTTAGTCAACGAAAACAAAACTTTACCAGATTTTGATGACAGGGGAGGTAATGTGCTTGAAAATATTTGGGTGAGAGAAGAAGAAATCATTGATATAATTTCTATTTTAGATAGCAATAAGGCTACTGGTCCTGATAAAATTAGCAACAAAATGATTATATCTATAAAAAACGAAATAGCCAAACCCCTATGTTTACTTTTTAACAAATCTTTACGCCTAAAAAAATATCCACGGTCCTGGAAATTGCTCATGTGATTCCTTTATTTAAAAACGGCGACAAATCCTTACCTTCAAGTTATAGACCAGTTTCATTATTATCTTGTGCAAGTAAAATATTTGAAAAAATTGTATTTAAAAACATTTTTAACTATTTACATAAAAATAAACTTCCATACAAATTCCAATCAGGTTTTATCCCTGGCCTTTCGACTACTCACCAATTACTTGAGATATATCACACTATTTTGACTGCACTTGATACCAATTTTTTTACAAGTATCACTTTTGCTGATGTAAGTAAAGCGTTTGATCGTATTTGGATTGGGGGGCTACTGTTAAAATTCGAAAGTTATGGCATTAAGGGAGATTTACTCATGTGACTCAAAAGCTATCTTACTAACAGATCACAAAAAGTAGCTATCAAAGAAGCATTATCTGAGTTAGATGATTTAAAAGCTGGTGTTCCCCAAGGGTCAGTCCTCGGCCTCTGTTATTTTTAGTATTCATAAATGACATAGCCGATGACATGCTTGGACTCAGTAGACTTTTTGCCGACGATACATCTATTGGAAATACAGCCTTAGACGAATCTACTTTAAAAAAATATGATTAATATCGACCTAAACAATATAAAAAAGTGAGGGTATACTTGGTTAAAAATGAACGTAATTTAAATGTTCTAAGCTTGAACTGTTGTGGTGTAAAATTATGTTTAGTATCCAGAATTTTGTGAACTTATAAAAAGAATGATATAGTTTGTTTACAAGAAACAAAAACTGACGATATTGATAAGATTGATCTCGAAGGGTATACTTTTAAAATGAAAAATAGAAAAACAATTGGTAGAAAATTAGGCGGAATTATCCTAGGTTACAAAGATCATCTAGAAAATTATATTGAACCTTTAGAGACAGAGTCAAATTATATATTTTGGTTTAAGGTTTCATCAAAATTATTTAAATTGAGTGATGACCTCATCTTTGGTATAGTTTATATCCCAGCGGAAGGTTCTTCTTACCTTTCCCCAGATCCATTTGACCAAGTCGAAAATGAATATCGTGTTTTATCTCAAAATTACAAATATATCTGTTTGCTTGGGGATTTTAACAGTAGAACTGCAGATGACCCCGATTTTATTGAAATTTTCATTAATGAGCATGAACTAGATTTTACCCAATTTGTAGAAAACGATTTAGCAATTTTAGATACACTAAAAATAGATCGAAAAAGAAAAAGTATGGATGCTGGTAAAAATAGATCAGGTAATATTTTGCTAGAACTTTGTAGAGGTAATAATCTATTTATTGTGAACGGTCGTATCGGTGATGATTATCTAGAAAGTGGAAGGTTAACTTGTAGAAACTCTAGTGTGGTTGACTATTAGATTTGTTCGCCATGCTTTTTTGAATATTTTTGTAATTTTAAAGTTGTAGATTTTTCCCGTTTGTATTCTGATGTCCATTCCCCTCTTGTTGCAACTCTTCAATTTAATGAAAAAGCCGCAGGCCACGATCAATTTCAAAGCTCCGATCACACAATAGATGGGAGAAATAAAAAATGGGACAATACAAAATGTTTAACCTTTCATGACAATGTAGATAAAGAAAATTTAAATGGACTTTACAATGAGGTCACAAACTCAATAAGTGAAAATATAACTAAAAAGAAAATATAAACGCATCTGTTAAAAAACTTTGTGATATCTTTGTTGACACTGCTCATTAAACGACCTTCGGCACTTATAAAAATAAACGTAAACATCTAAACAGAAAACCGAAGGGAGATAAACCCTGGTTTAATTACGAATGTAAATTTGCCAGAAAAAAACTATCGGAAACTTAAAAGAAAATTTAAAAAGGAAAGGACGGAAACCCTTAAACAAAAAGTAACGGAGGCTGAAAAGCATTATACAAATACACTTGATAAGAATAGTAAAAATTACCGGAAAAAAATGAGGGAGGAGTTAAAAAATCTAAAAACATCTGATCCGAAGGAGTATTGGAAAATTTTAAACAGGGGTAGGGAGAAAACAACAACCCGATATTCCTATGGAAGATTTGTTCAATTGTTTTAAAATTTAAACACGGCGCCCGATTTGCCAACTCGGGAGGAAGAACATTTAAATCATGAACCTTTGGATAATGTTAATTTTGAACAGTTAAATGAGGGTATCAATACTTATATTTCACAGGAAGAAATACTTTCTTGTATCAAGAAACTCAAAAACAATAAAGCTAGTGGGGAAGATCACATAATAAACAAATATATTAAATCAACATCGGGCCTGTTCTTGCCAATTTACGAGAAGATATTTAATTAAATTTTTGAAACAGGCTTTTTACCAGATATTTGGCTGATAGGGAGTATTAAACCGATATATAAGAATAAAAGCAACCCTTTAGATCCCAAAAACATCCGTCCAATTACCATTCTTAGTTGTCTTGGCAAATTGTTTACTGCTATTTTAAATGAAAGACTACGGGTGCTCTCAGAAGATTTTTTTTTGTTAGAGGAAAACCAATTCGGATTTAGGAAATCATACTCGACTACAGACAGTATTTTTACATTATTTTCATTTTTCGAAATTTTAAAAAGTGTAAAAAGAAGAAATTATTTTGTGCGTTTGTCGACTTTGAGAAGGCGTTTGGCACTGTCTGGAGAGTAGCACTGTGGTATAAACTTCTATTAAATAATATAAACGGGAAAATGTACACTGTTATTTTAAACATGTATAATAATGTTAAATCTTGTATAAATTATAATAATTGTAAATCAGCTTATTTTTCTTGTGATATAGGAGTGAGACAAGGAGAAAATCTGTCTACTATTCTGTTTGCATTGTTCCTAAACGGTTTACAAAGCTTCTTGGAAAAAGAAAACCTACCAGGTCTTAAAACAATTTCAGAAAAAATTGAAGAACATTTTAATATTTATTTGAAACTTTTCGTTCTATTGTATGCAGACGATACTGTTATTATGGCTGAATCACACGCAGATCTACAAGCTCAATTGAATGTTTTTGGAGAATACTGCAAAAAATGGAAATTGAAAGTAAATGCAGAAAAAACTAAAATTTTCATTTTTTCCTAGAGTAGATATACATTTTTCATTAAATGGATCTGAAATAGAAATTGTAAACGAAATTAATTACCTCTGAATACTTTTAAACAGAACTGGAAATTTCAATAAAGCAATCACAAAGCGAACAGAAAAGGCCAAACAGGCTATGTATGAAGTTTTAAAAAGAGGACGCACTCATAACTTATCTGTTGAATGCCAACTCGAACTATTTGATAAAATGGTTAAACCTATGCTTCTTTATGGGTCGGAAATTTGGGGATATAGTAAAAATATTGATTGTCTGGAAAAAATACAATTACGATTTTGTAAATTACTATTGAAATTAAAATCATCGACACCAAATTATATGATTTATGGGGAACTGGAACGATTTCCTATCGAAATTGATATAAAAATAAGGATGGTGTCATTTTGGACCAGACTTATATTGGGGAAAGAAACAAAACTATCGTACTTATCATATAAACTTTTATACACTCTTTCTATTGAAGAAAATGCTCACTTCGTCTGGATTAAATATTTAAAAGAACTTTTCGATGAAACAGGCTACTCTAGTATTTGGATAAATCAAGATATTCCAAATTCTAATTGGTTAATTTCGAATATCAAATGACGCCTGCATGATCAATTTAAACAGGGCTGGTACTCCCTAATTGAACACTCCCCAAAAGCATTGAATTATAGAATATTTAAAGAAAATTTCGAATTTGAAAATTACTTTAGAGTTTTAGAAGACACGGATATTTATACCCTATGCAAATTCAGAACTACCAATCATAAATTACCTATAGAAACTGGTCGGTGGTTTAATATTGACCGTGTCAATAGAATATGTACAAAATGTGACAATATAACTATTGGAGATGAATACCATTACATAATGGAATGCGAACATTTTTCAAACTTTAGAAATAGATTCATTGTTACAAATTTACGAGAAAGACCAAATATTCTTAAATTTAAAGAAATCATGAGTGCTTATCTAAAACAAAATTTAGAAAAATTATGTAAATTTTTACGAAATATAAATAAATCTTTTGTTCTCTAGGCTGTCTCACACCCATGTCTTTGTTGTATATACTGTATATATGTTTATATCTATTCTGTATTTGTTATATGTATATCTATGTCTTCTCTGTACCGTTGTATATGGCTTATGAGAATAAAGATGATTAATCGATTGATTGTTAGCAAAATTCAATCCTAATAAAACTGAGATAATGATATTCAATATTAGAAACCAACAAGATGAACTCAGCTTTGATTTCGGCGGTATCGTCCTTAATTCTGTTAATAAGCACAAACATTTAGGCATAATTATCAGTAGTGATTGTAAATGGACAAAACATATAGACAGCCTAATTCAGAGAACTTCAAAGCAACTTAACGTCTTGAGGAAATTTAAATTTAGATTAAAGAGGAAATATCTGGAAAATATTTATTTTACTTTCATTGGACCAATTTTGGAATATTCATCTGAGGTATGAGATAGCTGCGGGCAAGTCAATTCTGATAGACTAGAACAACTACAATTGGAAGCGGCTCGTATTGTTACAGGGCTAACATGCTACACAAGTTTGGATTCAATATACAGGGAGACAGGTTGGGAGAAACTTAGCACTAGGCGAGAGGTTAACAAATTATGCATGTTTTATAAATTAAATGTTTTTATGTGATTTGATTCCTCCCAGTGTTGGAGAAACTAATAACTATAATTTACGAAATAGTCATAATATTAGTCAAACCACAAACAGATTATCAATATCCCAACAGTCATTTTTTCCGTCGACGACAAAGTTATGCAATTTATTAGACCTGAGAATACGTCAACTTTCAACTTTTGAATCCTTCAAATACAAATTGAAATAACACTACTTTAAAAATGCTAAACCTCCCTCCTATTATAATATTGGCAACAGATATTTAAATATACTGCATACTAGAATAAGGAATAATTGCAGTGCATTACGTAATGATCTATTTCATGCTAATTTGATTCATAACCCATCTTGTTCTTGTTGATATTTCACAGAGAATGCTGAACATTTTTTTTATTGTACTGCAAGAGGCTTGATGCACAAAGAAATATGTTGTACCGTTCTTTATTAGCTGCAAATGTACACATTGACTTAAACACCTTGCTGTTTGAAAGTCAAATTTATAATATTGACACAAATAGGCATGTATTCATTACTGTACAGACATATATTAAGGAAACATGTCGCTTTTCTTTCCTCTGATTATCGTGAATGTAATCAGGTGACAATTGGTTTGTGGCTGACCTGGTGTGAATTAGTAAATGTTGCAATACACACGTGTGAGCACTTTATGTTAAAATTCTTACTGAATAAATAATGATATTGTTATATATTTTGAAACTAAATTTTAAAAGATCCTACCTTTATCGAATTAATAATCCCACTACATTGCATAACAATTATTGATTTTCTTCATTCTAGGTGTGTTCTATAAACTAGTCCATTTATTGTAAAGGTCTGTTCGATTTGTCATTTGGCAAATATCAAATTGTGTTGCACTCGTATATTTCATGTTGTTGTTTTTTTCTAATTATTAAGAAAGACTGTAGCTTTTGTGTATTTATGTTCAACTGTATCTGTATATTGTTTATATAAAGGAGAAGATGTACTAAGTTGCAAAACTTGTATCTGATCCTATTGTCATGTTTTTGGACAATAAAATATGCTTAAGCTAACTACTATGACATTTTACATGGTAAATTCTAAGAATTCTTTAAATGAAAAATAACGTAATTTTGCGTTTGACATATTTATCGTTAGCCGCTACAAATTTGTTACGCAGTAGACTGACCCAGTTTGGGTCAATGCCTGTCATGTCATTTCGTAATCAGCTGGTCCTTGGTTGCTCGGCCATTCACTCCAATAGCCGTCAATATAATAAACACGATTTTTGCTATATTTAAGACCCTGATATTTTATCTGTAGATTCCAATTTTGGCAATCATTCTGTAGTAAAAAGTCGGTTAGTCCGAGACCACCTAAATTCGATTACGAGCATTCATTGACCCTGCAATTGTACTGTCTATGTATATATCGTCATTCATTTTTATGATAGCATGTGGTCTTTTTCATCATAGGGGAATCTGTGTAGGTTTGTTTTCATCGTGTCTTCATTTATTTAAATAGTTTTTGCCGTTGGATATCCAGTTACCAAGAAGGGAGCGTGGGGTGCCATTAGCTGGTTTAACTTCGTCCCATTTTTGGCCTGTCCCAGGTCAGAACGAACCTGGATTTCGAACACCATATGTCGTGGTCTCTGGTTTAACTTCGTCCCATTTTTTGCCTGTCCCAGGTCAGAACGAACCTGGATTTCGAACGCCATATGTCGTGGTATCTGGTTTAACTTCGTCCCATTTTTTGCCTGTCCCAGGTCAGAACGAACCTGGATTTCTAACGGCATGCGGTGGTCTCTTTTTGTGTTCAGTGAGTTAAGGTGAGATATACTTGTTCGTCTTTGTTGATATTGCAGGCATTGTTTACCACCACTGTTTAAACTTTTTTTTCAGAAAAAAAGGAAGAAAAAAATGTGTTTGCTCGTTTTTGTTGATATTGTTGAAAGTGTTGACAATCACTGTTTAAAATTTCTGTTCAGAAAAAAGACAAAAACTTCCTAAAAATCGGTGGGCTGGAAGCTTGTGGTATATAATCTCTTGTCGTGTCCCATAAATACATTCCGTCTTTATAACTTTATCAGAATATACGGTGTTTGGGGCTATGGTGTTTAACGCCACTTACAACAATATTTCAGTTATATCGTGGTGATCAGTTTTATTGGTCGAGGAATCCATCGACCTGTCGCAAGTAACTGACAAACTTTATCACATAATGTTGTATCGAGTACACCTCACCATAAACAGGGTTCAAACTCACAGCTTTAGTGGTGATAATCTAGTTGTAAATCTGCCATACGATTAATACCACGACGGCACCTTACGGTAGATGTGATAAATGTAACATTCATAGGAAAGAAAGTTGTCACAAGTGATATGTAGAATATTGATACGGTACGATACACTGTGTCTTTATGATATGTATAAATTGCTACGGGGTGCTACAGTGGGATATAATCTCAACGTCAAAGATTAGTGTGAAATATCAAAGTGGTTATCAGAAACCGTGACTCACTAAAGGAAAGAGAAGGCGTCAGCAGTGATTTAGCTAGCGCTCGTCACTTTCGTCATTGACGATTGATTTTCGAAAGTGACGAGTATTTCCCGTACCCAATTCGTCACTTGAATTTTCAAAAAATCGTATAAAAATGTTTTGTAACAATCCATTCTTCCTCATTTGCTGATTAAAACTAATTAGTCACTGATAATGACAATTTTATTACTTCGCTTGGTTTTGAATTACTTCACCGGCTTTCATTAGGTTTGTCCCAATCTGCTTTCAGAAAATAATAGAAATGCTGTGACCCTAGTACATCAGCCGCGAGATCATCACGCTTCGAGAAGTGACGGATTCGCTTGCTTCCCAGGTCTCTCGACCCTCTTAGAACCATAACTATGTACCACATGCATCATCTAATTCGAACACATCGGGCACTGTGCTGGGTACAATGGGGACATTAGACTGCTTGTCAAGCAAATGTGCGTCTTTTACCATGAAATTAAGTGTCCGCGTCTATTAATAAGTTCATAACTGTCCATAGCTTACAAGCAGACAAGAACTAGAAATCCAAATGTCTGCAAAGCAAATAGGAATAGAACTCAGGGGCGGATCCAGCATTTCAAGTTAGGGGGGGAGCACTTAAAAAAATTGCGCCGAGCGGAGGGAGGCGCGAAAATTTTTGGGGTATTTCGTGTGAAAAATCACGATTTTACGCAAAAAAAAAATCATATTTTTGCCCCCCCCCCCCTGGAACTGTTTACATGGCCGCGATTGGTTAGATTTACATCTGTTTATGTCATCAGTATAGGTCACTACTAAAGTATGTAGTACATTTTGTTGATATTGTTGAAATACAATATAGGGTTCGGGTAATGGTGTTTAACGCCACTTTCAACAATATTTCAGTTATATCGTGGCGGTCAGGTTTATTGGTGGAGAAAACCGGAGTACCCGACCTGTCGAAAGTCACTGACAAACATATCACATAATGTTGTATCGAGTACACCTCGCCTGAGCGGGATTCACTAAACCTCTCATCGATATTTGCGCGTACGTCATTTAGTACTTCTTTTACAATTGAAACGGATTTGTAAGCTGCTACAATGTCTAATGTCCGTCCCTGAAGTTTTGTACTCAAGCCTCTGGTGTACGCCATACAATTTTTCACTACAACTAGTACAATTTTGTTTCATCCATTCAATGGCTTTGAATTTTTTTACACAGATACATGTAGTAACTATCTATATAATCTCCAGATGATTGACATTTTTCTCAAAGAACGTAGACAAATATTCAATCTTCATCAAATATATGCATGTACATGCAGGCAAGACTACCATGGAGAGCATATATGGAAATTTTAATTAAACAAAGAATTATAATTACCTTTCAAAATAAGACGTCAACTTCTTCTTTAATTACATGTACATGTATTTTCCTTTATAGTTTTCTTTGATGAGTTGTTTTGACAAGTACCAGGTAACTTAGACCAGGTAAAACGCATGATCCGTATTCTGTCAATTTGACACCTACGGGTATTGCAATCAAAACAATTATCACAATAAAAGATTAATTTCAAGTGTTAATTAGCTGTACACAGAGAAAGGAAAATGTTAGGGGGTTCGACAAGGGGGTGGTCCGTTGCGCCATGGGACCACCTCCTGGATCCGCCACTGGGAACTCTCAACCTCAATGTTGATAGGCACTGATTGCATAGGTAGTTGTTAATCCAACTATCGTGCGATCACGACCACGACGGTCCCTACAATATAGGATATAGTGTTTTCCTAAAATTAGATACATTGGTTATTAAAATTAAAAGGAGACATCAGAATACGAAGCATGTTACGTTTCATTCTTTCACAACAAGCACAGGAATTTAAAACTACAATGGAAGATGTTGAGATGTCTTGGTAAGGGAATTTAAAAAAATGGATTTTCCAATTTGTCCCGTCACGAAATAAACAATAGAGAAATATGGATAATCCAGAAACATTGGCAACATCGGGCACAGAAGACACCAGACGAAGACAAACAAAACTATAAAAAAAGTTAAAACGATGAGAAACTGAAAAAAAACCAACCAAACAAAAACCGGTGTCGAACCCAGGTGCTCGCGAAGATTTAGACATCTTTGCTTTTCATTGTTAAATCAATGTGATTCAGACAAACAGATAGACATAACATGTCTGTGTTTACAATAATTGTATTTCGAAATGTGATAATGTCCAATAGAGAACTTTGAATAGATAAATTGACCAGAAACTCTTACAGACTGTAGATTAAAGGACGTTGACCAATGAGTCACAATTGTAAGATAAGGTTACTACTACTTAAAGTCCAGACATTCTATTATCAAATTTAATTAAGCATGAATTACCTGTCGTATATGTTCGTACATTTTCTTGTACTTTATTCTTCTACTAGTTATGTACGAGCAAGCAAAAACGACAAAAGGTTCTTAGTGGACGATGGTACAAATGTAGCGGAGAACATGATTGACATGCAACGCGAAATACAGAACCTAAAATCAACGGTCCAGGAATTGGTTCAGGCGGTTGGAAAGACTGATACTTGCAATTGTCAAGGTAACTGATATTGCTTTTGAACTTTAAACATATTTTATTGTCAAAAAATTATAGACAATGGATCAGACACAAGTTATAAACTTACGAAGTCTTCTCCGTATTGCTTCCCATATATTTACTCTCTCACGTAAAAATCTGTTAGTTTAAACATATTTTATTGTCCAAAAACATGACAATAGGATCAGATACAAGTTTTTCAACTTAGAACATCTTCTCCTTTATATAAACAATATACAAATACAGTTGAACATAAATACACAAAAGCTACAGTCTTTCTTAATAATTAGAAAAAAAACAACAAAAAATCTGTTGTTTCTAATGTGACGTCATACTATGTATTACTAAACAAATCAAATGATTTTTTTTCCATCGAGGTTGAGCAAGAGAACCAGAATAGGCTAGCAACAATCGGCTGAGGTACCCGTAGGGGAGGGGGGGGGGGAGATCTTAGTAATAACTATAGGATCTAATAACAATAAATTTCGCTAAAAACATTATACCTGATAAACCATGTCAGTGCCGAAACACTGACTACTTGGTGGATGATACCCTCGGGAACTAATAGTCCACAAGCAGAGGTATCGATCCATTGATAGTAATAAAAATAGTAATAAAAACGTATCAAAATAAAAAAAAAATCTAAAGTGACTATCGAAATCGAAAAATATGTCCTGATCCATTTTATGAAGGAGAGACTAAGATTAATGCAATTTTCAAAACAATTTCTAAATCTATAGCAAGTAGATAACAATGTTGTAAGGGGCCGCCGTTGTCGTGATCGTTTGGTCATTTAATTTATAATCACCTAGGCCTATCACCACTAACGTTGTGAGTTCGAACCACGCTCAGGCGAGGTGTACTCGATACAACATTATGTGCTAAAGTTTGTCAGTGACTTGCAACAGGTCGGTCGTATTCTTAGATTTCCTCCACCAATAAAACTGACCGCCACGATATAACTGAAATATTGCTAAAAGTGGCTCAACCCTATCCCGTACTTAACAGGAAATAATAATAATTACTCAACAAATGCCCTTTCGACCTTACAGGACTGTCTATTATCCCGATTACATTATCAAGTCAAAGGGAGCTAACTTTAGTTTTCTGTGTTATGTTTTTCGTTTTGTTTGTCTTCGGCTTGTGTCTTGTGTACTAAATGTTGTCTGTGTCTCTGGAATGCTGATTTCTGATTACTCCTTCTGTTTTCTCTACCTTTAATGTCTTAATTGATATTGTTTTCTTTTTAGAATTTCACCAGAACTTATACTAGTAGTTTACTTTCAATTTTTACGACATGTCGGTGGTTTTATCTGGGTACACCGGATTCCTCCACTAATAAAACAGACTGCCACGATATAACTGATATATTGTTGAAAATGGCGTTAAACACCATAAAACCAAACTAATCTTTGTTTTTCAGATGGTGATGGAAGTGGTGGACCAACATTTATCAGATGGGGAAGAAAGGACTGCCCGGCTAATAATACAGAACTTGTTTATACGGGTAAGAAAATTTCATAAAACTGTCAAATCAATAAAACTTATCTGAGAATGTACATGCAAATAAGAAGTCACGACCTTTACTGTTTGAAGTAATACGGATCGACAATTAACTTAGTCACGACCTTTACTGTTTGAAGTAATACGGATTGATAATTAACTTAGTCACGACCTTTACTGTTTGAAGTAATACGGATCGATAATTAACTTAGTCACGACCTTTACTGTTTGAAGTAATACGGATCGATAATTAACTTAGTCACGACCTTTACTGTTTGAAGTAATACGGATCGACAATTAACTTAGTCACGACCTTTACTGTTTGAAGTAATACGGATCGATAATTAACTTTTAGGGGAAGGAAAAGGGAAGGGGGGCGACTATGATTTTTTCCGAGCCAGACTTTATATAACACGAAACAAAAGAATCGTTTATATTTTTTGGAAAAATGTAGTCCAAAAATCAAATTTTAAAGAAATGTGTCATTGACAATTGCAGGGACAGCTCATTCATTTGTGCATCGTTCAGATCATTGAACATCCAATTGTTAGACATATAATTTATTTTCAAAAATGAAAATAAAAGAAAATAAAAGAAAAAAGAAGACGCAGATGTCCCCCCCCCCTCCCCACCCCAATTACATTTATATGGTCGTTCTTTTATGATTAACGGCATAAGACAAGAAATGCAAAAAGAAAAAAGAATAAAGTACCGCACTGTCAGAACAGTTTCAAAATATAATCAAAAACTCATAACACACCAATACTTGACCGCTCACTTTCCTCGCTTGGTACACTGAGCTACTTCAATACAATGTGGCGGGGCTAAACTAGTTTTAATGATTACAACCTCCCCTCTTTGTGAAAAGATGCGGTCATGCATGTACTTTCCACATATTTTCTACATGCCAACTCTCAAATAGTCGAACAGCATTATTATACCTATAATCTTGAACATTATACATAATATATGTAATCCCTGCGACACAAAAAAAAATTAGTTCTATTAAAGAAAGTCGATTGCCTCGACCATATTTGAATATTAGATATTACACAAGAGCATCGCAAGACATAATAAATTAAATGTTTTAAAATTTGCATAAATAATGTGTTATAAGTGGTATAGGCATAATGGATAGTGTTCTCACCTGTCACCTCGGTGGGATAGATTGTCTGTTCGATTCCCCAGTCAGGTAAAACCAAAGATTATAAAATTGGTATTACTTTTACTTGCTTCTTCCGAAAAAATCAGCTCGAAGGAGTAAAATAAAAGATGTGTTGGATGTAGGGCAGTATCACCGTGTCCTCCGTCACATTTGTAGGGCAGTATAATGTGTAAGATATAAAGCGACATATTTATCTGCGGACTGTAGTTTCAATAAGCTAGCATTAACAGAATCAAATTAAGCGTGTCGGTCTACGACAAAGCAAACAGTATCCAAATTGAATTTGCTCATACCATGATATATAGCTGTATGTTTGTTTGTTTGTTTCTTTCTTTGATAGTGTTTAACACCACTTTGTTTCCACAATATTTCAGTTATATCGTGGCGGTCAGTTTTATTGGTGGAGGAAACCGGAGAAAACCACCGACCTGTCGAAAGTCACTGACAAACTTTATCACATAAAGTTGTACACCTCGCCCTGATCAAGATTCGAACTCACAACATCAGTAGTGATAATCACTGATTGCATAGGTAGTTGTAAATGCAACTACTATACGATCACGAACACGACGGCCTCCCTCTCAATACAGGTTGGATTGTAAGATACATCTAACGAGCATAATCAATAGAAACAACACTTCTTTATAGATTAATGCATGCCCTTTTCCATTTCAGGACTGTTATCATCCCGAGAAACCGATATCGGCCAGAGGGCTTTAGTCTGAGGGTCGATATCAGTCGAGGGATGATAACAGTCCTGATATGGAAAAAATCATACATTAATTTATTTATCACATATTTCAACATTGAATTAAAAAGAATAAAATTAACTTCCCACACAGACACCAAACTTATGGATATGAGTAATTGATATCGTTTGAAGGATAACAGTCCTGATATATGTATATGGAAACACCAACAAATCTTTCTTCGCCGGACACCGACCTTTTCCAAACGACAATTGACAGTTGGGCGGAAGTGACATTATGGGGCTCACGAGAGGCTTGATATCGTGTTATCAGTGTTTTGCCCCGATATCTGCCCATGGGATGATATCGCTATGGCACTTCCGGTGTTTACGTATGGGCAAAATTGACGTTATTGCTTATAAATATGTGATAAATAACTGTTCTACATCTCTGTGTGTAAACAGAATTCCAACTGTACACTCATTTATATGTCTATTTTGTTAAACAGGTATGGCAGCAGGGGGATTTTATAACCATTACGGCGCTGCGGCAGAATATGTGTGTTTACCATTAATACCGGATGTGCAAACTGATGCGACAAAACTTTCGACCGTTCCAACTTATATTTATGGAGCAGAATATGAGGATTCATATTTTAACGAAACCCCAAATGATGACGTTCCTTGTGCCGTCTGCATGCCGAGTCAAGCACGTGCTGTCATAATGATACCCGGCAAATCTAAATGCTATCCAGGGTGGAAGCTCGAATACAATGGTAAATTAGCAAGTGGACATTGGACTCATAAAGCTGCTACTCAATATGTTTGTGTGGATTCCAATCCACAAACATTTAATGGTGCAAGTCCTGACCTGAATGGAAAGCTATTCTACGCTGTAGAAGCTGCATGTGGTTCCCTTCGATGTCCCCCGTACAAACAAAATAGCAAGCTGTCATGTGTCGTTTGTTCAAAATAACTTTGGAGTAATCATGCAATAAGGCTCTTATTAAAATATTAGATCTGAAATTGTAGTTGGATTTTATTCAGCCAGAAGACGTTTGAAGGAAGAACAAATATATTGACCAATACTTCAGACGTGTTTAATCTTCCGATTTTTTAACAGGGTGGTCGTGGACGTGATCGTATGGTAGTTGGATTTAAAACTAACTATGCTTCAATGCCTATCACCAGTAATTTTTTGAGTTCAGACTCCACCCATGATGAGGTGTACTCGATACAACATTATGTGATCAAGTTTGTCAGTGACTTTCGGCAGGTCGATGGTTTTCTCCGGGTACTCAGGTTTCCTCCACCAATAAAACTGACGGCCACAATATTGTCACATGACGTTTGAAGGAAGAACATGTGTAGTGATGTAGCAGGACACAATGTGTGCCATGCCACAATCATAAATTATATCAACAACAATAATACGTTTGCTGCCATTTCTTACATTTTTAAAGAGTTAGATAAAACATAAAACAATTCCCGACAAAGTACAAAGGGACACAACTCTTACACCAATATACGAGGCCATATAAACTACTGCATAACACAGAAATAGTTATCAATGTTGCATTTCAGCTCTATTCATCTGATAACAAATATTGGAGACAATAGGGTAGATAAAAAGGTGGTACTTGGCAGGGTCAATTGAAGGAAGTTTAAAATTCCACAGGGCATAAAGTATATAATGGATATGAAAGTAAAAAGGTTAACATTCAATTGGTCAACAACAATTATTTATAAAAAATGGTTGACTTTAGGAGCTGCTGAATTTGTCTTCTGCGTGCAAATCGCATCGATGGTGTAATCATAGATCCTGGGTTCGAGCACTCGTCGGGTCAAACCAAAGACTTTAAAATTGGTAATTGTTGCTTCTCCGATAAGCACACAGCATTAAGGAAAAGGAGCAGAAACTGTTTGGCACGGAATCAGGATAATGTGTCCGAGTGCAGCAACATGTCTGCCCGCGGATTGTTTTTCACTTACCTAGCACTATGAAAATCCAACTAAGCATGTTGTTCTAGTACATAGCGGACATCATCATCATCTCATTGAATGTAATTTGTTCGTACCAGTAAATAGCTGAACATTTACTCATTTGACGTTAAAGACACTCACTCTCTCTTCTATGTGCAAGAAACGCTGCATTCTCCAAAATCGAGGCATCTATTTGTGTCCTCTTCTTTGAGCATGTGTATTTTATTTGTTTCTGCACAGCTAGACCAATTGGGAGGGTTGTATCCCACAGCGGTGTCACTAGGTTCTTTATCTATGCCATGTCCAGTGCCGGATTTAGATAAAGATAGGCCCTATGCTATTTCGTTACGCCCCTACCTATCGCCCATCCTCACGACTAGAGGAAAATTGAAGACTGTTTAATCAATTTGAATAAAGGCGATTATGATGACGGGTGTTTAAAATTCTGCAATATTCTAAAATGGAGTGCAACGGTGCAAGTACAATTACTGAAGGGTTGCTTAGAGAGTACAGTGCGCTATGACAGCATATGTATGAAAGTTTAATGACAGTGTTAAAAATACTATGCACCATGACCGCGGAGGCCCCCTAAATTTTGAGGAACTAGGCATCAGCCTGTCAAGTCTATGGGTAAATCCTACACTGATCATGCGGTTTCCCCGGGGTTTATTTTCATGGAAACATCGTCATATCAGAACTGTTAACCTGTTTTAAAACCAACCATGCATGGTTCCAGTCTTTTCATGAATTATTTAGTTACTTGTAGTCGTCGTAGAAAAGTTGATTGGTTTATGGTGTATAACTTTCAACAATATTTCTGTTATATCGTGGCGGTCAATTTTATTGGTGGATTGGAGGAAACCGGAGTACCCGGTCAAAACCACCGACCTGTCGCAAGTCACTGACACACTTTATCACATAATGTTGTATCGGGTACACCTCGCCATGCACGGGGTTCGAACTCACAACTTTAGAGGTGATAGGCACTGATTCCACAGGTAGTTGTAAATCCAACTACCATTCTATTACGATCACGACGGCCCCTTCGTAGAAAATTTATATTCCATATTTGAAGTTGTATGCAGTCTAAGTTTTCTGTGTTTTTTTAAAATTTTGATACGAGCGTACATGAAACACTTATGTCCAAAGACACACCCCTAACAAAGACACACCTCTAAAATATAACTAAGACACACCTCTAAAATATAACTAAGACACACCTCTAAAATATAACAAAGACACACCTGTAAAATATAACAAAGACACACCTGTAAAATATAACAAAGACACACCTGTAAAATATAACAAAGACATACCTGTAAAATATAACAAAGACACACCTGTAAAATATAACAAAGACACACCTGTAAAATATAACAAAGACACACCTGTAAAATATAACAAAGACACACCTCTAAAATATAACAAAGACACACCTGTAAAATATAACAAAGACACACCTGTAAAATATAACAAAGACACACCTGTAAAATATAACAAAGACACACCTGTAAAATATAACAAAGACACACCTCTAAAATATAACAAAGACACACCTGTAAAATATAACAAAGACACACCTGTAAAATATAACAAAGACACACCTGTAAAATATAACAAAGACACACCTGTAAAATATAACAAAGACACACCTGTAAAATATAACAAAGACACACCTGTAAAATATAACAAAGACACACCTCTAAAATATAACAAAGACACACCTGTAAAATATAACAAAGACACACCTGTAAAATATAACAAAGACACACCTGTAAAATATAACAAAGACATACCTCTAAAATATAACTAAGACACACCTCTAAAATATAACAAAGACACACCTCAAAAATATAACTAAGACGCACCTCTAAGATATAACAAAGACACACCTCTAAAATATAACAAAGACACACCTCTAAAATATAACTAAGACGCACCTCTAAAATATAACTAAGACACATCTCTAATATATAACTAAGACACACCTCTAAAATATAACTAAGGCACTCCTCTAAAATATAACTAAGACGCACCTCTAAAATATAACTAAGACACACCTCTAAAATATAACAAAGACACACCTCTAAAATATAACTAAGACGCACCTCTAAAATATAACAAAGACACACCTCTGAAATATAGCTAAGTCGCACCTCTAAAATATAACTAAGACGCACCTCTAAAATATAACTAAGACGCACCTCTAAAATATAACTAAGACACACCTCTAAAATATAACTAAGACACACATCTAAAATATAACTAAGACGCAGCTCTAAAATATAACTAAGACACACCTGTAAAATATAACTAAGACACACCTCTAAGATATAACTAAGACACACCTCTAAAATATAATTAAGACACACCTCTAAAATATAACTAAGACGCACCTCTAAAATATAACTAAGACGCACCTCTAAAATATAACTAAGACACACCTCTAAAATATAACTAAGACGCACCTCTAAGATATAACTAAGACGCACCTCTAAAACATAACAAAGACACACCTCTAAAGTATAGCTAAGACGCACCTCTAAGATATAACTAAGACGCACCTCTAAAATATAACTAAGACGCACCTCTAAAATATAACTAAGACACACCTCTAAAATATAACTAAGACACACATCTAAAATATAATTAAGACGCACCTGTAAAATATAACTAAGACGCACCTCTAAAATATAACTAAGACGCACCTCTAAAATATAACTAAGACGCACCTCTAAAATATAACTAAGACACACCTCTAAAATATACCTAAGACACACTCTAAAATATAACTAAGACGCACCTCTAAAATATAACTAAGACACACCTCTAAAATATGACTAAGACACACCTCTAAAATATACCTAAGACACACCTCTAAAATATAAATAAGACGCACCTCTAAAATATAACAAAGACGCACCTTTAAAATATAACTAAGACGCACCTCTAAAATATAACTAAGACGCACCTCTAAAATATAACTAAGACACACCTCTAAAATATAACTAAGACACACCTCTAAAATATAACTAAGACGCACCTCTAAAATATAACTAAGACGCACCTCTAAAATATAACTAAGACACACCTCTAAAATATTGCTAAGACGCACTTCTAAAATATTACTAAGACACACCTCTAATATATAACTAAGACACACCTCTAAAATATAACTAAGACGCACCTCTAAAATATAACTAAGACACACCTCTAAAATATAACTAAGACGCACCTCTAAAATATAACTAAGACGCACCTCTAAAATATAACTAAGACGCACCTCTAAAATATAAATAAAAAATACATTTGCAAACTCTTAACATATATTCACTTTCAAGAATAAATAAAACAAACTCATACTTGAAACCGTACGATGATGTGGACAATATTTTATCCTGCACTTGTTCTATTGAGTAGTCAACTATTGCATTGACAGGATTACATTTTGCTATACACTGTTATATATTATCATTGACCCACATCTAGCAGGGGCCATTGTTGTCGTCATCGTATGGTAGTTGGATTTACAACTACCTGTGCAATATGTGCCTTTCACCACAAACGTCGGTTAATCTCCCATTTATCCCAGTTTTTAAGACTCGTACACATAAACTATATTTTAAGATATTGCACGGATATTGTCTTATTTATCATGATCTTGTTCTATTGGAGCAAGTACATTGTAGTGACTGGATAAAGTTTTGCTAAATACTGTTACTGACTGAACTATAAAGTTTTTCTGGTACACCTGTCACATGTTATCTGTTGAGCTTTGGGAAATTAGCTGTAAATCCAGTCCACTTCCTGTTGACAGACAATATCAATAGGGGCAACCGAGGGATAATTGTATAATTTTATTATTTACATTGCACATTAAAATATAAACGTTGATGGATTAATGTAATTTTTTTCTGCAGGATAAACACAATATTAGTGCAGTGTTTTAAAATATAAATATTTATTTCGTGTTGCTCTATCTGTTGTTTTCTGTGTAGTCTGTTTTAGATCACTGTTTGTCCTTTTTCATTTGGTCATTGTATTGTCTGTTCTTCTTCTATTTACAGCTTCTAATTACCCCTTTCACTGGGGTAAAGCTGATGACCGTAACTGCAATTACGGTCATCCCAAGATGGCGGACGTGGAATCGGGTAAGAATCTTTTTTGTCGATTGAATTGTTTCTATAATGTATTCTAAATGGCACATGCATTTGTGCAATAGTAATCTATGAACTTATCATAAGGAAATCACAAATTACGATTGAAAAATGTATATGAAAGAGAAAATTCGATTTAAAAAAATCCTTATGATGACCGTAACTAAAAACTGAGATTACGGTCATCCTTCAAAACAATTATGATCCGTTACGGTCATCTTAGCGGTTTTTTAAAATCGGATTTTCTCTTTCATGTACATTTATCAGTCGTAATTTGTGATTTCCTTGAGGAAAGTTCATAGATTACTATCGTACTAATGCATGTGCCATTTAAAATACATTATAGAAACAATCTAATTGACAAAAAACATTCTTACCTGATTCCACATCCGCCATCTTGGGATGACCGTAATTGCAGTTACGGTCATCAGATTTACCCCAGTGCCCTTTGGTATCTTCAAGCTTTTATTATGTGTATTCGGTGCAAGACTTGGAAAGGTACAATGGACCTCGCCTTTATTTCTGTTTTAAGCCTCATACACTCAACTTTATATTTTAACTCGCTGCATTAATATTGTATATACATACATACATACAAGCGAAAGCCAACATAGTACAGATTATGGTTTTAGAAAATATCTCTGCATGTATAATAGTGCACTTTGTAGTGGACAATATTTAACATTTTCTCAATTTAAGCAAGCTTTTTTTTCTCAACAAATAGACATGACACGATACAATAGCGGAGCCAGCTAAACGAACATTTACGACAGTAAAACCGACGATTTACGTAGGCAACACTTCAAATACGGTTATTCCATTCTAATGAATTTGGGAGACATTATAGTATTTCCAAAAATGTTCGCGGACAAGTGTCGGCGTATTCTAGGTTTAATTGATTTGAATAATATTTTCCCTTGTCTTGGATAAGTATTAAAGGATATTGACCAAACAAATCTACAATTCCTTCGTGATCAGAATTTGTACTTCGTTTTAGAGCTCTTAGTCCCGTGGCACCATGTCCATCATCATCCGAGTCTCAATGAGACACATACATTTCTCCTTAATATTCAATAAAAGTTCCATTGGACTGAATCGATCCAACTTTAGGAAGCTCAATTTTCAGATGTTTTACGATTAAACAGGGAAGCAGTAATTCAAAATTATACACAATATTGAAACAGATGTGATATTTACATTTGAATGACTATTTTTATTTACAGTATCTGTTTGTAGTTTTATTTACATTTATTTATAAAAAGAGTTTGAAGATACCAAAGGTGTAATCATAATCCGTATATCGAAGAAGAACAGACAACACACTGGCCAAAAGAAAAAGTACAAAAGGACAAACAACGATCTACAAAACATGCACATAAAGCTAAAGACCGAGTAACACGAACCCAACTAAATCCGGGTTTGACCTCTGGTGCTTCGGAATGGTAAGCAGTTCCAGTTCCACTAGTTTCTACTATATCAAACATGATTATGAAATAATATATATATAACATATATTTGAGAGGGTGAAGGAGTATATTGTAACGCCGAGAAATCATTGTAAACCGAGACGAAGCCGAGGTTGACTATATATTTCAGGAGGTTACAATATCTCCGCCACCCTCTCAAATATATGTTATTTATTTTATTATCTTGAATGTTCACCTATGTCCTTTTTTCTGTGCAAAATGATATGCTACCCTTCTGGATTTTGTTATTTTTATTATTTTGTAATTATATGTTGATTGTGTAGCGTGTCATAATAAAAAAAATGAATAGTAAGAAGAGTTTGGAGATACCAAAAGGGTAATCAGAATCTGTATCTCGAAGTAGAACAGACAATACACATAAAACTAAAGATCGAATAACACGAACCCTACTAAATACTGGGGGTGAACTTAGGTGCTCCGGAAGCGTAGGCAGTTCCTGTTCCACTAGTGGCACCCGTCGTGTTAATCTACTTACAAACCCGGTGATAAGTCATGAATGTGGAAAGGACCGGGGAATAAAAACACCCATTCGTCTGCAGCACATCGTGAAATATTCGAGAAACAACAACATTATCCTTGTGTTATATGTGATTATTCCTCATGATTATTGACGTCCATATCTCTTTTGACTTAATCCATAAAATCTGGTAAATCCAGCCATTCACAGTAATTCATTAATATTTTCTTCACCTCTGCAAACATGTCCTCATGTAATTTTTAACAACAATCTATTTCATGACAAACGTGTTTTCATGCTGTGTCAAACGCACAAATGATTTCATATCTGGTACCATCAATTACAGATCTAGAGGTAACCAGTTGCGACTCACGAGAGGGTGACAGACAAACAAATTGTCACCCTCTCTGGAGGGTGACAGACTAAAATATAACCGTCTTGTAATGTAATAAAAATGCAGGATTTCCATGCAAGTTTACATCAAATATAATTAAGAAATAAATCATGGAAGCCAGAATGTGTTGGGAGTTTTAACATGGATTGGCGGATATTAGTAATTTTATCCCGAGCCTGAAGCGAGGGATAACATTTACTAATATCCGCCAATCCATGTTAAAATTCAAAGCACATTCTGGCTTCCATGATTTTTTTCGATTCTGATATGTCTAAGAGTACAAATACGGTAGTATACTTGATTGGAAGACGGTAATTTATATTTACGCTTGCGGAAAATGTCGCACACAATTTATGTAACTCGAATAAAACTGAGCCCTCTATCGGCATTATTCAGGTTGCAAATATGCTGCCATTGGAAAAATCAGTCAGATTCACCGGTGCATGTGCTAATGAGATTATACCGAATGGATAACTCGCTCGTTTGTTAACAAAGCGAAAAAAGGAGGTTATGTTAGAATAAGGACTAATTATATCTTGTTTCATTTCTTCCTCGCAACGTAGTGATAGTGTAGATGGCGTCATATACATAAAATGCTATATAAATGACGTTCGTTGTTCCGACCAAGCACTTTTCACAGATTTTTTATTGCATGGTATATTTATAGTATGATGGAAAATAATGTAATTACCTATACTAATTTGTTAATTTTGAAATGTCATTGTACAAAATAAAATAATTTTCAGCTTATATTGATCTATGGCATGCCAGTTGTAACGTCACAAACATGGCGATTCTAAAGACGTTTTAACGAAATAAGTTACAATTTCAAATAAAAAGTGACTTTTGATTAAATTAAAAAAAAAATTAATATGGTGTCCATATCGAGCAAAATTTATCCTTGAAATGTGTTAAAAATCAGTCTTTTTCTGAAAATAAATATTTGTTTCATACAAGGAATAAACATTTTATTTCAAGGGCGGGGGTGTATGTACATCATAATTGGAAGCCAGATTGTGTCGTTTGAAGGTATGTTTTCACTGATAGCATTACTTATTGTAGGATAACATTAAGTGTGATAATGCGTCAAATGCCCCTAAATGTTCGCTAAACAACGGTGTCCATCGTTCAAAAACTTGTCAAACTCTCAAACACTTCTACAACGTTTTCGCAACTGGTGGAAATAACATTGTCAAAGTGTTTGAGAGTTTGACAAGTTTTTGAACGATGGACACACCGTTGTTTTTGGTGGACATTTAGGGGCATTTCACATCTAATGTTATCCTTCCAATAACTAATGTAATGAATAAAAACTTACCTTCAAGCGGCACAAAATGGCTTCCAATGATGACGTACATTCACTCCATGTATTTGAGACGAAGAGGGTTAAAAGCCATTCATTATTCCAGTAGAAACTCTAACGTAATCTGCGTAAAGTTAAAATATTCGTTTTATCCTTACCTAAAGAATAGTTAATTGGCTACGTGCGGAAAATATGGGAAATGTCGTGGAAACCTCGAAACGTCATCTAAACCTTGTTAAATTTAACATTTTTCGTCGTTTTTTAAGAAATTAAGCACCTGCACATGCATCCACAAAAAAGACTTTAATAGTACAAGTATATGTATTAAGTTAATTGTAATAGTCTGATAAGTTATTTTTTGTTTGGTGTACGATTGTGCATGGGCTTAATTTTTTCAAAATCTACGAAATATCTTCATAATGCAACGGAATATAGTAAACAAGTCCCATTCATGACGTCAAAAAGGCACTGAAGTTGTTGTAAACAAGTTTTTACATCAACAGTGTGATGTCGTCTATAAAATAAAGCACATCATCTTTTTTTATAATGTAGTTTATTAGATTCATTAGAGCTGTGGTCATATTAAGAGATTATTACATGATATTTTCCACATCGGCCCTGATATCAGCCCGAGACTTCCATATCAAGCCCGACAGCGAAGCTGGAGGGCTGATATGGGTGGAGTGCTGATACCAGAGATTATATGGAAAATTTCATTTCATAATCCATTTATCACATATTTTACACTGATTTTTTTCTAGCATTGACTTTTATATTGCAGAAAAGATCTTTGAACTGACAAATTGCGAAAATAAATCCTTAAGAGAGTTATCTTTGTTCAACTTGCAAATATTTTTGTTTCCAGTCTGGTTTCAAAAACATATCAAACAATGTCGATCTGTACAATGACGTTTAAAAGTGCTTGTAAAATATACCCAAAACACTGACGTTTGAATGGAAATTCCTCTTTAACACGACGTATACATTTGAGCTAATTATTCCAATATTTTGAAATGTGTTTATTTGATTGAAATACGATTGTATGCATATCTTTATGCACCATCATTCCTTGTACCTTGACATATAATCTTTGAGACCACTGCGCTGATACCGGAAGTTGAATTCGGCGCAAATACGAATATTTGAGTACAAATACGAATATGAGGGCAAATAACCAACACTGATTTCTAGCTATTACAGGACATGCAAAAACGAACATATTGCAACAAAATATGTGATAAAGGGCTCTTATAGCCCCCAGTTCTTTGTGGTTGAAACAGTTGCACTGGTTTGAAATGAATTTGAAGGAAACTTTTGACCGTGTAAACCTACGGTAATGCTTTACATACTGTAAATAATGACCTAGAATGCGAATGTCAAGTACACCTCAACGGTGCCCTCGTTTGTGGATGCACGTAGGCTTGATTTTATCAAAAATGAAAATTTCTAACTATATGATCTATTTATATAAACAAAAATCCAGAACTAAAAATGGAAATTTAATAAATTTTTAAAATAAGAATTTAAATGTGTCATCAAACACAGGTAGGATATAAAGCTAATAAGATATAAGATATACACATATATATGGTAAGTCATGATTGTATTTTAGTTATATTTTTAAAAGGTTGTGCAATCAGTGCATATTACCACTGACGTTGTGAGTTCGCGAGATGTACTCCATACAACATTATGTGATGAAGTTTGTTAATGACTTGCAACAGGTCGTGATTTTGCGTGGGTACTCCGGTTTCCACTACCAATAAAACTGACCGCCCAGATATAGCCGAAATATTGGTGAAAGTGGCGTTCAACACCAACTCAGCAATTCGTTAGCTATATTATGGCGAGAACAAGTTAATTTTCAATGAGATGATGATGAGGTCTGCTTTGTACTAGACTAATATGCTTAGTTGGACTTTTGTAGTGCTAGCTCACTGAAACAACTCCTTGGGTAGACAGGTTGCTTCATTTGGACACATTATCCTGATTCCGAGTAAGCCAGTCTTTGCTACTTCACCTTAATAGTGTCTGCTTAGCGGAGAATCAACAAATACCAATTTTATAGTCTTTGGTGTGATCCGACCAGGGCTCGAACCCACGATCTACCGCACTCGGAGCGAGCATGCTAACCATTACACCAGCGATGCAGCTCAACAATTATAAGATTGTTCTGAGTATCAATACGTGGATTGCGGTAACCGTAACAACAATTTTAATATTAAGGGACTTCTAAGGTATCATTGAGTTTTTTCCTATAAGAGTGGGAAATATCTTCCAAATGCAAAATAATACAGTAAACAAGTCACAACGACGTCAAAGACGAACTGCATTGGGTTAGAAGAAGAGTTTGAAGATACCAAAGGGGTAATCAGAATCCGTAATATCGAAGAAGAATAGACAACACAATGGTCAAAAGAAAAAGTACAAAAGGTCAAGCAACGATCTACAAAGCATACCAATGATCTACAAAACATACACATAAAACTAAAGATCAAGTTACACGAACTCCACTAAAAACCGGGGGTGAACTCAGGTGCTTCGGAAGGGTAAGCAGTTCCTGCTCCACAAGCCTTTACATCAAAAACAAGATGTCATGTATAAAATATTGCAAATCAAATTTTTTATCTGAGTATTATTTTAAAAAAATCATTAGAGATGGGACTATTTAGGGTTCTTATAGCCCCCAGTTCTTTTTATTTGAAACAGGATTACTGGTGAAGCTTAAAATGAATTCGAAGGAAAATTCATGACAGTCTAAACCTACTGTCATGGTTTACATACTGTAATAGTAAATAATGACCCATAATGGGAGTTTCAAGGACACCTCAAAAAACTACTAGGTATGTACATCAATAAAACACTTTCATGGGAAGTTCAAATTGATAAACTCTGTACTATTATTGTTAGCAGACTTTCTCTAATGAGTCGTCCTAAAGTTTATTTACCTTCGAATTGGCTTAAACTTTATTATAATAGTTATATATTATCTGTTATGGATTACTGTTGCACAGTTTGGGGAACTGCATCCTGTACTCATATTGACAAATTATACAAAATGCAAAAACGTGCTGCTAGAATTATCCTAAATGTAATCACTGAAACACCATCAGCTTTCATGTTCAAAAAGTTAAAATGGTTAACTATTTATAACAGAATACATTATTTTTAGAGCAGTTATGATGAACAAGTGTATGAACGGTTTAGCACCTGAATATCTCACTGAATTCTTTAAGAAATATAGAATCTAACACCGGCAAAAGTGCAAGACAGCGAAATCTCCGACACCCTCGGAGATTTCCCTGTTTTGCACTTTTTGCCTGTGTTTAATTTTATTTTTCACTTTTATCAGCTGTTTTTAGTTTCGTGTTTGCTTATGTACTTTTAGCAGACGATCATGTAAACAATGTGAGTTATTTCCCCTTCATCACTGTCATCAAAGAGCTCCGGTCGGAATTGTTCTGTCATCTTCCGGTACAAGTCAATTAGGCATGCTTGACATACAGGCGACGACAAAAAGTAAGTATTATGATCATATAGTATTATTATATCTTGAATACAGAAGATGTCGGTATCAGTCGATTATTTTTTTTGTTTTTACCTATATATATGTTTCTGTGGTTAACTTAATAGATTACTCAGATATAGATAAAATGATAGACATAAACAATGAAAAATGCTAATAATGAGATTGAAATCATAAAATAAAGCTATAAAAAGTAGTCTATGTGTGTAATTAAAGTACACAAACCCTTTGTAATGCTTATATACATGATAGTTTACACTGGCGTGCCACCATAAATAGATTTAGATTTACTACAGTAAAAAACACAATGCTCATTTACGTACATTCGTTCCGACTCTGTCAGTCACTACTTTCCGGTTGGGTCCCAACAATAGTTTTTCAGTAGAACCGGTTTTGTCTATGTAAAAAACTGAAAGAATAGCGAAAACAGCTCAATATCACAATTATGTTTCCTTTTTGTAATTATTTTAAGGTTCATTATAACACTTGTCAAGGGTATGTTCGACTTGCAAATTGATAAAAAAAAATAAAAAATTGTCTTCAATGAATAAAAGTTGTGAAAAAAAACCAACAGCACACAGTCAAAATATTTTACATGTGGATGTTTTGTATAACATTAAAAGAAAGAAATACAAAACAATTTGTGCAGAATTGGCATTCGCCAAGTCACCTTCGACCGAATGGTCATGATTTTGTATAGAACTTATAATTCTTTTTCTTTATTTGCTATGCAGTTGGATTATTGCAATATTCAAAGAGTGTTTGAACAAAAGTAGGAACTCTCACTGTTTATATAGATTTTTGGATTCATTTTTGCTTTCAAATAATATATTGAAGGACAATAAGAAATTTTGATTAAAGAAATAATAAAAATAGGGAACCGTATCGGTAGCGTAATGGTTAGCGTGCTCGCCTTGAGTGCGATAGATTGTGGGTACGAACTGCGGTCTTGTCAAACAAAAGAATATAACATTGGTATGTATTGCTTCTCCGCTAAGAACGCAGCATTAAGCAGAAAGAGCAAAGACTGGTTGACTCGGAATCAGAATAATGTGTCCGGGTGGAGCGACATATCTACATAATGACTGTTGTTAGCTCACCTTGCCAAAGGCAACGTGAGCTTTTACCATCACTTGGCGTCAGTCGTCCATCGTCTTTCGTTCGTCGTCTGTCGTCCATTAACTATTCACATTTTAATCTTCACTTCTGAAACGCCTCAACCAAATGAAGTGAAACTTAGTAGGAAGCATCTATGGAAGGTCCTCTGTCAGGATTACTCATTTCGTCCCGATCCGTTAACAAACATGGTCGCCACAAGCGATTCTTGTTTCTGATTGGCAGATTTAAAAAAAAATCTTCTCCTCTAAAACTTCTCAGCCAAATGAACCGAAACTTGGTAAATTCAAAGTAGACATTTAAATATTGACAGTTATCTACTGTGATCTTTAGAAAACATAATAATACCATTTTTATGAACTTTCAGGTAGGTTGGATATTATACCAATATGGCCAAAAGGGTTTTAACTGCACCATCAAGTCGACTGTTTCAAGACGCCGAACTGGATAATGTCATCCGAGAGAGTGAACCGTTACTGTTACACGTTCTTAATGAAGACGCCGAATTGGGTAATGTCATCAGGGATAGTGAACCGTTACGGTTACACGTTCTTAATGAAGATGCCGAACTGGGTAATGCTAATGAAGACGAGGAACCGGGTAATATCATCTGGGATAGTCAACTGCTACTGATGCAAGTTCTTAATGAAGAGAGAGAGCTTGTCATAGTCGACAATAATACCAGGGTAGTACGCGATGCCGATGTCGAAAAAGCTGTTATCAGAGTTGCTGATACTGCGGATATTTCTGATTTGGTATCTATAATCGGCTATGAGGACATTGACAGAAGACCTGAAACAAGTGGAGATAATGACAATGACGGAAACGATTTAGCAGACATTAGTGACGATCAACAATTATTTGGGTTTTGTATGTACTGTTCAAAATATAAACGCGCGCACACATATGATCAGCTCAAGCGAGGCGATTCTATCCGTTTTCGAAGGCTATGGGGTTTATATTACCATCACGCTATCGTCAAAGAGGTTGAAAAAGGATCCAAAAGCAGTTGCTGCATATTAACACTTATCCATTTGCAGAAAACTGACATTCCATTATTTACACAAGTAATAGAAAATCTGCAAACGTATGATTTAAGAGAAGACATTGTTGAAAAAGTGATCTACGAATCAAACCCATTTACTCCTGATGAAATAGTACGACGAGCGGAGGAATATGCAGCGCAAAATACAACCCCACATTTATAAGAAGTGTTTGGAAACAACTGTGAGCACTTATGCAATCTATTTGCCCAAAATGTGAAAATTAGTCATCAAGTTCGTAAAAAAATGAGATCTGGAATACCTTGGATTTTAAATACTTTATACAAAATTGGATCAAGGATGTTGCGAGTGCCCGAAATGGATACGTTGGTTAACATTCGGTTGTTGATCATGATTATCCGGGAAATGAGAAAATTGAAGAAGATGTTGCGAGATAAACGTGTCTGTTTTCGTTGTTATAATAAAGAATATAGAAAGCTAAAGATATCATTAGTTATGGGTGTAATTAGTCTTGCAGTCTCTGTTATTAGTCATTTCAATTGGCCCAGGTTAACAATTGGTCTGATTATAGGCATTGCTCTTCCATTTTGTGTACCGCTCGTGTATAAGCATATACTGCCACTGATTCAGCCTGGATTTCTAATGCCAAAGCAAACACTCAGCATAAACAATATACCAAGGACCGGCGATATAATCACATTTGATTATCACAATCTGCCCCATGAAGGTGTTGTATCAAAGGTACATGGGAAAGGATCAGACATAACAAGACTCAAAGCAACCATTATACATTTTCCATGGCCTGGTTTGTTCGGGACTTACACTGTTACTGAAGAAACAATATATTTCAACCAAACCGATGACGTCAGTGTTCTCGATTTTGGGGGAACACATCATTTGCCTGCTTCAGATGTAGTGAAGAGAGCAAAGGAACAATTAGGAAAACAGAACCATAACCATTCTACCTACAGATCAAGTCACCTGTCAAGGTATTGTAAGGTAAGTTATATTTTATGAATGTAACAAAACCGTAGATATCGAATTGAGTGTGCACGACACGTGTATGGAATAACCTTCATCAGGTACGCTCACAACCGAACGATAATAACACCAAATAATCTAAAAGTCTTTGGGAGTAAGAAAACCAAAGAGCCTAAACAGGATATCCAACATCGAATACGGTCACCTATACCAGAGAGAGGAAAAGCTTAATTTTAATAACAATTTCATGATTTGTAAATGTTACAAATAGATACCGGTATATGTAATAAACATTGTCAGTGTAGAAACACTGACTACTGGGCGGATGATTCACTCGGAGACTAATAGTCCACCAGGAGAGGTATCGACCCAGTGATAGAAATAATAACGTAAGTTTGTTACTTGGTAGATATCCAATAAATCTTATCGTTTATAATGTAAGGAAGAAGTGTTGCTCAACTGCAGTCTAGAGGCCATTTCACATTCATTTTAGGGTATGAATTAAGCTTATTGTTGAAAACTCTACTGTGACTGTGAAATGTAGAACAGCAATCAAAGCGATGTTCCTTTGTTTTATAATATGTGTAAGTGTAATGCTGGATAATCCCTCGTGTCCGTTGCATCCATACCCTTTCTTACTAATTTATTTAGAAAAATCCTTAATAAAAAAACAATTATTAGTTGAAAATTTACCGCTTTATTACATTTTGTTAACAAAAGACAAATAATCACAAGAGCTAAAACCTTTAATTTTACGTTCATGTATATTGATGCTGTTCTGTGTATCAATAATACAAACTAGATTCTATTAACATATCCCCAAAGAACTTGAGATAAAATAAACAACAGAAACAGCCTTTCCCCCGTAAAGGGGAGTTTTCCGTTGGATACAGCCCATTTGAGACAGGATCACACGTCTGACCAATACAATTGATGTGTAAGAATGCAACACACAACATTGGAGCCTTGCAAAAGGGGTGGGGTGGGGTGTCATATTGAAACATTGATGGATTTTGTTATCATCACTGTTTAAACTTTCTTTTCATCATTTGCAATCTATGTACACACATTAAGAATGTTCTATTATTGTTTTGTTCCAGACCGGAAATAAGAGTCTTAACACCTTGCCGGCAGTTTCCGTTCGGTCCATGAACAACTTGTCTCCAGGAGATGTTATAAGGTTCAGATACTTTGGTTTACCACACGAAGCAGTGCTTGTTAGCATTGCAGAGGCAGAAAAAATCAAGATAAATGTGATCCATTACAATTACGCCGGAATGTTTGGAACCAGAGAAGTTGTGAATGAAGAAATGGTATTCAAGTTATCAGATGAAAATGTGCATATTCGTGATTATGGAAATGTGGAAGTATACGCACGAGATGAAGTTGTACGAAGAGCAGAAGAAAGAGTTGGAGAACAAAAGTTCAACATGGTTACAAACAGATCAGATCATTTAACAAAATGGTGTAAAATAAAAACAAAACGAATAAGAAAAAGAAAAAAGTGATAAGGTATAACTGAAATTATGGAGGTACATACAATAATGCATTAGATCAGAATAACGAACAATGTTATATTCAATAAATGTATATTGAATAAAACAGTATACTGGATAGGCAGACAATGCGTACCTTATTTTGCGGGGTTCGTGTTGCTCAATCTTTAGTTTTCCGTGTAGTATTTTGTAGACCATTTGTTTTCTCTTTGATCAATTTTCCATCGCATTGCCTGCCCTTATTCGAATGATAGCTTCTGCTAACCACTTTGGCATCTGCAAACTTTTCATTGTCTGCTTCCTGCGAATCCAGACCAATAATAGCAACCCCATAGCCTGTATGTTTTGGTTAAAGAAGCAATTTATCCAAGCACCTGATTTCACTACCGGTTTTTAGTGGTGTTCGTGTTACTCGATCCTAAGTTTTATATGTATGTTTTGCAGATCGTTGTTTGTCCTTTTGTACGTTTTTCTTTTGGCCATTGTGTTGTCTGTTCTTCTTCGATATACGGATTCTTATTGCCCCTTTGGTATCTTCAAACTCTTCTTAGAACGATAAAACAGCGATTGTATTAGTAAATAAGTTATTATGAAAGCTTGGGGAAAACCATGTTATTACTTGATAAGACGTATGATTTGTTGTAATGTCAATATATCTAAAAGAAAAGCCATAATCCTACTAGAAAAAAAATTGAAGATACCAATGGGGCCATCTTAAGCCGTAAATCGAAGGACAGACAATACAATGGCAAAACATAGTACACAAAATAATGATCTACAAAACACAACACAGAAAACCAAAGACCGAGCAACACGAATCCGGCTAAGCACCGGGGTGGATTCAGGTGCTTCGAGTGGGTAAGTAGTTCTATATGTAGCACCCGTCGTATTATTCTTTAGTAGCCAAACATGCGCTACCCACTGCCCAGATGAGAATAAAACAATGCGTATGTTATGAACTGTGAATTTGGCAAAGTTATACCGTCAACAATATTAGTTAAATTTGACAGCTACCATTAAGATTTGATGCTTGGGGTTTAACGCCACTTTCAGCAATATTTCAGCTATATCATGGCGACCAGCTTTAGTGGTGGAAGAAGCCGGAGTACCCAGAGAGAACCACCGACCATAAGCAAGCAACTGGTAAACTCTATCACCTGCGCTGCGAGTCGAGTCCACCCTTTTTTGTAATTTACAAAGCCGGGCGCGAACCCACGTCGTATTGGTGGTAGACTTGTATGAGGTGTTAGGTAATCCAACTACCTAACTCATTGAGCCACCCGGGCCGTCAACTACCATTATGAGAGAGAACAAGTCAATGAGTTGTATTATATTTTCTACACAAATTTCAATAGCTCTGAATTCTAAAGAAAACATTTCTTCTTGATTAAAACAATATCGTAGTGCAGTTATAACTTTGTGATTTCTGCTTGAGAAAAAGATAATCATTTTTAATCTCGCACTAATTGTTCAGATTACTATCCTAAATTTGATATCTATCTTTTCAGTGTGTATTTATTGATATGTTTTAGCATATAATCATGTAATTGTTTACATTAGATATGCCTTATTTGCTCTATGCTATCTTTCCTAACGATTTAACATGACCACCATGTCTCACGTGTTTAGCCTTGACATACAACAAGATAATTACTGTATATACCAGTTTTTTATCAATACACAACATTGCGAGCAGTTTGAAGATACCAAAGCGGTATTCATAAGCCGTAATTCGAAGACGGACAATCAACACAATGGCCAAAAGAAAAAAGACCGAAGGACAAACTAAAAAAATCTAAAAACACCAAACAGAAAACTAAATAATAGTTTATGTACATATTGAACAAGATAAGTAAGAAGATACCAAAGAGGTAATCAGAAGCCGTACATAGAGGAAAGACAGACAATACAATGGTCAAATGAAAAGGGACAAAAGGACAAACATCGATCTTCAACACACCACACAGAAAACTACATAATCTCGTAATGGACAGCTAATTGTTAATCTCTAATGTATATGATTTTTTTTTAAATGCAATACTATCCTTGGACTAATTTTGTCATGCTTATTATAATCGGTGAAGTATAATAGAAGAAAATCCAGAAAAAAACAATGTAAGTACATTGTCGGAAATATATATATAATTTATTTGTACGACCTTTAGAAACAGGTAGAAAAAAAACAAGTCTTTGTCGAGCTTTTCTAGCCTGATTCGCATCGAGTGAAAATTAATTGTATATATAGCGACAATGTATATTTATTGTGTTTATCCTGCAATATTGAAAGATCCAACACAACTGTCGAATTGTTCGAAAATAGCTGCAACAAGCGTCGTTCTAATCGTTTTCAATGGCGTCATATGTGACGTCAGTGCTTATTCTGTTAGCGTGTTTTTGTGTCGCTTAGTTGGCCCCCCATCATTAGTACTCAAAGTCACACAACTGCAGGATAAATAAGAGAAATATAAAAAAATAGTACACAACAATTTATATAGATCATTACACAAATATATTAAAGGGCCCGGGTAACTCAATGAGTTAGGTAGTTGGATTACCTAACAACTCATACAAACCTATCACCAATACGGAGTGGGTTCGCGCCCGACCTGGTAAATGACAAAAAGGGTGCACTCGACTCGCAGCCGCAAGTGATAAAGTTTACCAGTTCGTTGCTTACCAATGGTCGGAGGTTTTCTCCGGGTACTCCGGCTTTTTCCACTACTAAATTTGGTCACCATGATATAGCAAAAATATTGCTGAAAGTGGCGTTAAACACAATGAATCAATCAATCAATCAATCACAAAAATAAATAATTGAACTTGAATAATAGGCTTTTATGAATCATCAAGGTCGCAACGGTCAGAAAAAATTATGATAATTAAACAACCATGTGTAAGGACAAAAACATATGGTGATAGACGTTTTTGATAAGACAACTTTGACGCTTTGGAATAACCTGCCTAGACATACCCGGAACGATCATTCCCTGAAATTTTGTATAGAACTTGTATATTTATATTTATAATTTCCCCTCTTTTGCAATGTGTGTCAAGTTGTTATCTCTCTTTTTGGCTATTTATTGTGTTGCTATGCATGTATTCTGTTTAGTTTTATTGTACATTTACATTTGTTTTATTATATCAAGCGCTTAGAGTAATTGTAATTCGATAATGTGCTATATTAATATTGTAAATAATGATAATAATAAAAAAAATATCATCTTTCATCCAGCAATTGTTTGAGCAGTCAAACTACATTGACTGAAAAATATTTTGTTATATACATTCACTAATCGAAATATAGCTTTTCTGATATCCCTTTCGTGTTTTGCCAGTTAAGCATGGGAAACTGATTGTTAATTCAGTTGACTTCCTGTTGACAGAGACTATCCAAATGCCGAATACTTGGAAACGGCTCGGAGAACATCGCGTTTGTCCCAGTTTTTAAGCTCATACACATAAGCTTTCTAGTTTAAGACACTGCATTAATTTTGTCTCTATACAAATGTATAATGTCATCTTGGGGCTTGTCTGGACATAATACAGAAAACGTGGTCATGAACTATACTTGGTGACATATTTTGAAAGTGTCAGGACGTAAAGGACATCTTCTGTGGATTTCGAAAAAGAGTAGAAGACAAAATATGTCGTCCCTAGCCCACTTTCATTGGCCCGGTTGTCACATCTCTTTATCATTTTATATAAGTTTTCTGTGTTAGGGGTTAGGATTATGGTGTTCAACTTCACTATCAACAATATTTCAGCTACATCTTCACGGTTTTTGAATTGATGTAGGAAACCGGAGAAAACCACCGGCTTGTTGAAAGTCACAGACAAACTCTGTTTTATCGAGTACATCTCACATTTTCAACAATATTTCAATTATATCGTGACGGTAAGTTTTATTGGTGGATGAAACCGGAGTACCCGGAGAAAACCACCGACCTGTAGCAAGTCACTGACAAAATTTATCACATAACATTTTATCGAATACACCTCACATGATCGGGATTCGAAGCGAAAGAGTAAGGAGTATGTATTCAGTTGGAATTAAAGTATTGATAATTTAAATTTTAAAATATAAATTCAAGTTAACAAAGCTGAATTTCTGCTCATAAAGCAATTTAATTTGCATGTTAGATAATATGTTTGATGTTGATGTTTGATGGTGGTTAACGTCCCTTTCAACAATATTTCAGTATATCGTGGCGGGTGTTAGAATATACAGCGAATCACTATTAAGGGCATGTAACTAGCAAGAACAAAAGCTGAAATTGTCAACATATCTATTTAATAATTAATCATCAACTACATAGCTGATTAAACCTGAACATTTTCTATTGCTGGATGCTATCTTGACTATTTGTGTTGTCAGATGAACTAGGAAAATTGATAACATTAGTATTGCTAAGATCGGACGAGGATCCATTTAACACAATTTCTGATGCGTCATTCTCAAAACCAACGTTCGTATGTTCCTCTGAGATATGTTCCTGAGAACAGTGATAACCTATGATGCGACAGGCTTGGCTATAAGATGGCGGTAAACGGATAGATAGGCCAGAGTATGCGGGTGGTAAAGTCTCTACTGTATAAATATCGTCATCTGAAGAAAACAATAGTGTTGTATCTATCGTTACATCTGTTGATGTGACATGTCATATTAGAAGTGAGTGAGTGTATGATTGATGCTTAGCGCCAACTCAGCAATTTTGCAGCTTCATCATGGTGAGAACAAGTTAATTTTCAATGAGATGAATATGAGGTCCACTTTGCATTAGACCAACACGCTTAGTTGCATTTTTATAGTGCTAGATCAGTTATACAACTGGTCGCGGATAGCCATGTCGCTCTACGCAGATACATTATTTTGATTCCGAGCCAACCAGTCTTCGCTCTTTCTCCCTAAATCTGCGTGCTTACAGGAGAAGTAAGAAAAAACAATCTTATAGTCATGGTTCGACCCGACAAGGACTCGAACCAACGATATATTACAATCGATGCGAGCACACTAACCATTGCAGCAATGATGCTGTTTGTTTTATTAGAATCAGTCTTAAACATAGAAAACAAACATCAAGAAAAAACAAAGATTTTTCTTTAAACATAAACAACTATCTTTATTGAAGTAGGTTAGATGATGCTGACTGATTGTGCTTAACGCCACTTTCAACAATATATCAGTTCTATCGTGGCGCTCAGTTTTATCAGTGAAGGATCCCTGAGTACACTTCGCCATGAACCGGAATCACAGATTGCATATGTAGTCAGAAATCCAACTACCATATGATCACGACCACGACGGCCCTTGTGATTATGAGATGCAAACATACAGTTAGTAGTATTTTGAAAAATTCATATAGTATTTAGTATAGAATATACCCGTTTATGGATTAATAATATTTCTTCTGAAGAACCCATACAATAATAATTTTGTGTCTTAGTTTATAATGCTGATTATTTCTGGGCCTTGAATCTTGGACAAAGGCGAGGTTGATCCCCGTTGTTGTGCCTAATCCACATTAACTTTGTATTTCAAGACATTTAACAAATAAATAAGGCTGGTTAGGCGCTTCGGTTAACATTACTCCCAAAACTATAGAATTTGAATTAGAATTTTGGTGTTTAACGCCACTTTCAGCAATATTTCAGCTATATCATGGCGACCTGTTTTAGTGGTGGAGGAAGCCAGAGTACCCGGTGATAACCACCGACCCTGGGAAAGCAACTGGTAACCTTTATCACTTGCGGGTGCGAGTCGAGTGCACACTTTTTTGTAATTTACAAAGCTGGGCGCGAACCCACGACACATTGGTGATATGCTTGCATGAGCTGTTAGATGCAACGACTTAATTCATTGAGCCCCCCCCTCCCAAACTATGAACATTATTTAGCTTTCCAAACCTTCGACTTGGAGCGTACCTGATGAAGGTTAATCCATA
The DNA here is from genome assembly GCA_963383655.1 of Bathymodiolus septemdierum. Taxonomy (NCBI): domain Eukaryota; kingdom Metazoa; phylum Mollusca; class Bivalvia; order Mytilida; family Modiolidae; genus Bathymodiolus; species Bathymodiolus septemdierum. The sequence goes on along the minus strand of OY726529.1, from coordinate 48,613,273 downwards.
AACGTGGCACTATTTGATATCTACGTTTCTATTAACACAAACCAGCATATAGCTTCAAGAACTTATCTGTGCTATTTGAGATACATTTTTGCTTTTTGTGCTATTATCGATACAATAATTATTGAGATCTGGAAATTATTTGGCTTTCCAAATCTTTCGATTTTGAGCGTACGTGACGAAGGTTATTCCAGAAACGCGTCATGTGCACTAAATATGATATCTACGTTATTATTACAAACATACTTCGATTTTCGGACTTATCACATCTACTCAGACCATATGTTGTCTGTCCTTTTTCAATTTACGGCTTCTGATTACCCTGTTGGTATCTTCAAACTTTTGTATTTTAAAGAATATGTATCATTGTATATATTAATCTACTGAGCTCAAGAATTAACATACTTTGATTTTCGGTCATATCAGATGTACATTGACCATATGTTGTTATAATCCAGTTATATACAAGTATTGCGATTATTGTTAGCACGGCTATAGCAATTAGTATTGCAGGGGTAACAAATGCCTCTATGTTCATGGAACGTTCTATTTAATATCCGTACTAGTTGATACAACGGATCATCTGATTGGATAGCGTGCTTAATTAAATACACAGTTTACTGTTTCATAACGTCTTAGCTCAACTATATGCAAGGTTTCTGAAATTAGAAAAAAAACCTTGTTTATAATTTGAGACCATTGCACTCAATTAAGAAAGACAATAACTATTGATGAAAGTATTGTCTGATGTTTCTCGATATATATAAACGTCACAGAAAACCGAAAAAACAATCAAGAAAGGACAATCCAAAAAAACTGGCAAGATCGGGTACACAAGACGGAGGCGAAAAATATCAGTCTTTACCGTCACATATGTCTAATGCAATTCCACACTTCTGATTATTACAAAAAAATGTCGTGCCTACTAAATTAGAGTTAATTTTTTGTTGTTTAACGCCACTTTCAGCAATATTTCAGCTATATCATGACAATCAGTTTTAGTGGTGGAAGAAGCCAGAGTACCCGAAGAGAACCACCGACAATGGACAAGCAAATGCTAAACTGCGAGTCGAGTGCAATATACAAAACTGGGCGCGAACTCGCATTGTATTGGTGATAGGCTTGTATGAGTTGCTAGGTAATACAACTATCTAACTCATTGAGCCGCCCGGGCCCTTACTCAATTAGATATTTATGTGTTTTTATTTTCAATGGAAAATTACTGATTAATATTTTGTAATTATACAAATTTAATTTTTATATTACGCTTCTCCACATGTATTATTGATATCACAACTTTTATCATGGTAGACACTGACCACAAAGGCAGAAGTGGCAGGAATAAACCGGCTAACGAGATCCCAACGCTCCACTTTTGATAACTGGATTTGTTTTCCACTGAGATTAGGCACCTGATACATTCCTAATTTTTGGTACACATCAGTCTGAACATGAATATCATGAGGTTAACAAGTACTCACCATTTCTGACACACGAATATAAAAATATCATAGCAATGTCCTCCAATTTACATTTAGTATATACACACAATTGGTCGTAGACTCTTGTGCAAAATTAGAGACTCCTTGGTAAGGTTGAAAAATAGACGTTATATGGCTACTGGAATTGAGGCCTAATTAGACCACTAAAATAGGAGCTATCTGGAATTACTAGAAATGAAAAGAGAAAGGAATATAAAAGGGAACTTTTAGGGAATGCAGATGTTCAGGTTGGTTGTTTAAGATACCCGATATACTGTATCATACAAGTATAAATTGTATACTCAAATTACAAGACAAACATATGACTGACGTTTGATACGATTTAAATAAAACGAGATATCCTATCACAAAAAATGAATAACAACATAAATATGGACAGTGCTTTTGTACAATAGAAGGGTCGGTGAATGCAATTGATATCAACAACAATAAATTACATGCAGAAGCTTAGGCCCGTAGAACTAACTTATTTCCGCGAATGTTTTTTGAAGTACATGTAAAAAGCCAGTAAAGTGGGTGGTCATGTTATGATCATGTTTGTAAGGGGTATCGCTTGTGCCTCTTTCTAAGATTTGTCTATTGGATTTTGGAACTGTTCCGGACAGTGTCGTATTTTTTGTTTTTGATTGTATTGATCATTATCATCAACAACAATATACTTACATATATTAAGTTTCATCATACTGACATACAGCGAATACTTCATGTGTAATTACTGTAGGGTTAGGATTGTGGTGTTTAACATCACTTTCAACAATATTTCATCTAACTCGTGGCTCTCAATTTTATTGGTAGTGGAAACCGGAGAACCCGAAGAACCCGGAGAAAACTACCGACGTGCCGCAAGTCACTGACAAACGTTTATCACATAATGTTGTATCGAGTACACATCGTTCGGGCGGGTTTCGAACTCACAACGTTATGGTGATAGGCACTGATTGCATAGGTAGTTGTAAGCCAACTATCATATAATCCCGACTACGACGTCCCCCTCTATTAATGTATGATTATATATCAGGTAAAACATTAATACAGTCACACTCTTTATTTATAACCTGATAACATCTTCATTTCAACGTGTCCTATATAAATACATTATTGTGTTGTCCTTTTATTTTTTTTAACGTTCAGAATTCAGTGTTGTGATGTCCGTTACGATTTCCGCACAAAAAGGATGTTCGGTTCGTCTTCACCTGCAGTTGCTTATATGAGGGCTTGAGTCTTATTTACGTTATTTGTGTTTGTTTGTGTATAGTGGTGTCCAACACATATTGTGTTGTGTTTTTGCTTTGCTTGTCTTCGTCATGTGTCTTGTGTACCCTATTTTGCCAGTTTCTCTGGATTGTTCATTATTGATTGCCTATTCGATTTTCTCTAACTTTTATATATAAACTAACAAGTGTGAACACAGAAATGTGGATGTCAATATTTCATATTATTAACTTAAAAAAAAAAATTCATGGACACAAGGGTCCTGGATTTGTTTTAATAAAAAACTAATCCTGGATTATTATTTTTGCTTAACGTCCGGTCCTGTGTTTTTATTTAAAATTTTCATCATAGCCCCCCTCCCCCTCCCAAGGGATATACAATTGTATCATTAATAATAAATTGATTAATGATAAATTCAGATTTTCTATTTAAAATAAGTCTCATTTACAAAACCACTGATGTTTGTTCAATTTTTAACGCTGATTTAAGCTTTAGTCGCAACAAATTTTTCTTTTTCTCTTTAAACTGTCGAAACATAACATTTATTTCACTGTAAAATTCACAAATAAAATTCACCCTCCCCTTTTTCCCTTTTCTCTTGTTTAAATCAATGATCAACAATATTCCAGAATCAAACAAATGAATAAATATAGCATAGATTTCTTTTACATGCATCTTTTTACCATGCAGAGTCAGTATGTTTTAAATCGGTCATCCAATCAGGACGCTCATTATTCTTGTCCAAGATCGAAATACATCGCTAAAATTACCTGTGGGTGTTTCCCCACTTCAACTCGTAAAGAAGGAGAGGCGTTAAGGTGCAAAATTGTCCCCACATTATATAAAAAAATAATGCTCGACATAGAATAAAACCAATTTACTAATTTAATTGTTAGATAAACAAATTTTCAAAAAATATAACTTTCCGTGAAATTGGGTGCGCTATGACGTCATAATGACATAATTAGACGGATACTGCTAAAAATGGACTATAAACGACATATTTAATGTACATTTTAGCTATTTTATATACCTCCACAGTCTTCCACCAACACCAAATTGAGCAGTTGCTTTGAGTATAGAGGGTTAATGATTATATCAAAATATTTTGTTGGTGGAGGATTGTAGAGGTTGTTAAATATTAATTTATTTATAACCTCAGCCAGACCCTTAAAATCAATATGTTCACTCTTCTGATTGTATATATGAGACCATTATATACACAATCTGTACATTTCATGATTCATTTCAAGTAATGAAATTCATAAGTAAATAACTTATGTTTCTGTAAATAATTGTATTTATTTTAAATACAGTTTGTGTACATTAAAACCAAGAGAAAAACTCAGTGCATGTAATCCGGCGTCAATGCCATAAAAAGAACTGGTGACTATAATTGCCATATATGGCCCGATATGTGTTGAATCATTATCTCAGAACATACTTGATTAAAATTTGATGTGTTTTATATTATAGACGAGATCATACTTTTGATGTTAAAACTTGATTCCAACAAAATCGATACGTATTTGACGTCATTGTGACGTCATGAGCGTTATTTGTTTTATGTATTTCGTGGAATTTTGCCCGCGATATTTAGACGGTTTTCGAAGAAATTAAGCACCCCCGCAGTCGTGCACCAGAACAATATTTTTTGGTTTCACGAGGTGTTAAATTTCTTGAAAAACGACGGGAAAATGTTGAAATATTCCAAGCGCTTAGATGACGTTTTGATATTTGAGAAGCAATCTTTGCCGTACAAAACGATGGTATGTCGGCACGTAACAGTTATATACAAATGTAAGATAAAAATAAAAGAAACACCACTTCATCCAAAATAGGATTTTTTCATAATCCCCCAATTATTGATTATATATTTTCTTCCGGGATACTGAAATAGTTATTACTACAGGGATATGGAGGTAACGGTTTTAATGGTCTACCGATGCTACTTCTAAAATGAAGAAAAATAGTTTGATCCAAAAGGAATAGATATTTTTTGGGCACAATCCAACAGATAGCTCTCACATTTTGACCCAAAGGTGTTTTATGTTATGCACTACATACACAAACGTTTGATTCATCATTTGTCCATTGGAGGATAGGTGTTTAACACCACTTTCAAATATATTTCAGTTACTACTTTTGTGGCGGAAATTGGATAACCCAGAGAAATCCACAGACCTGTCGCAAGTCACTGACAAACTTTATGACATAATGTTTTATCGAGTACACCTCGCCATGAATGGGGTTCAAACTCACAACTTAAGTGGTGATAGACAATGATTGCACAGGTAGTTGTAATTTCAACTACCATACGACCACGACGGTTCAAGTTCAGTTAAGATGAAAGGTAATTATTTTATTGATATGGATGGAATTTATGATTATCACTGTTTATTAACTTTCGTTTCATATCAATCAATGAAAAGAATTTGTTTGCTGAAAGTAGGTTTTTTGTTGGGGTTCATTGGATGGAATTTGCAGACACAGCGCTAGGCATATCAGAGCAATACCTTTTTTTTGCCACCAGACTGGGATGGTTGGCTACTGAATTCACACCACATTTTCATAAATTATATAAAGTTTCCCCTTTTGCGCCCAAATTAAGCTTTTAACTTCTATCAGTTCCATTCTCTTAAATCAACCTCCAATGGACAAATGATGGATTAAAAGTTTGTGTATGTAGTGCATTGAAAATGCGTTCTGTCATGTGCATAAGTTATTGTTTGCATGATTGACAGACACTATTCATCATATTGTTTTCTAGCTTCTGAACTGTCGATCGAGAACAAAATAAAATATTCTAGACAGGCAGCAAATAGCCAGTCAATGGAGTTTGCAATTAATATTTCGCATGCACAAATATAAATTTTCTTCTGTGGATTAAATACGTATTAACTGCATTACATGTAAACTGTATGATTCTGTTTGATAAAGTCCTTTAACTAGAACAGGAACAAAATGTACACTTGAGTGAAATAGTGTTGTAATAAAAGATCGTGAACGTGATGTACGAGTACAAGTATTACAGAATGTCAAGGTATATTTTAAATGAGGTTGAAACAGTCACCATTTGAAAGTATTTCGGTTGTATTTCATTTTGACGATTCTAATTACGGAAGACGATCACAATAATATTGTTTTTGATTGGAGTAAAATTATAGCTGTATAATAATGTATAATATTCTATTTTTATTAGAATCCTAACATGACTGCGAATTTAACATAAATAAAATAACAAATGGCTTCCTCTAGGAAAAGGCCGACTTTATGTGAAAGGGACAACAGACAGCTATGAGGAACGAATTTAATACATCCCTTAGCGCGGAATGTATAGGACACACTCCTTACACGTAAAAGACAACTTACAGCAGATTCTGAGAGCAACAGTTTATTAGGAGTTTTGTTGTTGGTTTGTCACAAAGCAAAATAATATCTACCATCTCCTCTTTTTCTAGTGACAACAAAACAATCATACATAGACTCATGGCAGCGACACACATTTTACCTACACGATTAATCATATGGTTGTAAACTTGTTTTCATCATAAATATATATGAAATACTTGATTGTAAAACAATTATCTATCGACAACCACTTTCTATGGGATATCTGATTTCATGGCTTGTTATCAGTTGATAAAAATTAAAATAATTCTCACAGGGCCCTAGCTAAAATCGTTACACATTAAACATTTTGCTTCACACCATTTCCCAAAATATTTCCATATTATAAAAAAAGCGATCTTTAAATATTGAATTTCTCTCAACCCACACCGTGGCATTTTTTTTCTATAGATTTGTGATGGTTGTCCGTAAAAATGTACTGGAATATATCATCGCATTGGTTGTCGCTAAGAATAAAGTACAGTTAAAAAAGTGTTTAAACAAATTTCAAATATGACAAAGTTCTATTGTCCAAATAAATCAGTTTTCGACGATCAATGTTAATAAGTTTCTGAATTGATGTCCCAGGGACAGACCCAGGGGGATGGCGCACCCAGCGCGAGCCCCTATCCTAAAATTGGAAAAAATTTGATTTGTTGGCGTAAAATCGTGATTTTTCACACGAAATACCCCTACAATTTTGGCACCTCCCTCCGATCGGCACAATTTTTTTAAGTGTGCCCCACTACCTTGAAATCCTGGATCCGCCCCTATTGACCTCAACATGTACCTTATCAATGTCATAGCAGACGATGAATCCAAAATTGGTCTGTATGAGATATATTTTTAAAATGATTGAAGCTTTGTTAAGATGACGAAAAAATGAATCACGAAAAACTACAATTTGGACGTGAAATAATAGATGTGGCACGTAGTTTTGACATTTAAAGATGACATTTTCAGATCAGTTTTCATGAGATCATTCATGCAATTTCAGCATCATAATATAACCTCTGACAAATGAAGCGATCAAAATAATGAGAGATTTTATCACGTGAAACAAACCGTCGAAAACAGGAGACCGTCGAAAATGGGTGACGTTGCGACATTACTATTCGTTCACTTTAATTTCATAATACAGCTTCGGAACATGTTTTTATTCCTGAAATCAATCCACATTACATATTAAGTCAAATTTATGCTTTGTTTATTGAGTTTTATTATGCTTTGTTTTTGTTTTTTTTCTTATAGATATGCATTATAATACAATGATACGTACGTTCTGTATAATGAAAAAAATGACGTTCACTGCTTTTCATTACCTGAATTTGTCGATCCGCTGTGAGGAATTAGATACACATATTAACTAACTGTGTTTATTTATGAAAAGTACATATTGTGAATACATTTTGGAGAACATTTTATCGACAACTGAGGTGGGGCGGTTTTTGACCCTTATAGCTCCCAATCCTTTACATCACTGTATCTGTTTCTCGATACAGCCGCAACTTCATCTCGTAAACTTACATAGAAATCGGAGATATTTCTTCATAAAACTTCACACATGGTTTTCCTATCATATGTCTTGAAGACAAACATAAAATGTTAATGCAATTATCAATATTTTGTGATTATCAACACTTTTTTCAACATCGTATCTGTTTTTCGATAACGCCGCCCGATTACAGTGACCCGTGACCAAGATTAGCACGTTCCATCAGTTTTTTCTTAATAATGTTGTTTAACAACAACTTAATTTCAAAGTATTGATGTTCTATATAAAAACATGAATCAATACCGAATGCAATTTTTCCACGACTGAAATAGATAGAGTACTATATATATTCCGTTGATTTGGGCACTTTTTGTTGAGGCTTTTTTTTACCAATAGTACAAGTTTAACCCCGTCACCTTTAATTGAAGTGCATGAACCAAGACAGGAAAGTGAGCGGTCATGTATTTGTGTTTTAGAGGGTACCGATTTTTCTATTGAATTTTAGAACTGTCCTGTGTGGCAGTGTTTGTTTTTCGCTTTATTTCAATTATCGATTAGTAATATAACCAGTATCAATCAGAATTCCAATATCTACTAGGACAAATCAGGATATCCAGATTTGTACTAGGAGGATCCTGGATCCTACTAAGCTTTCAGTAGAATTCAGAATATTACTGAATTTAAAACTAAGTACGATTCTGGATATTCCTGAATTGAAAAAATATAAAAAATATGTAAAATTTGTGAAATATAAAATAATTTAATTACAAATAGTGAGAAAAATACATTTTAATGCAATTTTGGATTAAGTTTCCTATTACAACATTTGGTCAAAGTTTGTTTGTGGCATTTGCTTGAGCAATGTATCTTATATTTGCGGCATGAACATCGCATTGTATTACATTTTCCAGCACAGTTACATGTGGATACCAGATTAGCAGTTTCATTTACTGTCTGTTTTTCTGGCAGGCATGGATGTGAGAAATTTCCAATAGTAAATTAGGATCAATAGAATTTAATCCTGGGAAGTAAACTGTTCTTAAGTCAACTAGGTCTTCATCTGAACAATAGGTTTTCAGTATTCCATCTTTTGAAAATATTTTGTAAACGGATTTGGAATCGGTTACTTTTTTTACTTCAAGAAATTTGCATGGCAATATGTTTGAGTCAGTGTTAGTTCTGTCTACTTTGTGAATTATTATACTGACAGTGTCACCAATAGAATATGTTTTTTTCTGATAAATGATGGTTCTTATTCATATCGAACATGTCTCCGTTTAGCTTCTCGCATATAGTTCATAGTAGCAGTGTCACGAATAGAGTTGTGTCTAGATTCTGGCAAGTCTACTATTTTCATTGTATCATGTAATTCCCATGCAACAAATTGATCACTGCTTAGAAATTCATCAAAATGTTTGCCAATATGTGGATTAATGTTCAAATCCAGTATATTTATTTTGCTTTTACTGATTTTACCTAAGGGACATAAAACAGAAGATTTGTATTAAAAAAGTGTTCATATTTATTTTTTCATGTTTCTCCTTTTTTCAATTTTTTATTTCAGTAGGATCCTGGATCCTCCTAGTACACATCTGGATATCCTGATTTGTCCTAGTAGATATTGGAATTCTGATTTATACTGGTTTAAATCCAGTACAAAGCAGAATTCCAATTTCTACTAGTAAAAATTGGAATTCCAATTTGTACTAGTAGGATTCTGGATCCAACTGGATTCCAATTTGTACTGTAACATATATATATATATATCAATGGTGTGGGTTCAAATCCGTTGAGGGAAGAACAAAAATTTGACAGCTCTAAAATCTAATTCTAATACTGTTCGGTTTAATTTTCAGACGTATATAGTATATGTTATTCAGCTATCAGACAGGGTATATAATGTCACATTATATACCATATAATGTCACATTATATACCCTGTCTGATAGCTGAATAACAGATATATTACGGATTTAACCTTCTTTATTTTTAATACAACATCCAACTGTATAAAATAAATTTGCCTGTTTTATTTTCATTTTTCGTATCTCTAGATGTCCGTTTCCGTACCTTTGACGTCATTCTTCAATGACGTCAAAATATGTGTCGCGTCATATTTCATGTATAGGGTGTCTCATGAAGGAAAATACTGTACTAAATTTTTAAATCAATACAGTTTCATATGTAGTAAGTTTTATAAACTTTATAAATATAACATTAGTATATCACATAACAAAACAACGGGTTTGCGAAACAGTTTCAATAATTTAAATGTTAACAACATATAAATAAAACACTGGTGTGGCCCCATGATGTCGAAAGTTTTCAAGGCGCAACGTTTTGTTTATTTGTGATGGTACAGCCGTGGAACTTAGGAGTTTGCTGAATCGATCAGGTATTTGTGACGGAATTAACCGTTGTAATATTGTTTTGTTCATGCAGCCGTTTTGAGAATAAAAAACAGCATTTAATTTGGTAAAAATACATTTATTATTCCGTATTATACCATTGATTCAGTGAAGAGTAATGTTTGGTCGTCCATGTTTTAATCGTTTTTGGGGGACTGTTTTCCGAATATATGCTGACATTCAGGGTTGAAGAACCAATGAAAATATGTGTAACAAACTAAATTCGTAATATATATATATACGTCTGAAAATTAAACCAAACAGTGTTAGAATTAGATTTTAGACCTGTCAAATATTTGTTCTTACCTCGACGGGATTTGAACACACACCATTGATACACTGCATCACCATTCGCTTAGCCTTAGGTCCAGCGCCCTAGACCACTCGACCACATCCATTTCCTTTATATATATATATATATATATAGACCGTATTGAAAATCTGAGTCCATTAAGCAATGACCCCGCCACTTATTATGGAAGTGTTTGAGAGGTCATGTATTTGCGTGTCAGTGTAGTGATTTAAATATTCTCTTCCTGTATCCTAGCTTGAGGAATAATTTATGTTGTGAAATGCAAGAGTACAAGTCTGATAGTCCGTCATTACATGAAATCTGATAAGCTGAACCCTCCCTTTAACATGTATTGTCGCGTAGGACCTTGTGTGTGTAATTAAAAGAGAAAAAAACAAAATACCTTGAAAGTTAAATTGATACAACAGTTGTCTTTCTTCTATCTTTGTAATGATGTATTCTACAATCATGACTTATCAATAGTTATGGTATGTTTATATTTACAAACGTTTATCATTGGACCTCTCATTATCTCATCGACGCAAAAATGTTACGTGTATTTAAACGCAAATGTATTGTGAAATATGATTCAATATCAACCAGGTTTTATATCATTACATTTAAATTTTTGTGAAAGGTATTTATATTAACAGAATGTAAACAAACATTATTTACAAATCATTTGAACGGACACATAAAGATTGCATGCAATACGTATATATATATATATATATATATATATATATAGTGCCGGATTCAGGGTGGGGGCGCATCCGGCGCGCGCCCCCCTAAAATTGGAAAAAATATGATTTTTTGGCGTAAAATCGTGATTTTTCACACGAAATACCACAAACATTTTCGCGCCTACCTCCGCTCTGCGCAATTTTTTTAAGTGCGCCCCCCTAACTTGAAATCCAAACATGATTTGGGTAGTTCTATTGCATCACTATATTCACGCATATAAAATAATATGATTCATCAATACATAAAACAACAAAAATACACATCGTATGATATCAAACCTTAACATGTACATGTACTGTTGATTTATATTCATAGTGAGTGTTTAACGCTTTATATAATCAATAAAAACTACCAATGAATTTTAACATTTGGACTGCTAAATATCTGTTGCCTTCAAAATTATTGCTTTTTTTATACATGTATGTTCCACTATTTTTTTTTATTTTATATTTCATATATTTGTATAGATGCTATTCTTATATTTTTTGTTTTCATTTTAAAGGCTGACCAAAGAGGCGAATAATCCATATTGCATTGTTAGTCGTGCTGCAAAATGCAGAAAATGTTATGAGTAAATCAAATTTATTTTAAATAACAGGTAATCCGCGCAAATGTAAAAACAAGTCTCAGGTATATTTTACGGGCAATTGTAATGCTCTTTCTCCGTGCAAAAGTGATACCTGTTAATCCTCAAATCCACGAAATTGTAATGTACCCTCTGTTTGTGCTTAACTTTATTTTTGAACCATTGTTTGTACGTGCTCCCGATATCATTGTGTTCTTGAAATTTCATCTAGGTGCATACACTCGTTAATAAAATATGTTGATATTGTAAATGCAGAACTGATAGACAATACACTGAAACAAACAATAATGTGTAGCTGTTTTAATGATTTTTTATGGCTCTCGAAATATAAAAAATGTTGCGTGCATCTAATATTTATTGATTGCTTCATTTGTTTATTGTTCATATTAAAAAAAAATATAGATAGCAATTATTCTCTTCAAAAATAGGTTTACGATTTACGACTTACGAGTACCTTCCACCACTCTTAACTTTGCGATCACTTTTTATCGTAAGTCGTAAATCCTAACTATTAGTGAAACAGTCGTAACTCTTAAGACTTATGTCTACGTTTACGACTTACGACCTTTAGTGAAACGTCGCCTGGATCCGCCCCTGGAATTTAACTATTGGCTTTACAAGCTGAAGTCCAGGGCGTCAATATTTAAGGGGCGTTCGGCCAATGTGCATAGTATTTTTGACACTGTCATTTGTCTTTCATACTTCTGCATTCATAGCGCACTGTACTCTCTAAGCATCCCTTCAGTATTATTTCTTGCACAGTTGCGATATACTTTAGAATATTGCAGAATTTTAAACACCCGTCATCATCCTCGCCTTTATTCATATTGATTAAACAATCTTCAATCTTCCTATAGTCGTGAGGTAGGGAGTGGGAGAGGCCTAGTGAAATTGCCTGGGGCCTCTCTTTATCTAAATCCGTGACTGTATATAAAGTTAATAGGTATATCACCAATCGTACATTTCTTTTCTTTTTAACAATTATTTCAAGTGAGCGGTAATGAACTAAAAACAAAATACCACACTTTCGAGACATTTCCAAAATTCTGGAGAAAAGAGGCAATGTTAAATCGATACACTGACACATGAATACATAACCGGTCAGACACTTCGATTATAAGCGGTGGGGTGAAACAAGTTTTATGGACTCGGGTCTTCTGTATGCATTACGGATAAGTATATCCCTAATCGGAATTTGAATGGTCAATTGTCGCTGATGTGCAATGATTTGAGGCGAGTGATAGCTGTTTCTGTTGTTCATCAGTGGAGTTGTTTTCAATCACTGTTAACACTTTCTTTTATAATTCCAAAAAGTTTTGGACGCCTACATATTATCTAAGAATTTAAGAAATATTTTGAGACAAACAACTAGAGAGACGGCTCAACGTACAATGCCAAATTAAATATAACGCGATTTCGCTGTGCAAAAAGCAGGGCAAACCCCTAGTTACGTGTTAAAGCACAATATTCTGAAACCTCTACTGAACCTGTTGAATATCAATATGACAGTGCCTCGAATGCGCTTGATCGTTGTTTCAGGCCACGGTCGGATCCAACCAAAGACCATTAAAAATGATTTTATTTGTTTCTATGCTAAATACGAATTATTCATAAAGTAGTAAGAACAAATACTGGTTGTCTTGGAGACAGACAAAATGCGTTCAAGTGGAACGAGATGTTTATCTATGTTTTGTTGTCTCAGTGAGCTAGCACTATAAAGATTTCAATTAAGCGTGTTTGGTGGTCTAGTACAAAGCAGACATCATCATGATCATAACTAACTTGTCTTTGTCCATTATATAGTTGCGAAAGCGATCGATTGAAAACAAACAACAATCATTCACAACCCAGTATAAGATGACATTCCTGGTAATATTTCATTAGGGACCGACCATTTAACTTGCAAGGGGGGGGGGGGGGGGGGGGGGGGGGAGGGTATGGTTGTTTGTTTTGAATTCGAGTTGGAATAAAAATAAAATCAGAATTTAACATTAGGTTATATGACAAAAACTCTGTATCAGGTTTTTTTTTGCTCCACCAAAATCAGAATATTTTTTTCAGCAATATTGGGAATCAGAATAGAGAAAAAACATAACCACCCTCTTCAAGTTAAATGGACCGTCCCTTATGATTGTTTTCCGTAGTTTTACACTCATCTTCCTATCGCCAATAATAATAAAATACCTTCGCAACAATACCTACACTGTATATCGATCAATTAACACAATGGAAAACAACAAATACAACTATATCGAAACAGTTCCAAAGTCCAATTTAATAATCGTAGGAAGAGACAAAATCGACACCCTAGCAATCAAGCACACAACGCTCACTTTAATGGTTTGACACAACCGCTCACTTTCCTGGTTTGACACAACCGCTCACTTTCATGGCTTGACACAACCGCTCACTTTCATGGCTTGGTACATGCACTTCAAATGAAAACGTTGTTCATGTACCACGTCAATTGTAAGATTTAATAATCTCTCATATTCATTAACATCCGTATCATTTCTTGTTAAATTGTTTGGTTTATGGTGCTTACCAACACTTTCAAGAGTGTTACAGTTATATCTTGGCGGTCAGTTTTATTGGTAGAGGAAACCGGAGTATCCGCAGAAAACCACCGAGTTGTCGCAAGTCACTGACAAACTTTATCACATAAGTTTTAATCGAGTACACCTCGCAATGAACGGGTTTCGATCTCACAACTTTAGTGGTGATAGGCACTGATTGAACAGGTAGTTGTATATCAAACAATCATACGATCACGACCACGACGGCCCTTCTTATAAAAAATATTTACAATACAGTATTCACGTTTTCAAGTATTTTGGCTTTGAGCGTAAATGATGACGGTTAACCCAGAAACGTGTCGTGTGCACTAAGTTAACCTTTTAATTGTATAACAACACTTTCAGTATATCATGGTGGTTAGTGTTTTAATATGTTGCGAAAACCAACGACAATCCAAAAATAATTGTAATATATTAGTGTATCGAGTACACCTCTGAACATCGACGGTAACCCGCGGCTGATCATCCTCGTATACTCTCCACTCATCACCCCGTGTGTCAATGTAGAGAGACATCAGGATAGGAATGAAATATCCACGATTCATTTACAAAGTAGGTTGATTGCATCCGACACCATATTTTACAATCAAATCACAGTTGTTTAAACAGAGGATTTCCTAGAAAATTTAAAAATAATAGAAATGGAAATGGTGGCAAGTATCCGTTCATTTTCGACGATGAAAAGCTATCTTGACTAATCAAATCGTACCTTGCATTATCTGGTCAACAAGTCTAATATGATGATTTCGGTGATGCTATGTTGGTATGATAATTATTAAATGAGAATCAGTAACGGAAAAACCCGGAAACGCTGGTTTTCATATGTATTGGTCAATGGTTTATGAGTGGGAATATCAGTACGTGATACGCCATGGAATACCGACGTTTGACAGAGACGGGAGTCGTACACACATAAAAGCAGTAAGTTGCAGGATAGACAATATGATGGCCGTAATCACAGTCACAAAAGGATAGTCTACAAAACACTACTTAAAAAACTAAAGATTGACCAACATGAGCACCACCAGAAACCGAGGATGTAGACAGGTGTGTGTCAGCTGCACCGGAAGGAAAAACAATATCTGCTCCACTAGTGGCACCCGCCGTCTTATCAGTTGTCAAAGAAATATTGATTAATAGCAGACATTACTCGACATAATTTCATAAATAACAGAACAAAGCAATGTAAGTGAGTGAGTGAATGTTGTTTAATGGCAACTCAGCAATATTACATCTATATCATGTCGAGAACAAGTTGCATTTCAATGAGATGATGTCCGCTTTGTACTAGACCAACACGCTGAGTGTGATTGTTATAGTGCTAGCACACTCAAACAACAGTCAGCGGGTAGACATGTCGCTCCACTTGGACACATTATCCTCATTTCAAGCAAGACAATCCTTGTTATTTTGCTTTAATGTTGGCTTCTTAGCTGACCAAGTTGATAGCCATTGATGTGACCCGCTCGTTATTGAACCCACGATCTCTCGCACTCGCAACAAGCACGCTAACCATTAAACCACTGATGCGGTCTTATATATATATTCGTGCATTATTCAATTAGATATGTAGGGGCAAAAAATAAGCCTACTATAATGACTATAAAATATTTTATAAAATAAAATAAAAAGATATTTCAAAAATATATATACAGTCAAACCTGTTGTGTGTGACCATCTAAGGGCACATTGATATATAATCGTATAAGACAGGTGGTCACTAAATACATGTTAACCTAATATGGAAATCACTGTGAAAGGAAATTAAAAAAAAGTCACTCAAGACAAGCATTCGAGTGCACCCCCGGATTTTTGTGGGGTTTGTGTTACTCTTTAGTTTTATGTGTATGGTTTGTAGATGGTTGTTTGTCCTTTTGTATTTTTTTTGGTCATTGTGTTGTCTGTTCTTCTTTGATATACAGATTATGATTGCCCCTTTGGGGGGGAGAGGGCAGCGGGGGTATAATCTATTTTAGTGCATCTGAAATGAAAATTAAAAATAGAATAAAAATTGGAGGGGTGGGGGAGCGGGAGTGGGTTGCATGTTGGGAGTGGGGTGCTACCCTTCTGTAATGTGTTCCCCTTTTGATAGTGAACTGGTATGTTGGGTTTCATTTTAATACCTAAAATAGTTTGTATTTGTATAGGAGTGACGACAATAGCTCGATTTTGTTTCTTCGAAAGGTCGAGCTAAAGATTACAATGTATGCTAGTCACAACTTTGTATTACTAGTAGTTTGTTCTATACTGCCATTAGCGTTCAAATTCGGAATTCCAGTGTAAACTTCGGAATCATTCGCTTTTTTACGCCTGGTGGATTTACAACATTTCTGGAAAATGGATTTCGATTCAAATTTAAATGTTGGGAGAAAAGGTATATAAGAGAAACACTTGTATCTCCGTAAAAACGGCATCACGAACGGGAGATCATACGTTGTTTTATGGGCATCATGATTTAAATCTGACGTAGACATCTGTTTCCGCCATTTTATTATGCCCCTTTCTTCGTCACTTCCTGTAATACAATTTCAAATTGAAATAAACAAAATAAACAGTTAGTGTCATCTGATAGCACCGTCACGAATTTACAGTTCTGATCATCAATGTATTATTATTTCAGTTAATATCTGGTTGATTAATCGAACTTATATACAGTGAAACATATCTAATTAAATCCCAATTTAGGAAATATTTTTTAGATTAATACGACGGGTGCCACTAGTGGAGCAGGAACCTCCTACCCTTCCGAAGCACCTGGGTTCACCTCCGGTTTTTAGTGGGGTTCGTGTTACTTGATCTTTAGCTTTATATATATGTTTTGTTGATCGTTGTTTGTCCTTTTTATCCTTTTTCTTTTGGCCATTGTGTTGCCTGTTCTTCTTCGATATACGGATTCTGATTGCCCCTTTGGTATCTTCAAACTCTTCTTAGCCTGAATTAGCTGGACACCTATCTATTACGAACATTAAAGTAGTTCCAAAAGAATTGTTGTTGGACAGGTATGACCATGCATGAAATTATATCGTTTTCTTGATGGTGTTTAACGCCACTTTCAACAATATTTCAGTTATATCGTGGTGATCAGTTTTATTGGTGGAGGAAACCGGAGTTCTCTTTTTTAGGAGAGAATTGATTTGAAATGAGTGATTTATTTTCGTCTTTATTGATATTTACAATAATTAAAATAATTTTAAGTACATTTTTTTTTACTGTTTCTAAATTTTAGGAAAATCTTGTTAAATGAGCGTTGACAGAGATGTTGTGCAGCGTAGCAGGAGCGACAACTTTGGATAGAGAATGCTTAATACCTGGTGTTGAGTTGTCTTGTATAAATTCTGCTACACCACCAACAATGTACACAATACACTTATTAATTAACTTACATACCAGGACTGGGTTGCACAAACCTTGCTTAAATTTAAGTGTTAATTAAAACTTAATTGAGACTTAAATTCACTTGAAATGTACATAGAATTAAATTACACTTAAGGTTTAATTGAGACTTAAACTTAATTGACGTATGTGCAACCCAGTCCTGGTGTGAGTGATTGATGTTTAACGCCAATTGAGAAATGTTTAAGCTATGCCATGGCATAGACGAGATACAAGTGTATGTGATGATGATGATGACCGCTTTGTACTAGACGCTTAATTGCATTTTCACATTTCTAAAACAGTCCGTGGGTAGACATATCGCTCCTTTCGGACGCATTAGCTGTTTTCGAGTCAATAAATCTTAGCTTTTACTCCTTAATGCTGCGTGCGCAGCGGAAAAGCAGCAAATACAAACTTAAGTCTTTGGTTTGACCCAAACAGGAGCCCGAACCAATGATACGCCACATCGGAGGCGAACATGCTAACCTTTACACCATACCACCAGTCACATACATACCTGGAACTGTATTGTCTAGTATGAAACCTAACACTCCACCAACAAACATGGCTGTACTCAATAGTACTGTCAACACTTGGTCCAAGTCAGGATCACCTGATAATAGATTACCAAAATATAACATACTTCCGGGGATCGGGTGGCTCAATGAGTTAGGTAGTTGGATTACCTAACAACTCATACAAGCCTATCAACAATGCGACGTGGGTTCGCTCCCGGCTTTAAAATAACAAAAAAGGGTGCTCATGTTCGGTGGTTCTCTCTGGATACTCCGGCTTCCTCCACCACTAAAACTGGTCACCATGATATAGATAAAACATTGCTGAAAGTGGCGTCAAATCCAATAAATCAAATCGATTAATCAATATAACATACAATTATTTCAAGGGATTATTTTGTATCTAATCCTGTTTAAATTCCTACAAAAAATACATTGTGTTTCTAAGGATGTCATAGATTGCATAATATATCTAAGATAAAAATATTTTTTTAGTATTGCAATCACCATTGCTTATCCCAAATCCAAGACCACAAAATTGCATGCCATGTTGTGAGGTTTAGGCGTAATTCAAGAATTAGACAATGACGACAGCCTTAGGTTTGTTTTTTCCGCAACCAATCAGACAAAACTAGGTTAATTAAAATTTTCAAGACATTTACAAAGCATTACAATATATAAATGAAAACTGTATATTATGTGAGTGTTGACATTTAACTCACACTTGGAAAACATTTGCGTGACCACATTTGTTCACTAAGATGGAGGTTTGGGTCCATAAAACTAGTTTAACCCCGCCACTTTTTATTGAAGTGTCTGTACCAGCATGTCACTAAGAGGGAGGTTTGGGTCTATAAAACTAGTTTAACCCCGCCACTTTTTATTGAAGTGCCTGTACCAAGCATGTCACTAAGAGGGAGGTTTGGATCCATAAAACTAGTTTAACACCGCCACTTTTTATTGAAGTGCCTGTACCAAGCATGTCACTAAGAGGGAGGTTTGGGTCTATAAAACTAGTTTAACCTCGCCACTTTTTTATTGAAGTACCTGTACCAAGCATGTCACTAAGAGGGAGGTTTGGGTCCATAAAACTAGTTTAACCCCGCCACTTTTTATTGAAGTGCCTGTACCAAGCATGTCACTAAGAGGGAGGTTTGGGTCTATAAAACTAGTTTAACCCCGCCACTTATATTGAATTACATGCACAAAGTCAGTAGAGTGAACGATCATGTGTTGATTTGTTAGCGGTATACAATTTACTTCTTTCTATGATTTTTTGATTTTTGAAATGTCACGACATCGTGGTATTTTCTGTTTTTCATTTTACAGCAGTGCCCTATTTTCAATTTTAACGGGACCCGTGTGGCTCAATGAGTTAGGTAGTTGTAAGGCCCGGGTGGCTCAATGAGCTAGGTAGTTGTAGGGCCCGGGTGGCTCAATGAGTTAGTTAGTTGGATTACCTAACAACTAATGCAAGCCTATCACCAATACGGCATGGTTTCGCGCCGGATTTTGTAAATTACAAAAAGGGTGCACTCGACTCGCAGCCGCAAGTGATAAAGCTTACCAGTTGCTTGCCCATGGTCGGTGGTTCTCTCCGGCTTCTTCCACCACTAAAACTGGTCGCCATGATATAGCTGAAATGTTGCTGAAAGTGGCGTTAAACACCAAAAATCAATTTTGACTCTTCTGTAGGCATACCTGTCTTGATAGCATCTTTATTTTCTGCCAAGTATCTCGGTACCATTAGACCAATAAGTAGAGATGATCCTATTATACAGAGATTTCTACCAGAAGACAAATCAACAAACTGTAGTGTAGACAGTCCTACAGCAGTCACCATGCCAAAACTTAATACAACAGTTCCGCCTAGTACCGGATCCGGGAGCATGGTGAAAATAGCGCCAACTTTACCAAATAGTCCACATATGACAAAAATAAATCCTGCATATATGAAAACTCGTCTGCTGGCATTCTTAAAAATAGCATATACAACATGATGTAATACATAGAGTGTGTAATTGGTGCTTAACGCCAAGTGAGCATATCTATCAGTCATATTAGGGCGAGAACAAGTCATATTTCGATGATATCACCATGATGCCCGCTTTGCACTAGAGTAAAAGGACTAGTTGGATTGTCACGGTGACAGCTCAACAAACCGAGTCTAGACATGTTACTCTACTCGGACACATTATCCTGATTCTGAACAAACTAGTCCCTGTTCGTATTCATCAACTGTGCATGCGTATCAGGGAAGTAACACATACCCATTTTATAGTCTTCGGTTTGATTGGGGCTCGAACACACAATATACCACACAACACTCGAGGAGAGCATACTACCCATTACACTATCGATGTAGTTTTGATACATGATGATAATCTACTGCACTGATATGTATGTTTTAAGTAATTAAACCAATTTGAAAATTGACGCCTTTCTACATATTCCTAAGAACTATAACAAGACAGGTGACACTAGTGGAGCAGGAACTGCTGTACCACTGGAGTAACTGAGTCTTACACCTGGTTTTCAGTAGGGTTCTTGTTGCTCGAGTCAGTCTTAGTTTTCTGTGTAATGTTTTGTAGATCGTATTTTATCCTTTTGTCTTTTTCCTTTGGCCATTGTATTGCCTGTCCTTTGATTTACGATTTCTAATTACCCTTTTGGTATCTTCAAGCTCTTCCTATATGGCAAATATGATCATCATTCTTTTATATCCAATATTGAAACGTTCTAGCATTCAAATTTCAAATATGAATGATCATGCAATGAAAAAGATAATCTTTACATGGAATGTTAGTGTTCGTGGTGTTGAGAATCAACGAAATAAATAAGTACATAATTAGATGATATTGATGATTAGGTTGGTCAACCGTTGGTCACAAATGATCACCGATATTTTCCGTTTGTCTTAATCACAATCCGATTCGTTCCTCATTCACGACTTATCACTGGATTTGTAACAATATTAATAGGACGGATGCCACTAGTGGAGCAGCTATTGCTTATTTCTGGAGTTCAATCCTGGGGTTCGTGTTGCTTAATCTTTAATTTATTGATTAGTGCTCTGCTTGCACTTTTTCTTTCAATCATTGTATTTTCTGTCCTTCTTTAATTTACGGATTCTGATTACCCCTTTGGTATTTTGAAACTTTTCCTGTTAGTTGCAAAATATTAAATATGTGCATTAGTTTAAATACTGCAATTAAAATAATGTATTATATGGTTATTGCATGAATATTGGTGAATATTCTCCCGAACAATATATCATATTGCAAGAACTTGCGAATGCAATATAATATATTGCGAGGGACAATGTATTGGAACACATCCATGTATTTACTGATAAATAATCAATAATGATAAATAATTTGTGTTTCAATAATTTGGAACTTTATTTAGATATATTTGTGTTAATTCAACCAAGGAGGATTGAAATTTATTGTAATTATCTAATGTTATTCACGTTTGAATTATATTTGGGATTTGTGACATTCCGGACTTTAATCGTTTCTCCCGTCATCGGGCCGTTCATTCTTATGTTTCATTCAACTTCCATGACGGACATTTTCGTGAGAGCAGGATTTCGTTTGAACAATCCACCTTGGTAGTGTGAATTTATCATCGTAAATGTGTCAATAACATTCCGTTTGATTGCCTCTTTCTATTTGTGAACTGTTTCATGTATGAATATTTGACAACGAACTGTTTATTTGGGTAATACGTTTCTACTTTGACTTTCCATTGACTATAAAATTGGTAAATGTAAACAATATTGATTTGTGCATTTATTCTATTTGTATAATTATTTCACATATTGTAAAATTGTTTCATTCATTTTATTTACAGGATTAACCAGATTCCCACACAGATTTACGTACTGTGTACAGTGTCATATTGGATGCGATAATAAATTGACAGTTTTCATACGACTCGTCTCCTAGTTTATTTTCGGCCCATTGGTTGAGACTGTACTCCTGGTTATTCTTAATGCACGAGGGATAATAGTTAATCAACGACAATCTGTTGCGGAATCCTACACAACACGCCAGTACACAACACCGCCACTACGGACAGTGTTCACAGCTAAGAGTACATTAATACAACGTTGAAATAACGTGAAGCATCGTAATTGACTATTATTACTTCTCCAGCAACGGAACTGACTGTGTAAAGTGGCTGAAATGAATCCAAGTGAAATTGATAAGCCAGCTGAAGAGGTCCTGAGCTAGGACAGTGACCTTACATCACGTGTCTGTAGTCTCACAGAAAGAGGGACAGAACTTTACGTATCACAACGACAAAAGCATGTTGAAACACTTCAATCATTCTGGATTTAATGTGAATCCTTTATTCAGGACATTAGTCAAGCTTCTATGGACATTAACACACTGATGACGCTCCAAGAGCGAATAAATGTGTCTTACGAACGGTACCGTCGACAATCCGACATCTATATGGAGTTTTTGAGATACTGCCGGACAAAAGACAGCATAAGGGATATAGAAGCTCTCAAAGAAATATACTCAAGGCGGCAGAATCTGGTAAACACGTCCATTAAAAGAATAAGAGACTTTTGTGTGTCTCCGAGACGACATTTATGAAGTCTTTCAGGTCAAAAGCGACTACTCATCACAGCAGGAGTGATTCTGGCACCGCAAGTACAGCCAGACAGAAACGTGCCAAAGCAGAGGCAGCAAAGGCAACAATTGCTTTCGCTGAGCAACAGACACTCAATAAAAAACAACAAGCTTCAATGCAAGCCGAGCAGATACAAATGGAGGCGACATTACATGCTGAGCAACACAAATGGAATCAAGGATAAAAATTGAAAACGCTAAGATACAAGCTACAAATGCTGCTCTTGAGGCCGATCCCGATTTATTAGCAACAAAGGGGGAAGCCGCCGCTGCAGGGGCAGAAGCTCTCGCCTTAGAAGAAGACGGAAATAGAAGCCAGGATCTTGAGGGCGAACTACCGTTGCCCAAAATGGACTCAAATGAACTTGTTCAAAACTACGTTAACCAACAAGCTGCACTGACAGTCTTACCGGAAATGACAAACACCAACATCTTTAAGGACAACCATCATGCAGCAACTACAACTGGCATTCTGCTGCCACTGCCTACAACTACTTCCGCTACTCTAACTCGTCCAAAACTGCTGAACACATTTACTGCAACTTCGGCAAGGAACACGACAACGTATCCGTATGGTCCACCGTACTTTCCATCAAACTATCGAGAGCCAGTCCAGACATCAATATTTTCACAACCTGTTCACAAGCTTGCTGAGCCACCAGCGATACCTCGTCTGGATAACAACGCACCCATCTTTGTGCCCTCCGTCAATCATTTTCCAAGCTCGACATTTAAGAGACCTGACAATCATATGGACAGTAATCAGATGTCGGATATGACTAAGTTTCTGTTGCGTAAAGACTTACTTTTTTCTCTCCTAATCACCTTTAACGACAAAGCTGAGTCGTACCATGCCTGGAAAGCCAGTTTCAATGGCATCATAGAGGACCTGTAGGTTTCGGACGCTGAACAGATCGACCTTCTAGTGAAATGGCTGGGGACCGAGTCCTCGCCTCATGCGGTCAGCATCCGTTCCTCCAACACAGGAAACCCCAAGCGAGGGCTACAACGTCTGTGGGAACGCCTGGATGAGCGATACGGTTCACCTGAAATGGCGGAAGCATCTTTAAAAGCAAAATTAGCAAACTTCCCAAAGATGTCAAACAAGGACACTAAACGTCTTTACGAGCTGTCTGACATTCTGTCTGAGATTGAATCTTACAAAGAAGATAAGCAATTCCAATGTATACTGGGATATTTTGATTCTTCTTCTAGAATCCGACCAATCGTGGCTAAGCTTCCGTACGCACTACAGGAGAAGTGGACTTCAAGAGCTTCCAGCTACATCGAACGCTCTGGAGTGGCGTATCCACCTTTTGTAGAATTTGTGAGCTTCATCAGGCAGATAAGTAAAACAAAGAACCATCCTGGATTCATGTACGATCTGGAGACTACAACTAACACGAAAACGCTGGAGAAACAACAAATTCCTACGAAAGGAAGGGTCAGTGTGACTAAAACCACCAGCTATCAGCATGACCAAAATCAGAGACATGATATAAATCTAAATTCGCTAGATAGATGCATTATCCACAAAACGAAACACTCACTAGCTGAATGTAGAGGCTTCAGGGCGAAATCCGTAGAAGAACGGAAACAATTACTGAAGGAAAACAATATTTGTTCCAAGTGTTGCGCTTCCAATGCACATAAAAGCAGTGACTGTAGCTTCACAATATCATGCAAGGAATGTGGTAGCAAGCAACATACTACAGCGCTTCACGTGACAAAGGCTAGTCCACAGCCTGGACCTTATTCGTCTTCACACCAACCTTTACAGCAGCACGGCGGGGAGCCAAAGAGCTCCGATAAATCACAATCTGTTTCCAATGTCAATTCTTCATGTACAGAAGCTTGTAATTCCTACAGTGGAAAATCCTGTGCAAAGATTCTGCAAGTTAGTGTATTTCAAAAGGACAATCCGTCGGAGACTCATAAAATGTATGACATTATCGATGACCAGAGTAATCGATCTCTGGCCTCACCATCATTCTTTGACATGTTCAATATCTTAGACAAACCTGAAAATTACACACTCTCCACTTGCTCTGGTATAATTGCAACGTCTGGAAGACGAGGTAGAGGATTCGTTGTTGAGTCGGTACATCGTGACATTCACTTGAGTCTACCAACGCTGATAGAATGTGACCACATTCCAAATAATAGAGATGAAATTCCAACTCCACAAGTTGTACAAAATCACTTTCATCTACATGACCTTGCTGGTACCACCCAACCACTCGATGACAGCTGTCAGATCCTACTGCTCATTGGAAGAGACCTCCCTGTTGCCCATCCCGTAATGGACCAGAAGGTGGGATCAGACAGGGATCCGTATGCACAGCAACTTAAACTCGGCTGGGTAATCGTTGGAGAAACATGTCTAGACAGACAGCACAAGTCTTTTCATTTGAGTGTCATGAGAACTCATGTCTTGCCGTCGGGGAGACCATCGACTCTACAGCCTTTTGAAAGCCAATTTAAAGTAAAGATGCAACTGTCACGTAATGGGGAAATCGGAGTGCCGTGCAAGCCAGCACATACCCTGGAGTTCAATGTCTTTGAAAGGACCAAAGATGACGACAAACCTGGAATGTCGCATGAGGACAAACAATTCCTAAAACAAATGAACTCTGAATTTAAGAGAGACTCCACAGGAAGCTGGGTAGCTCCCCTACCGTTTCGTTCACCTCGACAATCGTTACCAAACAACAGGGAACAAGCTGTTCAACGGGCGAAATATTTAGACTCAAGTCTTAGGAGAAACCAAAAGAAAAGGGAGCACATGGTTGAATTCATGCGGAAAATTCTGGACAACAATCATGCTGAAGTTCCGCCAACACTACAGAACAATGAAGAATGTTGGTATTTACCGTTATTCGGTGTATATCACCCAATGAAACCCAACCAAATTCGAGGCGTGTTCGATTCGTCCGCAAAATTTAATGGAATATCATTAAACAATGCTTTGCTGACCGGACCAAGCTATCAATCAGCCTTCTGGGTGTACTTCTCCGTTTTCGGAGGGAAATGATCGCTGTAACTGCTGACATTCAGCATATGTTCCATTGCTTCATAGTACAAGAAAACCATCGCAATTACCTTCGATTCTTGTGGTATAGAAATAACGACCCAGAACAGAGCCTTATTGAATACCGGATGCGAGTTCACGTCTTCGGAAATAGTCCGTCGCCTGCCATTGCGATATTGGGACTTCGCAAGGTTGCCCAAAAAGCTGAATCGAAATATGGAAGTCATATCACACAATTCGTCGGAAAAGACTTTTATGTCGACGATGGACTCATTTCGTGTGCCACGTCTGAGGAAACTATAAAGGTCATGAAAGACACACAGGAAGATTTAATGGAATTTGGGAACCTTCGTCTACACAAATTTGCATCAAACGATCCTAATGTAATGTCAGCTTTTCCATCCGATGACCTTGCAACAAGTCTGAAAGATCTCGACTTAGAACCGGACGATAAATCATTACAGCGCAGTCTTGGATTGAACTGGGACTTAAACAGTGACAACTTTCTGCTACGACTATCATCTGACGAGAAATCCGTCACACGAAGAGGAATACTATCTACCATCAACAGCATCTACGATCCGCTAGGATTTTTGGCTCCTGTAATCTTGCAAGGTAAATTGTTATTGAGGAGATTAGTGTCTGAGACTGTAGATTGGGACGAGCCTGTGTCAGACGAAATAGCTACCGAGTGGGATATTTGGAAAAAGCACTCTGAAGGACATTGAAACGTTGAGAATACCACGGACATATGTGCCATATCTCAGCAAAACTCTAACAAAGGAACTTCATGTATTCTCCGACGCCTAAGAAAAGGCTATTGCCGCCGTGGTTTATCTACAAACCACCGACACAAGCGACACTAAGCAACTTGGATTCGTTCTTGGAAAGGCAAAACTTGCACCTCTCAGGGAACATTCCATTCCTCGCTTGGAATTGTGTGCAGCAGTTCTAGCTGTAGAAGTTGCACAGTTCGCACTGGAACAACTAGATTTAGAAATAGACAATGTAAAGTTTTACACTGACAGTAAAGTAGTTCTTGGTTACATAAGTAACGAGACAAGGAGATTCTTCGTATGTGTAGGCGGTAGAGTAGAACGTATCCGGAAGTTCAGCACCCCTAAACAATGGAACTATGTTCCCACGGATTGTAATCCAGCAGATTCAGCTACAAGGACACTCCAGGCTCATGAAATGCATAGTAGCAAATGGCTCCTTGGACATACACGTTTTCTCTATTGTGAAAATGAGGAAACAAATAAAGAGCTATACCAGCTTATAGAGCGAGACGGTGACCAAGAGCTACGACCTGCTGTTAAAAGCGCAAAAACCGACACCGTATCTGAACCGATATGTGATATTAGTACACACCGTCTAGAACGATTCTCAGACTGGATGAGACTAGTGCGAACTATCGCATTCCTCAAACGAGTTGCCCGTTTGCGTGGGACTAAATCACACGACCTTAGTACAAATGTCGAAAGTTATCAAGAGGCCGAAGAGTGTGTCCTGAAATGTGTTCAATCTGAAGCATTTGGAATTGAGATCGATCTAATTCGACAAGGAAAACCATTGAAGGGGAGTCCAATAGCTAACCTCAACCCTTTTTAGATGAACATGGTATTTTACGAGTTGGTGGCCGTATTATTAAATCGGACTTGACACTTCGTGAAAAAAAACCATTGATTGTACCAGGACGCCACCACATTGCAACTCTTTTAGTTAGACGTTATCACAGTGACTATCATCATCAAGGTCGCCATATCACGGAAGAGGTAGTCAGGGCTGCTGGATTTTGGATAATCGGATCACAACGCTTGGTGTCATCCATTATTCACAAGTGTATTACCTGTCGTAAACTCAGAGGGAAAACTGAGCAGTAGATAATGGCAGACCTTCCCACCGACGGTGTTGAGCCATCGCCTCCTTTTACTAATGTTGGAGTGGATGCCTTCGGACCATGGACAATAGTTTCACGCAGGACACGTGGTGGATACGCCAATTCGAAACGCTGGGCAATTATGTTTACTTGTCTGGTGACTAGAGCTGTACATATAGAACTTGTTGAGGAGATGAGCTCATCTGCATTCATAAACGCTGTCATCAGATTTACCTCCGTTAGAGGTAAAGTGAAGATA
Source organism: Bathymodiolus septemdierum (assembly GCA_963383655.1). NCBI lineage: Eukaryota > Metazoa > Mollusca > Bivalvia > Mytilida > Modiolidae > Bathymodiolus > Bathymodiolus septemdierum. The sequence goes on along the minus strand of OY726529.1, from coordinate 48,585,366 downwards.
TTCCGCTCTGATAGAGGTACAAACTTTGTAGGCGCTGTAGACGATTTGAAGATTGACGATATCAACGTCGAAGATGGACACTTCAAGAATCACTTGTACAACTCTGGAACGGTGTGGAAATTCAACTCGCCACATTCCTCCCACATGGAACCTGGGAACGAATGATTCGTACCACTCGACAGATACTTAATTCGATGCTTGTAAGCACTACTGGAAAAACTCTAACACACGACGTGTTGACCACCTTCATGGCTGAGGTATGTGCAATCATAAATTCCCGACCTCTGGTACCAGTATCTACAGATCCTGAATCTCCATTAATTCTGACTCCGTCCATGCTCTTGACTCAGAAAACAGATTACGAATTCAATGCCAACGCACTAGCGTGACTTGTACAAAGCAGAATGGAAGCGTGTGCAAACCTTATCGAGGATATTCTCGACTCGCTGGAGGAAAGAATACCTACCGTTGTTCCAGCAGAGATAAAAATGGACTGACGTTCAGCGCAACATGACCAAAGGAGATGTCATCCTTCTCAAGGACAATAATCTGGAGCGAAACCGATGGCCTACTGGGTTAGTCCTGAAAACGTTCGAAAGTTTACATACGACTCGTCTCTTAGTTTATTTTCGGCCCATTGGTTGAGATTGTACCCCTGGCTATTCTTAATCCACGAGGCACAATAGACAATATTCACCAATATTCATCCAATAACCCTATTAAGTATTTTATGTCTAAAGCATTTTTGTATATAAATATTGTCTATTTTATTATATTTAAGTGGAATATTGAACTACTTCAAATATTAATATTTGAACTAGTGCAATATACATTTTATCAGAATTTTTACTTAGCGTGCAAATACAAGGATATATTGCACGATTATTTTCCATTGAAATTAATAGAAAAATATTTATTACTATATACTAATACTTTATATTATATTTTAGAACTACGCTATTTTTTCTATTCTAGCTTCACTTGCCACGCCCACCAGGAAATATAGCGTTTGAAATTCTCGCGCGTGAGTTATATTTCCCGGTGGCGATTTTCGGTTTAAACCAATCTATTGTAAACAGACGAGAAAAGTAAAAACGTTCGCAACCTATATTTAATCTTAATAACAGCACATGTACTGTTAATATTTATTTTCAGAACTGTTAGACCACTTGAAATTTCTTGCTGTTTGTCTCGTTTAGTATGTCAACTTATACTTATTAATATTCTTTTGTAGTTGTGATTAATTATTTTACTATTAAAATATAATATAACACATATTCGATGTGACTGTGGCCGTTGGCGTCGGTCAATATAACACATCCATGCTATTCAAGGTACCGAGGGAAAATGTTCTTGTATATTGACCAAAATCGCATGGAATATTTGTATAATATTGTTGCTGTTTAACGTTTTATTTTCAGTGAATATTATTTTAGTCAAATGTTTTGTCCAAAATACCTTTGTGAATCCAATAGCCCCAACATTCTGACTGTAAGACGTTGTGGCTCCTCCAGAACCAACAAACCCGGATATAATACTACCTAATCCTTCTATGGCTATGCCACGATTGATCGCATGAGCAGGTGGAGGTGGGGCGCATGATATCCTTGCGCATGCGTAGTAATCTCCTACTGATTCAATTATTGACGTGAAGGTGGCGGCCATCATTGCTATATAACTGGCAACACTTATGGTCGGCATGCCCCACTGACCTGCAAAAAAAAGAGATCGTCGTGGTCGTGATCGTATGGTATCAATGCCTTTTTCCACTGATGCTGTGTGCTCGAATCTCGATCAGGCGAGGTGTACAGCATTATATGTTAAAATTTGTCAGTAGCTTGCGACAGCGCTGGTTTTTCTCCAGGTCCTCCGGATATATCAAGTTGTTAAATACAGTCCATCATCAAGGATTACGACTCTCACTTGGAGCGTTCAGAACGTCTCCAGTTAAGAGTTTGCATGTTGAAGCAAATGAGTCTTCCCTTGTAAACAGACGTATCAAACTTGGTATGCAGTATGCAAATAAATTGGAGGCTTATTCTTCAAATCCTGCATACGACTGTGTTTTCAATCCTTTATTTGAAAATGCTTACGATAAACAACCCAATGCAATTCAAACTTTTGGACTCTAATATAAAATTGGATGACATAGCACCTATCGTAATTCATGAAAACCCTCCATGGTTAAATCCAAAACCTACTTTTAATTTTGAACTTACACAATACAAAAATTCAGAAACAAACACTGTACTAATACAGCAACATTTTGCTGAAATTAGATCGGTAACATCTGAATACTCTGCCATATATACTGATGGTTCAAAGGATGGTGATATAGTAGTATCGGCAGCTGTTTTCGGACAGCAGGTCTACTCTACTCGATTACCATCTGCCAGTTCGATCTTCAGTGCAGAGGCTAATGCAATACCTCTTGCTTTGAAGTTCATTGCCTCTTCTGATAAAAGTAAATTAATGATCTGATCAGATTCTCTTTCTTGCCTGTTGGCAAATAAGGGTAATACCAAAATTACCGAACTCCGAGCAATCTTATAAAGGGAAAGTCAAAACTTATAAGTATATAAACAGACAAAATCAGTCAACAACCGGAAAACAGTGAAGACCGTAATGAACCTGACTTGGTACATGCATTTCTAAAGAAATGGTGGGTTGAATCCTATTTTAAAGCGCCAAACCTCCCCCTTTCATTATGGCTCAAAGTTGCCGGCTGTCACTATAACAGTATTTATAACAATACTTGAACAAAACAGGTAAAACAGTTGTCATAACAGCAACAAACTCAGTGAAGTTAATGTCAAAAACATTTTTACGTCACACATTGATAAAAAAATATATTTGACATTTTTGTTTTTGACCACTTATCTTTATACATTCTCACTATATGAACATCCATCGTTTATAATCTTTTCTGCAGAGACGGAATATAAACTTTTTAAGAGATCGAATAAGGCGAATCTTTTCATAGCCCTGGTCCAGTAGCCTGTTTCTCAGATGAAGATGACGTTTCAGGAAATCAGAATAATTGCTACTGGCCCTTGCATAGCGAATCAATTGCGAGATGTAAGCACCATATGCAGGAGAAGCTGGTATATTGATGCACATATTTGGAAAATTTATGATTTTAAAATTGAAGTCCTCCCGTTTATCATATATTTTAGTACTGATTTGACCACTGTCGTCAAATTCGAGGTATAAGTCCAAAAATTAGGCGGACGAAGCGGTATCTGTGGTCTCTTTAACTTCCAGCTCTGGAGGATATATCAATAGAAGAAATTCTGCAAATCTAGAATTATTGATAGATAAAACGTCATCAATATACCTGTATGTGAAATAAAAGGCTCTAGCCTGATGAATCTTCTTATCTTTTACAAGCTTTTGAAGAAACTCCGACTCGTATTGAGAGTTGTAAAACTCAAAACCCTTTTATTTAAAAAATTGTTGAAATTCATAAAAGCCTTGTTGCTATTGGTAAGCTTGTAATTTTCACATGGAACCCTAATCATATAGGTATCCATGGGAACACAGTTGTTGACAAGGAAGCCAAGAACGCATTGGATGATCCTGTATCCTATTTCTTATAACCATTGTAAATTTATCAGAGTTTTTAATATAACAGTAGATCGTCCTGGTTAACGCCTATCTCTGTAACACCTTTTATATTAAGTCACTTCCTAATAGGCTAATGTGAATCCATCTTGTCATGTGTACTGTGTATAATATGTGAAATGCATTTGAATGATGTTTTTCTCTGCACCATTGTTCTGCTAAGGTTTATGAGAATAAAGATCCTGTCTTGTCTTATAATGATTTTAAACCTTTAATTATGAAATATATTTTAGAACGCAGGCAAGGCAGTTAGGACCAGCAAATTTATAACAAATTGCAGGAGATACATTCCCTAGTTGGCAAGACTCCCTGTTCTTACGGTCAGAATCGGAAGGAACAGGTAGTCTTGACCAGATGTCGCATAGGTCATAGTAAACTTATACATAGTTATTTGTTAAATAATGAGCAACGATCGGAATGCATTCCGTGTAATTCCAACTATTCATTGAAACATGTATTGCTCGATTGCGTAGATGTTTGTTACCTTCGTCAGAATTTCTACAATGTCAACAATGTATGCGATTTATTTACAAATGTGGCAGGCGACACAATTTTGAAATTTTTAAAAGAAATTGATTTATATCCTAAAAGAGAGTTGCATAACATATATTCTAAATATATGGTTTTATCTTTTAAATATTTCTTTTATTTGTATATATACTCTGTTTGTTTTATAGACCGGTATGTTTTATGCTTTATTTTTAAGGGTCTTGTAGGTGTCTAAGTTATAATAAAATTTGCTCACGCCACGATATAGCTGAAATATTGCTAAAGTTGGCGTTAAACACCAATCAATCAATCAATCTATATAGCTGAAATATTGTTGAAAGTGACATTAAACACCATCAAACCAACAAACAAACTGATCTGCAAAAAAGCATTGAACGATGGGAATCATATTATGCCATGTAACAAAACGTTAGCAACATAACTTATCTTCAAAGGTAACACCACAGGAGATTAATTATATTTCTTGGGAAATGTTTTGCTATCATGTAGCAATAGCAATATATTGTCTTACAGATTTTAGATTTGATGTCAAAATGTTCTCATTTGAAAACAATATTTTGCATATCTTGTTGTCATCAATAGATGAGGAATATGTTATTTTCATATTATTGAATTTTATCAGAAAGACGTATGAGGCGTGTTCGACTAGAATAGACAGAACAATCTGATAGAGAACAAACTAACGGTATTAATTTTAGTTAGGCAAACATTTGCTGCAACAGAAACTGATAACAGAAAGAATAATAGGACTGTGCTTGGGTTATTGATTATCATCGTCAACACACTGGACACCTGAAACTAACTTAAACCCGCCACTTTTTACTGAAATGCCTCCATCAAGCCATGAAAGTCGGTGTTCATGTATTAATTTTGTGCTTTGCGGGTATCGATTTTGTCTCTTTCTAAGATTTGTTAATTGGATTTTAGAACTGTTCAAACAGTGTGGTATTTTTTTTTCATTTTATTCTTTCTTACTTCAGTCGCAAATAAAACCATACTCACCTGGGTACGGAAAGAAGAACCAGTTAGCGTTAGACAACACATCCAGTCTAGCATCAGTTCTAGCTTTATATTCTGGTAAGGTAGAATTTGACGTGAAAACGTCATATTCTGTTAATATGGCACTGACAGACCATGCCAATATGACTGCTAATATAACCTGAATTAGAATATTATTTGCACTTAGATTACACTACGTTGACTGCTTTTACGAGCGTAAGCAACAGGCGGTTACAACATATATTTGCTACAAATGACCACGATTATAGTCCACTTGTTGTAGCTTCCCGGTCCTTTACTCATTCATGATTTATCAGCAGATTTGTAACTAGATTGAGAGGACGGGTGCCAACAGTGGAACAGGAACTGCTTACCCTTCCGGAGCACCTGAGTTTGAGTAGACTTCGTGTTGCTCGATCTTTTGTTTTTTATAATGATTTGTAGATCGTTGTTTGTCCTTTTGTCCTCTTTTTCTCTTGGTCATTGAGTGTCTGTACCAAGAAGGGAAAGTGCCAGATCATGTATATGCGTCTTAAGGGTACCGGTTTTGCCTATGCTTGTACAATTTGTCATTGAATTTTAAAACCTTTCCGACAGTATGGTAATTTTTGTTTTTCATTTTATACATATAAGTAATACAATGTATATCAAACGAGTGCAATGGATAAAAACATTTATAACTATAGATACTAAATTATAAATGTAGTCTTACATACAGGGAAAAGTTTGAAAACATGAAAGCGGATCACATGACACTTTTTCTTTGAGGACCATGATGGCAATAGGCATGGAATGTTACGTAGATACAGCGAGAAAAGAAACAACAGGAAGATTGTCCTGAAATGGAAAAAAATAGAATAACTTTATATGAAGAAATACACTGCATTATTTTACGTTATTACGATTTATTAATTTGCTATCTCCATATGTTAGGTCGTGATATCGATTTAGCTTGCCGTTATCTTGATATAGTTACCTGTTATCTTGAATAAGTTATCCATTGTAATGTTTAGATGAAATGTTCTTTCGGTTTACCCATTCATTATATATACCTCTGCTGGTGGGCTATTAGTCCCCGGCCGGGTATCATTCGTCCACTTGTCATTCATTCATTAATTCGTTATTTTAATTTAATATTTCGTTAACCCGATTTATGTTACCTTTCCTTCCTATTATCCGTATCAATTTGCTTTCAGCGATCTAACTTTAGTTTCCGTGAGTCAAATGCTCATGGCGATGTGTACTCGATAAAACATTATGTGATAATGTTTGTCAATGACTTGAGACAGGTCGGTGGTTGTCCTCCAGCAATAAAATTGGCTGCCACGATATAACTGAAACTCACAACTTTAGTATCTCAATCAACTATGCATGTAATGGTGAATACAAATTGGTATTCAACTTTTCAAATTTACAAGTTTTACTTACAAAAATGATACACCCCAATGACTCTTGCAGAAACGCAAAGCAACGTCAATCAGAGAAAGACCAACAAGCGTGATTGTAGGAACTACTGTGATTGGTCCAATGTATTGTAGTAACACCCCAAGTATTCCTGTGCAGCCAATCACAACTTGTGTAAGTGATGCTACAATAATGCCGCCCTGAATCTGAAATAAAAGAAATGACGTGTGTTATAAAACGTAGAATTTATTTCCGTTATGATTTAAAATACTAACTTATACATGTGTTATTTGAGTTTGTGTGGGCATAGTAGTATCCAAAACATATCGTGTTATTTTTATTTGCTTTGCTTGTCTTCGACCTGTATTTTGTGTTCCAAATGTTACCAGTTTCTCTGGATGCTCCCTTCTTGGTAGCCCCTAAGGTATTCTATAGCGATTATTATACATATCACAAGTACATTCAGAGCATAAACTTTATTTTTAGGGTTTATCCCCCCCAAAAAAAGTTACAACTAAGCATGGTTTAGGATTCACAGTGTTTATGAATATATCAGGTGTATGGCCATAAAACTAGCTTAATCCCGCCACTTTTAATTGAAGTGTCTGTACCGACAAAGAAATGTGAGTGTCTTGGGGGAATCGAGTTTGCCTCTTTCGACGATTTTTCTATTAGATTTTGGAATTGTTCCGACAGTGTGGAACTGTTTATTATCATTTTATTACTGATTGCGTAACATAAACAACACAAAATGGTCTTCTTTTTCACTTTTTAAACCGAGATCATGATGTGAATTCCGAATCATCAATAAACCGAAATCACAAGTAAACAGAATCATGAAAAGACCGAAATCAGGAAATTAAGCAAACTTTGAATAAAACCAGAATCATGTGTACACAGATATCAAATAAATATTAGAGAAAACCGAAAAGACAACCAATAACAGACAATCCAGGTGTACAGTCACTGTTGGGCCAAGCATCAGACCGCAAAACAGAATTAGCCTGTTGAATCTGACTACCTGATTTTTCTATCCAAACAAATAAGACGGACAAACAGGTGTTCGATTTAAACAGCTGGTTTCGTCTATGAACAAATATTTCATCCTTGTGACATCGATTCTGTTTTATTCATTGTTCAGTAAACACAAGTTACAATGTACCTTTTCCACTAAAACAAGATGACAACGTTTACAAGGTATTGATTAGTAGTAAGTACATTGGGTTATGATTAGTGGTTATGTTGTTTAACGCCACTTTCAACAATATTCCAGCTCTATCGTGGCGATCAGTTTTATTGGTGGAGGAAACCGGAGTACCCGAAGAAACCCACCGATCTGTAGCAAGTTACTGACAAACTAAATGCATGGTATTAGGGTAATGAACGTATGTTCATGTATGACAAAACTTAATAGTAAATTAATATTGTAGACAATTTAACATACTTCTCTCATTCTTGATTGCCACATTTCTGTTATATCTATTGAAGTCAAGTTTGATTCTGTACTATTCCATGTCATATTGCCGCTTAGTCCTGTAAAAGTAGTCACATTCTGAGTTCCTTATTGTGATGTCCGTTCCGTTTTCGGCATATAAACGATGTTCGGTTCGTCTTTACATCCAGTGGTATGGAGGAGGGCTCATGGCTTATCTACGTTATTTGTATTTGTTTTCGTATATTGGTGTCCAACACATATTGTGTTGTGTGTTTCTTTTGCTTGTCTTCGTCTTGTGTACCCAATGTCGCCAGTTTCTCTGGATTGTCCATTTTTTATTCTCCTTTCAGTTTTCTCTAACGTTTATTTACAACTACTAAAAGGATGTCAAACACTAAAACCGCATATTCATCCGGGCTCTCACGAATACCAAATATTTCGTCGGATATTCATCAACACATGTGGTGTAATGGTTCGCGTGTTCGCCGCGAGTCCCGAAGATCGTGAGTTCGAGCCCCGATCGGATCAACCAAAGGCTATACAAAATTGTTTTTATTGTTTCTCCACTATCTGCCCTACCTATTTTTTTTCTATATAGGACAAATAGTAAATGTTAAAGATAAATACCTTCTGCAGCCACCTTAGAATGTTTATAAACTTAGTTGCGTAGCAGCAAGCATTTATTTGGGAATGACCTTGCACTTCCTACATGTCTTATATTCATAATATGCATTAACCTGAGTTAAGGTGTGATGTCGTCATTTCAACTTCATGCTGACATGCTTTAAAGCAATATGCATATTATGATATTTGTAAGGATGAATACATGAATGCATGTATACAAAATAAACCAGAAAAAGAGCAAATTTGCATATAGACTTATATTACGGATTTAGTTTGTTGCACAAATTGTCATTGGTCGTTCAACCATGAATGTCAGCATATATTCGGAAAACAGACGGGATATATATGTCGGTCTCATAAAACGATAACAACATGGACGACAAAAAATTACGGTTGACTGAAACAATAGAATAATACGGAATAATAAATGTATGTTTACCAAATTAAATACTATTTTGTAGCCTAAAGATGATATGAATCATTGCCTTAACCTTCTTTTCACATGTGCATGTATTAATCCATCATTTAACGCTTAGCACCATCACATTCTAACATTATGCTTTTGTAGGATCAGCATGAAACCCCCATAAAGCACTCTCCCTCAGAAAGCTTGAATAGCACAAATGAAGACCTGTTTTTTTCTGATGATGAAATTTTTAATTATGAACATGATAGAATGTGTGAGGCATACACCTACAAAGAAGGTGACCGAGGCGATAACAATGTAGACAAATCATTATGAAGCAGTAGTGTAGATGATCAACTCGAAGAATTAAGAAAAGAAAACAAACAGTTAAAAATTGAAAATGAAACATTGATAAAAGAAAACACAGAATTAAAACTCCAAATAGAAAAATTCCAGAAAAACAATAAAGAAATAAACAAGCAAAGAATAATGGAAAAGATTTTCAATAAGACAATTTATGAAATTTTACAAGAAAGAGGTATGACAAAATGCATTGAACTAATTAAAAAAAATAATTTGAATGTATCTATGCAACCAAAAGACAAGGCATATCAATATTCTGCACAAAAAGTGAAAGATCATGTTGATAAACTTAAAAAAAAACAAGAGCTGCCCCAAAATTGCTTTAGAAGTGCATGAATACTTAGAAAGTGAATTCATATTCGCTCAAGCAGAGCTTACTAAAAGGGGTCCCCATGTGGTTGCTGATGAAATAAAGGTAATAACAAAATTACCAAACTCCGAACAATCTTACAAAGGGAAAGTCAAAACTCATAAGTATATAAACAGACAAAATCAGTCAACAACCGGAAAACTGTGAAAACCGTAATGAGTCTGACTTGGTACAGGCATTTCTAAAGAAATGGTGGGTTGAATCAGATTTTAAAGCGCCAAACCTCCCCCTTTCATTACGGCACAAAGTGTCCGGCTGTCACTATAACAGTATTTTTAACAATACTTGAACAAAAAAGGTAAAACAGTTGTCAAAAGTAGCACCAAACTCAGTGAAGTAAATGTCAAAGATACTTTTATGTCACACATTGATAAAAAAATAGTTTTACTGAAAACTCAGGCGCTAACTGAAAACTTTTTGAAACTGAAAATACTGTTAAAGAAAAGGATGAAGAACTAACCTTAAGTGCAAAAAAAAAATTAAACGAATTAGACTCCAACTGAAAAGAACATCACCTCGAGAAACTTATGCCAATAACAAAATACTCAAACTGGAGCAGAATATAAATGAAAACTGCTGTCAGGAAAAATTAGACAGAATACAATATCTTGAGCAAAGTCTACTGTATTGGAAATGAATCTCCAAAGATTGTTTTTATCACAGCAACAGTTGGCAGAAGTATTTTCAAACAAAGATAATATTTGTCTGATGACTGATGAAACCTCAAAGTTTGGTTCTAAGCTTATAGGGTATGAATGTTCAGACTCTGGTGGCAATTTGTGGGTATTGGGATTGAAAGAAATAAAGACCAAATCAGCAAATGACACTTTAGCAGTCTTTCAACAAATACTTACAGATCTAGATAACAATTCAAATGATAATAGTGTATCAAAAGACATAATCAGCCACATAACAGCAACTATGTCTGACAGAGCTGCAACTGAAGTTAAATTCAATGAACTTATTGAGCAATACAGGACAGAAGTTTTGCCATTGGCTTACCATAATTATGATACTTTTACAGAGGAGAAATCTGCGATACAAAATATGAGCAACTTCTTTTGTGGGTTGCATGCATTAGTCAATTATGCTGAAACAGCACAGAAATGTATCAGGGATGTAGAGAATCAGATTTTTGAAAATAAAACCCCCTCGTTTGAAAAAGTGTTTAGAATTGATGAGCCTGGTACATGGAGACTTATACGAAGAGCTACAAAATGCTTTGGTGTGGGAAGTGGTGGTGATGAAAAGAGTGGTTGTCAGGGAGACTTTAATACATATATAACAAATTTTCTGAAAACTAAGGGACTGAAATATGTTCCACTGAAGTCATACAGAGGCTCAAAATTTAGCATTATATTTAGTAATGCATGTTCAGTCTTCTTTTTACATGAGGAAATGACTTTATATTTAAAGTCTGTAGGTGCAAGTAATGGTCTGCAGTGTTATTTGACATTCAAGTGCCAGAATTTATTGCTGGTATGAAAACATTGGGTTTAATCAGTAAATACATAACCTGTCCTTTATGGTATGTACTTGAGAATAAATCGGTATCAATAACCGATATGAATTCCAAATATTCGGAATTAGTAACATACATTGAAGATGTCTTAAAAATATAGACCAGTTTATGTCTGGAAACATGATTTTATTCGAGGAACATGTACAGAAAGATTGCATGCTAGACTGCTTATTGAAAACGAGAGAATATGATGGAACGGTTCAAACCTTAATACAAGTGATACTTGGAGCTATATGTCAACTAAACAAGAGGTTATATAAAGATCATTTGTCAGAAGGAAGACATACAAAGTTGGATAAGAATAAGTTCAGAGGTGTTCCTAAGACATCTTGTTTCGCTGAAAGTATTTTTGGACAGTTAGATCAACTTATGAGGACAAAACCAAATATATCCACACTCACCTCGGAGTCCTCTATAATGTTTCTGAATAACAGGACTATGGATTGGGAAGCGTGTGAGACACTGCTTTCAAGATAAGTCAGATGGTCAAATAGTGAACACATGGTATTATGGCAGAATCATTTCACAGGTACATACAACGTACAGTTTCATACAATGAAAGGTCTCTTTATCATCCACTTGAAAGAGAAGGAGTAATATAGTGCTTTGGGGAGGGGTATTGGTGAACCCCGGATTTATGTTAGAATTATTATTTAGTAACAATTGCTATGCTTTCTAGTATGCTATGCACTAGTAGTAATACTAAACTAACTCTATTCATAGTGTAGTATATCACCAAACACTTATTTGTATATACTCGTGCATTTTACCAAACACTTATTTGTATATACTCGTGCATGTTACCAAACACTTATCTGTATATACTCGTGCATGTTACCAAACACTTATTTGTATATCCTCATGCATGTTGCCAAACACTTATTTGTATAAACTCGTGCATGTTACCAAACACTTATTTGTATATCCTCATGCATGTTGCCAAACACTTATTTGTATATACTCGTGCATGTTACCAAGCACTTATTTGTATATACTCATGCATGTTACCAAACACTTATTTGTATATACTCGTGCATGTTACCAGACACTTATTTGTATATACTCATGCATGTTACCAAACAGTTATTTGTATATACTCATGCATGTTGCCAAACACTTATTTGTATATACTCATGCATGTTGAGTCATTGATTACAGTCATTTTCTTAAGTATTTTCCTTTTATTTGATATTTTGGTGAAAGTAGTAAATTAGAGAAATGCTTGAAGAGTTTAAAGGTAATTATCATCAAAACTTTTGATAGAAATATAAGTGTGGTTGAACATCATAAACACCATTTTCGAATCATTTGAATAATTACGGAATTGGTAAGTTTTATTGACACAGGAATCATTCATTCATTCTCATCCTGGAACGCCCACAGACTAAATATTTCCCATCAACAAGAGACTGACAAACAGTGTCATATATAAGTATGATATTATTAATCTATATGCCATATGTTACATGTATGTATTAATATGATTTTCTTAATGCCTTGATCCACTCAGAAAGATAATCAACTTCAATATACATGTATATAAAATTTACATCTCTTCTTACAGGTAGCTGAGCTTCGCAATTGGGTTAACATAATTTATGATGGAGATTAAGCTATATATACCTATCATCGACTGGACAGTGACCTTGAATCTGCAGATCTCGAAATTATTGTGTAATTGCTTGTAAACAATTTTAAAAGGTAAGAAATCATGTTCGTAACATAATAAATAGTGAGACAGATTATAAACCCTTTAATATCTTATTAAAAAACTGCAATTTGTTGATGTAAAAATTCATACATCAAGAAATTGCAGTTCTTTGTGCATTGTGAATATAGAAATCTTTTTTCAGAAAATCGTGTCTTTTTCAAAAATTCAAATGCCCATAAATTTCATAATAGTGAAGATATTAACATGAAATAAACTGTTTTTGATTTCTTTTAACAAGACCTTTAACATGAGGTATACCATCATATATTTTTTTGACATTTATATCGGTCAGAAAATTTGCTAAAATGTCAAATTTCGACCCCACATTTCCAGAGAACGGTTTGAGATAAATTAATAAAATAACTGGCAATGCTTTCGTGTTGTTAAGACCTTTCTCATGTATAGGTTTCTATATCTTGCATCTATTGAAAAATATGTCTGACCTCACTACACTAAGCACGCAACATTAATGATTAAGGGCAAATACATATTGGTTTGGAATCAGGATAATTGAGGAGCGATATGTCTAACCGTGGAATTCTATTTAAGTGAAATAGCACTATTAAAATCCAGTTAAGTCTGTTGGACCAGTTTAAAGCGGCCATCTTTATCATCTCATTGAAAAGCAGACTGTTCTCGCCATGATATATCAGACAAAAATGCCAACTTGGTGTTAAACATCACCAAATCACTCACTCATTCGCTTACTTACCCACTCAATGAGTAAAAACTCTTAAAATTGGGTCAAACATTCAAAAATCTATTATTGCTAAAATGATACATTTATATTATATGTTCATGTTATTCAAGTTTTCTTCAGGTCGTTTTAGCTCTGTATAATAGAGTTTATTGGAACGTTTAAATAGGCGGGACTTTAATTGTGAGGCCAAAAAGAGAAAATTCTAATTGATTTTTATTTCAAATATTTTAGAATCAAAATATAGCCCGGGGTTCTATGGTACCGCGGTACTTAATGGTTAACGTCTGTGTAACGTAACTAGTTTTCGGAATTAATCCAAAAATGTTATATTTCATTCCCCGGTATAGAAACCTATTTTCCCCCACAATTCATTTTATTCTTTGAATTTGTTTAAAAATACATCGTCGATTTTCCTTATGACAACGCAAATGTACCTCCCAGAAATGGTTTCCTATGATATCGCGGTAATTGCAAAATTAATGTTATGGTTGACAAATCAAGACATCGTTTATAAATACTACATAAAGGTGATTATCTGGCAAACTAATACCATAAAGAAAATCTTGATAATTTATCACATTTAATAAAGTAAAGTTTCTTTGAAATAACAAATGTAGCGAATTTGATTCAATTTGATGCAACGTTATGTTGGTTAATATGTTTTCATAGCTTAATTTTTTCATCAAATTTGTCGGTCTAGAAAGTAACTAAAAATAGCACAAAAAATCCCAAATCGGGTTGAAATGAAACGTAAATAAACGGACGACATTTCTAAAAAATAGCAGATGAATTATGACAACTATGGTTTAATTATTGGACATTTTACAAAGCATGGTGTGAGTGTAAAATAAAGATGTCCGTTATTTCTAAGGAAAAGATAAAAATTCATGTACTTACAAAAATTCAAGACATTTGGACAGAATAACCAGACGTTCCGATAAATGTGACTGTTGTGTTTATGGATATCTAAATAGAAAAACCGGAGGGTGGCGCTGCAGTGCATAGGTACAGACTAAATAAATACCGGGGGATCATAGATTCCGCGGTACCATAGGAAGGGAGTTATCATATGCAACTAATCTGATTAAAATCGGATCTTTCACGTTGACCCCCCCCTTTTACTGATATATGTCGCGGCGTGGGAGATCTGAGTAAACCACCATGACGGGCCACTAATACCATACCTCTTACCATTTATCAGTGTACTATCGGGACATTTCCATTTGTCTAAAGCCATCAAAGCTGTAATTGCAGGCAGAAACTTGTGGCATCCTCCCTGGATGATTGGTAACCTGTCAAATACTGCTAAATCTGTATTAAGAGGTCGCATTTTGTTCATAGAAAAAATGGTCTTTTAACATAAGTGATCTCTTCAAATAGGTTCAATTCATATGGCATTTTCTATGACATGACAAAAAGGTGACATTTTAATACAGGTAACTGCTTAATAGAGGTGACCGCATGGGAAGATTTGACTCTGCATAGCAAAATGAAAAGCACAAATTATCACACTATCGGAAGAGTTTCAAAGTCAAATAGAAAATTCGTAGAAAGAGGCAACATATATAGCCCTAAAGCACAAACGAATAACCTCTCACTTTCTTTGCTTGGGACAGGCATGTCAATATTATATACTTATTGACTTGCTATTCCCGAATACACAGTCTATAAGTATTTTATTATACCGAAAAACATTAGACTCATAGTTGAATGATCACCTCAAAATGATAAAGACCAATAAAATCACACATCTTTTGCCAGTATTTTGCATTATAAATCTGATGATATTTCCCCAGTCATTCGTAATGATTCTTTTGAGAAAACAGACTTCAGGATAAATTTACATGGTGACTACAAGTCTTATGAAAATTTAGAATTTTTGGGAAATTTTTGAAATTTTAAAATTTTATGATAATTTTGAAATTATGAACTTTAAAAAAAAGAATTTAATTTAATATTAGAATTTAGAAATTTTGAGAAATTTTGGAATTTTATGAAAGCTGAAATTTTTGAATTACTTTGAAAATTTCAAAGTTTTCGTTAATAGACGATGAAGTCCGAGTGTTCCGAATAAATATAAAACTTTATCCAATCCAGTCGCGGAACTAAAAGTCCGCGAAAACGATTCACATTGCCGGTCCATAGTCTTATATACTTATTGACTGGATATGAGGGATTAGCAAGTTTGTTGTCCCCGAGATATTCGCCTCGGTCAATAGTCAGTGTCTCGGGGACAACAAGCTTGCTATTCCCGAATACACAGTCTATAAGTAGTTTATTATGCCGAAAAACATTAGACTCATAGTTGAATGATCACCTCAAAATGATAAAGATCAATAAAATCACGCATCTTATGTCAATATTTTGCATTATCAATCTGAATATTGTCTCATGGACATTTTTATTCTATTTCCCCAGTCATTCATAAGAGTTTGATTTTTTTGAGAAAATAAGACGATGAAGTCCGAGTGTTCCGAATAAATATAAAACTTTTATCCAATCCGGTCGAGGAACTAAAAATCCGCGAAAACGATTCACATTGCAGCTCCATAGTCTTAAAAACTATGGACCGCTCAATAGTCAACCAACTGGAAAAGGAGATAAATAGCAATTGTAATGTAGAAAATGTTGTAGTGATGTTCATATACTGAGGCACAATAACAAATGTGGTTAGGATAAACTAGTCTTAAATACCCAAACCTCTCGTCTTAGTGAAGTGATGCCGTCATGCAAGTGATTTGCACATCCGAGTACAATGCCAATCCTCACAGATAACCGGTGAACAGAGTTATTATAAAGAGCACTAAAATCTTGAACATTATACATAATATGTTTAATCTTCGGGACACAGAAGTTGTCATATGTAACATAATAGTTCTATTAAAGAGTGTAGATTGCCTCAACAATCATTTGGCCCAAATCGAGGTCGTGATCTTATGGTAGTTGGAATTGACAACTACATTTACAATCAATGTCTATCATCACTACAGTTTAGTTTGAACCCCGTTCATGGCGAGGTGTACTCGATAGATCATTATGTGATAAAGATTGTCAGTAATTTGCGCAGATCGGTGGTTTTCCCTTGGTACTCCGGTTTCCTTTATCAAAAAACTGAACGTCACGATATAACTGATTATATTGTTGAACTTGTCGAAAAACCATAACCCTAACACCCAACTATCCTTTAAATATTAGATAGTATACAAGGCCATTGGTTAACACTAGTAATGTCGTAATTGATGAAGACGTTCACCCATACGAACCTCATTGTTTACTATATAACTAAATCGTTCAATTCAAAGGTTAAAACGAACTCATCTCTTGCTTACCAGATATCTACTTAATTCTCAAAGATACATTGCGCCCTCCTATTTTTGTAAAAGACATACATGCATGGACCTACTGGCTCCATATTTATATATATCGGTTTAATGCATGTACGATGACCCCACTTGTATAGAAATGATCTACATAAATATGAAACGTACGCTGTATGCTCTTTAAATGTTAAATATAAGTAAACAATTTAACAATCAAAGGACGTTTTGGTTTTTCTGGTTGAGTGGCAGTTGTTTAACGCCTAATTAACTATATAATATCGAGAACAAATTATTAACAATGTCTGTTTTCTGAAACACAACAGCGTTAGAATTAGATTTTAGAGCTGACAATTGTTTATTCTTCCTCAACGGGATTCGAGATTAAGGTTAATATTATGTATTTTAACCACACTTTCAACAATATTTTATAGATATCGTTGAGGTCAGTTGTATTGGTGGAGGAAACCGAGTACCCAGCGAAAATTACCATTACCGTGACTCTAACTCCCTAGCCCAATTGGATTTTGTGTTTTGACAGTGTGGTATTATTTGTTTTTGTTATATAACAAAGCGAATAAAAATCTTAAGTACTAATACATACCGGACGCCTATTGTATCTTGAAGTATCGTACACACTCCACACATAAAAAGAAACGTTGACATAATTTGTGACTTGACTAATTCCAAGTCCTCAGCACATATCTGTTTGCCAACTATCAAAGGAATGGATATGGTTGAAGTGATTGCCAATAGAACTTGCTGTAGTGATAAAAAAAATATGTGAAAATTACACAAATTAACAATCTGAATAGTAATACAAGTGTCCTCATAGATTTGATTTGATTTATTGTGTTTTAACGCCATTTTCAGCAATATTTCAGCTATATCATGGCGACCATGGTGGAGGAAGCCGGAGTACCCGGAGAGAGCCACCCACCATCGGTAAGCAACTGGTAAGCTTTATCACTTGCGGCTGCAAGTCGAGTGCACCCGTTTTGTAATCTATAAAGCCGGGTGCGAACTCACGCCGAATTGGTGATAGGCTTGTATGAGTTGTTAGGTACTCCAACTACCTAACTCATTGAGCCATCCGTACATATTAATGGTATATAAACAAGGTAGTCTGTCCTCCCTGCTAGTTCATTAGTCAAACTTCCGCATCTGAACATAACTAGAGGTACTGCTGGGCGCAGGAGTACCGCATTGATACATAAATGGAATAATTTAACTGTCCGCTACGCGGGACTAATACATGGTGAAATATCTTTTACATGTTTAACAAAATATGCAATTTTTTCTTTATATTTTAAAAGCAAAATTTGCCAAAAAATCTTCTATATACACAGAAGCATACACATTTGACACCTATATATTTGGTGTCATCCTGGTTTGCCCACTTTTAAATATAGGTATACATAAACATAAGGGGTTATGTTGTTTTAATAATTAAAGTTTCTTTCTGTAATGTAGTTATATTTTTACCTGTATTTTAACTGTAAATTCGTGTTAAGAATTATATAATTTACTATTGAATTAAGTGAAATATGCGCATTTTAACAATAAATCTTTCACAAACTCTGTAGAAATATGCTTAATTTTAATAACAAAATTTGCAAAACTTATACAATTTTCACGAAATATCTTACAAATTTGACAAAATATGTATCAGTTTGGTGAAATATCTTTAACATGTTTAACAAAATATGCAATTTTGTTTTTAATTGGTAAAATTATGATAGATAATTAAGATAAATGCAAGATACTTGGAGAATAAAACGAAATTAAGGATGTCATTTAGAAATTATTTTAATTACTATATACGTACAGGCTATAGTAAACATTAAAAAAGTAACACCCCAAGATACATAAATTTTCATTACGTTTCATTTGTTAATAAAACCACATCTTATAAAATATGCAGGCAGAATGCAGGCACAAAAAGATTCATTTGATTCTGCCTTTTTTACTTTTATTTTTCTGTGGTTTACAAGATTATACTTATTCTGCCCTTTGTTTCTTTTTCTATGCTTACATGTGTTGAAATTCAAGTTCGAATCATGCTCCATTTCGCATATCATACCTTCTACATAAAACCCCAGACAATTTCAGTTGTAAAATGTAATGATATTGCTTTGAATTCGTGTGCAGTTTTGTAGTTTTTTGTAATTGAGAGAATGGGGACATCTTACTGAAGTTAAGCAAGATCAATATTTTAGTAGATTGGCTACAAACATATCAACTTTCAACTTTTTTTCAATATTCGACTTCCTGGTACATATTAATTGTATATTAACAAGGTAGTCTGTCCTCCCAGCTAGTTCATTAATCAATCTTCCGAATCTGAGCATAACTAGATGTACTGCTGAACGCAGGCGTACCGCATTGATACATAAATGGAATAACTTAGCTGTCCGCTACGCGGAACTAATACCCCCCGCGTCCCCATCATCTTAATTGAGCCAACACATATTTGGAACACAACTTTTAGACTCATAATTCAAGGAAAACTTGATGGATCAGGATATCCTACTAATGTGCACATCTTCATATTAGGATCTTGCAATGTGCAAAGGTTCATGAACTTCTAATTAATCATATAGGAGAACTTACGATGACAAAGTGCATACTGAATTGTCTCACAATTTCTAATTCCAAAGAGGTATTACAGGGGTAAAGCTCAATGGACCAGGATATCCTACGAATGAGCACATCTTCATATTAGGATCTTGCAATGTACAAAGTTTCATAAACTTCTGATTTATCATGTAGGAGAATTTGCGATGACAAAGTGAATACCAAATTGCCTCAAAATTTCTAAGTCAAAAGAGGTATTAAAGGGGTAAAACTCAATGGACAATAACAATGCTTCATACTGCAAAGTTCACATATCATTATCTTAAATTCCACAAAGTTTGGTGGAAATCGGGCAAAAGATGTGGAAGTTGGTTCGGACAGACGGTAAGACGGACAGACAGACCGACAGACCGATTCCTATATACCCCTCAAAACTAAGTTTGCGGGGGATATAATAAGCCTTTTTATTTGTTATTGTAATTT
The DNA here is from genome assembly GCA_963383655.1 of Bathymodiolus septemdierum. Lineage (NCBI taxonomy): Eukaryota > Metazoa > Mollusca > Bivalvia > Mytilida > Modiolidae > Bathymodiolus > Bathymodiolus septemdierum. The sequence goes on along the minus strand of OY726529.1, from coordinate 48,565,321 downwards.
CTCTCTATCGATATGTTATGCACTGTCGGTTTGAGAATACAAGGATATATAAAGGTATGCAATTCGATCGATTAAAAAAGATTGCTGTCTCTGATTTAAGTAAATCTTTAGTAAACGTGATATATTTTGTGTTTAAGTATTTAATCTAATATGAACGTGACGTATGTTTTCCGAGTCACCACTCACTGTAAGAAATGAACCATCATTAAATTCTGAAATAGTAATTAAACAGTGATAATGAATAATTAAATTGTCCTGTTTCAAGTATCCTTGACTTTTTGGTCATTAATATATTATTCGTGTTTTCTAGATTCTTCGTCACAAAAAATATTTTTCCAATTTGCACTATTTTTTTAAGATTGGTTTTCCTATGACCTTCACCTTTTCACGGAGCATGAATTGTCGAATAAACGATATTAGTTTTGAATCATTCAAACCAAGAATGGCAAACGCTCAACTTCAAGCACAAGCTTGACAGAGAAAGTTTGGTCCTAGGAAGTCACCGTAAAGTTTAAAGATTACTTTCAATGTTGCTATATTTATTGTTCAAATTAATTATAATTGACTTCAATGAAGTAATATTAAAGTATATAAAGATATATTATTCATCTTTTTTTTTGCGCATTTATATGTTAAACAGAAACGACACAGTGAAAAATAATCTACTATATACACAGTAGCATACATATTTGAGACCTATATATTTGGTGTCATTCTGGTTTGCTAACTTTTAATTACATGTATAAATAAACATAGGGGATTAAGTTGTTTTAATAATTAAAGTTTCTTTCTGAAATGTAGTTATATTTTTACCTGTATTTTAACTGTAAAATCTTGAAAAGAATTATATAATTTACTATTAAATTAAGTGAAATATGCGCATTTTAACAATAAATGTTTCACAAACTCTGTAGAAATATTCTTAATTTTAATAACAAAATTCGCAAAACTCATACAATTTTGACGAAATATCTTACAAAGGACTGGGAGCTATAAGGGCCAACATCGGCCCCACCTCAGATGTCGATAAAAGCAGTGAACGTCATTTTTTTCATTATACAGAACGTACGTATCATTGTATTATAATGCATATCTATAAAAAACAAAAACAAAGAATAATAAAACTCAATAAACAAAGCATAAATTTGACTTAATATGCAATGTGGATTGATTTCAGGAATAAAAACATGTTCCGAAGCTGTATTATGAAAATAAAGTGAACGAATAGTAATGTCGCAACGTCACCCATTTTCGACGGTCTCCTGTTTTCGACGGTTTGTTTCACGTGATAAAATCTCTCATTATTTTGATCGCTTCATTTGTCAGAGGTTATATTATGATGCTGAAATTGCATGAATGATCTCATGAAATCTGATCTGAAAATGTCATCTTTAAATGTAAGAACTACGTACCACATCTATTATTTCACTTTCAAATTGTAGTTTTTCGTAATTCATTTTTTCGTCACCTTAACAAAGCTTTAATCATTTAAGAAATATATCTCATACAGACCAATTTTGGATTCATCCTCTGCTATGACATTGATAATGTACATATTGAGGTCAATAGGGGCGGATCCAGGATTTCAAGTTAGGGGGGCGCACTTAAAAAAATTTGCTCCGAGCGGAGGGAGGTGCGAAAATGTTTGGGGTATTTCGTGTGAAAAATCACGATTTTACGCCAAACAATCATATTTTGTTCCAATTTTAGGGTAGGGGCTCGCACGAGGTGCGCCCCCCCCCACTGGATTCGCCTCTGGGACATCAATTTAGAAACTTATTGACATTGATCGTCGAAAACTGGTCGAAATTTATGTATTAATCTTAAAGAAGTAATAGATAGATTTATTTGGACAATAAAACTTTGTCATAATTGAAATATTTTTAAACACTTTTTTAACCGTACTTTATTCTTAACGACAACCAATGCGATGATATATTCCAGTACATTTTTACGGACAACCATCACAAATCTATAGAAAAAAAAATGCTAAGGAGCGGGTTGAGAGAAGTCCAATATTTAAAGATCGCTTTTTTATAATATGGAAATATTTTGGGAAATGGTGTGAAGCAAAATGTTTAATGTGTAACGATTTTAGCTAGGACCCTGTGACAATTTTTTTTTGGATAAACTGATAGCAAGCCTTGGAATCAGATATCCCATAGAAAGTGGTTGTCGATAGATAATTGTTTTAAAATCAAGTGTTTCATATATATTTATGATGAGAACAAGTTTACAACAATATGATTAATCGTGTAGGTAAAATGTGTGTCGCTGCCATGATTCTATGTCTGATTATTTTGATTGTCACTAGAAAAAGAGGAGATGGTAGATATTATTTTGCTTTGTGACAAACCAACAACAACACTCCTAATAAACTGTTGCTATCAGAATCTGCTGTAAGTTGTCTTTTACGTGTAAGGAGTGTGTCCTTTACATCCCGCGCTAATGTATGTATTAAATTCGTTCCTCATAGCTGTCTGGTGTCCCTCTCACATAAAGTCGGCGTTTTCCTAGAGGAAGCCATTTGTTATTTTATTTATGTCAAATTCGCAGTCATGTTAGGATTCTAATAATAATGGGATATTATACATTATTATACAGCTATAATTTTAATCCAATAAAAAACAATATGGTTGTGATCGTCTTCCGTAATTAGAATCGTCAAAATGAAATACAACCGAATTAATATCAAATGGTGACTTGTATCAACCTCATTTAAAATATACCTTGACATTCTGTAATACTTGTACTCGTACATCACGTTCACGATCTCTTATTACAACACTGTTTCACTCAAGTGTACATTTTGTTCCTGTTCTAGTTAAAGGACTTTATCAAACAGAATCATACAGTTTACATGTAATGCAGTTAATACACATTTAATCTACAGAAGAATATTTCTATTTTTCCCATCTTGTGGTGTGGGGTCGCTATTGTGCATGCGAAATATTAATTGCAAACCCCATTGACTGGCTATTTGCTGCCTGTCTAGAATATTAAATTTTTTTCTCGATCGACAGTTCAGAAGCTAGAAAACAATATGATGAATAGTGTCTGTCAATCATGCAAACAATAACCTATGCACATGACAGAACGCCTTTTGAATGCACTACATGCACAAACTTTTGATCCATCATTTGTCCTTTGGAGGTTGATTTAAGGGAATGGAACTGATAGAAGTTAAAAGCTAAATTTGGGCGCAAAAGGGGAAACTTTATATAATTTATGAAAATGTGATGTGAATTCAGTGGCCAACCATCCCAGTCTGGTGTAGAAAAAAAAGGTATTGTTCTGATATGCCTAACGTTGTGTCTGCAAATTCCATCCAATCAACCCCAAACAAAAAACCTACTTTCAGCAAACCAATTATAAACAGTGATAATCATAAATTCCATCAATATCAATAAAATAATTACCTTTCATCTTAACTGAACTTGAACCGTCGTGGTCGTATGGTAGTTGAACTTACAACTACCTGTGCAATCATTGCCTATCACCACTTAAGCTGTGAGTTTGAACCCCATTCATGGTGAGGTGTACTCGATAAAACATTATGTGATAAAGTTTGTCAGTGACTTGCGACAGGTGTGTGGATTTCTCTGGGTACTCCAATTTCCGCCACAAAAATAGTGACTGGAATATTTTTGAAAGTGGTGTTAAACACCTAACCTCCAATGGACAAATGATGGATCAAAAGTTTGTGTATGTAGTGCATAACATAACACACCTTTGGGTCATAATGTGAGAGTTATCTGTTGGATTGTGCCCAAAAAATATCTACTCCTTTTGGATCAAACTATTTTTCTTCATTTTGGAAGTAGCATCGATAGACCATTAAACCCGTTACCTCCATATCCCTGTGGTAATAACTATTTCAGTATCCCGGAAGTAAATATATAATCAATAATTGGGGGCTTATGAAAAAAAAATACTATTTTGGATGAAGTGGTGTTTATTTTATTTCTATCTTACATTTGTATATAACTGTTACGTGCTGACATACCATCGTTTTTTACGGCAAAGATTGCTTCTCAAATATCAAAACGTCATCTAAGCGCTTGGAATATTTGAACATTTTCCCGTCGTTTTTCAAGAAATATAGCACCTCGTGAAACCCCAAAAATGCTTTAACAGTATTTGTGTTTTGTTTATTTTAATAATCTGGTAAAATATTTTTCTGGTGCACGACTGCGGAGGTGCTTAGTTTCTTCGAAAACCGTCCAAATATCGCGGTCAAATTCCACGAAATACAGAAAACAAATAACGTTCATGACGTCACAATGACGTCAAATACGTATCGATTTTATTGAAAACAAATTTTAACATCAAAAGTATGATCTCGTCTATAATATAAAACCAATCAAATTTTAATCAAGTATGTTCTGAGATAATGATTCATTAAATATGGGGCCATATAGTCCCCAGTTCTGTTGATGGCATTGACGCCGGATTACATGCACTGAGTTTTTCTCTTGGTTTCAATGTACACAAACTGTATTTAAAATAAATACAATTATTTTCAGAAACATAAGTTATTTACTGATGAATTTCATTACTTGAAATGAATCATGAAATGTACAGATTGTGTATATAATGGTCTCATATATACAATCAGAAGAGTGAACATATTGATTTTAAGGGTCTGGCTGAGGTTATAAATACATTAATATTTAACAACCTCCACAATCCTCCACCAACCAAATATTTTGATATAATCAATAACCCTCTATACTCAAAACAACTGCTCAATTTGGTGTTGGTGGAAGACTGTGGAGGTATATAAAACAGCTACAATGTACATTAAATATGTCGTTGATAGTTCATTTTTAGCATTATCCGTCTAATTATGATGTCATTATGACGTCATAGCGTACCCAATTTCACGGAAAATTTAATTTTTTGAAAAAAAAATTATATAACAATTAAATTAGTAAATTGTTTTTATTCTATGTCAAACATTATTTTTTAATATAATGTGGGGCCAATTTTGCACCTTAACGCCTCTCCCTCTTTGACAAAAAATGTATGATTTTGGTGCAATATCTTTAACATGTTTCACAAAATATGCAATTTTGTTTTTAATTGGTAAAATTATGACAGATAATTAAGTTAAATGCACGATACTTGGAGAATAAAACGAAATTAAGGATGTCATTTAGAAATTATTTTAATTACTAAATACGTACAGGCTATAGTAAACATTGAAAAAGTAACACCCCAATATACATAAATTAGCATTATGTTTCATTTGTTAATACAACCACCTGTTATAAAATATGCAGGCAGAATGCAAGCAGAATGCAAGCAGAATGCAGGCACAAAAAGATTCTTTTTGTTCTGCCTTTTTTACTTTTATCTTTTTGTGATTTACAAGATTATACTTATTCTGCCCTTTGTTTCTTTTTTTTACGCTTACATGTGTTGAAATTCAAGATCGAATCATGCATCATTTCGCATATAGTATCTTCTACATCAAACCCAGACAAGTTCATTTGTAAAATGTAATGATATTGCTTTGAATTCGTGTGCAGTTTTGTTGTCGATTTTTGTATATGATTGAATGGAGGCATCTTACTGAAGTTAAACAAGATCAAAATTTCATCAGAATGGCGACAAACAGATCAACATTCAACTTTGTTTAATATTCAACATCCTGGTACATACTAATTGTATATTAACAAGGTAGTTTGTCCTCCTAGCTAGTTATTTAGTAAATATTCCGCATCTGAACATAACTAGAGGTACTGCTGAACGCAGTAGTACCGCATTGATACATAAATGGAATAACGTAACTGTCCGCTACGCGGGACTAATACCCCCTCGTCCTCATCATCTTAATTGAGCTAAAACATATTTGGAACACAACTTTTAGACTCATAATTCAATGAAATCTTGAGGGATCAAGATACACTACTAATGTGCACATCTTCATATGTAGAAAGTTTCAAGACAAAACAAGACAAGATCTTTATTCTCATCAACCATAACATAACAATGGTACAGAGAAAAACATCATTCAAATACATTTCACATAGTATGCACAGTACACATGACAAGATGGATTCACATTAGCCTATTAAGATGAGATTTGATATAAAAGGTGCTACAGCGATAGGCGATTAACCAGGACGATCTACTGTTATAGTATATTATATTAATAACTCTGATAAATTTACAAATTCATGAACTTCTAATTAATCATGTAGGTAAAGCTCAATGGACCGGGATATCCTACAAATCTGCACATCTTCATATTAGGATCTTGCAATGTACAAAGTTTCATGAACTTCTGTTTAATCATGCAGGAGAATTTGCAATGACAAAGTGCATACTGAATTGTCTCAAAATTGCTAAGTTCAAAGAAGCATAACAGGGATCTTCATATTAAGATTTTGCAATGTACAAAGTTTCATGAACTTCTGATTAATCATGTAGGAGAATTTGCGATGACAAAGTGCATACTGAATTGTCTCAAAATTGCTAAGTCCAAAGAAGCATAACAGGGATAAAGCGCAATGGACCGGGATATCATACTAATGTGTACATCTTCATATTAAGATCTTGCAATGTACAAAGTTTTATGAATATTTGATTAATCATGTAGGAGAAATTGCGATGACAAAGTGCATACTGAACTGCCTCAAAATTTCTAAGTCCAAAGAGGCATAACAGGGGTAAAGCTCAATGGACAATACAATCCCTTTCACTGCAATGTTCACACATCAGGATCTTAAATTCCACAAAGATGGTTAGAAATCGGACAAAACATGTGGAAGTTGGTCCGAAGAGACGGACAGACGGACAGACAGACAGACCGATTATTAAATACCCCCAAACTAAGTTTGAGGGAGGCATAATACTATTTTTTTTATTTGTTATTGTAATTTCTTTCTATCGATATGTTATGCACTGTCGGTTTGAGAATAAAAGGATATATAAAGGTATGCAATTCGATCGATTAAAAAAATTTGCTGTCTCTGATTCAAGTCAATCTTTAGTAAACGTGATATTATTTTTGTTAAAGTATTTAATCTAATATGGACGTGACTTATGGTTTCCGAGTCACCACTCACTGTAAGAAATGAATCATTATTTAATTCTGATATAGTAATTAAACAGTGATAATAAATAATTAAGTCGTCCTGTTTCAAGTATCCTTGACTTTTTGGTCATAAATATATTATTGGTGTTTTCTAGATTCTTCGTCATAAAAAATATTGTTCCAATTTGCTCTACTTTCATAAGCGTAGATTTCCTATGACCTTCACCTTTTCACGGAACATGGATTGTGGAATAAATGATAATAGTTTTGAATCATTCAAACCAAGTATGGTAAACGCTCAACTTTAAGCACTTCCGTACGCCCAGAACAAGTTTGGCAGAGAAAGCTTGGTCCTAGGAAGTCACCGTAAAGTTTTAAGATTACTTTCAATGTTGTTATATTTATTGTTCAAATTAATTATAATTGACTTGAATGAAGCAATACTAAAGTATATAAAGATATATTATTCATCTTTTCTTGTACACATTTATATATTTAAAAGAAACTACACAGTGATAAAAAATCTTCTATATATACAGAAGCATACATATTTGCCACCTATATATTTGGAACAGACTATACAACTTTATGGTCAGTAAACACTTCGTTTTTTTTCTTTATTTAACTGATTGATAATTGGTGTAAATAAATGTGGGCAAACCAGGATTAAACCAAATGATCACGACCACGAGGGCCCCTTCCTTAAATCATAGATATATACAAAACCTTTATAATGAAAATAAAAACAAATGGATATACAATTTAGTCCCCAGGACGCATTTCTGTAATGACCTTTGTAAGGTACGAAGGGCCCGGGAGGCTCAATGAGTTAGGTAGTTGGATTACCTAATAACTCGTACAAGCCTATCACCAATAAGACGTGGATTCCCGCCCGGCTTTGGAAATTATAAAAAGGATACACTCGACCTGCAGCCGAAAGTGATAAAGTTTACCAGTTGTTTGCCCATGGTCGGTAATTCTCTCTGGGTATTCCGGCTTCCTCCACCACTAAAACTGGTCGCCATGATATAGCTGAAATATTGCTGAAAGTGGCGTTAAAACACCAAAAAAAAAAATCAAGTCAGGTAAGCTCAAAGATAAAAGATATTGGAAAGTCAAATGATTTAAAAGTCTGCATAGCATAAATGATGTTCTAGATTATCTTTTTATCAAATATTATTCATCTGGTGGTTTTTAATTTTGTTTCATTGTATACAGCTGCTGGGTAAGTACCGATTACGATTTTACATGTAGATACATATAACATAATAAATTGTTAAATTAAAGTGGTCACTACACTATATCTACTTAATACCTGACCCTATATGTCCATATTTTCTTTGTCTGCGCTGTAATTTTACAGTTGATTAAAGGGTCATTAATAATTCGATGAATACTGAATAACATTTTAGGGATGTTGTATAGGGATGATAAAAAGGTGGATTGTGTCAGTGACATGACTACCATACACCATTGCGGAAGGAGGAGGGAGGAGGGGGGACATTAGAAAGAAATATTGGTTAAACAATTGGTATTTATCGTTATTTTCAGCAATTGGTTACAGCTATATCATGACTACCAGACACCATTGGATTGCAAAGGGGGGGGGGGGGGGGGGGGCAAGAATTATTGGTTATGAATATCACATGCGCGTAGATAGACCTTAACATCATCAAGCGAATACAATTCGGTAATGCATGTCGCCTCAGATCCTATCCATATTGTTTGCCAGAGAATATTTGTATTTCTATTATTATCATTAGGAGTGGACAAGACAGTGGGGGCAAGTTTGAGGAATGACCGAATAGTGGGGGAGGGTGTTTCAAAGCTGTTAGTTAAAATAAAGATAAATAAATAAATAAAAGGACACTTTGGTTTCAAACTTACCCTTATACCTTTGGCTAAGCAGGTAATATATTTGTACTTACATGCTACAGATTCAGCTTTTTCTTACAATTTTGCAAAACATATGGGGCCACATATGCATAGCTTTTTCCCCACCTCCACACACATACTTTGAAAAATTGGGAGAGGGCAATTGCCCCCTTGCTTCAATTCCCCGTGGTTCATACGTCCCTGCAATTATTATTATATACCCAGATATTCAGTCTGAGATATACATGTTCAGCTCAATTGCATTAACCAAGTTTTACCAGACATTAACCTTGCATTAAATAAGGGTAATAACAAAATTACCGAACTCCGAACAATCTTACAAAGGGAAAGTCAAACCTCATTAACGCATTGCAATCTAAAAATACCCAGAACACGTGCTATTATTGTTAAATAATGCGTGATTCTGTTTTCACAACGTAGTATTGAAAGGGACTGGACTATTTAAAAGACACCAATATTATATAACTTAGTAAACAACGATAAAATAATAAAATATAATAAAATATAAAAACAAATAAACAAAATAAAAATACTTCACAGGACACGTGCTATTATAATTAAATAATGCGTGATTCTGTTTTCACAGCGTAGTAGCTGAAAGGACTGGATTATGTAAAGAACATTACCTATGCCTTTAGTAAACAATGATAAAATAATAAAATATAATAAAAAAAAAAAAAAAAAAATTCCTTTTCTTTTTTTTTAATAAATAAAAAGAAAATAATTTGATAAAGTACATGTATGTATATTAATTAAACAATAATTTGTATACAAGTTACCTGTAATCCGAAGAGGAAACAAAGGTAAAATGCTGGATTATCCTCAATTCCATACTCCAAACGATTGTCATTAGATTGTTTACTCCTCTCTACCTCAGCCTCTGTTAAATCAGCCTCTGCTATTTCTGTAGGTTTTGAACAGCACACGTTAATAAAGTTTTGCTTACTATTGGAAGATTTCAACTCCATTCTTCATCCACATTAATGCAAAAAATCTATAAATAGCTCGCATATATAAATAAATATGTGTTTTCCAGGTGAAGTCTGTGTTATCAACTCGTAATCTTACATGTACTGTTAACACATCACTTTTTGCCTATATAATATTTTGTGTCTAAGTTGACATACATACATGTACGACAGTAATTGTATTATGTAGAATTTATTTATCTTTAGTGATACGCTGTCTGTACACTCTTAGCATACTAATGGCTAGGGCTAACGTTGTTATTTAAATGTATCTACTTTAATTCATATCCAGTAGTCTGTGACGAAATGCTCATCAAATCAAAACACCAGGAGCATACGTAGTATCTGGGGAGTGCATCTAGGGGAGGGGCAAAGCTATGTCTTAGTCCCACCCCTAGATGCACTTTATTTGTGTGAAAAATAAAAAAATAAAAAATAGCATGAGAACATAAACATATTATTGTTCAAATAACTAAGTGATATATAAGTTAAACCAAACTTGCTTTATTTATCATTTGTTATTTTATTTGTTATGTTTTGTCTTGCTGGGCAATTTTAAAAACTTGTCAGTACTGTCCTAAAGCTCGCCACTCTCCGGTTCTCATTATCATTATTCCACCCTACTGTCCGGTCCAATCCAAATAACTTGGCCCCCTGTCTTTCCCACAACTGTCGGTGGAATGGAAAGAATGATCAAACTAAGCGAAGAAATGGATATGAAGAAGGAGGCTTAAAAATGCCTTATATCAAATAATTGAAAATGTCTTGGATTAATAAACTATTATATATCTTTATTCTCATAAATCATGTACAATGTTGTTACAACGGCATAGAGATACATATATAATACATAATGATAATCATATACAATGCAAACAGCAAGAAGAAAGCAAGGACAAATAAGAAACATTATTTACGTATATAATAAAAAAAAATGTCGATAACATACAAATTATATATATATATATATATATATATATATATATATATATATATATATATATATATATATTAGTAATGTTAATTAGATAATAAATGCCTGTAGAAATGAAATGATAAAATTATTAAGAACAGGGTGTAGAAGAATGTCGTTATAGGTTTAGCCCTGGGCGCACACAGCTTTATTGATAACTTTGATAAATCTGCAAATCTTGTTAAGTTTAATTTAATTTTTTGTTTTCATTAAATGGCCGATTGTTATTGCATTTGGACGCTTTATAAAGTTTATTAATGTCTCACCTTGGAAGCCTTTACTTCTTAGTTCAATACAACGATGGGGAGGGGATAATATGCTATGCTTAAATAAAAGGGTTTGAAAGTATTGATAGGGAAGTCAAACCCATTCTAGAATGAAGTATTTTGTAATTGTTCAGAACTCAAGTCAATGGATATTGATATTTGTGATAACAACGATGTATTGAGTATGGCTCAACCCATTCATCAAGATAGATGGGAATATGTGCTTTCAAAGGCAACTATGCGAAATTGGTATCTTTTTTTTAATTAATGATTTAATATCACCAGATAACAATAAAACAAACTGTACAAATTTAAGAAATTTGGGATAATTATAACATTTATATAATAATGTGGTCTTGTCCTGGGTAATATGCAGGGTAATATGTCTCTCAGACCTGGATAATATTTTGGCATATTACATTGACAAGACCATATTAATATCATTATCATACTGAGTGTCTAATTGTCCAGGTAATATGCCAAAATATTACCCAGGTAATATGTAAACCAAAATGGTTTAATCCTGGTTTGCCCACATTTAATTACACCAATTATCAATCAATTAAATAAGCAAATAAGACAAAGGGCTTACTGACCATTAAGTTGTATAGTCTGTTCCAAATATATAGGTGTCAAATATGTATGCTTTTGTGTATATATAATTTTTTTTTTTCAATGTGTAGTTTCTTTTTAATAGATACATGTGTAAAAAAAAGATGAATAATATATCTTTATATACTTTAATATTACTTCATTTAAGTCAATTATAAATAATTTGAACAATTAATATAACAACATTGAAAGTAATCTTTAAACTTTACGATGACCTCCTAGGACCAAACTTTCTCGGCAAGCTTGTTCTGGACGTACTGAAGTGCTTGAAGTTGAGCGTTTGCCATTCTTGGCTTGAATGATTCAAAACTAATATCGTTTATTCGACAATTCATGTCCGTGAAAAGGAGAAGGTCATAGGAAAACTACTCTTAAAAAAATAGTGCAAATTGGAAAAATATGCTTTGTGACGAAGAATCTAGAAAACACGAATAATGTATTAATGACCAAAAAGTCAAGGATACTTGAAACAGGACAATTTAATTATTCAATATCACTGTTTAATTACTATATCAGAATTTAATAATGGTTCATTTCTTACAGTGAGTGGTGACTCGGAAACCATACGTCACGTTCATATTAGATTAAATACTTTAAAAAAAATAAAAATATCACATTTATTAAAGATTGACTTGACAGCAATTTTTTTTAATCGATCGAATTGCACACCTTTATATATCCTTTTAATCTCAAACCGACAGTGCATATCATATCTATAGAGAGAAATTGCAATAACAAATAAAAAGACTTATTATTTTCAGATGTGGAACATTGACTAATGAAACTAGCTGGGAGGATTCGAACTTGAAATTCAACACATGTAAGCTTAAAAAGAAGAAACAAGGATAGAATAAGTATAATCTTGTAAACCACAAACAAATAAAAGTGAAAAAGGCAGAATAAAAATAATCTTTTTGTGCCTGCATTCTGCTTGCATATTTTATAACATGTGGTTTATTAACGCATGAAACGTAATGAAAACTTATGTATCTTGGGGTGTTACTTTTTCAATGTTTACTATTGCCTGTACGTATTTAGTAATTAAAATAATTTCTAAATGACATCCTTAATTTCGTTTTATTCTCCTAGTATCATGCATTTAACTTAATTATCTGTCATAATATTACGAATTAAAAAAAAAATGCATATTTTGTTATACAAGTTAAAGATATTTCACCAAAATCTTACATATTTGGCAAATTTGTAAGATATTTAGTCAAAATTGTATAAGTTTTGCGAATTTTGTTTTTAAAATTAAGTATATTTCTACAGAGTTTGTGGAAGATTTATTGCTGAAATGGGCATATGTCACTTAATTCAATAGTAAATTATATAATTCTTTACAAGAATGTACAGTTAAAATACAGATAAAAATATAACTACATTTCAGAAAGAAACTTTAATTGTTAAAACAACATAACCTCCTATGTTTATTTATACCTGTAATTAAAAGTGAGTAAACCAGGATGACACCGCCAAATTATTACAGTACCAAATATCACTACAGAAACTTACACGAAGTATGATAATAAATAGATATTAATTTTGTAGTATACTATGATATTATTAGTGCAATTCCAAATAATTGGAAACAAATGATTTTATATGAAAATATAAAACTTGACAGAATATCCAATGAAATACTTGAAAAAATAAAAGTCAGAAAACAAACCTTGTAAATATTTCTATAAATTATTCATTCAGATAATTCAACCAGAACCTATTAATTGTCATAAAAAATTGGAAAACGATATTGGATTTTCCATAGAAGATTGGCATGGTATTTATTCACTGTCATTTTGTAAGGAAAAAACACAAAAAATCAGTTTAAACTATTGCACATAATGTTGCCTGTCAATTCATTACTATATAAATATAGACAGAATTATGTACTTTGTGTATGGAAACTGAAGAAATTCTGTTACATCTATTTTGGAATTATAATTTAGCTCAACATGTTTGATTGGCTGTTAAAAACGTTTTAATGATTTGTGGTTATTACTTTTCCATTAAATGCAATATTTGAGAGTTACATTGAAAAACAAAATACAGTAAATCATATCTTGTTAATTCTAAAATGTTATTTATATAGGCACAGATGTAAGAGAGAAATCCCACAATTACACGGAGGTCTTCAATACCTCAAATATAACATGTGTGGTAGTGGACTAAAATAACGCGCTTAGACCAGAGTCCATTAACACAACTGCCCTTAAGTCAATTCGGTCCCGCGCTGGAATTCTCTACTCTTGGCTGTTCAAGTACACGCAACAATACACTGCAGGGTTATAGACAACATCATTGGGCCCCGCATCTCCCAAGGTCGGCTATGAGTCCATATACGTCTGACGTCATATTGTTGTGATCCTATATTTAGTAAATACATATATTGTAAGATTGTAAGATTGATTGATTTTTTGGTGTTTTAACGCCACTCTCAGCAATATTTCAACTATATCATGGCGACCAGCTTTAGTGGTGGAGGAAGTCGGAGAGAACCACTGACCCTGAGCAAGCAATTGATAAACATTTTTTGTAATATACAAAGTTGGGCGCGAACCCACGCCGTATAGGCTATTAGATCCAACGACCTAACTCATTGAGCCCGGGCCCCAATATATTGTAAAAATTAAAAGAATGTTCAGCCGTAAAATAAATGTGCTAAGGCTTTGGATATACATTGGATGCAAATGTGTGTAATCCCGTATTGATTTATTTAAGAATAAACTGAAATATATATATATATATATATTTTTAATAATACCACCTTTCGGATCTATAATTAGTCTGTTTGGGAAATCTTAAATGCTATTATAGGGGTTAGGGTTATGCTGTTTAACGCCAGTTTTCAACAATAATTCAGTTATATGTTTGTGGTCAGTGTTATTTATGGAGAAAACCGGAGTACCCGTGAAAAACCACCGCCTGACGCAAGTGACTGGCAAATTTTATCACATAATGTGGTATCGAGTACACCTCGTCTGAGTGTAATTCGAACTCACAACGTTAGTAGTGATATGCACCGATTGCATAGGTAGTTGTAAATCCAACTACAATAAAATCACAGCCACGACGATCCTTATACTATTGCAACATCACCTTTATTTGATATACAGTTTAGAATGACGTTTCAAATCAAATTATTGTGTGATGTTTGCTATGTAAAATGGGACTAATGATATATCTTTCATAGTAAGTGAGTGAGCAATTTTCAGGGTGAGAACAAGTTGCATTTTGATGAGACGAATATCATGTCGCTTTGCACTAGACCAACACACTGAGTGGGCTTGCATAGTGCTAGCTCACTAAACAACAGTTCACCGGTAAACATGTCGCTCCATTCGGAAATATTATCCTTATTCCTGCTTCCGAACTTTGCTTTTACTCTTTAATGATGTGTGCTGAGCAGAGGAGCAACACACACCAAAGAGGGAGAGGCGTTAAGGTGCAAAATTGGCCCCACATTATAACAAAGAATAATGCTTGACATATAATAAAAACAATTTACTAATTTAATTGTTACATAAACAAATTTTAAAAAAAATATATCTTTCCGTGAAATTGGGTGCGCTATGACGTCATAATGACATCATAATTAGACGGATAATGCTGAAAATGGACTATAAACGTCATATTTAATGTACATTTTAGCTATTTTATATACCTCCAGAGTCTTCCACCAACACCAAATTGAGCAGTTGTTTTGAGTATAGAGGGTTGATGATTATATCAAAATATTTTGTTGGTGGATGATTGTGGAGGTTGTTAAATATAAATTTATTTATAACCTCAGCAAGACCCTTAAAATCAATATTTTCACTCTTCTGATATATGAGACCATTATATATACAATCTCTGTACATTTCATGATTCATTTCAAGTAATGAAATTCATCAGTAAATAACTTATGTTTCTGTAAATAATTGTATTTATTTTAGATACAGTTTGTGTACATTGAAACCAGGAGAAAAACTCAGTGCATGCAATCCGGCATCAATGCCATACAAAGAACTGGGGACTATAAGAGCCATATATGGCCCCATATTTAATGAATCATTATCTTAGAAAATACTTGATTAAAATTTGATGTGTTTTATATTATAGACGACATCATACTTTTGATGTTAAAACTTGATTCCAAAAAAATCGATATGCATTTAACGTCAATGTGACGTCAATGTGACGTCATGAGCGTTATTTGTTTTCTGTATTTCGTGGAGTGTTGCTCACGATATTTCGACGGTTTTCGAAGAAATTAAGCACCTCCGCAGTCGTGCACCAAAGACATATTTTACCAGATTATTAAAATAAATAAAACACAAATACTGTTAAAGTATTTTTTTTTGGCTTCACGAGGTCATACATGCCAACCCTACCGATTTATGCGGTAGTCTACCGAATTTTTAAGTCTTCTACCGCCTACCGATTTTAGATGTTTTCCTACCGATTTAAAAAAAAATGTAAATTTTTTTTATCGTGAATTGTTCAATATGTTGATTATTCTTGTAGATTTCTACGACGTATAAATGAGTACAAATCCAAATTATTTAGGCCCTTTCCGTAATCGTTTCTCTGTTAATTTGTACCGGAAACTTCCATTTGTCAATTCTTTATCATTAAACCAATCAGAAACAATATTTAAAATAAAGTTTTGAAGCACTACATTTTGAACTTATGATTCCTAAACATCAACAGATCAATGTCTGAATGAATATGTCCGAAACCCAGAAAAAAAAGAAGGCTCGTTTACGTTATTACAACGTATTTAAGACAGCATGGACTGATGAGGTTCATTTCATTAAACATTCCCGAAAGGGAATAAATTTGCATTTTGTGAATTCTGCAGGACTGATTTTTCAATCAATCATGGAGGTCATAGTGATGTGACCACAGTCGTATGAATTTTAGTCATAGAGAAAAATAGTGAACATTTAGATGTTGGGGTAATATAATATATATATATAAGAGTTTATAGTGAAAATTTAGATGTTGGGGTAATATAATATATATATATATAAGAGTCTATCGTGAAAATTTAGATGTTGGGGTAATATGATATATATATATATATAAGAGTCTATAGTGAAAATTTAGATGTTGGGGTAATATAATATATATATAAGAGACTCTTATATATATATTATATTACCCCAACATCTAAATTTTCTGTCTCTTATATATATATTATATTACCCCAACATCTAAATTTTCACTATTTTTCTCTATTTATGACTAAAATTCATACGACTGTGATGTGACAAAGCATGTAGGTACCGCAAAACATAAGGGGAAGCTAAGGATGTTCAGTCATCCAGATCCCTGGCAATGTTTTTACCAGGAAGTAGCAAATCTTCTATTTAAAGTTTTGACTAGACAGATTTTATATCCAAAATGCAGCAGAATGCACCATTTTGCGTCCTTCCTACCGTTTTTAGTCTCTCGAGGGTTGGCATGTATGCCAGGTGTTAAATATCTTGAAAAAACGACGGGAAAATGTTCAAATATTCCAAGCGCTTAGATGACGTTTTGATATTTGAGATGCAATCTTTGCCGTACAAAACGATGGTATGAAAGTGAAGTTGTTTCTTTTTCAATACATTGTTTAATGACATGATATGTGTATAGCCGTTCCCATAATTGTGTGGGAAACAATATTGTTGTAGTATTATTGGTACTTGTAAAGATATGCCACATTATGACCCAAAGGTGTTTTGTGTTATGCACTACATACACAAACTTTGATCCATCATTTGTCCATTGGAGGTTAGGTGTTTAAGACCACTTTCAAAAATAGTTCAGCTACTACTTTTGTGGCGGAAATTGGAGTACTCAGAAAAATCAACAGACCTGTCGCAAGTCATTGACAAATTTTATCACATGCTGTTTTATCGAGTACACCTCGCCATGAATGGAGTTCAAACTCACAACTTAAGTGGTGATAGGCAACGATTGCACAGGTAGTTGTAAATTCAACTACCATACGACCACGACGGCTCAAGTTCATTTAAGATGAAAGGTAATTGTTTTATTGATATTGATGGAATTTATGATTATCACTGTTTATAAACTTTCTTTTCATATCATTCAATGAAAAGAATTGGTTTGCTGAAAGTATGCTTTTTGTTGGGGTTCATTGGATGGAGTTTGTATCTCATGTGAAGTTCCGTCAATTGCAGACACAACGTTAGGCATATCAGAACAATACCTTTTCGTTTGCCACCAGACTGGGATGGTTGGCCACTGAATTTTACGATTACACACTTTCTATAAGTCTACCCATGTTGAATTTAAAACTCTGTCAACAGTTGAAACACTGACACCAAAGCATAAATAAATAAATAAATAAATAAATAAAAAATAAATAAATAAATAAATAAATAAATAAATAAATAAATATTGCACGGACCGTGCTATTTATCTTAGTGAATCTCATGATCATCGATGAGCTAAAACAATTGACGAAGGTGGTCCGTTGCTGAGCATGGGCCGTATAAAGCTGGGGCTCTTAAAAGAAAACGACAAGTAAAACAAAGCGGAAATATTTTAAAATAACATTACTATCATTTGAAATAACGGGTATACATATGTATAATATGTATAAAAGTGTAGAAAAGTAGATGAATGGATTTGAATCTGAGGATCCCTAAAATTCACATCACATTTTCATAAATTATATAAAGTTTCCCCTTTTGCGCCCAAATTAAACTTTTAACTTCTATCAATTCCATTCTCTTAAATCAACTTCCAATGGACAAATGATGGATCAAACGTTTGTGTATGTAGTGCATTGAAAATGCGTCCTGCCATGTGCATATGTTATTGTTTGCATGATTGACAAACAATATTCATCATATTGTTTTCTAGCTTCTGGACTGTCGATCGAGAAAAAAATTAAGTCAATGGGGTTTGCAATTAATATTTCGCATGCACAATAGCGACCCCACACCACAAGGTGTGGAAAATAGAAATATTATTATGTGGTTTAAATGCGTATTAACTGCATTATATGTAAACTGTATGATTCTGTTTGATAAAGTCCTTTAACTAGAACAGGAAAAAACATGTACACTAGAGTGAAATAGTGTTGTAATAAAAGATCGTGAACATGATGTAAAAGTATGAAAGAATGTCATTTGATATTAATTCGGTTGTATTTCATTTTGACGATTTTAATTACGGAAGACGCTCACAACCATATTGTTTTTGATTGGATTAAAATTATAGCTGTATAATAATGTATAATAACCTATTATTATTAGAATCCTAACATGACTGCAAATTTGGCATAAATAAAATAACAAATGGCTTCCCCTAGGAAAACGCCGACTTTATGTGAAAGGGACACCAGACAGCTATGAAGAACAAATTTAATACATCCCTTAGCACGGGATGTAAAGGACACACTCCTTACATGTAAAAGACAACTTACAGCAGATTCTGATAGCAACAGTTTATTAGGAGTGTTGTTGGTTTGTCACAAAGCAAAATAATATCTACCATCTCCTCTTTTTCTAGTGACAATCAAAGCAATCATACATAAACTCATGGCAGCGACACACATTTCACCTACATGATTAATCATATGGTTGTAAACTTGTTCTCATCATAAATATATATGAAATACTTGATTGTAAAGCAATCATCTATCGACAACCACTTTATATGGGATATCTGATTCCAAGGCTTGTTATCAGTTTATCAAAAAAAAAATAATAATAATTCTCACAAGTTCCTAGATAAAATCGCTACACATTAAACATTTTACTTCACACCATTTCCCAAAAAAAAAACGATCTTTAAATATTGAACTTCTCTCAACCCGCACCTTGGCATTTTTTTTTTATAGATTTGTGATGGTTGTCCGTAAAAATGTACTGGAATATATCATCGCATTGGTTGTCGTTAAGAATAAAGGACGGTTAAAAAAGTGTTTAAAAAAATTTGAAATATGACAAAGTTCTATTGTCCAAATTAATCTATCTATTACTTCTTTAAGATCAATACCAAAATTTCGACCAGTTCTCGACGATCAATGTCAATAAGTTTCTGAATTGATATGACCTCAATATGTACATTATCAATGTCATAGCAGACGATGAAACCAATATTGGTCTGTATTAGATATATTTTTTAAATGATTAAAGCTTTGTTAAGGTGACGAAAAAATGAATTACGAAAAACTACAATTTGAACGTGAAATAATAGATGTGGTAAGTAGTTCTTACATTTAAAGATGACATTTTCAGATCAGATTTCATGAGATCATTCATGCAATTTCAGCATCATAATATAACCTCTGACAAATTAAGCGATCAAAATAATCAGAGATTTTATCACGTGAAACAAACCGTCGAAAACAGGAGACCGTCGAAAATGGGTGACGTTGCGACATTAATATTCGTTCACTTTAATTTCATAATACAGCTTCGGAACATGTTTTTATTCCTAAAATCAATCCACATTGCATATTAAGTCAAATTTATGCTTTGTTTATTGAGTTTTATTATGCTTTGTTTTTGTTTTTGTTTTTTAAAGATATGCATTATAATACAATGATACGTACGTTCTGTATTCTGAAAAAAATAACGTTCAGTGCTTTTCATTACCTGAATTTGTCGGTCCGCTGTGAGGAATTAGATACACATATTAACTAACTGTATTTATTTCTGAAAAGCACATACTGTGAATACATTTTGGAGAAAATTTTATCGACATCTGAGGCGGGGCCGATTTTAGCCCTTATAGCTCCCAGCCCTTTTATAGGATTTGATTTGACCTGAACGGGGCTCGAACCCACGACCTACCACACTGGGGTTTCGCTTACTATGCAAATAATTTTATCTTTGCATACACTATGTGTTGCATGTATTATATGCCACATACATCTACTGTGTCAAATGATTTTGTATTTCAAGAATTTCGAGACGAATAGTACTACTTATATGCAGTGACAGAGGCCGTCGGGGTCGTGATCGTATGGTAGTTAGATGTACAACTACTTATGCAACCATAACACATATATGTAGTAACTGTGCACTTATTTTATGGACCATTCCGCTCCGATACCCATCACTCATCACTCCATCCGAATCCCCCCCCCCCTAAGTGAACAAAATACAAACTCCAGCAAGCAAAAGCCGGATGTGAGAGAATGTGCCCCAAAATAGTACACATTGATTATCTTCCTTTAAAGACGATTGTGAAGTCTAAATTATGCTAAGGAATTATTTTCGTTTACTATGCAAATAAAGTATCAAAGAAAAGTAGTGTAAAATAATTGTCGGATCCAGCAGAATGTAATACAAGTGCAGATAGTTATTATCCTACAAACGGAACGGTGCCAATCGCAATCGCCATGCATTATTCATGAGTAAGTCATATTTTCTTTCAAATCACCCACGTAGGATGAGTGGAGTGTATCGTAGTGTGATCAGATCACGCTGACATATATACATGTATCAATTGGTTGTAACATTGGTATGTCTATTATTTACTTTCAATATCATGTGTATATGTATATCTTACTATCAATTGTTCCCTAAATTAATACCACCATTAAATTCGCAGTAGAAATTTAAATATTGGCGGTTACAAATGTATCTACTGTGATCTTTAGAAAACATAATAATACAATTTTTTTGAACTTGCAGGTAGGTTGGATATGATAACAATATGACCCAACGACACTTAATTCTACCATCAAGTCGAATGTTACAAGACACCGAACTGGGTAATTTCATCCGGGAGAGTGAACCATTATTGATAGAAGTTCTTAATGAAGACGCCGAACTGGGTAATGTCATCAGGGATAGTGAATCGTTACTGATGAAGAGAGAGAGCTTGTCATAGTCGACAATAATACCATGGAAGTACGCGATGCCGATGACGAACAAGCTTCTACCAGAGTTGCTGATACTGCGGATATTTCTGATCGGAAATCTATAGTCGGTGATCAGGACATTGACAGAACACATGAAACAAGTGAATATGATGACAATGGCGGAAACGATTTAGCAGACATTAGTGACGATCAACAATTACTTGGTTTTTGCATGTACTGTTCAAAATATAAACGCGCGCAAGCATATGATCAGCTCAAGCGTGGCGATTCTATCCGTTTTCCAAAGCTAGACGGCTTATATTACCATCACGCTATCGTCAAAGAGGTTAGAAAAGGATCCAATAGCAGTTGTTGCATATTAACACTTATCCATTTGCAGAAAACAGGCCTTCCATTACATACACAAGTAATAGAAGAAGAGAAAACGTATGATTTAAGAGAAGAAATTGCTGAAAAAGTGATCTACGAATCATACCCATTTACTCCTGATGAAATAATACGACGAGCAAAGGAATATGCAGCGCAAAATACAACCCCATGTTTATACGATTTATTTGGAAACAACTGTGAACACTTATGCAATCTATTTGCCCAAAATGTGAAAAGTAGTCATCAAGTTCGTGAAAAACTGAGATCTGGAATATCTTGTATTTTAAGTACTTTATACAAAATTGTATCAAGAATGTTGAGAATGCCCGAAAAGGTTACGTTGTTTATAACATTCTGTCGTTGATCATGATTATCCGGAAAATGACAAAACTGAAGAAGATATTCCAAGATAAACTTGTGTGTTTTGGTTGTTATGATAAAGAATGTAAAAAGGTAAAGATAATATTTGTTCTGGGTGTAATTAATCTTGCAATCTCTGTTATAAGTCATTTCGATTGGCCCACGTTAACAATTGGTCTGAGCATAAGCATTGATCCTCCATTTGGTGTACCGATCGTGTATAAGCATATAATGCCATTGATTCAGCCTGAATTTCTAATGCCAAAGCAAACACTCAGAATTAACAATATACCAAGGACCGGCGATATAATCACATTTGATTATCACAATCTGCCCCATGAAGGTGTTGTATTAAAGGTATATGGGAAAGGATCAGACATAACAAGACAACAAGCAACCATTATACATTGTCCATGGCCTGGTTTGTTCGGAACTTACACTGTTACTGAAGAAACAATATATTTCAACCAAACCGATGACGTCAGTGCTCTCGATTTTGGGGGAACACATCATTTGCCTGCTTCAGATGTAGTAAAGAGAGCAAAGGAACAATTAGGAAAACAGAACCATAACCATTTTACGTACAGATCATGTCACCTGTCAAGGTATTGTAAGATGAGTTATTTTTTATGAATGTAACAAAACCGTAGATATCGAATTTAGTGTGCACGACACGTGTATGGAATAACCTGCATCAGGTACGCTCACAACCGAACGATTATAGCACCAAATAATTTAAACGTCTTAAGAAAACCAAAGAGCCTAAACAGGAGAACCAAAATCGAATACGGTCACCAATACCAGAAAGAGGAAAAGCTTAATTTTAATAACAATTACATGATTTAGGAACTGTAAATGTCAAAAATAGATACCGGTATATGTAATAAACATTGTCAGTGCAGAAACACTGACTACTGGGCGGATGATTCACTCGGGCACTAATAGTCCACCAGGAGAGGTATCGACCCAGAGATAGTAATAATAACATAAGTTTGTTACTTGGTAGATATCCAATAAATCTTATCGTTTATAATGTAAGGAAGAAGTGTTGCTCAACTGCAGTCTAGAGGCCATTTCACATTCATTTTAGGGTATGAATTAAGCTTAGTGTTGAAAACTCTACTGTGACTGTGAAATGTAGAACAGCAATCAAAGCGACGTTCCTTTGTTTTATAAGATGTGTAAATGTAATGCTAGATAATCCCTCGTGTCTGTTGCATCCATTCCCTTTCTTACTAATTCATTTAGAAAAATCTTTAATGAACAAACAATTATTAGTTGAAAATTTACAGTTTTATTACATTTTGCTAACAAAACACAAATAATCACAAGAGCTGAAACCTTTAATTTCACGTTCATGTATATTGATGATGTTCTGTGTATTAATAATACAAACTAGATTCTATTAACATACCCTTAAAGAACTTGAGATAAGATAAACAACAGAAACAGCCTTTCCCCCGTAAAGGGGAGTTTTCCGTTGGATACAGCCCATTTGAGACAGGATCACACGTCTGAACAATAAAATTGATGCGTAAGACTGCAACACACAACATTGGAGCTTTGCAAAAGGGGGTGGGGTGTCATATTGAAACATTGATGGATTTTGTTATCATCACTGTTTAAACTTTCTTTTCATCATTTACAATCTATGTACAAACATTAAGAATGTTCTATTATTGTTTTGTTCCAGACCGGAAATAAGAGTCTTAGCACCTTGCAGACAGTTCCCGTTTGATCCATGAACAACTTGTCTCCAGGAGATGTTATAAGGTTCAGATACTGTGGTTTACCACACGAAGCAGTGCTTGTTAGCATTGCAGAGTCAGAAAAAAATCAGGATAAATGTGATCCATTTCAATTACGCCGGAATGTTTGGAACCAGAGAAGTTGTGAATGAAGAAATGGTATTCAAGTTATCAGATGAAAATGTGCATATTCATGATTATGGAAATGTGGAAGCATACGAGCGAGATGAAGTTGTGCGAAGAGCAGAAGAAAGAGTTGGAGAACAAAAGTTCAACATGGTTACAAACAGATCAAGTCATTTAACAAAATGGTGTAAAATAAAAACAAAACGAACAAGAAAAAAGTGATAAGGTATAACTGAAATTATGGAGGTACATACAATAATGCATTAGATCAGAATAACGAACAATGTTATATTCAATAAATGTATATTGAATAAAATAGTATACTGGATAGGCAGACAATACGTACCTTATTTTGCGGGGTTCGTGTTGCTCAATCTTTAGTTTTCCGTGTAGTATTTTGTAGACCATTTGTTTTCTCTTTTGTACGTTTTTCTTTTGGCCATTGTGTTGTCTGTTCTTCTTCGATATACGGATTCTAATTGCCCCTTTGGTATCTTCAAACTCTTCTTAGAACGATAAAACAGCGATTGTACTAATAAATAAGTTATTATGGAAGCTTGGGGAAAACCATGTTATTACTTGATAAGACGTATGATTTGTTGTAATGTCAATATATCTAAAACAAAAGCCATAATCTTACTAGAAAAAAGATTTGAAGATACCAATGGGGTCATCTTAAGCCGTAAATCGAAGAAGGACAGACAATACAATGGCAACAAATAGTACACAGAATAACGATCTACAAAACACAACACAGAAAACCAAAGACCGAGCAACACGAATCCGGCTAAGCACCGGGGTGGATTCAGGTGCTCCGAGTGGGTAAGTAGTTCTATATGTAGCACCCGTCGTATTATTCTTTAGTAGCCAAACATGCGCTACCCACCGCCCAGATGAGAATAATACAATGCCTATGCTATGAACTGTGAATTTGGCAAAGTTATACCTTCAACAATATTAGTTAAATTTGACAGCTACCATTAAGATTTGATGTTTGGGGTTTAACGCCACTTTCAGCAATATTTCAGCTATATCATGGCGACCAGTTGTAGTGGTGGAAGAAGCCGGAGTACCCAGAGAGAACCACCGACCATAAGCAAGCAACTGGTAAACTCTATCATTTACGGCTGCGAGTCGAGTGCACCCTTTTTGTCATTTACAAAGCCGGGCGCGAACCCACGTCGTATTGGTGATAGACTTGTATGAGGTGTTAGGTAATCCAACTACCTAACTCATTGAGTTACCCGGGCCTTTTTATATATTTGTGTAATGATCTATATCAATTGTCGTGTACTATTTTTTTATATTTCTCTTATTTATCCTGCAGTTGTGTGACTTTGAGTACTAATGATGGGGGGCCAAATAAACGTCATTGGCCCGGTTGTTCCATCTCTTTATCATTTTATATAGGTTTTCTGTGTTAGGGGCTAGGATTATGGTGTTCAACGTCACTGTCAACAATATTTCAGCTATATCTTCACGGTTCTTGAATTGATGTAGGAAACCGGAGAAAACCGCCGGCTTGTTGAAAGTCACAGACAAACTCTATGTTTTATCGAGTACATCTCACATTTTCAACAATATTTCAATTATATCGTGACGGTAAGTTTTATTGGCGGATGAAACCGGAGTACCCGGAGAAAACCACCGACATGTAGCAAGTCACTGACAAACTTTATCACATAACATTTTATTGATTACACCTCACATGATCGGGATTCGAAGTGAAAGAGTAAGCAGTTCCTGCTCTTAACTCTATCGTCTTAATTATCATGATTTGATTAGACACCTTATGTACTCAGTTGGAATTAAAGTATTGATAATTAAAATTTTAAAATATAAATTCAAGTTAACAAAGCTGAATTTCTGCTCATAAAGCAATTTAATTTGCATGTTAGATAATATGTTTGATATTGATGTTTGATGGTGGTTAACGCCACTTTCAACAATATTTCAGTATATCGTGGCGGTTGTTAGAATATACAGCGAATCACTATTAAGGGCATATAACTAGCAAGAACAAAAGCTGAAATTGTCAACATATCTATTTAATAATTAATCATCAACTACATAACTGATTAATCCTGAACATTTTCTATGGCTGGATGTTATCTTGACTATTTGTGTTGTCAGATGAACTAGGAAAATTGATAACATTAGTATTGCTAAGATCGAACGTTGATCCATTTAACACAATTTCTGATACATCATTCTCAAAACCAACGTTCGTATGTTCCTCTGAGATATGTTCATGAGAACGGTGATAACCTATGATGCGACAGGCTTGGCTATAAGATGGCGGTAAACGGATAGATAGGCCAGAGTAGGCGGGTGGTAAAGTCTCTACTGTATAAATATCGTCATCTGAAGAAAACAATAGTGTTGTATCTATCGTTACATCTGTTGATGTGACATGTCTTATTAGAAGTGAGTGAGTGCATGATTGATGCTTAGCGCCAACTCAGCAATTTTGCAGCTTCATCATGGTCAGAACAAGTTAATTTTCAATGAGATGAATATGAGGTTCGCTTTGCATTAGACCAACACGCTTAGTTGATTTTTTTTAGTGCTAGATCACTTATACAACTGGTGTCGCTATACACGGATACATTATTTTGATTCCGAGCCAACCAGTCTTCGCTCTTTCTCCCTAAATCTGCGTGCTTAGAGGAGAAGCAAGAAAAACCAATCTTATAGTCATTGGTTTGACCCGATAAGGACTCGAACCAACGATATATCACATTCGATGACCCGATAAGGACTCGAACCAACGATATACCACATTCGATGACCCGATAAGGACTCGAACCAACGATATATCACATTCGATGACCCGATAAGGACTCGAACCAACGATATACCACATTCGATGACCCGATAAGGAATCGAACCAACGATATACCACAATCGATGACCCGATAAGGACTCGAACCAACGATATACCACATTCGATGACCCGATAAGGACTCGAACCAACGATATACCACATTCGATGACCCGATAAGGACTCGAACCAACGATATACCACATTCGATGACCCGATAAGGACTCGAACCAACGATATATCACATTCGATGACCCGATAAGGACTCGAACCAACGATATACCACATTCGATGACCCGATAAGGACTCGAACCAACGATATACCACATTCGATGACCCGATAAGGACTCGAACCAACGATATACTACATTCGATGACCCGATAAGGACTCGAACCAACGATATACCACATTCGATGACCCGATAAGGACTCGAACCAACGATATACCACATTCGATGACCCGATAAGGACTCGAACCAACGATATACCACATTCGATGCGAGCACGCTAACCATTACACCAATGATGCTGTTTGTTTTATTAGAATCAGTCTTTAACATAAAAAACACACATCAAGAAAAAACAGATTTTTCTTTTTAGACATAAACAACTATCTTTATTGAAGTAGGTTAGATGATGCTGACTGATTGTGTTTAACGCCACTTTCAACAATATATCAGTTCTATCGTGGCGCTCAGTTTTATCAGTGAAGGATCCCAGAGTACACTTCGCCATGAACCGGAATCACAGATTGCATATGTAGTCAGAAATCCATTTTGAAAAATTCATATAGTATTTAGTATAGAATATACCCGTTTATGGATTAATAATATTTCTTCCGAAGAACCCATACAATAATAATTGTGTGTCTTAATTAATAATGCTGATTATTTCTGGGCCTTGAATCTTGGACAAAGGCGAGGCTGATCCCAGTTGTTGTGCCTAATCCACATTAACTTTGTATTTCAAGACATTTAACAAATAAATAAGGCTGGTTAGGCCTTTCGGTTAACATTACTCCTAAGACTATAGAATTTGAATTTGAATTTGAATTTTGGTGTTGAACGCCACTTTCAGCAATATTTCAGCTATATCATGGCGACCAGTTTTAGTGGTGGAGGAAGCCAGGGTACCCCGAGATAACCACCGACCCTGGGAAATCAACTGGTAAATTTTATCACTTGCCGCTGCGAGTCGAGTGCACCCTTTTTGTAATTTACAATGCTGGGCGCGAACCCACGCCGGATTGGTGATATGCTTGTATGAGTTGTTAGACGCAACGACATAATTCATTGAGCCACCAACCCCCCCCCCCCCCCCCCAAAAAAAAACAACCAACAACTATCAAAATGATTTAGCTTTCCAAACCTTCGACTTGGAACGTACCTGATGAAGGTTAATCCAGAAACGTGGCAAGGGCACTATTTGATATCTACAAACCAGCACTTAACTTCAAGAACTTATCTGTGCTATTTGAGAAACATTTTCGCTTTTTGTGCTATTTTCGATATAATAATTATTCAGCTCCGGAAATTATTTGGCTTTCCAATCTTTCGATTTTGAGCGTACGTGACGAAGGTTATTGCAGAAACGCGTCGTGTGCACTATATATGGTATCTACGTTATTATTACAAACATACTTCGATTTTCGGAAGTATCACATCTGCACAGACCATATGTTGTCTGTCCTTTTTCAATTTACGGCTTCTGATTACCCTGTTGGTATCTTCAAACTTTTGTATTTCAAAGAATATGTATCTTTGTATATATTAATCTACTGAGCTCAAGAATTAACATACTTTGATTTTCGGTCGTATCAGATGTACATTGACCATATGTTGTTCTAATCCAGTAATATACAATCATGGCGAATATTGCTAGCACGGCTACAGCAAGTATTATTGCAGGGGTAACAACTGCATCTATACTCATGGAACGTTCTATTTAATATCCGTACTAGTTGATACAACGGAACATCTGATTGGATGGCGTGCTTCATTAAATACACAGTTTACTGTTTCATAACGTCTTAGCTCAACTATATACAAGGTGTCTGAAATTAGAAGTAAACGTTGTTTTTAATTTGAGACCATTGCGCTATTCATGAAAATATTGTCTGATGTTTCTCGATATATATAAACGTCACAGAAAACCGAAAAGACAATCAAGAATGGACAATCCAGAGAAACTGGCAAGATCGGGTATACAAGACGGAGGAGAAAATATAAGTCATTACCGTCACATATGTCTATTGCAATTCCACACTTCTTATTATTCCCCAAAATGTCGTACCTACTCAATTAGAGTTTAATTGTTGTTGTTTAACGCCACTTTCAGCAATATTTCAGCTATATCATGGCAACCAGTTTCAGTGGTGGAAAAAGCCGGAGTACCCGAAGAGAACCACCGACCATGGAACAGCAACTGGTAAACTGCGAGTCGAGTGCAATATACAAAACTGGACGCGAACTCACGTTGCATTGGTGATAGGCTTGTATGAGTTGCTAGGTAATCCAACTATCTAACTCATTGAGCCACCCGGGCCCTTACTCAATTAAATATATATGCGTTTTTATTTTCAAGTGTAAAATTACTGATTAATATTTTGTAATTATACAAAATTAATTTTTATATTACGCTTCTCCACATGTATTATTGATATCACAACTTTTATCATGGTAGACACTGACCACAAAGGCAGAAGTGGCAGGAATAAACCGGCTAACGAGATCCCAACGCTCCATTTTTGATAACTGGATCTCTAACGAGATTTATTTTCCACTGATTTTAGGCACCTGATACATTCCTAATTTTTGGTACACATCAGTCTGAACATGAATATCATGAGGTTAACAAGTACTCACCATTTCTGACACACGAATATAAAATTATCACAGCAATGTCCTCCAATTTACATTTAGTAAATACACACAATTGGTCGTAGACTCTTGTGCAAAAATTAGAGACTTCTTGGTAAGGTTGAAAAATAGGCGTTATATGGCTACTGGAATGGAGGCCTACTTAGACCACTAAAATAGGAGCTATCTGGAATTACTAGAAATGAAAAGAGAAAGGTATAAATAAGGGAACTTTTAGAGAATGCAGATTTTCAGGTTGGTTGTTTAAGATACCCCATATACTGTATCATACAAGTATGAATTGCATACTAAAATTACAAGACAAACATATGACTGACGTTTGATATGAATTGAATAAAACGAGATATCCTATCACAAAAAATGAATAACAATATAAATATAGACAGTGCTTTTGTACCATCGAAAGGTTGGTGAATGCAATTGATATCAACAACAATAAATTACATACAGAAGCTTAGGCCCGTAGAACCAACTTATATCCGCGAATTTGCTTTGAAGTACATGTACAAAGCCAGTAAAGTGGGTGATCATGTTATGATCATGTTTGTAAGGGGTATCGTTTGTGCCTCTTTCTAAGATTTGCCTATTGGATTTTGGAACTGTTCCGGACAGTGTCGCATTTTTTGTTTTTGATTTAGGATCCTCCTAGTACAAATCTGGATATCCTGATTTGTCCTAGTAGATATTGGAATTCTGATTTATACTGGTTTAAATCCAGTACAAATCAGAATTCTAATTTCTACTAGTAAAAATTGGAATTCCAATTTGTACTAGTAGAATTTTGGATCCTACTGGATTCCAATTTGTACTGTAACACATATATACATGCGTAGAGCGTATAGAAAATCTGAGCCCATTAAACAATGACCCCGTCACTTATTATGGAAGTGTTTGAGCGGCCATGTATTTGCGTGTCAGTGTAGTGATTTAAATATTCTCTTCCTGTATCCTAGCTTGAGGAATAATTTATGTTGTGAAATGCAAGAGTACAAGTCTGATAGTCCGCCATTACATGAAATCTGATAAGCTGAATCCTCCCTTTAACATGTATTGTCGCGTAGGACCTTATGTGTGTAATTAAAAGAGAAAAAACAAAATACCTGTAAAGTCAAATTCATACAACAGTTGTCTTTCTTCTATCTTTGTAATGGTGTATTCTATAATCCTAACTTATCAATAGTTATGGTATATTTATATTTACAAACGTTTATCATGTGACCTCTCATTATCTCATCGACGCAAAAATGTTACGTGTATTTAAGCGCAAGTGTATTGGTGAAATATTATTCAATATCAACCAGGTTTTATATCATTACATTTAAAATTGTGTGAAAGGTATTTAAATAACAGGATGTAAACAAACATGATTTAGAAATCACTTGAACGGATGCATAAAGATTGTATGCAATACGCATATATATAGACAGGGGCGGATCCAGGATTTCAAGCTAGGGGGGCGCGCGTAAAAAAAATTGCGGCGAGCGGAGGGAGGCACGAAAATTGTTGGGGTATTTCGTGTGAAAAATCACGTAAATATTAAAGAGGCGTTCGGTCAATGTGTATAATATTTTTGACACTGTCATTTGTCTTTCATACTTCTGCATTCATAGCGCACTGTACTTTCTAAGCAACCCTTTCAGTATTATTTCTTGTACAGTTGCAATATATTTTAGAATATTGGAGAATTGTAAGCACCCGTCATCATCCCTACCTTTATTCATATTGGTTAAACAATCTTCAATCTTCATATAGTCGTGATGTAGGGGGTGGGAGAGGCCTAGTGAAATTGCTTGAGGACTCTCTTTTTCTAAATCTGTGACAGTATATAAAGTTAATAGGTATATCACTAATCGTACATTTCTTTTTTTTGCACAATTACTTCAAGCGAGCGGTAGTAAACTAAAAACAAAATACCACACTTTCGAGACATTTCCAAAATTCTGGAGAAAAGAAGCAATGTTAAATCGATACACTGATACATAAATACATGACCGGTCAGACACTTCGATTATAAGCGGTGGGTTAAACAAGTTTTATGGACTCGGGTATTCTGTGTGTGTTACGGATAAGTATATCCCTAATCGGTTATGGTTGTTTGTTTTGAATTCGAGTTGGAATAAAAAGAAATCAGAATTTAACATTAGGTTATATGACAATAACTCTGTATCAGATTCGTTTTTCCTCCACCAAAATCAGAATATTTTTTTCAGCAACATTGGGAATCAGAATATTTTTTTTAGAATAAAAACATAACTACCCCCTTCAAGTTAAATGGTCCGTCCCTTATGATTGTTTTCCGTAATTTTACACTCTTCTTCCTATCGCCAATAATAATAAAATACCTTCGCAACAATACCTACACTGTATGTCGATTAATTAACACAATGGAAAGCAACACATACAACTATATCGAAACAGCTCCAAAGTCCAATTTAATAATCGTAGGAAGAGACAAAATCGATACCCTTAACAATCAAACACACAACCGCTCACTTTAATGGCTTGACACAACCTCTCACTTTCCTGGTTTGACACAACCACTCACTTGCATGGCTTGACACAACCGCTCACTTTCATGGCTTGGTACATGCACTTCAAATAAAAACGTTGTTCATGTACCACGTCAAAGTGTAAGATTTAATAATCTCTCATATTCATTAACATCCGTATCATTTCTTGTTAAATTGTTTGGTTTATGGTTCTTACCACCACTTTCAAGAGTGTTACAGTTATATCTTGGCGGTCAGTTTTATTGGTGGAGGAAACCGGAGTATCCGCAGAAAACCACCGAGTTGTCGCAAGTCACTGACAAACTTTATCACATAAGTTTTAATCGTGAACAACTCGCCATGAACGGGGTTCGAACTCACAACTTTAGTGGTGATAGGCACTGATTGAACAGGTAGTTGTATATCAAACTATCATACGATCACGACCACGACGGCCTTTCTTATAAAAAGTATTTACAATACAGTATTCACGTTTTCAAGTATTTTGGCTTTGAGCGTAAATGATGACGGTTAACCCAGAAACGTGTCGTGTGCACTAAGTTAACCTTTTAATTGTATAACAACACTTTCAGTATATCATGGTGGTTAGTGTTTTAATATGTTGCGAACACCAATTACAACCCAAAAATAATTGTAATATATTAGTGTATCGAGTACACCTCTGAACATCGACGGTAGCCCGCGGCTGATCATCCTCGTATACTCTCCACTCATCACCCCGTGTGTCAATGTAGAGAGACATCAGGATAGGAATGAAATATCCACGATTCATTTACAAAGTTGGTTGATTGCATCCGACACCATATTTTACAATCTAATCATAGTTGTTTAAACAGGATATCTTAGAAATTTGAAAAATAATAGAGATGGAAATTGTGGCAAGTATTCGTTGGTTTTCGACGATGAAAAGCTATCTTGACTAATACCTTGCATTATCTGGTCAACAAGGCTAATATGAAGATTTCGGTGATGATATGTTGGTATGGAAATTATCAAATAAGACTCAGTAACGGAAAAACCAGGAAACGCTGATTTTCATATGTATTGGTCAATGGTTTATGAGTGGGAGTATCAGTACGTGATAGGCCATGGAATACCGACGTTTGACAGAGACGGGAGTCGTACACACATAAAAGCAATAAGTTTCAGGACAGACAATATGATGGCCGCAATAACAGTCACAAAAGGATAGTCTACAAAACACTACTTAAAAAACTAAAGATTGACCAACATGAACCCCACAACAAACCGGGGATGTAGACAGGTGTGTCTCAGCTGAACCAGAAGGAAAACAATATCTGCTCCACTAGTGGTACCTGCCGTCTTATCAGTTGTCAAAGAAATATTGACTAATAGCAGAAATTACTCGACATAATTTCATAGATAACAGAACAAAGCAATGTAAGTGAGTGAGTGAATGTTGTTTAATGGCAACTCAGCAATATTACATTTATATCATGTCGAGAACAAGTTGCATTTCAATGAGATGCTGTCCGTTTTGTACTAGACCAACACGCTGGGTTTGATTGTTATAGTGCTAGCACACTCAAACAACAGTCAGCGGGTAGACATGTCGCCCCACTTGGACACATTATCCTCATTTCAAGCAAGCCAATCCTTGTTATTTTGCTTTAATGTTGGCTTCTTAGCTGACCAAGTTTATAGCCATTGATGTGACCCGCTCGGTTCTTGAACCCACGAGCTCCCGCACTCGCAACAAGCACGCTAATCATTAAGCCACTGATGCGGTCTTATATATATTCGTGCATTATTCAATTAGGGACAAAAAATAAGCCTACTATAATGACAATAAAATATTTTATTTTATAAAATAAAAAGATATATCAAAAATATATATACAGTCAAACCTGTTGTGTGTGACCATCTAAGGGCACATTGATATATAGTCGTATAAGACAGGTGGTCACTAAATACATGTTAACCTAATATGGAAATCACTGTGAAAGGAAATTAAAATAAAAGTCACTCAAGACAAGCATCCGGGTGCACCGCCGGTTTTTTGTGGGGTTTGTGTTACTCTTTAGTTTTATGTGTATGGTTTGCAGATGGTTGTTTGTCCTTTTGTATTTTTTTGGTCATTGTGTTGTCTGTTCCTCTTTGATATACAGATTATGATTGCCCCTTTGGTATCTTGAAACTCTTCTTATTGCTTAATAGAGATGGTACCTAAATCAGGTTTGACTGTATTTGCATTATATCTATATATAACAAGAGCACCGTCCACGGGTGCTGGACGCTCGACTTTTTCGAATCTGATATTAAACAGCTAGCAATTTACAAAGTTATACATACATCTAACTATGATGGTTGTATAAGCAAATATCTTTTCAAGATTGATAAATATAATCTGAGGGGTATAATCTTTTCTTGTAACACTATTTTAGTGCATATGAAAACAAAATAAAATAAAAAGATCAACAAAATTGTGGGGGGGAGGGGGGGGGGGGTGGGGGGGGGGGGGGGGGGGGGGGAAGAGAGGGCAGCGGGGATATAATATATTTTAGTGTATCTGAAATGAAAATTAAAAATAGAATAAAAAATTGGAAAGGGGGGGCAGCGGGAGTGGGTTGTATGTTAGGAGTGGGGGGCTATCCTTCTGTAATGTATTCCCCCTTTTGATAGTGAACAGGTATGTTGAGTTTCTTTTTAATACCGAACATAGTTTGTATTGAGAAAATTTTATTCTTAGAAAAAAATGCAAGTAAAAAAAGGGAAATAACTCAAATAAAATGCTGGATAGAGTTGTCTTATCTTGTCAACAGAACGGAGTCAACACTTTCTACAAGTGTATTGCGTTTCAAGTTAATAGGTTTGATAGTTATTGAGAAAATTTAATTATACTAATACAATATCCCAAATTTATATGTACTATGCCGAAACAAGGGTAGACAACTCTAGATATACAAATAAGAGGGTCACCTGTCTTGGTGTAATGGGTTCCCCATTTGATAGTGAGCAGGCATGTTGAGTTTCATTTCAATGCCTATCATAATTATTGAGAAATTGTATTTTTAGAAAAAATTATATGTCAAAAAGGGGGAATAACTCAAATAAAATGCTGGATGGCGTTGTCTTCTCTTGTCAACAGATTGGGGTCAACACTTTCTACAAGTGTGTTGAGATTCAAGTTAATAGCTTTGAAAGTTATTGAGAAATTTTAATTATACTAAAAAAAAATTCCCTAATTTCTATGTACTATTTCGAAACAAGGGCAGATAACTCTGAATATGCAAATCGCAGGGTCATCTGTTTGTTGTAATGGGTTCCTCGTTTGATAGTGAACAAGTATTCCAAGTTTCAAATGGATACCTTTATTAGTTTTTGAGAAATGGACTCTGACAAAAAACTTAACCGAAAACGTAACCGACCCGGACGCTGACGCTGACGCCGGAGTGACGACAATAGCTCGATTTTGCTTCTTCGAAAGGTCGAGCTAAAAATTACAACGTTTGCTAGTCACAACTTTGTATTACTAGTAGTTTGTTCTATACTGCCATTAGCGTTCAAATTCGACATTCCAGTGTAAACTTCGGAATCATTCGCTTTTTTACGCCTGGTGGATTTACAACATTTTTGGAAAATGGATTCCGATTCAAATCTAAATGTTGGGAGAAAAGGTATATAAGAGAAACACTTGTATCTCCGTAAAAACGGCATCACGAACGGGAGATCATACGTTGTTTTATGGGCATCATGATTTAAATCTGACGTAGACATCTGTTTCCGCCATTTTATTATGCCCCTTTCTTCGTCACTTCCTGTAATACAATTTCAAATTGAAATAAACAAAATAAACAGTTAGTGTTATCTGATAGCACCGTCACGAATTTACAGTTGTGATCATCAATGTATTATTATTTCAGTTAATATCTGGTTGATTAATCGAACTTATATACAGTGAAACATATCTAATAAAATCCCAATTTAGGAAATATTTTTTAGATTAACACGACGGGTGCCACTAGTGGAGCAGGAACTGCCTACCCTTCCGGAGCACCTTGGTTCACCTCCGGTTTTTAGTGGGGTTCGTGTTACTTGATCTTTAGCTTTATATATATGTTTTGTTGATCGTTGTTTGTCCTTTTTATCCTTTTTCTTTTGGCCATTGTGTTGCCTGTTCTTCTTCGATATACGGATTCTGATTGCCCCTTTGGTATCTTCAAACTCTTCTTAGCCTGAATTAGCTGGACACCTGTCTATTCCGAACATTAAAGTAGTTCCAAAAGAATTGTTTTTGAACAGGTATGACCATACATGAAAATATATCGTTTCCTTGATGGTGTTTAACGCCACTTTCAACAATATTTCAGTTATATCGTGGTTGTCAGTTTTATTGGTGGAGGAAACCGGTGTTCTCTGAGAAAACCATTGATCTGTCACAAGTCACTGAAAAACTTTATCACATAATGTACACATCGCCCTTATTAAGGTTTGAACTCACAACATCAGTGGTGATAGGCACTGATTGCATGGATAGTTGTAAATTCAACTCTCATGCAATCACGGCCACGACGGTTCCTCAATTATACGGACTCGGCATTGTAGAAAAAAAATCGGATGTTCCTAAGTCAGTCGAAACGTATGTGAAATGATAGGGTACAAGTCATTCATAGCATACTCCGAGGATATCATTCGCCCAGTAGTTATTGCTTCGGCACTGACATGGTTTATTAAATAAATTTTTTAATGAAATTTACAAACCCTAAATAATATAATCATTATTAAAACTAAGGTTCTCCTCCCTCAGGCATAGGTGACCTTAGCCGATGTTGCCCATCCTATTTAGACCATTTGATTGTATTGCCCCCAAAGGATTTTCAAAAGACAGTGCAATAGCAGAATCATCGAATGTTCATAGTTAATTGACTAGAAAGTGGAATATGCTGGTTACATACCATTATTCTTAGAAGAAAAACAATCACAACTGATACTTCTACCAAATTTGCTATGTTGATATCGGTGACGAGTATCATTATATAATGCCATGTAAGTATTTAAAACAAGAAAGAGAACAAATATTTACCGAGTTATTGTTGTATTAATGGCAATACCTTAAAATTTAAGTAGTTATTTTCTTCATGTAAAGTTATTGTATTAGAAAAAGCTATGTAAATTTATAAAGATGTTAGTATGAAAGTCCCCACCTCACGGTTAATGTAATTGTAATTTTTCCACACATGCATACAATTTAATATGTTGTATATTATTACTTACTTCTCTGTAACTATATGTATGTGGTGTATGAGAATAAAATTCATTCATTGATTCATTCATTCATTCACTGTCAACTGGCATACACAATACCTGGTGTTGTGTTGTCTAGTATAAAATCTGTTATACCACCAACAATGTACACAATACACTTATTAATTAAATTACTCAAAAAGGGTGCACTCGTCTCGCAGCCGCAAGTGATAAAGCGTACCAGTTGCTTGCTCATGTTCGGTGGTTCTCTAGATTTACTATCAACTGGTATACTTAATACCCATTCTCTATCCAGAGTTGTCGTTCCTGCTACGCTACACTCCATCTCTGTCAACGCCCATTTTACAAGATTTTTGTTAAATTTAGAAACAGTAAAGAAATGTACTTAAAATTGGCTTAATTATTGTAAATATCAATAAAGATGAAAATAAGTCCCTCATTTCAAATCAATTCTCTCTTAAAAATTATTTGTGATCGTTTTTAACTTTCTAATTTTTACCTCCGCAAAATAGTTCTCCAAGAAGTGTGTGTGTGGGGGGGGGGGGGGGGGGGGGGATTATTTTTAGGAGAGAATTGATTTGAAATGAGTGATTTATGTTCATCTTTATTGATATTTACAATAATTAAAACAATTTTAAGTACATTTTCTTTACTGTTTCTAAATTTTGCAAAAATATTGTAAAATGAGCGTTGACAGAGATGTTGTGCAGCGTAGCAGGAACGACAACTCTGGGTAGAGAATGCTTAATACCTGGTGTTGAGTTGTCTTGTATAAATTCTGTTACACCACCAACAATGTACACAATACACTTATTAATTAAATTGCATACCAAGACTGGGTTGCACAAACCTTACTTAAATTTAAGTGTTAATTAAAACTTAATTGAGACTTAAATTCACTTGAAATGTAAATAGAATTAATTTACACTTAAGGTTTGATTGAGACTTAAACTTAATTGACGTTTGTGCAACCCAGTCCTGGTGTGAGTGAGTGAGTGAGTGAGTGATTGATGTTTAACGCCAATTGGGAAATGTTTAATCTATGCAATGGCATAGACTAGATACAAGTGTATGTGATGACGATGATGGCACTTTGTACTAGACAAGCACGCTTAATTGCATTTTCATATTTCTAAAACAGTCCGTGGGTAGACATATCGCTCCTTTCGGACACATCAGCTGTTTTCGAGCCAACCAATCTTAGCTTTTACTCCTTAATGCTGCGTGCGCAGCGGAAAAGCAGCAAATACAAACTTAAGTCTTTGGTTTGACCCAAACCGGTGCCTGAACCAATGATGCACCACACTCGAGGCCAACATGCTAACCTTTATACCATACCAGCAGTCACATACATACCTGGAACTGTATTGTCTAGTATGAAACCTAACACTCCACCAACAAACATGGCTGTACTCAATAGTACTGTCAACACTTGGTCCAAGTCAGGATCACCTGATAATAGATTACCAAAATATAACATACTTCAGGGGACCGGGTGGCTCAATGAGTTAGGTAGTTGGATTACCTAACAACTCATACAAGCCTGTCACCAATACGACGTGGGTTCGCGCCCGGCTTTAGAATAACAAAAAAAGGTGCTCATGTTCGGTGGTTCTCTCTGGGTACTCCGACTTCCTCCGCCACTACAATTGGTCACCATGATATAGATGAAATAGTGCTGAAAATGGCGTCAAACCCAATAAATCAAATCGATTAATCAATATAGCATATTTCAAATTATTTCAAGGGATTATTTTGTATCTAATCCTGTTTAAATACCTACAGAAATTACATTGTGTTTCTAAGGATGTTATAGATTGCATAATATATCTAAGATGGAAATATTTTTTATTATTGCAATCACCATTGCTTGTCCCAAATCCAAAACCACAAAATTGCATGCCATGTTGTGAGGTTTGGGCGTAATTCAAGAATTAGACCATGGCGACAGCTTTAGATTTGGTTTTTCCGCAACCAATCAGACAAAACTAGGTTGATTAAAATTTTCAAGACATTTACAAAGCATTACAATATATAAATGAAAACTGTATATTATGTGAGTGTTGACATTTAACTCACACTTGGAAAACATTTGCGTGACCACATTTTTTCACTAAGAGGGAGGTTTGGGTCTATAAAACTAGTATATCCTCGCCACTTTTTATTGAAGTGCCTCTACCAAACATTTCACTAAGAGGGAGGCTTGGGTCTATAAAACTAGTTTAACCACGCCACTTTTTATTGAGGTGCCTCTACCAAGCATTTCACTAAGAGGGAGGTTTGGGTCTATAAAACTAGTTTAACCTCGCCACTTTTTATTGAGGTGCCTCTACCAAGCATTTCACTAAGAGGGAGGTTTGGGTCTATAAAACTAGTTTAACCTCGCCACTTTTTATTGAGGTGCCTCTACCAAGCATTTCACTAAGAGGGAGGTTTGGGTCTATAAAACTAGTTTAACCCCGCCACTTTTTATTGAAGTGCCTCTACCAAACATTTCACTAAGAGGGAGGTTTGGGTCTATAAAACTAGTTTAACCTCGACACTTTTTATTGAAGTGCCTGTACCAAGCATGTCACTAAGAGGGAGGTTTGGATCCATAAAACTAGTTTAACCCCGCCACTTTTTATTGAAGTGCCTGTACCAAGCATTTCACTAAGAGGGAGGCTTGGGTCTATAAAACTAGTTTAACCACGCCACTTTTTATTGAAGTGCCTGTACCAAGCATTTCACTAAGAGGGAGGTTTGGGTCTATAAAACTAGTTTAACCACGCCACTTTTTTTTGAAGTGCCTCTACCAAACATTTCACTAAGAGGGAGGTTTGGGTCTATAAGACTAGTTTAACCACGCCACTTTTTATTGAAGTGTCTGTACCAAGCATTTCACTAAGAGGGAGGTTTGGGTCTATAAGACTAGTTTAACCCCGCCACTTTTTATTGAAGTGCCTGTACCAATCATTTCACTAAGAGGGAGGTTTGGGTCTATAAAACTAGTTTAACCCCGCCACTTTTTATTGAAGTGCCTCTACCAATCATTTCACTAAGAGGGAGGTTTGGGTCTATAAAACTAGTTTAACCTCGCCACTTTTTATTGAAGTGCCTCTACCAAACATTTCACTAAGAGGGAGGTATGGGTCTATAAAACTAGTTTAACCTCGCCACTTTTTATTGAAGTGCCTGTACCAAACATTTCACTAAGAGGGAGGTTTGGGTCTATAAAACTAGCTTAACCTCGTCACTTTTTATTGAAGTGCCTGTACCAATCATTTAACTAAGAGGGAGGTTTGGGTCTATAAAACTAGTTTAACCCCGCCACTTTTTATTGAAGTGCCTCTACCAAACATTTCACTAAGAGGGAGGTTTGGGTCTATAATACTAGTTTAACCACGCCACTTTTTATTGAAGTGCATGTACCAAACATTTCACTAAGAGGGAGGTTTGGGTCTATAAAACTAGTTTAACCCCGCCACTTTTTATTGAAGTGCCTGTACCAAACATTTCACTAAGAGGGAGGTTTGGGTCTATAAAACTAGTTTAACCTCGCCACTTTTTATTGAAGTGCCTGTACCAAACATTTCACTAAGAGGGAGGTTTGGGTCTATAAAACTAGTTTAACCTCGCCACTTTTTAATGAAGTGCCTGTACCAAGCATTTCACTAAGAGGGAGGTTTGGGTCTATAAAACTAGATTAACCTCGCCACTTTTTATTGAAGTGCCTGTACCAAACATTTCACTAAGAGGGAGGTTTGGGTCTATAAAACTAGCTTAACCTCGCCACTTTTTATTGAAGTGCCTGTACCAAACATTTCACTAAGAGGGAGGTTTGGGTCTATAAAACTAGTTTAACCTCGCCACTTTTTATTGAAGTGCCTCTACCAAACATTTCACTAAGAGGGAGGTTTGGGTCTATAAGACTAGTTTAACCACGCCACTTTTTATTGAAGTGCCTGTACCAAACATTTCACTAAGAGGGAGGTTTGGGTCTATAAAACTAGTTTAACCTCGCCACTTTTTATTGAAGTGCCTGTACCAAGCATTTCACTAAGAGGGAGGTTTGGGTCTATAAAACTAGTTTAACCTCGCCACTTTTTATTGAAGTGCCTGTACCAAGCATTTCACTAAGAGGGAGGTTTGGGTCTATAAAACTAGTTTAACCTCGCCACTTTTTATTGAAGTGCCTGTACCAAACATTTCACTAAGAGGGAGGTTTGGGTCTATAAAACTAGTTTAACCTCGCCACTTTTTATTGAAGTGCCTCTACCAAACATTTCACTAAGAGGGAGGTTTGGGTCTATAAGACTAGTTTAACCACGCCACTTTTTATTGAAGTGCCTGTACCAAACATTTCACTAAGAGGGAGGTTTGGGTCTATAAAACTAGTTTAACCTCGCCACTTTTTATTGAAGTGCCTCTACCAAGCATTTCACTAAGAGGGAGGTTTGGGTCTATAAAACTAGTTTAACCTCGCCACTTTTTTTTGAAGTGCCTGTACCAAACATTTCACTAAGAGGGAGGTTTGGGTCTATAAAACTAGTTTAACCTCGCCACTTTTTATTGAAGTGCCTCTACCAATCATTTCACTAAGAGGGAGGTTTGGGTCTATAAAACTAGTTTAACCCCGCCACTTTTTATTGAAGTGCCTCTACCAAACATTTCACAAAGAGGGAGGTTTGGGTCTATAAGACTAGTTTAACCACGCCACTTTTTATTGAAGTGCCTGTACCAAACATTTCACTAAGAGGGAGGTTTGGGTCTATAAAACTAGTTTAACCCCGCCACTTTTTATTGAAGTGCCTGTACCAAACATTTCACTAAGAGGGAGGTTTGGGTCTATAAAACTAGTTTAACCTCGCCACTTTTTATTGAAGTGCCTGTACCAAACATTTCACTAAGAGGGAGGTTTGGGTCTATAAAACTAGTTTAACCTCGCCACTTTTTTATGAAGTGCCTGTACCAAGCATTTCACTAAGAGGGAGGTTTGGGTCTATAAAACTAGATTAACCTCGCCACTTTTTATTGAAGTGCCTGTACCAAACATTTCACTAAGAGGGAGGTTTGGGTCTATAAAACTAGCTTAACCTCGCCACTTTTTAT
Organism: Bathymodiolus septemdierum; assembly: GCA_963383655.1. Classification (NCBI taxonomy): domain Eukaryota; kingdom Metazoa; phylum Mollusca; class Bivalvia; order Mytilida; family Modiolidae; genus Bathymodiolus; species Bathymodiolus septemdierum. The sequence goes on along the minus strand of OY726529.1, from coordinate 48,522,587 downwards.
TGAAGTGCCTGTACCAAACATTTCACTAAGAGGGAGGTTTGGGTCTATAAAACTAGTTTAACCTCGCCACTTTTTATTGAAGTGCCTCTACCAAACATTTCACTAAGAGGGAGGTTTGGGTCTATAAGACTAGTTTAACCACGCCACTTTTTATTGAAGTGCCTGTACCAAACATTTCACTAAGAGGGAGGTTTGGGTCTATAAAACTAGTTTAACCTCGCCACTTTTTATTGAAGTGCCTGTACCAAGCATTTCACTAAGAGGGAGGTTTGGGTCTATAAAACTAGTTTAACCTCGCCACTTTTTATTGAAGTGCCTGTACCAAGCATTTCACTAAGAGGGAGGTTTGGGTCTATAAAACTAGTTTAACCTCGCCACTTTTTATTGAAGTGCCTGTACCAAACATTTCACTAAGAGGGAGGTTTGGGTCTATAAAACTAGTTTAACCTCGCCACTTTTTATTGAAGTGCCTCTACCAAACATTTCACTAAGAGGGAGGTTTGGGTCTATAAGACTAGTTTAACCACGCCACTTTTTATTGAAGTGCCTGTACCAAACATTTCACTAAGAGGGAGGTTTGGGTCTATAAAACTAGTTTAACCTCGCCACTTTTTATTGAAGTGCCTCTACCAAGCATTTCACTAAGAGGGAGGTTTGGGTCTATAAAACTAGTTTAACCTCGCCACTTTTTATTGAAGTGCCTGTACCAAACATTTCACTAAGAGGGAGGTTTGGGTCTATAAAACTAGTTTAACCTCGCCACTTTTTATTGAAGTGCCTGTACCAATCATTTCACTAAGAGGGAGGTTTGGGTCTATAAAACTAGTTTAACCCCGCCACTTTTTATTGAAGTGCCTCTACCAAACATTTCACAAAGAGGGAGGTTTGGGTCTATAAGACTAGTTTAACCACGCCACTTTTTATTGAAGTGCCTGTACCAAACATTTCACTAAGAGGGAGGTTTGGGTCTATAAAACTAGTTTAACCTCGCCACTTTTTATTGAAGTGCCTGTACCAAGCATTTCACTAAGAGGGAGGTTTGGGTCTATAAAACTAGTTTAACCTCGCCACTTTTTATTGAAGTGCCTGTACCAAACATTTCACTAAGAGGGAGGTTTGGGTCTATAAAACTAGCTTAACCTCGCCACTTTTTATTGAAGTGCATGTACCAAACATTTCACTAAGAGGGAGGTTTGGGTCTATAAAACTAGTTTAACCTCGCCACTTTTTATTGAAGTGCCTGTACCAAACATTTCACTAAGAGGGAGGTTTGGGTCTATAAAACTAGTTTAACCACGCCACTTTTTATTGAAGTGCATGTACCAAACATTTCACTAAGAGGGAGGTTTGGTTCTATAAGACTAGTTTAACCACGCCATTTTTTATTGAAGTGCATGTACCAAACATTTCACTAAGAGGGAGGTTTGGGTCTATAAGACTAGTTTAACCACGCCACTTTTTATTGAAGTGCCTGTACCAAACATTTCACTAAGAGGGAGGTTTGGGTCTATAAGACTAGTTTAACCTCGCCACTTTTTATTGAAGTGCATGTACCAAACATTTCACTAAGAGGGAGGTTTGGGTCTATAAGACTAGTTTAACCTCGCCACTTTTTATTGAAGTGCCTGTACCAAACATTTCACTAAGAGGGAGGTTTGGGTCTATAAAACTAGTTTAACCTCGCCACTTTTTATTGAAGTGCCTGTACCAAACATTTCACTAAGAGGGAGGTTTGGGTCTATAAAACTAGTTTAACCTCGCCACTTTTTATTGAAGTGCCTGTATCAAACATTTCACTAAGAGGGAGGTTTGAGTCTATAAAACTAGTTTAACCTCGCCACTTTTTATTGAAGTGCCTGTACCAAACATTTCACTAAGAGGGAGGTTTGAGTCTATAAAACTAGTTTAACCTCGCCACTTTTTATTGAAGTGCCTCTACCAAGCATTTCACTAAGAGGGAGGTTTGGGTCTATAAAACTAGCTTAAGCTCGCCACTTTTTATTGAAGTGCATGTATCAAACATTTCACTAAGAGGGAGGTTTGGGTCTATGAAACTAGCTTAACCTCGCCGCTTTTTATTGAAGTGCCTCTACCAAACATTTCACTAAGAGGGAGGTTTGGGTCTATAAAACTAGTTTAACCTCGCCACTTTTTATTGAAGTGCATGTACCAAACATTTCACTAAGAGGGAGGTTTGAGTCTATAAAACTAGTTTAACCTCGCCACTTTTTATTGAAGTGCCTGTACCAAACATTTCACTAAGAGGGAGGTTTGGGTCTATAAAACTAGTTTAACCTCGCCACTTTTTATTGAAGTGCATGTACCAAAATTTCACTAAGAGGGAGGTTTGGGTGTAAAAATCTAGTTTAACCTCGCCACTTTTTATTGAAGTGCCTCTACCAAGCATTTCACTAAGAGGGAGGTTTGGGTCTATAAAACTAGTTTAACCACGCCATTTTTTATTGAAGTGCATGTACCAAACATTTCACTAAGAGGGAGGTTTGGTTCTATAAAACTAGCTTAACCTCGCCACTTTTTATTGAAGTGCATGTACCAAACATTTCACTAAGAGGGAGGTTTGGGTCTATAAAACTAGTTTAACCTCGCCACTTTTTATTGAAGTGCCTGTACCAAACATTTCACTAAGAGGGAGGTTTGGGTCTATTAAACTAGTTTAACCTCGCCACTTTTTATTGAAGTGCATGTACCAAACATTTCACTAAGAGGGGGGTTTGGGTGTAAAAATCTAGTTTAACCTCGCCACTTTTTATTGAAGTGTCTCTACCAAGCATTTCACTAAGAGTGAGGTTTGGGTCTATAAAACTAGTTTAACCACGCCACTTTTTATTGAAGTGCATGTCTCAAACATTTCACTAAGAGGGAGGTTTGGTTCTATAAAACTAGCTTAACCTCGCCACTTTTTATTGAAGTGCATGTACCAAACATTTCACTTAGAGGGAGGTTTGGGTCTATAAGACTAGTTTAACCACGCCACTTTTTATTGAAGTGCCTGTACCAAACATTTCACTAAGAGGGAGGTTTGGGTCTATAAGACTAGTTTAACCACGCCACTTTTTATTGAAGTGCCTCTACCAAATATTTCACTAAGAGGGAGGTTTGAGTCTATAAAACTAGTTTAACCTCGCCACTTTTTATTGAAGTGCATGTACCAAACATTTCACTAAGAGGGAGGCTTGGGTCTATAAAACTAGTTTAACCACGCCACTTTTTATTGAAGTGCCTGTACCAAGCATTTCACTAAGAGGGAGGTTTGGGTCTATAAAACTAGTTTAACCTCGCCACTTTTTATTGAAGTGCCTGTACCAAACATTTCACTAAGAGGGAGGTTTGGGTCTATAAAACTAGCTTAACCTCGCCACTTTTTATTGAAGTGCATGTACCAAACATTTCACTAAGAGGGAGGTTTGGGTCTATAAAACTAGTTTAACCTCGCCACTTTTTATTGAAGTGCCTGTACCAAACATTTCACTAAGAGGGAGGTTTGGGTCTATAAAACTAGTTTAACCACGCCACTTTTTATTGAAGTGCATGTACCAAACATTTCACTAAGAGGGAGGTTTGGTTCTATAAGACTAGTTTAACCACGCCATTTTTTATTGAAGTGCATGTACCAAACATTTCACTAAGAGGGAGGTTTGGGTCTATAAGACTAGTTTAACCACGCCACTTTTTATTGAAGTGCCTGTACCAAACATTTCACTAAGAGGGAGGTTTGGGTCTATAAGACTAGTTTAACCTCGCCACTTTTTATTGAAGTGCATGTACCAAACATTTCACTAAGAGGGAGGTTTGGGTCTATAAGACTAGTTTAACCTCGCCACTTTTTATTGAAGTGCCTGTACCAAACATTTCACTAAGAGGGAGGTTTGGGTCTATAAAACTAGTTTAACCTCGCCACTTTTTATTGAAGTGCCTGTACCAAACATTTCACTAAGAGGGAGGTTTGGGTCTATAAAACTAGTTTAACCTCGCCACTTTTTATTGAAGTGCCTGTATCAAACATTTCACTAAGAGGGAGGTTTGAGTCTATAAAACTAGTTTAACCTCGCCACTTTTTATTGAAGTGCCTGTACCAAACATTTCACTAAGAGGGAGGTTTGAGTCTATAAAACTAGTTTAACCTCGCCACTTTTTATTGAAGTGCCTCTACCAAGCATTTCACTAAGAGGGAGGTTTGGGTCTATAAAACTAGCTTAAGCTCGCCACTTTTTATTGAAGTGCATGTATCAAACATTTCACTAAGAGGGAGGTTTGGGTCTATGAAACTAGCTTAACCTCGCCGCTTTTTATTGAAGTGCCTCTACCAAACATTTCACTAAGAGGGAGGTTTGGGTCTATAAAACTAGTTTAACCTCGCCACTTTTTATTGAAGTGCATGTACCAAACATTTCACTAAGAGGGTGGTTTGAGTCTATAAAACTAGTTTAACCTCGCCACTTTTTATTGAAGTGCCTGTACCAAACATTTCACTAAGAGGGAGGTTTGGGTCTATAAAACTAGTTTAACCTCGCCACTTTTTATTGAAGTGCATGTACCAAAATTTCACTAAGAGGGAGGTTTGGGTGTAAAAATCTAGTTTAACCTCGCCACTTTTTATTGAAGTGCCTCTACCAAGCATTTCACTAAGAGGGAGGTTTGGGTCTATAAAACTAGTTTAACCACGCCATTTTTTATTGAAGTGCATGTACCAAACATTTCACTAAGAGGGAGGTTTGGTTCTATAAAACTAGCTTAACCTCGCCACTTTTTATTGAAGTGCATGTACCAAACATTTCACTAAGAGGGAGGTTTGGGTCTATAAAACTAGTTTAACCTCGCCACTTTTTATTGAAGTGCCTGTACCAAACATTTCACTAAGAGGGAGGTTTGGGTCTATTAAACTAGTTTAACCTCGCCACTTTTTATTGAAGTGCATGTACCAAACATTTCACTAAGAGGGGGGTTTGGGTGTAAAAATCTAGTTTAACCTCGCCACTTTTTATTGAAGTGTCTCTACCAAGCATTTCACTAAGAGTGAGGTTTGGGTCTATAAAACTAGTTTAACCACGCCACTTTTTATTGAAGTGCATGTCTCAAACATTTCACTAAGAGGGAGGTTTGGTTCTATAAAACTAGCTTAACCTCGCCACTTTTTATTGAAGTGCATGTACCAAACATTTCACTTAGAGGGAGGTTTGGGTCTATAAGACTAGTTTAACCACGCCACTTTTTATTGAAGTGCCTGTACCAAACATTTCACTAAGAGGGAGGTTTGGGTCTATAAGACTAGTTTAACCACGCCACTTTTTATTGAAGTGCCTCTACCAAATATTTCACTAAGAGGGAGGTTTGAGTCTATAAAACTAGTTTAACCTCGCCACTTTTTATTGAAGTGCATGTACCAAACATTTCACTAAGAGGGAGGCTTGGGTCTATAAAACTAGTTTAACCACGCCACTTTTTATTGAAGTGCATGTACCAAACATTTCACTAAGAGGGAGGTTTGGGTCTATAAAACTAGTTTAACCTCGCCACTTTTTATTGAAGTGCATGTACCAAACATTTCACTAAGAGGGAGGTTTGGGTGTAAAAATCCAGTTTAACCTCGCCACTTTTTATTGAAGTGCCTCTACCAAGCATTTCACTAAGAGGGAGGTTTGGGTCTATAAAACTAGTTTAACCACGCCACTTTTTATTGAAGTGCATGTACCAAACATTTCACTAAGAGGGAGGTTTGGGTGTAAAAATCTAGTTTAACCTCGACACTTGTTATTGAAATGCCTCTACCAAGCATTTCACTAAGAGGGAGGTTTGGGTCTATAAAACTAGTTTAACCTCGCCACTTTTTATTGAAGTGCATGTACCAAACATTTCACTAAGAGGGAGGTTTGGGTGTAAAAATCCAGTTTAACCTCGCCACTTTTTATTGAAGTGCCTCTACCAAGCATTTCACTAAGAGGGAGGTTTGGGTCTATAAAACTAGCTTAAATTTGCCACTTTTTATTGAAGTGCATGTACCAAACATTTCACTAAGAGGGAGGTTTGGGTCTATGAAACTAGCTTAACCTCGCCGCTTTTTATTGAAGTGCCTGTACCAAACATTTCACTAAGAGGGAGGTTTGGGTCTATAAAACTAGTTTAACCTCGCCACTTTTTATTGAAGTGCCTCTACGAAGCATTTCAATAAGAGGGAGGTTTGGGTCTATAAAACTAGCTTAACCTCGCCACTTTTTATTGAAGTGCCTGTACCAAGCATTTCACTAAGAGGGAGGTTTGGGTGTAAAAATCTAGTTTAAACTCGACACTTGTTATTGAAATGCCTCTACCAAGCATTTCACTAAGAGGGAGGTTTGGGTCTATAAAACTAGCTTAACCTCGCCATTTTTTATTGAAGTGCATGTATCAAACATTTCACTAAGAGGGAGGTTTGGGTCTATGAAACTAGCTTAACCTCGCCGCTTTTTATTGAAGTGCCTGTACCAAACATTTCACTAAGAGGGAGGTTTGGGTCTATAAAACTAGTTTAACCTCGCCACTTTTTATTGAAGTGCCTCTACGAAGCATTTCACTAAGAGGGAGGTTTGGGTCTATAAAACTAGCTTAACCTCGCCACTTTTTTTTGAAGTGCCTGTACCAAGCATTTCACTAAGAGGGAGGTTTGGGTCTATAAAACTAGTTTAACCTCGCCACTTTTTATTGAAGTGCCTCTACCAAGCATTTCACTAAGAGGGAGGTTTGGGTCTATAAAACTAGTTTAACCACGCCACTTTTTATTGAAGTGCATGTACCAAACATTTCACTAAGAGGGAGGTTTGGTTCTATAAAACTAGCTTAACCTCGCCACTTTTTATTGAAGTGCATGTACCAAACATTTCACTAAGAGGGAGGTTTGGGTCTATAAAACTAGTTTAACCTCGCCACTTTTTATTGAAGTGCCTCTACCAAGCATTTCACTAAGAGGGAGGTTTGGGTCTATAAAACTAGTTTAACCACGCCATTTTTTATTGAAGTGCATGTACCAAACATTTCACTAAGAGGGAGGTTTGGTTCTATAAAACTAGCTTAACCTCGCCACTTTTTATTGAAGTGCATGTACCAAACATTTCACTAAGAGGGAGGTTTGGGTCTATAAAACTAGTTTAACCTCGCCACTTTTTATTGAAGTGCCTGTACCAAACATTTCACTAAGAGGGAGGTTTGGGTCTATTAAACTAGTTTAACCTCGCCACTTTTTATTGAAGTGCATGTACCAAACATTTCACTAAGAGGGGGGTTTGGGTGTAAAAATCTAGTTTAACCTCGCCACTTTTTATTGAAGTGTCTCTACCAAGCATTTCACTAAGAGTGAGGTTTGGGTCTATAAAACTAGTTTAACCACGCCACTTTTTATTGAAGTGCATGTCTCAAACATTTCACTAAGAGGGAGGTTTGGTTCTATAAAACTAGCTTAACCTCGCCACTTTTTATTGAAGTGCATGTACCAAACATTTCACTTAGAGGGAGGTTTGGGTCTATAAGACTAGTTTAACCACGCCACTTTTTATTGAAGTGCCTGTACCAAACATTTCACTAAGAGGGAGGTTTGGGTCTATAAGACTAGTTTAACCACGCCACTTTTTATTGAAGTGCCTCTACCAAATATTTCACTAAGAGGGAGGTTTGAGTCTATAAAACTAGTTTAACCTCGCCACTTTTTATTGAAGTGCATGTACCAAACATTTCACTAAGAGGGAGGCTTGGGTCTATAAAACTAGTTTAACCACGCCACTTTTTATTGAAGTGCATGTACCAAACATTTCACTAAGAGGGAGGTTTGGGTCTATAAAACTAGTTTAACCTCGCCACTTTTTATTGAAGTGCATGTACCAAACATTTCACTAAGAGGGAGGTTTGGGTGTAAAAATCCAGTTTAACCTCGCCACTTTTTATTGAAGTGCCTCTACCAAGCATTTCACTAAGAGGGAGGTTTGGGTCTATAAAACTAGTTTAACCACGCCACTTTTTATTGAAGTGCATGTACCAAACATTTCACTAAGAGGGAGGTTTGGGTGTAAAAATCTAGTTTAACCTCGACACTTGTTATTGAAATGCCTCTACCAAGCATTTCACTAAGAGGGAGGTTTGGGTCTATAAAACTAGTTTAACCTCGCCACTTTTTATTGAAGTGCATGTACCAAACATTTCACTAAGAGGGAGGTTTGGGTGTAAAAATCCAGTTTAACCTCGCCACTTTTTATTGAAGTGCCTCTACCAAGCATTTCACTAAGAGGGAGGTTTGGGTCTATAAAACTAGCTTAAATTTGCCACTTTTTATTGAAGTGCATGTACCAAACATTTCACTAAGAGGGAGGTTTGGGTCTATGAAACTAGCTTAACCTCGCCGCTTTTTATTGAAGTGCCTGTACCAAACATTTCACTAAGAGGGAGGTTTGGGTCTATAAAACTAGTTTAACCTCGCCACTTTTTATTGAAGTGCCTCTACGAAGCATTTCAATAAGAGGGAGGTTTGGGTCTATAAAACTAGCTTAACCTCGCCACTTTTTATTGAAGTGCCTGTACCAAGCATTTCACTAAGAGGGAGGTTTGGGTGTAAAAATCTAGTTTAAACTCGACACTTGTTATTGAAATGCCTCTACCAAGCATTTCACTAAGAGGGAGGTTTGGGTCTATAAAACTAGCTTAACCTCGCCATTTTTTATTGAAGTGCATGTATCAAACATTTCACTAAGAGGGAGGTTTGGGTCTATGAAACTAGCTTAACCTCGCCGCTTTTTATTGAAGTGCCTGTACCAAACATTTCACTAAGAGGGAGGTTTGGGTCTATAAAACTAGTTTAACCTCGCCACTTTTTATTGAAGTGCCTCTACGAAGCATTTCACTAAGAGGGAGGTTTGGGTCTATAAAACTAGCTTAACCTCGCCACTTTTTTTTGAAGTGCCTGTACCAAGCATTTCACTAAGAGGGAGGTTTGGGTCTATAAAACTAGTTTAACCTCGCCACTTTTTATTGAAGTGCCTCTACCAAGCATTTCACTAAGAGGGAGGTTTGGGTCTATAAAACTAGTTTAACCACGCCACTTTTTATTGAAGTGCATGTACCAAACATTTCACTAAGAGGGAGGTTTGGTTCTATAAAACTAGCTTAACCTCGCCACTTTTTATTGAAGTGCATGTACCAAACATTTCACTAAGAGGGAGGTTTGGGTCTATAAGACTAGTTTAACCACGCCACTTTTTATTGAAGTGCCTGTACCAAACATTTCACTAAGAGGGAGGTTTGGGTCTATAAGACTAGTTTAACCACGCCACTTTTTATTGAAGTGCCTCTACCAAACATTTCACTAAGAGGGAGGTTTGGGTCTATAAAACTAGTTTAACCTCGCCACTTTTTATTGAAGTGCATGTACCAAACATTTCACTAAGAGGGAGGCTTGGGTCTATAAAACTAGTTTAACCACGCCACTTTTTATTGAAGTGCATGTACCAAACATTTCACTAAGAGGGAGGTTTGGGTCTATAAAACTAGTTTAACCTCGCCACTTTTTATTGAAGTGCATGTACCAAACATTTCACTAAGAGGGAGGTTTGGGTGTAAAAATCCAGTTTAACCTCGCCACTTTTTATTGAAGTGCCTCTACCAAGCATTTCACTAAGAGGGAGGTTTGGGTCTATAAAACTAGTTTAACCACGCCACTTTTTATTGAAGTGCATGTACCAAACATTTCACTAAGAGGGAGGTTTGGGTGTAAAAATCTAGTTTAACCTCGACACTTGTTATTGAAATGCCTCTACCAAGCATTTCACTAAGAGGGAGGTTTGGGTCTATAAAACTAGTTTAACCTCGCCACTTTTTATTGAAGTGCATGTACCAAACATTTCACTAAGAGGGAGGTTTGGGTGTAAAAATCCAGTTTAACCTCGCCACTTTTTATTGAAGTGCCTCTACCAAGCATTTCACTAAGAGGGAGGTTTGGGTCTATGAAACTAGCTTAACCTCGCCGCTTTTTATTGAAGTGCCTGAACCAAACATTTCACTAAGAGGGAGGTTTGGGTCTATAAAACTAGTTTAACCTCGCCACTTTTTATTGAAGTGCCTCTACGAAGAATTTCACTAAGAGGGAGGTTTGGGTCTATAAAACTAGCTTAACCTCGCCACTTTTTATTGAAGTGCCTGTACCAAGCATTTCACTAAGAGGGAGGTTTGGGTGTAAAAATCTAGTTTAACCTCGACACTTGTTATTGAAATGCCTCTACCAAGCATTTCACTAAGAGGGAGGTTTGGGTCTATAAAACTAACTTAACCTCGCCACTTTTTATTGAAGTGCATGTATCAAACATTTTACTAAGAGGGAGGTTTGGGTCTATGAAATTAGCTTAACCTCGCCGCTTTTTATTGAAGTGCCTGTACCAAACATTTCACTAAGAGGGAGGTTTGGGTCTATAAAACTAGTTTAACCTCGCCACTTTTTATTGAAGTGCCTCTACGAAGCATTTCACTAAGAGGGAGGTTTGGGTCTATAAAACTAGCTTAACCTCGCCACTTTTTATTGAAGTGCCTGTACCAAGCATTTCACTAAGAGGGAGGTTTGGGTCTATAAAACTAGTTTAACCTCGCCACTTTTTATTGAAGTGCCTGTACCAAGCATTTCACTAAGAGGGAGGTTTGGGTCTATAAAACTAGTTTAACCCCGCCACTTTTTATTGAAGTGCCTCTACCAAACATTTCACTAAGAGCTAGGTTTGGGTCTATAAGACTAGTTTAACCACGCCACTTTTTATTGAAGTGCCTGTACCAAACATTTCACTAAGAGGGAGGTTTGGGTCTATAAAACTATTTTAACCTCGCCACTTTTTATTGAAGTGCCTGTACCAAGCATTTCACTAAGAGGGAGGTTTGGGTCTATAAAACTAGTTTAACCTCGCCACTTTTTATTGAAGTGCCTGTACCAAACATTTCACTAAGAGGGAGGTTTGGGTCTATAAAACTAGCTTAACCTCGCCACTTTTTATTGAAGTGCATGTACCAAACATTTCACTAAGAGGGAGGTTTGGGTCTATAAAACTAGTTTAACCTCGCCACTTTTTATTGAAGTGCCTGTACCAAACATTTCACTAAGAGGGAGGTTTGGGTCTATAAAACTAGTTTAACCACGCCACTTTTTATTGAAGTGCATGTACCAAACATTTCACTAAGAGGGAGGTTTGGTTCTATAAGACTAGTTTAACCACGCCATTTTTTATTGAAGTGCATGTACCAAACATTTCACTAAGAGGGAGGTTTGGGTGTAAAAATCTAGTTTAACCTCGACACTTGTTATTGAAATGCCTCTACCAAGCATTTCACTAAGAGGGAGGTTTGGGTCTATAAAACTAGTTTAACCTCGCCACTTTTTATTGAAGTGCATGTACCAAACATTTCACTAAGAGGGAGGTTTGGGTGTAAAAATCCAGTTTAACCTCGCCACTTTTTATTGAAGTGCCTCTACCAAGCATTTCACTAAGAGGGAGGTTTGGGTCTATAAAACTAGCTTAAGCTTGCCACTTTTTATTGAAGTGCATGTACCAAACATTTCACTAAGAGGGAGGTTTGGGTCTATGAAACTAGCTTAACCTCGCCGCTTTTTATTGAAGTGTCTGAACCAAACATTTCACTAAGAGGGAGGTTTGGGTCTATAAAACTAGTTTAACCTCGCCACTTTTTATTGAAGTGCCTCTACGAAGAATTTCACTAAGAGGGAGGTTTGGGTCTATAAAACTAGCTTAACCTCGCCACTTTTTATTGAAGTGCCTGTACCAAGCATTTCACTAAGAGGGAGGTTTGGGTGTAAAAATCTAGTTTAACCTCGACACTTGTTATTGAAATGCCTCTACCAAGCATTTCACTAAGAGGGAGGTTTGGGTCTATAAAACTAGCTTAACCTCGCCACTTTTTATTGAAGTGCATGTATCAAACATTTTACTAAGAGGGAGGTTTGGGTCTATGAAATTAGCTTAACCTCGCCGCTTTTTATTGAAGTGCCTGTACCAAACATTTCACTAAGAGGGAGGTTTGGGTCTATAAAACTAGTTTAACCTCGCCACTTTTTATTGAAGTGCCTCTACGAAGCATTTCACTAAGAGGGAGGTTTGGGTCTATAAAACTAGCTTAACCTCGCCACTTTTTATTGAAGTGCCTGTACCAAGCATTTCATTAAGAGGGAGGTTTGGGTCTATAAAACTAGTTTAACCTCGCCACTTTTTATTGAAGTGCCTGTACCAAGCATTTCACTAAGAGGGAGGTTTGGGTCTATAAAACTAGTTTAACCCCGCCACTTTTTATTGAAGTGCCTCTACCAAACATTTCACTAAGAGCTAGGTTTGGGTCTATAAGACTAGTTTAACCACGCCACTTTTTATTGAAGTGCCTGTACCAAACATTTCACTAAGAGGGAGGTTTGGGTCTATAAAACTATTTTAACCTCGCCACTTTTTATTGAAGTGCCTGTACCAAGCATTTCACTAAGAGGGAGGTTTGGGTCTATAAAACTAGTTTAACCTCGCCACTTTTTATTGAAGTGCCTGTACCAAACATTTCACTAAGAGGGAGGTTTGGGTCTATAAAACTAGCTTAACCTCGCCACTTTTTATTGAAGTGCATGTACCAAACATTTCACTAAGAGGGAGGTTTGGGTCTATAAAACTAGTTTAACCTCGCCACTTTTTATTGAAGTGCCTGTACCAAACATTTCACTAAGAGGGAGGTTTGGGTCTATAAAACTAGTTTAACCACGCCACTTTTTATTGAAGTGCATGTACCAAACATTTCACTAAGAGGGAGGTTTGGTTCTATAAGACTAGTTTAACCACGCCATTTTTTATTGAAGTGCATGTACCAAACATTTCACTAAGAGGGAGGTTTGGGTCTATAAGACTAGTTTAACCTCGCCACTTTTTATTGAAGTGCCTGTACCAAGCATTTCACTAAGAGGGAGGTTTGGGTCTATAAAACTAGTTTAACCTCGCCACTTTTTATTGAAGTGCCTGTATCAAACATTTCACTTAGAGGGAGGTTTGAGTCTATAAAACTAGTTTAACCTCGCCACTTTTTATTGAAGTGCCTGTACCAAACATTTCACTTAGAGGGAGGTTTGAGTCTATAAAACTAGTTTAACCTCGCCACTTTTTATTGAAGTGCTTCTAACAAGCATTTCACTAAGAGGGAGGTTTGGTTCTATAAAACTAGTTTAACCTCGCCACTTTTTATTGAAGTGCATGTACCAAACATTTCACTAAGAGGGAGGTTTGAGTCTATAAAACTAGTTTAACCTCGCCACTTTTTATTGAAGTGCCTGTACCAAACATTTCACTAAGAGGGATGTTTGGGTCTATAAAACTAGTTTAACCTCGCCACTTTTTATTGAAGTGCATGTACCAAAATTTCACTAAGAGGGAGGTTTGGGTGTAAAAATCTAGTTTAACCTCGCCACTTTTTATTGAAGTGCCTCTACCAAGCATTTCACAAAGAGGGAGGTTTGGGTCTATAAAACTAGTTTAACCACGCCACTTTTTATTGAAGTGCATGTACCAAACATTTCACTAAGAGGGAGGTTTGGTTCTATAAAACTAGCTTAACCACGCCACTTTTTATTGAAGTGCATGTACCAAACATTTCACTAAGAGGGAGGTTTGGGTCTATAAAACTAGTTTAACCTCGCCACTTTTTATTGAAGTGCCTGTACCAAACATTTCACTAAGAGGGAGGTTTGGGTCTATTAAACTAGTTTAACCTCGCCACTTTTTATTGAAGTGCATGTACCAAACATTTCACTAAGAGGGGGGTTTGGGTGTAAAAATCTAGTTTAACCTCGCCACTTTTTATTGAAGTGTCTCTACCAAGCATTTCACTAAGAGTGAGGTTTGGGTCTATAAAACTAGTTTAACCACGCCACTTTTTATTGAAGTGCATGTACCAAACATTTCACTAAGAGGGAGGTTTGGTTCTATAAAACTAGCTTAACCTCGCCACTTTTTATTGAAGTGCATGTACCAAACATTTCACTAAGAGGGAGGTTTGGGTCTATAAGACTAGTTTAACCACGCCACTTTTTATTGAAGTGCCTGTACCAAACATTTCACTAAGAGGGAGGTTTGGGTCTATAAGACTAGTTTAACCACGCCACTTTTTATTGAAGTGCCTCTACCAAACATTTCACTAAGAGGGAGGTTTGAGTCTATAAAACTAGTTTAACCTCGCCACTTTTTATTGAAGTGCATGTACCAAACATTTCACTAAGAGGGAGGCTTGGGTCTATAAAACTAGTTTAACCACGCCACTTTTTATTGAAGTGCATGTACCAAACATTTCACTAAGAGGGAGGTTTGGGTCTATAAAACTAGTTTAACCTCGTCACTTTTTATTGAAGTGCATGTACCAAACATTTCACTAAGAGGGAGGTTTGGGTGTAAAAATCCAGTTTAACCTCGCCACTTTTTATTGAAGTGCCTCTACCAAGCATTTCACTAAGAGGGAGGTTTGGGTCTATAAAACTAGTTTAACCACGCCACTTTTTATTGAAGTGCATGTACCAAACATTTCACTAAGAGGGAGGTTTGGGTGTAAAAATCTAGTTTAACCTCGACACTTGTTATTGAAATGCCTCTCCCAAGCATTTCACTAAGAGGGAGGTTTGGGTCTATGAAACTAGCTTAACCTCGCCGCTTTTTATTGAAGTGCCTGTACCAAACATTTCACTAAGAGGGAGGTTTGGGTCTATAAAACTAGTTTAACCTCGCCACTTTTTATTGAAGTGCCTCTAAGAAGCATTTCACTAAGAGGGAGGTTTGGGTCTATAAAATTAGCTTAACCTCGCCACTTTTTATTGAAGTGCCTGTACCAAGCATTTCACTAAGAGGGAGGTTTGGGTGTAAAAATCTAATTTAACCTCGACACTTGTTATTGAAATGCCTCTACCAAGCATTTCACTAAGAGGGAGGTTTGGGTCTATAAAACTAGCTTAACCTCGCCACTTTTTATTGAAGTGCATGTATCAAACATTTCACTAAGAGGGAGGTTTGGGTCTATGAAACTAGCTTAACCTCGCCGCTTTTTATTGAAGTGCCTGTACCAAACATTTCACTAAGAGGGAGGTTTGGGTCTATAAAACTAGTTTAACCTCGCCACTTTTTATTGAAGTGCCTCTACGAAGCATTTCACTAAGAGGGAGGTTTGGGTCTATAAAACTAGCTTAACCTCGCCACTTTTTATTGAAGTGCCTGTACCAAGCATTTCTCTAAGAGGGAGGTTTGGGTCTATAAAACTAGTTTAACCTCGCCACTTTTTATTGAAGTGCCTGTACCAAGCATTTCACTAAGAGGGAGGTTTGGGTCTATAAAACTAGTTTAACCTCGCCGCTTTTTATTGAAGTGCCTCTACCAAACATTTCACTAAGAGGGAGGTTTGGGTCTATAAAACTAGTTTAACCTCGCCACTTTTTATTGAAGTGCCTGTACCAAACATTTCACTAAGAGGGAGGTTTGGGTGTAAAAATCTAGTTTAACCTCGCCACTTTTTATTAAAGTGCCTGTACCAAACATTTCACTAAGAGGGAGGTTTGGGTCTATAAAACTAGTTTAACCTCGCCACTTTTTATTGAAGTGCCTCTACCAAGCATTTCACTAAGAGGGAGGTTTGGGTCTATAAAACTAGTTTAACCTCGCCACTTTTTATTGAAATGCCTGTACCAAGCATTTCACTAAGAGGGAGGTTTGGGTCTATAAAACTAGTTTAACCTCGCCACTTTTTATTGAAGTGCCTGTACCAAACATTTCACTAAGAGGGAGGTTTGGGTCTATAAAACTAGTTTAACCTCGCCACTTTTATTGAATTGCATGTACAAAGTCTGTAGAGTTAGCGATCATGTGTTGATTTGTTTTCGGTATCAAATATACTTCTTTCTATGATTTTTTTATTTTTGAACTGTCACGACATCGTGGTATTTTTGGTTTTTCATTTTACAGCAGTGACCTATTTTCAATTTTAACGGGACCCGTGTGGCTCAATGAGTTAGGTAGTTGTATGGCCCGGGTGGCTCAATGAGCTAGGTAGTTGTAGGGCCCGGGTGGCTCAATGAGCTAGGTAGTTGTAGGGCCCGGGTGGCTCAATGAGTTAGTTAGTTGGATTACCTAACAACTTATGCAAGCCTATCACCAATACGGCATGGTTTCGCGCCGGACTTTGTAAATTACAAAAAGGTGCACTCGACTCGCAGCCGCAAGTGATAAAGCTTACCAGTTGCTTGCCCATGGTCGGTGGTTCTCTCCGGCTTCTTCCACCACTAAAACTGGTCGCCATGATATAGCTGAAATGTTGCCGAAAGTGGCGCTAAACACCAAAAATCTATTTTGACTCTTCTGTAGGCATACCTGTCTTGATAGCATCTTTATTTTCTGCCAAGTATCTCGGTACCATTAGACCAATAAGTAGAGATGATCCTATTATACAGAGATTTCTACCAGAAGACAAATCAACAAACTGTAGTGTAGACAGTCCTACAGCAGTCACCATGCCAAAGCTTAATACAACAGTTCCGCCTAGTACCGGATCCGGGAGCATGGTGAAAATAGCGCCAACTTTACCAAATAGTCCACATATTACAAAAATAAATCCTGCATATATGAAAACTCGTCTGCTGGCATTCTTAAAAATAGTATATACAACATGGTGTAATACATAGAGTGTGCAATTGGTGCTTAACGCCAAGTGAGCATATCTATCAGTCATATTAGGGCGAGAACAAGTCATATTTCGATGATATCACCATGATGCCCGCTTTGCACTAGAGTAAAAGGACTAGTTGGATTGTCACGGTGACAGCTCAACAGACCGAGTCTAGACATGTTACTCTACTCGGACACATTATCCTGATTCTGAACAAACTAGTCCCTGTTCGTATTCATCAACTGTGCATGCGTATCAGGGAAGTAACACATACCCATTTTATAGTCTTCGGTTTGATTGGGGCTCAAACACACAATATACCACACAACACTCGAGGAAAGCATACTACCCATTACACTATCAATGTAGTTTTAATACATGATGATAATCTACTGCACTGATATATATGTTTTAAGTAATTAAACCAATTTGAAAATTGACGCCTTTCTACATATTCCTAAGAACTATAACAAGACAGGTGACACTAGTGGAGCAGGAACTGCTGTACCACTGGAGTAACTGAGTCTTACACCTGGTTTTCAGTAGGGTTCTTGTTGCTCGAGTCAGTCTTAGTTTTCTGTGTAATGTTTTGTAGATCATATTTTATCCTTTTGTCTTTTTCCTTTAGCCATTGTATTGCCTGTCCTTTGATTTACGATTTCTAATTACCCTTTTGGTATCTTCAAGCTCTTCCTATATGGCAAATACGATCATCATTCTTTTATATCCAACATTGAAACGTTCTAGCATTCAAATTTCAAATATGAATGATCATGCAATGAAAAAGATAATCTTTACATGGAATGTTAGTGTTCGTGGTGTTGAGAATCAACGAAATAAATAAGTACATAATTAGATGATATGGATGATTAGGTTGGTCAACCGTTACGAAACATCTGTGTCACAAATGATCACCGATATTTTCCGTTTGTCTTAATCACAATCCGATTCGTTCCTCATTCACGACTTATCACTGGATTTGTACCAATATTAATAGGTAGGATGCCACTAGTGGAGCAGCTATTGCTTAGTTCTGGAGTTCAATCCTGGGGTTCGTGTTGCTCAATCTTTAGTTTATTGATTAGTGTTCTGCTTGCACTTTTTCTTTCAATCATTGTATTTTCTGTCCTTCTTCAATTTACGGATTCTGATTACCCCTTTGGTATTTTGAAACTTTTCCTGTTAGTTGCAAAATATTAAATATGTGCATTAGTTTAAATACTGCAATTAAAATAATGTATTACATGGTTATTGCATGAATATTGGTGAATATTCTCCCGAACAATATATCATATTGCAAGAACTTGCGAATGCAATATGATATATTGCGAGGGACAATGTATTGGAACACATCCATGTATTTACTGATAAATAATCAATAATGATAAATAATTTGTGTTTCAATAATTTGGAACTTTATTTAGATATATTTGTGTTAATTCAACCAAGGAGGATTGAAATTTATTGTAATTATCTAATGTTATTCACGTTTGAATTATATTTGGGATTTGTGACATTCCGGACTTTAATCGTTTCTCCCGTCATCGGGCCGTTCATTCTTATGCTTCATTCAACTTCCATGACGGACATTTTCGTGAGAGCAGGATTTCGTTTGAACAATCCACCTTGGTAGTGTGAATTTATCATCGTAAATGTGTCAATAACATTTCGTTTGATTGCCTCTTTCTATTTGTGAACTGTTTCATGTATGAATACTTGACAACGAACTGTTTATTTGGGTAATACGTTTCTACTTTGACTTTCCATTGACTATAAAATTGGTAAATGTAAACAATATTGATTTGTGCATTTATTCTATTTGTATAATTATTTCACATATTGTAAAATTGTTTCATTCCTTTTATTTACAGGATTAACCAGATTCACACACAGATTAACTTACTGTGTACAGTGTCATATTGGATGCGATAATAAATTGACAGTTTTCATACGACTCCTCTCCTAGTTTATTTTCGGCCCATTGGTTGAGACTGTACCCCTGGTTATTCTTAATGCACGAGGGATAATAGTTAATCAACGACAACCTGTTGCGGAATCCTACACAACACGCCAGTACACAACACCGCCACTACGGACAGTGTTCACAGCTAAGAGTACATCAATACAACGTTGAAATAACGTGAAGCATCGTAATTGACTATTATTACTTATCCAGCAACGGAACTGACTGTGTAAAGTGGCTGAAATGAATCCAAGTGAAATTGAAAAGCCAGCTGAAGAGGTCCTGAGCCAGGACAGTGATCTTACATCACGTGTCTGTAGTCTCACAGAAAGAGGGACATAACTTTACGTATCACAACGACAAAAGCATGTCGAAACACTTCAATCATTCTGGATTAAATGTGAATCCTTTATTCAGGACATTAGTCAAGCTTCTATGGACATTAACACACTCATGACGCTCCAAGAGCGAATAAATGTGTCTTACGAATGGTACCGTCGACAATCCGACATCTATATGGAGTTTTTCAGATCCTGCCGGACAAAAGACAGCATAAGTGATATAGAAGCTCTCAAAGAAATATACTCAAGGCGGCAGAATCTGGTAGACACGTCCATTAAAAGAATAAGAGACTTTTGTGTGTCCCTCTCCGAGACGACATGCATGAAGTCTTTCAGGTCAAAAGCGACTACTCATCACAGCAGGAGTGATTCTGGCACCGCAAGTACAGCCAGACAGAAACGTGCCAAAGCAGAGGCAGCAAAGGCAAAAATTGCTTTCGCTGAGCAACAGACACTCATTGAAAAACATCAAGCTTCAATGCAAGCCGAGCAGGTACAAATGGAGGCGAAATTACATGCTGAGCAAGCACAAATGGAATCAAGGAAAAAAACTGAAAGCGCTAAGTTACAAGCTACAAATGCTGCCCTTGAAGCCGATCCCGATTTATTAGCAACAAAGGGGGAAGCCGCCGCTGCAGAGGCAGAAGCTCTCGCCTTAGAAGAAGACGGAAATAGAAGCCAGGATCTGGAGGGCGAACTACCGTTGCCCAAAATGGACTCAAATGAACTTGTTCAAAACTACGTTAACCAACAAGCTGCACTGACAGTCTTACCGGAAATGACAAACACCAACATCTTTAAGGACAACCATCATGCAGCAACTACAACTGGCATTCTGCTGCCACTGCCTACAACTACTTCCGCTACTCTAACTCGTCCAAAACTGCTGAACACATTTACTGCAACTTCGGCAAGGAACACGACAACGTATCCGTATGGTCCACCGTACTTTCCATCAAACTATGGAGAGCCAGTCCAGACATCAATGTTTTCACAACCTGTTCACAAGCTTGCTGAGCCACCAGTGATACCTCGTCTGGATAACAACGCACCCATCTTTGTGCCCTCCGTCGATCATTTTCCAAGCTCGACATTTAAGAGACCTGACAATCATATGGACAGTAATCATATGTCGGATATGACTAAGTTTCTGTTGCGTAAAGACTTATTTTTTTCTCGCCTAATCACCTTTAACGACAAGGCTGAGTCGTATCATGCATGGAAAACCAGTTTCAAAGGCATCATAGAGGACCTGCAGGTTTCGGACGCTGAACAGATCGACCTTCTAGTGAAATGGCTGCGGACCGAGTCCTCGCCTCATGCGGTCAGCATCCGTTCCTCCAACGCAGGAAACCTCAAGCGAGGGCTAGAACGTCTGTGGGAACGCCTGGATGAGCGATACGGTTCACCTGAAATGGCGGAAGCATCTTTAAAGGCAAAATTAGCAAACTTCCCAAAGATGTCAAACAAGGACACTAAACGTCTTTACGAGCTGTCTGACATTCTGTCTGAGATTGAATCTTACAAAGAAGATAAGCAATTCCAATGTCTACTGGGATATTTTGATTCTTCTTCTGGAATCCGACCAATCGTGGCTAAGCTTCCGTTCGCACTACAGGAGAAGTGGACTTCAAGAGCTTCCAGCTACATCGAACGCTCTGGAGTGGCGTATCCACCTTTTGTAGAATTTGTGAGCTTCATCAGGCAGATAAGTAAAACAAAGAACAATCCTGGATTCATGTACGATCTGGAGACTACAACTAACACGAAAACGCTGGAGAAACAACAAATTCCTACGAAAGGAAGGGTCAGTGTGACTAAAACCACCAGCTATCAGCATGACCAAAGTCAGAGACATGATATAAATCTAAATTCGCTAGATAGATGCATTATCCACAAAACGAAACACTCACTAGCTGAATGTAGAGGCTTCAGGGCGAAATCCGTAGAGGAACGGAAACAATTACTGAAGGAAAACAATATTTGTTACAAGTGTTGCGCTTCCAATGCACATAAAAGCAGTGACTGTAGTGTCACAATATCATGCAAGGAATGTGGTCGCAAGCAACATACTACAGCGCTTCATGTGACAAAGGCTAGTCCACAGCCTGGACCTTATTCGTCTTCACACCAACCTTTACAGCAGCACGGCGGGGAGCCAAGGAGCTCCGATAAATCACAATCTGTTTCCAATGTCAATTCTTCATGTACAGAAGTTTGTAATTCCTACAGTGGAAAATCCTGTGCAAAGATTCTGCAAGTTAGTGTATTTCAAAAGGACAATCCGTCGGAGACTCATAAAATGTATGATATTATCGATGACCAGAGTAATCGATCTCTGGCCTCACCAACATTCTTTGACATGTTCAATATCTTAGACAAACCTGAAAATTACACACTCTCCACTTGCTCTGGTATAATTGCAACGTCTGGAAGACGAGGTAGAGGATTCGTTGTTGAGTCGGTACATCGTGACATTCACTTGAGTTTACCAACGCTGATAGAATGTGACCACATTCCAAATAATAGAGATGAAATTCCAACTCCAAAAGTTGCACAAAATCACTTTCATCTACATGACCTTGCTGGTACCATCCAACCACTCGACGACAGCTGTCAGATTCTACGGCTCATTGGAAGAGATCTCCCTGTTGCGCATCACTTATTGGACCAGAAGGTGGGATCAGACAGGGACCCGTATGCACAGCAACTTAAACTCGGCTGGGTAATCGTTGGAGAAACATGTCTAGACAGACAGCACAAGTCTTTTCATTTGAGTGTCATGAGAACTCATGACTTGCCGTCGGGGAGACCATCGACTCTGCAGCCTTGTGAAAGCCAATCGTTTCGTTCACCTCGACAATCGTTACCAAACAACAGGGAACAAGCTGTTCAACGGGCGAAATATTTAGACTCAAGTCTTAGGAGAAACCCAAAGAAAAGGGAGCACATGGTTGAATTCATGCGGAAAATTCTGGACAACAATCATGCTGAAGTTCCGCCACCACTACAGAACAATGAAGAATGTTGGTATTTACCGTTATTCGGTGTATATCACCCAATGAAACCCAACCAAATTCGAGCGTGTTCGATTCGTCCGCAAAATGTCATGGAATATCATTAAACAATGTTCTGCTGACCGGACCAAGCTTATCAAACAGCCTTCTGGGTGTACTTCTCCGTTTTCGGAGGGAAATGATCGCTGTAACTGTTGACATTCAGCATATGTTCCATTGCTTCATAGTGCAAGAAAACCATCGCAATTACCTTCGATTCTTGTGGTATAGAAATAACGACCCAGAACAGAACCTTATTGAATACCGGATGCGAGTTCGCGTCTTCGGAAATAGTCCGTCGCCTGCCATTGCGATATTGGGACTTCGCAAGGTTGCCCAAAAAGCTGAATCGAAATATGGAAGTCATATCACACAATTCGTCGGAAAAGACTTTTATGTCGACGATGGACTCATTTCGTGTGCCACGTCTGAGGAAACTATAAAGGTCATGAAAGACACACAGGAAGATTTAATGGAATTTGGGAACCTTCGTCTACACAAATTTGCATCAAACGATCCTAATGTAATGTCAGCTTTTCCATCCGATGACCTTGCAACAAGTCTGAAAGATCTCGACTTAGAACCGGACGATAAACTATTACAGCGCAGTCTTGGATTGAACTGGGACTTAAACAGTGACAACTTTCTGTTACGACTATCATCTGACGAGAAATCCGTCACACGAAGAGGAATACTATCTACAATCAACAGTATCTACGATCCGCTAGGATTTTTGGCTCCTGTAATCTTGCAAGGTAAATTGTTATTGAGGAGATTAGTGTCTGAGACTGTAGATTGAGACGAGCCACTGTCAGACGAAATAGCTACCGAGTGGGATATTTGGAAAAAACACTCTGAAGGACATTGAAACGTTGAGAATACCACGGACATATGTGCCATATCTCAGCAAAACTCTAACAAAGGAACTTCATGTATTCTCCGACGCCTCAGAAAAGGCTATTGCCGCCGTGGTTTATCTACAAACCACCGACACAAGCGGCACTAAGCAACTTGGATTCGTTCTTGGAAAGGCAAAACTTGCACCTCTCAGGGAACATTCCATTCCTCGCTTGGAATTGTGTGCAGCAGTTCTAGTTGTAGAAGTTGCACAGTTCGCACTGGAACAACTAGATTTAGAAATAGACAATGTAAAGTTTTACACTGACAGTAAAGTAGTTCTTGGTTACATAAGTAACGAGACAAGGAGATTCTTCGTATGTGTAGGCAATAGAGTAGAACGTATCCGGAAGTTCAGCACCCCTAAACAATGGAACTATGTTCCCACGGATTGTAATCCAGCAGATTCAGCTACAAGGACACTCCAGGCTCATGAAATGCATAGTAGCAAATGGCTCCTTGGACCTACACGTTCTCTCTATTGTGAAAATGAGGAAACAAATAAAGAGCTATACCAGCTTATAGAGCGAGACGGTGACCAAGAGCTACGACCTGCTGTTAAAAGCACAAAAACCGACACCGTATCTGAACCGATATGTGATATTAGTACACACCGTCTAGAACGATTCTCAGACTGGATGAGACTAGTGCGAACTATCGCATTCCTCATACGAGTTGCCCGTTTGCGTGGGACTAAATCAAACGACCTTAGTACAGATGTCGAAAGTTATCAAGAGGCCGAAGAGTGTGTCCTGAAATGTGTTCAATCTGAAGCATTTGGAATTGAGATCGATCTAATTCGACAAGGAAAACCATTGAAGGGGAGTCCAATAGCTAACCTCAACCCCTTTTTAGATGAACATGGTATTTTACGAGTTGGTGGCCGTATTATTAACTCGGACTTGACACTTCGTGAAAAAAAGCCATTGATTGTACCAGGACGCCATCACATTGCAACTCTTTTAGTTAGACGTTATCACAGTGACTATCATCATCAAGGTCGCCATATCACGGAAGGGGTAGTCAGGGCTGCAGGATTTTTGATAATCGGATCACAACGCTTGGTGTCATCCATTATTTACAAGTGTATTACCTGTCGTAAACTCAGAGGCAAAACTGAGCAGTAGATAATGGCAGACCTTCCTACCGACCGTGTTGAGCCATCGCCTCCTTTTACTAATGTTGGAGTGGATGCCTTCGGACCATGGACAATAGTTTCACGCAGGACACGTGGTGGATACGCCAATTCGAAACACTGGGCAATTATGTTTACTTGTCTGGTGACTAGAGCTGTACATATAGAACTTGTTGAGGAGATGAGCTCATCTGCATTCATAAACGCTGTCATCAGATTTACCTCCGTTAGAGGTAAAGTGAAGATATTCCGCTCTGATAGAGGTACAAACTTTGTAGGCGCTGTAGACGATTTGAAGATTGACGCTATCAACGTCGAAGATGGACCCTTCAAGAATCACTTGTACAACTCTGGAACGGTGTGGAAATTCAACTCGCCACATTCCTCCCACATGGAGCCTGGGAACGAATGATTCGTACCATTCGACAGATACTTAATTCGATGCTTGTAAGCACTACTGGAAAAACTCTAACACACGATGTGTTGACCACCTTCATGGCTGGGGTATGTGCAATCATAAATTCCAGACCTCTGGTACCAGTATATACAGATCCTGAATCTCCATTAATTCCGACTCCGTCCATGCTCTTGACTCAAAAAACAGATTACGAATTCAATGCCAACGCACTAGCGTGACTTGTACAAAGCAGAATGGAAGCGTGTGCAAACCTTATCGAGGATATTTTGGACTCGCTGGAGGAAAGAATACCTACCGTTGCTCCAGCAGAGACAAAAATGGACTGACGTTCAGCGCGACATGACCAAAGGAGATGTCATCCTTCTCAAGGACAAGAATCTGGAGCGAAACCGATGGCCTACTGGGTTAGTCCTGAAAACGTTCGAACGTTTACATACGACTCGTCTCTTAGTTTATTATCGGCCCATTGGTTGAGATTGTACCCCTGGTTATTCTTAATCCACGAGGCACAATAGACAATATTCACCAATATTCGTCCAATAACCCTATTGAGTATTTTATGTCTAAAGCATTTTTGTATATAAATATTGTCTATTTTATTATATTTAAGTGGAATATTGAACTACTTCAAATTTTTTTATGTTTGAACTAGTGCAATATACATTTTATCAGAATTTTTACTTAGCGTGCAAATACAAGGATATATTGCACGATTATTTTCCATTGAAATTAATAGAAAAATATTTATTACTATATAATAATACTTTATATTATATTTTAGAACTAGATTTCTTTTAATATTAGAAATTCAATATTTTTCGCTATTTTTTCTATTCTAGCTTCACTTGCCACGCCCACCAGGAAATATAACGTTTGAAATTCTCGCTCGTGAGTTATATTTCCCGGTGGCGATTTCCGGTTTAAACCAATCTATTGTAAATAGACGAGAAACGTAAAAACGTTCGCAACCTATATTTAATCTTAATAACAGCACATGTACTGTTAATATTTATTTTCAGAACTGTTAGACGAGTTGAAATTTCTTGCTGTTTGTCTCGTTTAGTATGTCAACTTATACTTATTAATATTCTTTTTTAGTGTGATTAATTATTTTACTATTAAAATATAATATAACAAATATTCGATGTGACTGTGGCCGTTGGCGTCGGTCAATATAACACATCCATGCAATTCAAGGTACCGAGGGAAAATGTTCTTGTATATTGACCAAAATCGCATGGAATATTTGTATAATATTGTTGCTGTTTAACGTTTTATTTTCAGTGAATATTATTTTAGTGAAGTGTTTTATCCAAAATACCTTTGTGAATCCAATAGCCCCAACATTCTCACTGTAAGACGTTGTGGCTCCTCCAGAACCAACTAACCCGGATATAATACTACCAAATCCTTCTATGGCTATACCACGATTGATCGCATGAGCAGGTGGAGGTGGGGCGCATGATATCCTTGCGCATGCGTAGTAATCTCCTACTGATTCAATTATTGACGTGAAGGTGGCGGCCATCATTGCTATATAACTGGCAACACTTATGGTCGGCATGCCCCACTGACCTGCAAAAAAAGGAGACCGTCGTGGTCGAAATCGTGTGGTAGTTGGACTTACAAATACCTATGCAATCAGTGCCTATTTCCACTGATGCTGTGTGCTCGAATCTCGATCAGGGCGAGGTGTACAGCATTATATGATAAAGGTTGACAGTAGCTTGCGACAGCGCTGGTTTTTCTCCAGGTCCTCCGGATATATCAAGTTGTTAAATACAGTCCATCATCAAGTATTACGACTCTCACTTGGAGCGTTCAGAACGTCTCCAGTTAAGAGTTTGTATGTTGAAGCAAATGAGTCTTCCCTTGTAAACAGACGTATCAAACTTGGTATGCAGTATGCAAATAAATTGGAGGCTTATTCTTCAAATCCTGCATACGACTGTGTTTTCATTCCTTTATTTGAAAATGCTTACGATAAACAACCCAATACAATTCTGATATAAAATTGGATGACATAGCACCTATTGTAATTCATGAAAACCCTCCTTGGTTAAATTCAAAACCTACATTTAATTTTGAACTTACACAATACAAAAAATCAGAAACAAACACTTTACTAATACAGCAACATTTTGCTGAAATTAGATCGGTAACATCTGAATACTCTGCCATATATACTGATGGTTCAAAGGATGGTGATATAGTAGTATCGGCAGCTGTTTTCGGACAGCAGGTCTACTCTACTCGATTACCATCTGCCAGTTCGATCTTCAGTGCAGAGGCTAATGCAATACCTCTTGCTTTGAAGTTCATTGCCTCTTCTGATAAAAGTAAATTAATGATCTGATCAGATTCTCGTTCTTGCCTGTTGGCAGATAAGGGTAATACCAAAATTACCGAACTCCGAGCAATCTTATAAAGGGAAAGTCAAAACTCATAAGTATATAAACAGACAAAATCAGTCAACAACCGGAAAACAGTGAAGACCGTAATGACCCTGACTTGGTACATGCATTTCTAAAGAAATGGTGGGTTGAATCCTATTTTAAAGCGCCAAACCTCCCCCTTTCATTACGGCTCAAAGTTTCCGGCTGTCACTATAACAGTATTTATAACAATACTTGAACAAAACAGGTTAAACAGTTGTCATAACAGCAACAAACTCAGTGAAGTTAATGTCAAAAACATTTTTACGTCACAGATTGATAAAAAAATATATTTGACATTTTTGTTTTTGACCACTTATCTTTATACATTTTCACTATATGAACATCCATCGTTTATAATCTTTTCTGCAGAGACGGAATATAAACTTTTAAAGAGATCGAATAAGGCGAATCTTTTCATAGCCCTGGTCCAGTAGCCTGTTTCTCAGATGAAGATGACGTTTCAGGAAATCAGAATAATTTGCTACTGGTCCTTGCATAGCGAATCAATTGCGAGATGTAAACACCATATGCAGGAGAAGCTGGTATATTGCTGCACATATTTGGAAAATTTATTATTTTAAAATTGAAGTCCTCCCGTTTATCATATATTTTAGTACTGATTTGACCACTGTCGTCAAATTCGAGGTATATGTCCAAAAATTAGGCGGACGAAGCGGTATCTGTGGTCTCTTTAACTTCCAGCTCTGGAGGATATATCAATAGAAGAAATTCTGCAAATCTAGAATTATTGATAGATAAAACGTCATCAATATACCTGTATGTGAAATAAGAGGCTCTAGCCTGATGCATCTTCTTATCTTTTACAAGTTTTTGAAGAAACTCCGACTCGTATTGAGAGTTGTAAAACTCAAAACCCTTTTATTTAAAAAATTGTTGAAATTCATAAAAGCCTTGTTGCTATTGGAAACCCTAGTCATATAGGTATCCATGGGAACACAGTTGTTGACAAGGAAGCCAAGAACGCATTGGATGATCCTGTATCCTATTTCTTATAACCTTTGTAAATTTATCAGAGTTTTTAATATAACAGTAGATCGTCCTGGTTAACGCCTATCTCTGTAACACCTTTTATATTAAATCACTTCCTAATAGGCTAATGTGAATCCATCTTATCATGTGTACTGTGTATAATATGTGAAATGCATTTGAATGATGTTTTTCTCTGCACCATTGTTCTGCTATGGTTTATGAGAATAAAGATCCTGTCTTGTCTTATAATGATTTTAAACCTTTAATTATGAAATATATTTTAGAACGCAGGCAAGGCAGTTGGGACCAGCAAATTTATAACAAATTGCAGGAGATACATTCCCTAGTTGGCAAGACTCCCTGTTCTTACGGTCAGAATCGGAAGGAACAGGTAGTCTTGACCAGATGTCGTATAGGTCATAGTAAACTTACACATAGTTATTTGTTAAAAAATGAGGAATGATCGGAATGCATTCCGTGTAATTCCAACTGTTCATTGAAACATGTATTTCTCGACTGCGTAGATGTTTCTTACCTTCGTCAGAATTTCTACAATGTCAACAATGTATGCGATTTATTTACAAATGTCGCAGGCGACACAATTTTGAAATTTTTAAAAGAAATTGATTTATATCCTAAAAGAGAGTTGTATAACATATGTTCTAAATATATGGTTTTATCTTTTTAATATTTCTTTTATTTGTATATATACTCTGTTTGTTTTATAGACCGGTATGTTTTATGCTTTATTTTAAGGGTATTGTAGGTGTCTAAGTTTTAATAAAATTTGCTCACGCCACGATATAGCTGAAATATTGTTAATGTTGGCGTTAAACACCAATCAATCAATCAATCAATCTATATAACTGAAATATTGTTGAAAGTGACGTTAAACACCATCAAACCAACAAACAAACTGATCTGCAAAAAAGCATTGAACGATGGGAATCATATTATGCCATGTAACAAAACGTTAGCAACATAACTTATCTTCAAAGGTAATACCACAGGAGATTAATTATATTTCTTGGGAAATGTTTTGCTATCATGTAGCAATAGCAATATATTGTCTTACAGATTTTAGATTTGATGTCAAAATTTTCTCATTTGAAAAAAATATTTTGCATATCTTGTTGTCATCTATAGATGAGGAATATGTTATTTTCATATTATTGAATTTTATCAGAAAGACGTATGAGGCGTGTTCGACTAGAATAGACAGAAAAATATGATAGAGAACAAACTAACGGTATTAATGTTCTTTAGTTAGGCAAACATTTGCTGGAACAGAAACTGATAACAGAAAGAATAATAGGACTCTGCTTGGGTTATTGATTATCATCGTCAACACACTGGACCCCTGAAACTAACTTAAGCCCGCCACTTTTTACTGAAATGCCTCCACCAAGCCTAAAAAGGCAGTGTTAATGTATTAATTTTGTGCTTTGCGGGTATCGATTTTGTCTCTTTCTAAGATTTGTCAATTGGATTTTAGAACTGTTCAAACAGTGTGGTATTTTTTTTTCATTTTATTCTTTCTTACTTCGGTCGCAAATAATACCATACTCACCTGGGTACGGAAAGAAGAACCAGTTAGCGTTAGACAACACATCCAGCCTAGCATCAGTTCTAGCTTTATATTCTGGTAAGGTAGAATTTGACGTGAAAACATCATATTCTGTTAATATGGCACTGACAGACCATGCCAATATGACTGCTAATATAACCTGAATTAGAATATTATTTGCACTTAGATTACACTACGTTGACTGCTTTTACGAGAGTAAGGAACAGGCGGTTACAAAATATATGTGTTACAAATGACCACGATTATAGTCCACTTGTTGTAGCTTCCCGGTCCTTTACTCATTCATGATTTATCAGCAGATTTGTAACTAGATTGAGAGGACGGGTGTCAACAGTGGAACAGGAACTGCTTACCCTTCCGGAGCACCTGAGTTTGAGTAGACTGCATTATTTTACGTTATTACGAATTATTAATTTGCTATCTTCATATGTTAGGTCGTGATTTCGATTTAGCTTGCCGTTATCTTGATTTAGTTACCTGTTATCTTGATTAAGTTATCCATTGTAATGTTTAGATGAAGTGTTCTTTCGGTTTACCCATTCATTATCTATACCTCTGTTGGTGGGCTATTAGTCCCCGGGGTATCATTCGTCCACTTGTCATTCATTCATTAATTCGTTATTTTAATTTATTATTTCGTTAACCCGATTTATGTTACCTTTCCTTCCTATTATCCGTATCAATTTGCTTTCAGCGATCTAACTTTAGCTTCCGTGAGTCAAATGCTCATGGCGATGTGTATTCGATAAAACATTATGTGATAATGTTTGTCAATGACTTGAGACAGGTCGGTGGTTGTCCTCCAGCAATAAAATTGGCTGCCACGATATAACTGAAACTCACAACTTTAGTATCTCAATCAACTATGCATGTAATGGTGAATACAAATTGGTATTCAACTTTTCAAATTTACAAGTTTTACTTACAAAAATGATAGACCCCAATGACTCTTGCAGAAACGCAAAGCAACGTCAATCAGAGAAAGACCAACAAGCGTGATTGTAGGAACTACTGTGATTGGTCCAATGTATTGTAGTAACACCCCAAGTATTCCTGTGCAGCCAATCAGAACTTGTGTAAGTGATGCTACAATAATGCCGCCCTGAATCTGAAATACAAGAAATGACGTGTGTTATAAAACGTAGAATTTATTTCCTTTATGATTTATAACTTATACACGTGTTATTTGTGTTTGTGTGGGTATAGTAGTATCCAAAACATATCGTGTTGTTTTTATTTGCTTTTCTTTTCTTCGACCTGTATTTTGTGTACCAAATGTTACCAGTTTCTCTGGATGTTCCCTTCTTGGTAGCCCCTAAGGTATTCAATAGCGATTATTATACATATCACAAGTGCATTCAACAGCATAAACTTTATTTTTAGGGTTTATCTCCCCCCAAAAAAGTTACAACTAAGCATGGTTTAGGATTCACAGTGTTTATGAATATATCAGGTGTATGGCCATAAAACTAGCTTAATCTCGCCACTTTTAATTGAAGTGTCTGTACCGACAAAGACATGTGAGTGTCTTGGGGGTATCGAGTTTGCCTCTTTCGACGATTTTTCTATTAGATTTTGGAATTGTTCCGACAGTGTGGAACTGTTTATTATTATTTTATTACTGATTGCGTAACATAAACAACACAAAATGTTCTTCTTTTTACTTTTTAAACCGAGATCATGATGTGAATTCCGAATCATCAATAAACCGAAATCACAAGTAAACAGAATCATGAAAAGACCGAAATCAGGAAATTAAGCAAACTTTGAATAAAACCAGAATCATGTGTACACAGATATCAAATAAATATTAGAGAAAACCGAAAAGACAACCAATAACAGACAATCCAGGTGTACATTCACTGTTGGGCCAAGCATCAGAACGCAAAACAGAATTAGCCTGTTGAATCTGACTACCTGATATTTCTATCCAAACAAATAAGACGGCCAAACAGGTGTTCGATTTAAACAGCTGGTTTCGTTTATGAACAAATATTTCATCCTTGTGACATCGATTCTGTTTTATTCATTGTTCAGTAAACACAAGTTACAATGTACCTGTCCCACTAAAACAAGATGACAACGCTTACAAGGTATTGATTAGTAGTAAGCTCATTGGGTTATGATTAGCGGTTATGTTGTTTAACGCCACTTTCAACAATATTTCAGCTCTATCGTGGCGATCAGTTTTATTGGTGGAGGAAACCGGAGTACCCGAAGAAACCCACCGATCTGTAGCAAGTTACTGACAAACTAAATGCATGGTATTAGGGTAATCAGCGTATGTTCATGTATGACAAAACTTAATAGTTAATTAATATTGTAGACAATTTAACATACTTCTCTCATTCTTGATTGCCTCATTTCTGTTATATCTATTGAAGTCAAATTTGATTCTGTGCTATTCCATGTCATATTGCCGCTTAGTCCTGTAAAAGTAGTCACATTCTGAGTTCCTTATTGTGATGTCCGTTCCGTTTTCGGCATATAAACGATGTTCGGTTCGTTTTTACATCCAGTGGTTTGGAGGAGGGCTCATGGCTTATCTACGTTATTTGTATTTGTTTTCGTATATTGGTGTCCAACACATATTGTGTTGTGTGTTTGTTTTGCTTGTCTTCGTCTTGTGTACCCAATGTCGCCAGTTTCTCTGGATTGTCCATTTTTTATTCTCCTTTCAGTTTTCTCTAACCTTTATTTACAACTACTAAAAGGATGTCAAACACTAAAACGCATATTCATCCGGGCTCTCACGAATACCAAATATTTCGTCGGATATTCATCAACACATGTGGTGTAATGGTTCGCGTGTTCTCTGCGAGTCCCGAAAACGTGAGTTCGAGCCCCAGTCGGATCAACCAAAGGCTATACAAAATAGTTTTTATTGTTTCTCCACTATCTGCCCTACCTATTTCTTTTATATAGGACAAATAGTAAATGCTAAAGATAAATACCTTCTGCAACCACCTTAGAATGTTTATAAACTTAGTTGCGTAGCAGCAAGCATTTATTTGGGAATGACCTTGCACTTCCTACATGTCTTATATTCATAATATGCATTAACCTGAGTTAAGGTGTGATGTCGTCATTTCAACTTCATGCTGACATGCTTTAAAGCAATATGCATATTATGATATTTGTAAGGATGAATACATGAATGCATGTATACAAAATAAACCAGAAAAAGAGCAAATTTGCATATAGACTTATATTACGGATTTAGTTTGTTGCACAAATTGTCATTGGTCGTTCAACCATGAATGTCAGCATATATTCGGAAAACAGACGGGGTATATATGTCGGTCTCATAAAACGATAACAACATGGACGACAAAAAATTACGCTTCACTGAAACAATAGAATAATACGGAATAATAAATGTATGTTTACCAAATTAAATACTATTTTGTAGCCTAAAGATGATATGAATCATTGCCTTAACCTTCTTTTCACATGTGCATGTATTAATCCATCATTTAACGCTTAGCACCATCACATTCTAACATTATGCTTTTGTAGGATCAGCATGAAACCCCCATAAAGCACTCTCCCTCAGAAAGCTTGAATAGCACAAATGAAGACCTGTTTTTTTCTGATGATGAAATTTTTAATTATGAACATGATAGAATGTGTGAGGCATACACCTACAAATAAGGTGACCGAGGCGATAACAATGTAGACAAATCATTATCAAACAGTAGTGTAGATGATCAACTCGAAGAATTAAGAAAAGAAAACAAACAGTTAAAAATTGAAAATGAAACATTGATAAAAGAAAACACAGAATTAAAACTCCAAATAGAAAAATTCCAGAAAAACAATAAAGAAATAAACAAGCAAAGAATAATGGAAAAGATTTTCAATAAGACAATTTATGAAATTTTACAAGAAAGAGGTATGACAAAATGCATTGAACTAATTAAAAAAAATAATTTGAATGTATCTATGCAACCAAAAGACAAGGCATATCAATATTCTGCACAAAAAGTGAAAGATCATGTTGATAAACTTAAAAAAAAACAAGAGCTGCCCCAAAATTGCTTTAAAAGTGCATGAATACTTAGAAAGTGAATTCATATTCGCTCAAGCAGAGCTTACTAAAAGAGGTCCCCATGTGGTTGCTGATGAAATAAGGGTAATAACACAATTACCAAACTCCGAACAATCTTACAAAGGGAAAGTCAAAACTCATAAGTATATAAACAGACAAAATCAGTCAACAACCGGAAAACTGTGAAAACCGTAATGAGCCTGACTTGGTACAGGCATTTCTAAAGAAATGGTGGGTTGAATCAGATTTTAAAGCGCCAAACCTCCCCCTTTCATTACGGCACAAAGTGTCCGGCTGTCACTATAACAGTATTTTTAACAATACTTGAACAAAACAGGTAAAACAGTTATCAAAAGTAACACCAAACTCAGTGAAGTAAATGTCAAAGATACTTTTATGTCACACATTGATAAAAAAAATAGTTTTACTGAAAACTCAGGCGCTAACTGAAAAACTTTTTGAAACTGAAAATACTGTTAAAGAAAATGATGAAGAACTAACCTTATGTGCAAAAAAAAAATTTAACAAATTAGACTCCAACTGAAAAGAACATCATCTCGAGAAACTTATGCCAGTAACAACATACTCAAACTGAAAAACTTTTTGAAACTGAAAATACTGTTAAAGAAAAGGATGAAGAACTAACTTTAAGTGCAAAAAAAATAATTAAACGAATTAGACTCCAACTGAAAAGAACATCATCTCGAGAAACTTATGCCAATAACAAAATACTCAAACTGGAGCAGAATATAAATGAAAACTGCTGTCAGGAAAAATCTTGAGCAAAGTCTACTGTATTGGAAATGAATCTCCAAAGATTGTGTTTATCACAGCAACAGTTGGCAGAAGTATTTTCAAACAAAGATAATATTTGTCTGATGACTGATGAAACCTCAAAGTTTGGTTCCATGCTTATAGGGTATGAATGTTCAGACTCTGGTGGCAATTTGTGGGTATTGGGATTGAAAGAAATAAAGACCAAATCAGCAAATGACACTTTAGCAGTCTTTCAACAAATACTTACAGACCTAGATAACAATTCAAATGATGATAGTGTATCAAAAGACATAATCAGCCACATAACAGCAATTATGTCTGACAGAGCTGCAACTGAAGTTAAATTCAATGAACTTATTGAGCTATACAGGACAGAAGTTTTGCCATTGGCTTACCATAATTATGATACTTTTACAGAGGAGAAATCTGCGATACAAAATATGAGCATTTTCTTTTGTGGGTTGCATGCATTAGTCAATTATGCTGAAACAGCACAGAAATGTATCAGGGATGTAGAGAATCAGATTTTTGAAAATAAAACCCCCTCGTTTGAAAAAAGTGTTTAGAATTGATGAGCCTGGTACATGCAGACATATACGGAGAGCTACAAAATGCTTTGGTGTGGGAAGTGGTGGTGATGAAAAGAGTGGTTGTCAGGGAGACTTTAATACATATATAACAAATTTTCTGAAAACTAAGGGACTGAAATATGTTCCACTGAAGTCATACAGAGGCTCAAAATTTCGCATTCTATTTAGTAATGCATGTTCAGTCTTCTTTTTACATGAGGAAATGACTTTATGTTTAAAGTCTGTAGGTGCAAGTAATGGTCTGCAGTGTTATTTGACATTCAAGTGCCAGAATTTATTGCTGGTATGAAAACATTGGGTTTAATCAGTAAATACATAACCTGTCCTTTATGGTGTGTACTTGAGAATAAATCTGTATCAATAACCGATATGAATTCCAAATATTTGGAATTAGTAACATACATTGAAGATGTCTTAAAAATATAGACCAGTTTATGTCTGGAAACATGATTTTATTCGAGGAACATGTACAGAAAGATTGCATGCTAGACTGCTTATTGAAAACGAGAGAATATGATGGAACGGTTCAAACCTTAATACAAGTGATACTTGGAGCTATATGTCAACTAAACAAGAGGTTATATAAAGATCATTTGCCAGAAGGAAGACATACAAAGTTGGATAAGAATAAGTTCAGAGGTGTTCCTAAGACATCTTGTTTCGCTGAAAGTATTTTTGGACAGTTAGATCAACTTATGAGGACAAAACCAAATATATCCACACTCACCTCGGAGTCCTCTATAATGTTTCTGAATAACAGGACTATGGATTGGGAAGCGTGTGAGACACTGCTTTCAAGATAAGTCAGATGGTCAAATAGTGAACACATAGTATTATGGCAGAATCATTTCACAGGTACATACAACGTACAGTTTCATACAATGAAAGGTCTCTTTATCATCCACTTGAAAGAGAAGGAGTAATATAGTGCTTTGGGGAGGGGTATTGGTGAACCCCGGATTTATGTTAAAATTATTATTTAGTAACAATTGCTATGCTTTCTAGTATGTTATGCACTAGTAGTATTACTAAACTAACTCTATTCATAGTGTAGTATATCACCAAACACTTATTTGTATATACTCGTGCATGTTACCAAACACTTATTTGTATATACTCGTGCATGTTACCAAACACTTATTTGTATATACTCGTGCATTTTACCAAACACTTATTTGTATATACTCGTGCATGTTACCAAACACTTATTTGTATATACTCGTGCATGTTACCAAACACTTATTTGTATATACTCATGCATGTTGCCAAACACTTATTTGTATATACTCGTGCATGTTACCAAGCACTTATTTGTATATACTCATGCATGTTACCAAACACTTATTTGTATATACTCGTGCATGTTACCAAACACTTATTTGTATATACTCATGCATGTTACCAAACAGTTATTTGTATATACTCATGCATGTTGCCAAACACTTATTTGTATATACTCATGCATGTTGAGTCATTGATTACAGTAATTTTCTTAAGTATTTTCCTTTTATTTGATATTTTGGTGAAAGTAGTAAATTAGAGAAATGCTTGAAGAGTTTAAAGGTAATTAACATCAAAACTTTTGATAGAAATATAAGTGTGGTTGAACATCATAAACACCATTTTCGAATCATTTGAATAATTACGGAATTGGTAAGTTTTATTGACACAGGAATCATTCATTCATTCTCATCCTGGAACGCCCACAGACTAAATATTTCCCATCAACAAGAGACTGACAAACAGTGTCATATATAAGTATGATATTATTAATCTATATGCCATATGTTACATGTATGTATTAATATGATTTTCTTAATGCCTTGATCCACTCAGAAAGATAATCAACTTCAATATACATGTATATAAAATGTACATCTCTTCTTACAGGTAGCTGTGCTTCGCGATTGGATTAACATAATTTATGATGGAGATTAAGCTATATATACCTATCATCGACTAGACAGTGACCTTGAATCTGCAGAGCTCGAAATTATTGTGTAATTGCTTGTAAACAATTTTAAAAGGTAAGAAATCATGTTCGTAACATAATAAATAGTGAGACAGATTATAAACCCTTTAATATCTTATTAAAAAACTGCAATTTGTTGATGTAAAAATTAATACATCAAGAAATTGCAGTTCTTTGTGCATTGTGAATATAGAAATCTTTTTCCAGAAAATCGTGTCTTTTTCAAAAATTCAAATGCCCATAAATTTCATAACAGTGAAGATATTAACATGAAATAAACTGTTTTTGATTTCTTTTAACAAGACCTTTAAAATGAGGTATACCATCATATACTTTTTTGACATTTAAATCGGTCAGAAAATTTGCTAAAATGTCAAATTTCGACCCCACATTTCCAGAGAACGGTTTGAGATAAATTAATAAAATAACTTGCAATGCGTTCGTGTTGTTAAGACCTTTCTCATGTATAGGTTTCTATATCTTGCATTTATTGAAAAATATGTCTGACCTCACTACACTAAGCACGCAACATTAATGATTAAGGGCAAATACATATTGGTTTGGAATCAGGATAATTGAGGAGCGACATGTTTAACCGTGGAATTCTATTTAAGTGAAATAGCACTATTAAAATCCAGCTAAGTCTGTTGGACCAGTTTAAAGCGGCCATCTTTATCATCTCATTGAAAAGCAGACTGTTCTCGCCATGATATATCAGACAAAAATGCCAACTTGGTGTTAAACATCACCAAATCACTCACTCATTCACTCACCCACTCAATGAGTAAAAACTCTTAAAATTGGGTCAAACATTCAAAAATCTATTATTGCTAAAATGATACATTTATATTATATGTTCATGTTATTCAAGTTTTCTTCAGGTCGTTTTAGCTCTGTATAATAGAGTTTATTGGAACGTTTAAATAGGCGGGACTTTAATTGTGAGGCCAAAAAGAGAAAATTCTAATTGATTTTTATTTCAAATATTTTAGAATCAAAATATAGCCCGGGGTTCTATGGTACCGCGGTACTTAATGTTTAACGTCTGTGTAACGTAACCAGTTTTCGGAATTAATTCAAAAATGTTATATTTCATTCCCCGGTATAGAAACCTATTTCCCCCCACGATTCATTTTATTCTTTGAATTTGTTTAAAAATACATCGCCGATTTTCCTTATGACAACGCAAATGTACCTCCCAGAAATGGTTTCCTATGATATCGCGGTAATTGCAAAATTAATGTTATGGTTGACAAATCAAGACATCGTTTATAAATACTACATAAAGGTGATTTTCTGGCAAACTAATACCATAAAGAAAATCTTGATAATTGATCACATTTAATAAAGTAAAGTTTCTTTGAAATAACAAATGTAACGAATTTGAGTCAATTTGATGCAACGTTATGTTGGTTAATATGTTTTCATAGCTTAATTTTTTCATCAAATTTGTCGGTCTAGAAAGTAACTAAAAAATAGCACAAAAAATCCCAAATCGGGTTGAAATGAAACGTAAATAAACGGACGACATTTCTAAAAAATAGCAGATGAATTATGACAACTATGGTTTAATTATTGGACATTTTACAAAGCATGGTATCAGTGTAAAATAAAGATGTCCGTTATTTCTAAGGAAAAGATAAAAATGCATGTACTTACAAAAATTCAAGACATTTGGACAGAATAACCAGACGTTCCGATAAATGTGACTTGTGTTTATGGACATCTAAATAGAAAAACCGGAGGGTAGCGCTGCAGTGCATAGGTACAGACAAAATAAATACCGGGGGATCATAGATTCCGCGGTACCATAGGAAGGGAGTTATCATATGCAACTAATCTGATTAAAATCGGATCTTTCACGTTGACCCCCCCTTTTACTGATATATGTGGCGGCGTGGGAGATCTGAGTAAACCACCATGACGGGCCACTAATACCATACCTCTTACCATTTATCAGTGTACTATCGGGACATTTCCATTTGTCTAAAGCCATCAAAGCTGTAATTGCAGGCAGAAACTTGTGGCATCCTCCCTGGATGATTGCTAACCTGTCAAATACTGCTAAATCTGTATTAAGAGGTCGCATTTTGTTCATAGAAAAAATTGTCTTTTAACATAAGTGATCTCTTCAAATAGGTTCAATTCATATGGCATTTTCTATGACATGACAAAAAGGTGACATTTTAATACAGGTAACTGCTTAATAAAGGTGACCACATGGGAAGATTTGACTCTGCATAGCAAAATGAAAAGCACAAATTATCACAATATCGGAAGAGTTTCAAAGTCAAATAGAAAATTCGTAGAAAGAGGCAACATATATAGCCCTAAAGCACAAACGAATAACCTCTCACTTTCTTTGCTTGGGACAGGCATGTCAATATTATATACTTATTGACTTGCTATTCCCGAATAAACAGTCTATAAGTATTTTATTATTCCTAAAAACATTAGACTCATAGTTGAATGATCACCTCAAAATGATAAAGACCAATAAAATCACGCATCTTTTGCCAGTATTTTGCATTATAAATCTGATGATATTTCCCCAGTCATTCATAATGATTCTTTTGAGAAAACAGACTTCAACATAAATTTACATGGTGACTACAAGTCTTATGAAAATTTAGAATTTTTGGGAAATTTTTGAAATTTTAAAATTTTATGATAATTTTGAAATTATGAACATTAAAAAAAAAGAATTTAATTTAATTTTAGAATTTAGAAATTTTGAGAAAATTTTGAAATTTTATGAAAGCTGAAATTTTTGAATTTCTTTGAAAATTTCAAAGTTTTCGTTAATAGACGATGAAGTCCGAGTGTTCCGAATAAATATAAAACTTTATCCAATCCAGTCGCGGAACTAAAAGTCCGCGAAAACGATTCACATTGCCGGTCCATAGTCTTATATACTTATTGACTGGGTATGAGGGATTAGCAAGTTTGTTGTCCCGGAGATATTCGCCTCGGTCAATAGTCAGTGTCTCGGGGACAACAAGCTTGCTATTCCCGAATACACAGTCTATAAGTAGTTTATTATGCCGAAAAACATTAGACTCATAGTTGAATGATCACCTCAAAATGATAAAGATCAATACGATCACGCATCTTATGTCAATATTTTGCATTATCAATCTGAATATTGTCTCATGGACATTTTTATTCTATTTCCCCAGTCATTCATAAGAGTTTGATTTTTTTGAGAAAATAGACTTCAACATAAATTTACATGGTGACTGCAAATCTTATGAACATTTTGATTTTTTTTTGATTTTTTGAAATTTTTGATTTTTTTCGTTAATTAGACGATGAAGTCCGAGTGTTCCGAATAAATATAAAACTTTTATCCAATCCGGTCGAGGAACTAAAAATCCGCGAAAACGATTCACATTGCAGCTCCATAGTCTTAAAAACTATGGACCGCTCAATAGTCAACCAACTGGAAAAGGAGATAAATAGCAATTGTAATGTAGAAAATGTTGTAGTGATGTTCATATACTGAGGCACAATAACAAATGTGGTTAGGATAAACTAGTCTTAAATACCCAAACCTCTCGTCTTAGTGAAGTGATGCCGTCATGCAAGTGATTTGCACATCCGAGTACAATGCCAATCCTCACAGATAACCGGTGAACAGAGTTATT
Source organism: Bathymodiolus septemdierum (assembly GCA_963383655.1). Lineage (NCBI taxonomy): Eukaryota > Metazoa > Mollusca > Bivalvia > Mytilida > Modiolidae > Bathymodiolus > Bathymodiolus septemdierum. Next base: position 48,482,029 of record OY726529.1, on the reverse strand, counting down.
ATAAAGAGCGCTAAAATCTTGAACATTATACATAATATGTTTAATCTTCGGGACACAGAAGTTGTCATATGTAACATAATAGTTCTATTAAAGAGTGTAGATTGCCTCAACAATCATTTGGCCCAAATCAAGGTCGTGATCTTATGGTAGTTGAAATTGACAACTACATTTACAATCAATGCCTATCATCACTACAGTTTAGTTTGAACCCCGTTCATGGCGAGGTGTACTCGATAGATCATTATGTGATAAAGATTGTCAGTAATTTGCGGCAGATCGGTGGTTTTCCCTTGGTACTCCGGTTTCCTTTATCAAAAAACTGAACATCACGATATAACTGATTATATTGTTGAACTTGTCGAAAAACCATAACCCTAACACTCAACTATCCTTTAAATATTAGATAGTATACAAGGCCATTGTTTAATACTAGTAATGTCGTAATTGATGAAGACGTTCACCCATACGAACCTCATGGTTTACTATATAACTAAATCGTTCAATTCAAAGGTTAAAACGAACTCATCTCTTGCTTACCAGATATCTACTTAATTCTCAAAGATACATTGCGCCCTCCTATTTTTGTAAAAGACATACATGCATGGACCTACTGGCTCCATATTTATATTTATCGGTTTAATGCATGTACGATGACCCCACTTGTATAGAAATGATCTGCATAAATATGAAACGTACGCTGTATGCTCTTTAAATGCTCAATATAAGTAAACAATTTAACAATCAAAGGACGTTTTTGTTTTTCTGGTTGAGTGGCAGTTGTTTAACGCCTAATTAGCTATATAATATCGAGAACAAATTATTAACAATATCTGTTTTCTGAAACACAACAGCGTTAGAATTAGATTTTTGAGCTGACAATTGTTTATTCTTCCTCAACGGGATTCGAGATTAAGGTTAAGATTATGTATTTAACCACACTTTCAACAATATTTTATAGATATCGTTGGGGTCAGTTGTATTGGTGGAGGAAACCGGAGTACCCAGCGAAAATCACCATTACCGTGACTCTAACTCCCTAGCCCAATTGGATTTTGTGTTTTGACAGTGTGGTATTATTTGTTTTTGTTATATAACAAAGCGAATAAAAATCTTAAGTACTAATACATACCGGACGCCTATTGTATCTTGAAGTATCGTAGACACTCCACACATAAAAACAAACGTTGACATAATTTGTGACTTGACTAATTCCAAGTCCTCAGCACATATCTGTTTGCAAAATATCAAAGGAATGGATATGGTTGTACTGAGTGCCAATAGAACTTGCTGTGGCGATGAAAAAATATGTGGAAATTACACAAATTAACAATCTGAATAGTAATACAAGTGTCCTCATAGATTTGATTTGATTTATTGTGTTTTAACGCCACTTTCAGCAATATTTCAGCTATGTCATGACGACCATGGTGGCGGAAGCCGGAGTAGCCGGAGAGAACCACCGACCATCGGTAAGCAACTGGTAAGCTTTATCACTTGCGGCTGCGAGTCGAGTACACCCGTTTTGTAATTTATAAAGCCGGGTGCGAACCCACGCCGAATTGGTGATAGGCTTGTATGAGTTGTTAGGTACTCCAACTACCTAACTCATTGAGCCATCCGGTACATATTAATTGTATATTAACAAGGTAGTCTGTCCTCCCTGCTAGTTCATTAGTCAAACTTCCGCATCTGAACATAACTAGAGGTACTGCTGGGCACAGGAGTACCGCATTGATACATAAATGGAATAATTTAACTGTCCGCTACGAGGGACTAATACATGGTGAAATATATTTTACATGTTTAACAAAATATGCAATTTTTTTTTTTTTTTTTAAAAACAAAATTTGTCAAAAAATCTTCTATATGCACAGTAGCATACACATTTGACACCTATATATTTGGTGTCATCCTGGTTTGCCCACTTTTAAATATAGGTATAAATAAACATAAGGGGTTATGTTGTTTTAATAATTAAAGTTTCTTTCTGTAATGTAGTTATATTTTTACCTGTATTTTAACTGTAAAATCTTGTTAAGAATTATATAATTCACTATTGAATTAAGTGAAATATGCGCATTTTAACAATAAATCTTTCACAAACTCTGTAGAAATATGCTTAATTCTTATATGCAAAACTTATACAATTTTCACGAAAATATCTTACAAATTTGACAAAATATGTATGAGTTTGGTGAAATATCTTTAACTTGTTTAACAAAATATGCAATTTTTTTAATTGGTAAAATTATGATAGATAATTAAGTTAAATGCAAGATACTTGGAGAATAAAACGAAATTAAGGATGTCATTTAGAAATTATTTTAATTACTAAATACGTACAAGCTATAGTAAACATTGAAAAAGTAACACCCCAAGATACATAAATTTTCATTACGTTTCATTTGTTAATAAAACCACATGTTATAAAATATGCAGGCAGAATGCAGGCACAAAAAGATTCATTTTATTCTGCCTTTTTTACTTTTATTTTTTTGTGGTTTACAAGATTATACTTATTCTGCCCTTTATTTCTTTTTTTATGTTTACATGTGTTGAAATTCAAGTTCGAATCATGCTCCATTTCGCATATAATATCTTCTACATAAAACCCCAGACAATTTCAGTTGTAAAATGTAATGATATTGCTTTGAATTCGTGTGCAGTTTTGTTGTCGTTTTTTGTAATTGATGGAATGGGGACATCTTACTGAAGTTAAAAAAGATCAATATTTTAGCAGAATGGCGACAAACAGATCAACGTTCAACTTTATTCAATATTCGACTTCCTGGTACATATCAATTGTATATTAACAAGGTAGTCTGTCCTCCCAGCTAGTTCATTACTCAATCTTCGAATCTGAGCATAACTAGATGTACTGCTGAACGCAGGCGTACCGCATTGATACATAAATGGAATAACTTAACTGTCCGCTACGCGGAACTAATACCCCCCGCGTCCCCATCATCTTAATTGAGCCAACACATATTTGGAGCACAACTTTTAGACTCATAATTCAAGGAAAACTTGAAGGATCAGGATATACAACTAATGTGCACATCTTCGTATTAGGATCTTGCAATGTGCAAAGTTTCATGAACTTCTGATTAATCATATAGGAGAATTTGCGATGACAAAGTGCATACTGAATTGTCTCAAAATTTCTAATTCCAACGGGGTATTACAGGGGTAAAGCTCAATGGACCGGGATATCCTACGAATGAGCACATCTTCATATTAGGATCTTGCAATGTACAAAGTTTCATAAACTTCTGATTTATCATGTAGGAGAATTTGCGATGACAACGTGAATACCAAATTGCCTCAAAATTTCTAAGTCAAAAGAGGTATTAAAGGGATAAAGCTCAATGGACAATACAAATACTTTATACTGCAAAGTTCACACATCATTATCTTAAATTCCACAAAGTTTGGTGGAAATCTGGCAAAAGATGTGGAAGTTGTTCCGAACAGACGGTAAGACGGACAGACAGACCGACAGACCGATTCCTATATACCCCTCAAAACTAAGTTTGCGGGGGATATAATAAGTCTTTTATTTGTTATTGTAATTTCTCTCTATAGCTATGTTATGCACTGTCGGTTTGAGAATAAAAGAATATATAAAGGTATGCAATTCGATCGATTAAAACAAATTGCTGTCTCTGATTCAAGTCAATCTTTAGTAAACGTGATATTTTTTTTGTATAAGTATTTAATCTAATATGAACGTGATGTATGGTTTCCCAGTCACCACTCACTGTAAGAAATGCACCATCATTAAATTCTGATATAGTAATTAAACAGTGATAATGAATAATTAAATTGTCCTGTTTCAAGTATCCTTGACTTTTTGGTCATTAATATATTATTCGTGTTTTCTAGATTCTTCGTCACAAAAAATATTTTTCCAATTTGCACTATTTTTTTAAGAGTAGTTTTCCTATGACCTTCACCTTTTCACGGAACATGAATTGTCGAATAAACGATATTAGTTTTGAATCATTCAAACCAAGAATGGCAAACGCTCAACTTCAAGCTTGACAGAGAAAGTTTGGTCCTAGGAAGTCATCGTAAAGTTTAAAGATTACTTTCAATGTTGCTATATTTATTGTTCAAATTAACTATAATTGACTTCAATGAAGTAAAATTAAAGTATATAAAGATATATTATTCATCTTTTTTTTTGCATATTTATATGCTAAACAGAAACTACACAGTGAAAAATAATCTACTATATACACAGTAGCATACATATTTGAGACCTATATATTTGGTGTCATTCTGGTTTGCTCACTTTTAATTACATGTATAAATAAACATAGGGGATTATGTTGTTTTAATAATTAAAGTTTCTTTCTGAAATGTAGTTATATTTTTACTTGTATTTTAACTGTAAAATCTTGTAAAGAATTATATAATTTACTATTAAATTAAGTGAAATATGCGCATTTTAACAATAAATCTTTCACAAACTCTGTAGAAATATGCTTAATTTTAATAACAAAATTCGCAAAACTTATACAATTTTGACGAAATATCTTACAAATTTGACAAAGAATGTATGATTTTGGTGCAATATCTTTAACATGTTTCACAAAATATGCAATTTTGTTTTTAATTGGTAAAATTATGACAGATAATTAAGTTAAATGCAAGATATTTGGAGAATAAAACGAAATTAAGGATGTCATTTTGAAATTATTTTAATTACTAAAAACGTGCAGGTTATAGTAAACATTGAAAAAGTAACACCCCAATATACATATATTAGCATTACGTTTCATTTGTTAATACAACCACCTGTTATAAAATATGCAGGCAGAATGCAAGCAGAATGCAGGCACAAAAAGATCCTTTTTGTTCTGCCTTTTTTACTTTTATCTTTTTGTGATTTACAAGATTATACTTATTCTGCCCTTTGTTTCTTTTTTTTAAGTTTACATGTGTTGAAATTCAAGTTCGAATCATGCTTCATTTCGCATATGGTATCTTCTACATCAAACCCAGACAAGTTCATTTGTAAAATGTAATGATATTGCTTTGAATTCGTGCGCAGTTTTGTTGTCGTTTTTTGTAATTGATGGAATGGAGGCATCTTACTGAAGTTAAACAAAATCAATATTTTAACAGAATGGCGACAAACAGATCAACATTCAACTTTGTTTAATATTCAACATCCCGGTACATACTAATTGTATATTAACAAGGTAGCCTGTCATCCTAGCTAGTTATTTAGTCAATATTCCGCATCTGAACATAACTAGAGGTACTGCTGAACGCAGTAGTACCGCATTGATACATAAATGAAATAACGTAACTGTCCGCTACGCGGGACTAATACCCCCTCGTCCTCATCATCTTAATTGAGCTAAAACATATTTGGAACACAACTTTTAGACTCATAATTCAATGAAATATTGATGGATCAAGATACACTACTAATGTGCACATCTTCATATTAGGATCTTGCAATGTAGAAAATTTCAAGACAAGAAAAGACAAGATCTTTATTCTCATCAAGCATAGCATAACAATGGTACAGAGAAAAACATCATTCAAATACATTTCACATATTATACACAGTACACATGCCAAGATGGATTCACATTAGCCTATTAAGATGAGATTTGATATAAAAGGTGCTACAGCGATAGGCGGTTAACCAGGACGATCTACTGTTATAGTATATTATATTAATAACTCTGATAAATTTACAAATTCATGAACTTCTTATTAATCATGTAGGTAAAGCTCAATGGACCGGGATATCCTACTAATGTGCACATCTTCATATTAGGATCTTGCAATGTACAAAGTTTCATGAACTTCTGATTAATCATGCAGGAGAATTTGCGATGACGAAGTGCATACTGAATTGTCTCAAAATTGCTAAGTTCAAAGAAGCATAACAGGGATAAACCACAATGGACCGGGATATCATACTAATGTGTACATCTTCATATTAAGATCTTACAATGTACAAAGTTTTATGAATATTTGATTAATCATGTAGGAGAATTTGCGATGACAAAGTGCATACTGAACTGCCTCAACATTTCTAAGTTCAAAGAAGCATAACAGGGATAAACCACAATGGACCGGGATATCATACTAATGTGTACATCTTCATATTAAGATCTTACAATGTACAAAGTTTTATGAATATTTGATTAATCATGTAGGAGAATTTGCGATGACAAAGTGCATACTGAACTGCCTCAACATTTCTAAGTCCAAAGAGGCATAACAGGGATAAAGCGCAATGGACCGGGATATCATTCTAATGTGTACATCTTCATATTAAGATCTTACAATGTACAAAGTTTTATGAATATTTGATTAATGATGTAGGGGAATTTGCGATGACAAAGTGCATACTGAACTGCCTCAACATTTCTAAGTCCAAAGAGGCATAACAGGGATAAAGCGCAATGGACCGGGATATCATTCTAATGTGTACATCTTCATATTAAGATCTTACAATGTACAAAGTTTTATGAATATTTGATTAATGATGTAGGAGAATTTGCGATGACAAAGTGCATACTGAACTGCCTCAAAATTTCTAAGTCCAAAGAGGCATAACAGGGATAAAGCGCAATGGACCAGGATATCATTCTAATGTGTACATCTTCATATTAAGATCTTACAATGTACAAAGTTTTATGAATATTTGATTAATGATGTAGGAGAATTTGCGATGACAAAGTGCATACTGAACTGCCTCAAAATTTCTAAGTCCAAAGAGGCATAACAGGGATAAAGCGCAATGGACAATACAATCCATTTTACTGCAATGTTCACACATTAAGTTTGCGGGGGGCATAATACTATTTTTTTAATTTGTTATTGTAATTTCTTTCTATCGATATGTTATGCACTGTCGGTTTGATAATAAAAGGATATATAAAGGTATGCAATTCGATCGATTAAAAAAAATTGCTGTCTCTGATTCAAGTCAATATTTAGTAAACGTGATATTTTTTCTTTAAAGTATTTAATCTAATATGGACGTGACTAATGGTTTCCGAGTCACCACTCACTGTAAGAAATGAATCATTATTTAATTCTGATATAGTAATTAAACAGTGATAATGAATAATTAAGTCGTTCTGTTTCAAGTATCCTTGACTTTTTGGTCATTAATATATTATTGGTGTTTTCTAGATTCTTCGTCACAAAAATATTTTTCCAATTTGCACTACTTTCATAAGCGTAGATTTCCTATGACCTTCACCTTTTCACGGAACATGGATTGTGGAATAAATGATATTAATTTTGAATCATTCAAGCCAAGTATGGCAAGCGCTCAACTTCAAGCACTTCAGTACGCCCAGAACAAGTTTGGCAGAGAAAGCTTGGTCCTAGGAAGTCACCGTAAAGTTTTAAGATTACTTTCAATGTTGTTATATTTATTGTTCAAATTAATTATAATTGAATTGAATGAAGCAATATTAAAGTATATAAAGATATATTATTCATCTTTTTTTTTACACATTTATATATTTAAAGAAACTACACAGTGACAAAAAAATCTTCTATGTTTACAGAAGCATACATATTTGCCACCTATATATTTGGAACAGACTATACAACTTTATGGTCAGTAAACCCTTCGTCTTTTTTCTTTTTTTAACTGATTGATAATTGGTGTAAATAAATGTGGGCAAACCAGGATTAAACCAAATGATCACGATCACGAGGGCCCCTTCCTTAAATTATAGATATATACAAAACCTTTATGAAAATAAAAAACATTGATATAAAATTTAGTCCCCAGGACGCATTTCTGTAATAGCCTTTGTAAGGTACGAAGGGCCCGGGTGGCTCAATGAGTTAGGTAGTTGGATTACCTAACAACTCGTACAAGCCTATCACCAACAAGACGTGAATTCGCGCCCGGCTTTGGAAATTATAAAAAGGGTACACTCGACCTGCAGCCGAAAGTGATAAAGTTTACCAGTTGCTTGCCCATGGTCGGTGGTTCTCTCTGGGTACTCCGGCTTCTTCCACCACTAAAACTGGTCGCCATGATGTAGCTGAAATATTGCTGAAAGTGGCGTTAAAACACCAAAAAAAAAATCAGGTAAGCTCAAAGATAAAAGATATTGGAAAGTCAAATGATTTAAAAGTCTGCATAGCATACATGATGTTCTAGATTATCTTTTTATCAAATATTATTCATCTGGTGGTTTTTAATTCTGTTTGTATGTAAGCATCTGCTGGGTAAGTACCGATTACGATTTTACATGTAGATACATATATCATAATAAATTGTTAAATTAAAGTGGTCACTACACTATATCTACTTAATACCTGACCCTATATGTCCATATTTTCTTTGTCTGGGCTGTAATGTTACAGTTGATTAAAGGGTCATTAATAAATCGATGAATACTGAATAACATTTTAGGGATGTTGTATAGGGATGATAAGAAGGTGGATTGTGTCAGTGACATGACTACCATACACCATTTCCGGAGGAGGAGGGAGGGAGGGGGGCATTAGAAAGAAATATTGCTTAAGCAATTGGTATTTATCGTTATTTTCAGCAATTGGTTACAGCTATATCATGACTACCAGACACCATTGGATTGTAGGGGGGGGGGGGGGGGAGGGCAAGAATTATTGGTTATGAATATCACATGTGCGTAGATAGACCTTAACATCATAAAGCGAATAAAATTCGGTAACGCATGTTGCCTCAGATCCTATCCATATTGTTTGCCAGAGAATATTTGTATTTCTATTATTATCATTAGGAGTGGACAAGTCAGTGGGGACAAGCTTGAGGAATGACCGAATAGTTGGGGAGGGTATTTCAAAGCTGTTAAAAAAAATAAAGATAAATAAATAAATAAAAGGACACTTTGGTTTCAAACTTACCCTTATACCTTTGGCTAAGCAGGTAATATATTTGTACTTACATGCTACAGATTCAACTTTTTCTTACAATTTTGCAAAAAATATGGGGCGACATATGCATAGCTTTTTCTCCTCCTCCACACACATACTTTGAAAAATTGCTCCAATTCCCCGTGGTTCATACGTCCCTGCGATTATTATTATATACCCAGATATTCAGTCTGAGGTATACATGTTCAGCTCAATTGCATTAACCAAGTTTTACCAGACATTAACCTTGCATTAAATAAGGGTAATAACAAAATTACCGAACTCCGAACAATCTTACAAAAGGAAAGTCAAAACTCATTAACGCATTGCAATCTAAAAATACCCAGGACACGTGCTATTATTATTAAATAATGCGTGATTCTGTTTTCACAACGTAGTATTGAAAGGGACTGGACTATTTAAAAGACACCAATATTATATAACTTAGTAAACAACGATAAAATAATAAAATATAATAAAATGTAAAAACAAATAAACAAAATAAAAATACTTCACAGGACACGTGCTATTATAATTAAATAATGCGCGATTCTGTTTTCACAGCGTAGTAGCTGAAAGGACTGGATTATTTAAAGAACACTACCTATGCCTTTAGTAAACAATGATAAAATAATAAAATATAATAAAAAAAAAGATAATAATAATTCTTTTTCTTTTTCTTTATAAATAAAAAGAAAATAATTGTGATAAAGTACATGTATGTATATTAATTAAAAAATGATTTGTATACAAGTTACCTGTAATCCGAAGAGGAAACAAAGGTAAAATGCTGGATTATCCTCAATTCCATACTCCAAACGATTGTCATTAGATTGTTTACTCCTCTCTATGCTTACTGTTGGAAGATTTCAACTCCATTCTTCATCCACAATAATGCAAAAAATATATAAATAGCTCGCATTTATAAATAAATATGTGTTTTCCAGGTGAAGTCTGTGTTATCAACTCGTAATCTTACATGTACTGTTTACACATCACTTTTTGCCGATATAATATTTTGTGTTTAAGTTGACATACATACATGTACGACAGTAATTGTATTATGTAGAATTTATTTATCTTTAGTGATACGCGGTCTGTACACTCTTTGCATACTAATGGCTAGGGCTAACGTTGTTATTTAAATGTATCTACTTTAATTCATATCCAGTAGTCTGTGACGAAATGCTCATCAAATCAAAACACCAGGAGCATACGTAGTATCTGGGGAGTGCATCTAGGGGAGGGGCAAAGCTATGTCTTAGTCCCACCCCTTGATGCACTTTATTTGTGTGAAAAATAAAAAAATAAAAAATAGCATGAGAACATAAACATATTATTGTTCAGATAACTAAGTGATATATAAGTTAAACCAAGCTTGCTTTATTTATCATTTGTTATTTTATTTGTTATTTTTTGTCTTGCTGGGCAATTTTTAAAACTTGTCAGTACTGTCCTAAAGCTCGTCACTGTCCGGTTCTCATTATCATTATTCCACCCTACTGTCCGGTCCAATCCAAATAACTTGGCTCCCTGTCTTTCCCACAACTGTCTGTGGAATGGAAAGAATGATCAAACTAAGCGAAGAAATGGATATGAAGAAGGAGGCTTAAAAATGCCTTATATCAAATAATTGAAAATGTCTTGGATTAATAAACTATTATATATCTTTATTCTCATAAATCATGTACAATGTTGTTACAACGGCATAGAGATACATATATAATACATAATGATAATCATATAAAATGCAAACAGCAAGAAGAAAGAAAGGACAAATAAGAAACATTATTTACGTATATAATAAAAATAAATGTCGATAACATACAAATTATATATATATATATATATTAGTAATGTTAATTAGGATAATAAATGTCTGTAGAAATGAAATGATAAAATGATTAAGAACAGGGTGTAGAAGAATGTCGTCATAGGTTTAACCCTGGGCGCACACAGCTTTATTGATAACTTTGATAAATCTGCAAATCTTGTTAAGTTTAATTTATTTTTTGTTTTCATTAAATGGCCGAATGTTATTGCATTTGGACGCTTTATGAAGTTTATTAATGTCTCACCTTTGAAGCCTTTACTTCTTAGTTCAATACAACGATGGGGGGGGGGAGGGGGGGGGGGATAATATGCTATGCTTAAATAAAAGGGTTTGAAAGTATTGATAGGTAAGTCAAACCAATTCTAGAATGAAGTATTTTGTAATTGTTCAGAACTCAAGTCAATCGATATTGATATTTGTGATAAATACGATGTATTGCGTATGGCTCAACCCATTCATCAAGATAAATGGGAATATGTGCTTTCAAAGGCAACTATGCGAAAATGGTATCTTTTTTTTAATTAATGATTTAATATCACCAGATAACAATAAAACAAACTGTACAAATTTAAGAAATTTGGGATAATTATAACATTTATATATAATAATGTGGTCTTGTCCTGGGTAATATGCAAGGTAATATGTCTCTCAGACCTGGGTAATATTTTGGCATATTACATTGACAAGACCATATTAATATCATTATCATACTTAGTGTCTAATTGTCCAGGTAATATGCCAAAATATTACCCAGGTAATATGTAATCCAAAATGGTTTAATCCTGGTTTGCCCACATTTAATTACACCAATTATCAATCAGTTAAATAAGCAAATAAGACAAAGGGTTTACTGACCATTAAGTTGTATAGTCTGTTCCAAATATATAGGTGTCAAATATGTATACTTTTGTGTATATATAATATTTTTTTTTCACTGTGTAGTTTCTTTTTGATAGATACATGTGTAAGAAAAAGATGAATAATATATCTTTATATACTTTAATATTACTTCATTTAAGTCAATTACAAATAATTTGAACAATTAATATAACAACATTGAAAGTAATCTTAAAACTTTACGATGACCTCCTAGGACCAAACTTTCTCGGCCAAGCTTGTTCTGGACGTACTGAAGTGCTTGAAGTTGAGCGTTTGCCATTCTTGGCTTGAATGATTCAAATCTAATATCGTTTATTCGACAATTCATGTTCCGTGAAATGGTGAAGGTCATAGGAAAACTACTCTTAAAAAATAGTGCAAATTGGAAAAATATGTTTTGTGACGAAGAATCTAGAAAACACGAATAATATATTAATGACCAAAAAGTCAAGGATACTTGAAACAGGACAATTTAATTATTCATTATCACTGTTTAATTACTATATCAGAATTTAATAATGGTTCATTTCTTACAGTGAGTGGTGACTCGGAAACCATACGTCACGTTCATATTAGATTAAATACTTTAAAAAAAATAAAAATATCACATTTATTAAAGATTGACTTGACAGCAATTTTTTTTAATCGATCGAATTGCACACCTTTATATATCCTTTTAATCTCAAACCGACAGTGCATATCATATCTATAGAGAGAAATTGCAATAACAAATAAAAAGACTTATTATTTTCAGATGTGGAACATTGACTAATGAAACTAGCTGGGAGGATTCGAACTTGAAATTCAACACATGTAAGCTTAAAAAAAAGAAACAAGGATAGAATAAGTATAATCTTGTAAACCACAAACAAATAAAAGTGAAAAAGGCAGAATAAAAATAATCTGTTTGTGCCTGCATTCTGCTTGCATATTTTATAACATGTGGTTTATTAACGCATGGAACGTAATGCAAACTTATGTATCTTGGAGTGTTACTTTTTCAATGTTTACTCTAGCCTGTACGTATTTAGTAATTGAAATAATTTCTAAATGACATCCTTAATTTCGTTTTATTCTCCAAGTATCGTGCATTTAACTTAATTATCTGTCATAATATTACGAATTAAAAAAAAAATGCATATTTTGTTATACAAGTTAAAGATATTTCACCAAAATCTTACATATTTGGCAAATTTGTAAGATATTTAGTCAAAATTGTATAAGTTTTGCGAATTTTGTTATTAAAATTAAGCATATTTCTACAGAGATTGTGGAAGATTTATTGCTGACATGCGCATATGTCACTTAATTCAATAATAAATAATATAATTCTTTACAAGATTGTACAGTTAAAATACAGGTAAAAATATAACTACATTTCAGAAAGAAACTTTAATTGTTAAAGCAACATAACGCCCTATGTTACCTGCATTTAAAAGTGAGTAAACCAGGATGACACCGGCAAATTATTACAGTACCAAATATCACTACAGAAACGTACACGAAGTATAATAATAAATAGATATTAATTTTGTAGTATACTATGATATTATTAGTGCAATTCCAAATAATTGGAAACAAATGATTTTATGTGAAAATATAAAACTTGACAGAATATCCAATGAAATACTTGAAAAAATAAAAGTCAGAAAACAAACCTTGTAAATATTTCTATAAATTATTCATTCAGATAATTGAACAAGAACCTATTAATTGTCATAAAAAATTGGAAAACGATATTGGATTTTCTATAGAAGATTGGCATGGTATTTATTCACTGTCATTTTGAAAGAAACAAAAACACAAAAAAATCAGTTTAAACTATTGCACATAATGTTGCCTGTCAATTCATTACTATATAAATATGGACTTAAAGAAACAGAATTATGTACTTTGTGTATGGAAACTGAAGAAATTCTGCTACATCTATTTTGGAATTATAATTTAGTTCAACATTTTTGATTGGCTGTTAAAAACGTTTTAATGATTTGTGTTTATTACTTTTCCATTAAATGCAATATTTGAGAGTTACATTGAAAATCAAAATACAGTAAATCATATCTTGTTAATTTTAAAATGTTATTTATATAGGTACAGATGTAAGGGAGAAATCCCACAATTACACGGAGGTCTTCAATACCTCAAATATAACATGTGTGGTAGTGGACTAAAATAACGCGTTTAGACCAGAGTCTATTAACACAACTGCCCTTAAGTCAATTCGGTCCCGCGCTGGAGTTATCTACTCTTGGCTGTTCAAGTACACGCAACAACACACTGCAGGGTTACAGAAAACATCATTGGGCCCCGCATCTCCCAAGGTCGGCTATGAGTCCATATACGTCTGACGTCAAAATGTTGTGATCCTATATTTAGTAAATACAAATATTGTAAGATTGTAAGGTTGATTGATTTTTTGGTGTTTTAACGCCACTTTCAGCAATATTTCAACTATATCATGGCGACCAGCTTTAGTGGTGGAGGAAGCCGGAGAGAACCACTGACCTGAGCAAGCAATTGATAAACATTTTTTGCAATATACAAAGTTGGGCGCGAACCCACGCCGTATTGGTGATAGGCTTGTATGAGCTATTAGATCTAACGACCTAACTCATTGAGCCCGGACCCCAATATATTGCAAGAATTAAAAGAATGTTCAGCCGTAAAATAAATGTGCTAAGGCTTTGGATATACATTGGGTGCAAATGTGTGTAATCCCGTATTGAGTTATTTAAGAATAAACTGAAATATATATATATATATTTTTTTAATAATACCACCTTTCGGATCTATAATTAGTCTGTTGGGGAATCTTATATGCTATTATAGGGGTCAGGGTTATGCTGTTTAACGCCAGTTTTCACCAATAATTCAGTTATATGTTTGTGGTCAGTGTTATTTGTGGAGAAAACGGAGTACCCGTGAAAAACCACCGCCTGACGCAAGTGACTGGCAAATTTTATCACATAATGTGGTATCGAGTACACCTCGTCTGAGTGTGATTCCAACTCACAACGTTCGTAGTGATATGCACCGATTGCGTAGGTAGTTGTAAATCCAACTACCATAAGATCACAGCCACGACGATCATTATACTATTGCAACATCACCTTTATTTGATATACAGTTTAGAATGATGTTTCAAATACAATTATTGTGTGATGTTTGCTATGTAAAATGGGACTAATGATATATCTTTCATAGTAAGTGAGTGAGCAATTTTCAGAGTGAGAACAAGTTGCATTTTGATGAGACGAAGATCATGTCGCTTTGCACTAGACCAACACACTGAGTAGGTTTGCATAGTACTAGCTCACTAAAACAACAGTTCACCGGTAAGCATGTCGCTCCATTCGGAAATATTATCCTTATTCCTGCTTCCGAACTTTGCTTTTACTCTTTAATGATGTGTGCTGAGCAGAGGAGCAACACACACCAAAGAGGGAGAGGCGTTAAGGTGCAAAATTGGCCCCAAATTATATCAAAGAATAATGCTTGACATATAATAAAAACAATTTACTAATTTAATTGTTATATAAACAAATTTTCAAAAAAATATATCTTTCCGTGAAATTGGGTGCGTTATGACGTCATAATGACATCATAATTAGACGGATAATGCTGAAAATGGACTATAAACGACATATTTAATGTACATTTTAGCTATTTTATGTACCTCCACAGTCTTCCACCAACACCAAATTGAGCAGTTGTTTTGAGTATAGAGGGTTAATGATTATATCAAAATATTTTGTTGGTGGATGATTGTGGAGGTTGTTTAATATTAATTTATTTATAACCTCAGCCAGACCCTTAAAATCAATATTTTCACTCTTCTGATATTTGAGACCATTATATACACAATCTCTGTACATTTCATGATTCATTTCAAGGAATGAAATTCATCAGTAAATAACTTATGTTCCTGTAAATAATTGTATTTATTTTAAATACAGTTTGTGTACATTGAAACCAGGAGAAAAACTCAGTGCATACAATCCGGAACTGGGGACTATAAGAGCCATATATGGCCCCATATTTAATGAATCATTATCTTAGAAAATACATGATTAAAATTTGATGTGTTTTATATTATAGACGACATCATACTTTTGATGTTAAAACTTGATTCCAACAAAATCGATATGTATTTGACGTCAATATGACGTCAATGTGACGTCATGAGTGTT
Source organism: Bathymodiolus septemdierum (assembly GCA_963383655.1). Taxonomy (NCBI): domain Eukaryota; kingdom Metazoa; phylum Mollusca; class Bivalvia; order Mytilida; family Modiolidae; genus Bathymodiolus; species Bathymodiolus septemdierum. The sequence continues at coordinate 48,466,228 of OY726529.1, read as the reverse complement.
ATTTGTTTTCTGTATTTCATGGAGTTTTGCCCACGATATTTCGACGGTTTTCGAAGAAATTAAGCACCTCCGCAGTCGTGCACCAGACACATATTTTACCAGATTATTAAAATAAATAAAACACAAATACTGTAAAAGTATTTTTTGGGTTTCACGAGGTCATACATGCCAACCCTACCGATTTATGCGGTAGTCTACCGAATTTTTAAGTCTTCTACCGCCTACCGATTTTAGATGTTTTCCTACCGATTTAAAAAAAAATGTAAAAAAAATTATCGTGAATTGTTCAATATGTTGATTATTCTTGTAGATTTCTACGACGTATAAATGAGTACAAATCCAAATTATTTAGGCCCTTTCCGTAATCGTTTCTCTGTTAATTTGTACCGGAAACTTCCATTTGTCAATTCTTTATCATTAAACCAATCAGAAACACTATTTAAAATAAAGTTTTGAAGCACTACATTTTGAACTTATGATTCCTAAGCATCAACAGATCAATGTCTGAATGAATATGTCCGAAACACCAGAAAAAAAGAAGGCTCGTTTACGTTATGACAACGTATTTAAGACAGCATGGACTGATGAGGTTCATTTCATTAAACATTCCCGAAAGGGAATAAATTTGCATTTTGTGAATTCTACAGGACTGATTTTTCAATCAATCATGGAGGTCATAGTGATGTGACCACAGTCGTATGAATTTTAGTCATAGAGAAAAATAGTGAAAATTTAGATGTTGGGGTAATATAATATATATATAAGAGTCTATAGTGAAAATTTAGATGTTGGGGTAATATAATATATATATAAGAGTCTATAGTGAAAATTTAGATGTTGGGGTAATATGATATATATATATATAAGAGTCTATAGTGAACATTTAGATGTTGGGGTAATATAATATATATATAAGAGACTCTTATATATATATTATATTACCCCAACATCTAAATTTTCACTATTTTTCTCTATTTATGACTAAAATTCATACGACTGTGATGTGACAAAGCATGTAGGTACCGCAAAACATAAGGGGAAGCTAAGGATGTTCAGTCATCCAGATCCCTGGCAATGTTTTTACCAGGAAGTAGCAAATCTTCTATTTAAAGTTTTGACTAGACAGATTTTATATCCAAAATGCAGCAGAATGCACCATTTTGCGTCCTTCCTACCGTTTTTAGACTCTCGAGGGTTGGCATGTATGCGAGGTGTTAAATATCTTGAAAAAACGACGGGAAAATGTTCAAATATTCCAAGCGCTTAGATGACGTTTTGATATTTGAGAAGCAATCTTTGCCGTACAAAACGATGGTATGAAAGTGAAGTTGTTTCTTTTTAGTACATTGTTTAATGACATGATATGTGTATAACAGTTCCCATAATTGTGTGGGAAACAATATTGTTGTAGTATTATTGATACTTGTAAAGATATGCCACATTATGACCCAAAGGTGTTTTGTGTTATGCACTACATACACAAACTTTGATCCATCATTTGTCCATTGGAGGTTAGGTGTTTAAGACAACTTTCAAAAATATTTCAGTTACTACTTTTGTGGCGGAAATTGGAGTACTCAGAGAAATCCACAGAACTGTCGCAAGTCATTGACAAATTTTATCACATACTGTTTTATCGAGTACACCTCGCCATGAATGGAGTTCAAGCTCACAACTTAAGTGGTGATAGACAACGATTGCACAGGTAGTTGTAAATTCAACTACCATACGACCACGACGGCTCAAGTTCATTTAAGATGAAAGGTAATTGTTTTATTGATATTGATGGAATTTATGATTATCACTGTTTATAAACTTTCTTTTCATATCAATCAATGAAGAGAATTGGTTTGCTGAAAGTATGCTTTTTGTTGGGGTTCATTGGATGGAGTTTGTATCTCATGTGAAGTTCCGTCAATTGCAGACACAACGTTAGGCATATCAGAACAATACCTTTTCGTTTGGGATGGTTGGCCACTGAATTTTACGATTACACACTTTCTATAAGTCTACCCCATGTTGAATTTAAAACTCTGTCAACAGTTGAAACACTGACACCAAAGCATAAATAAATAAATAAATAAATAAATAAATAAATAAATAAATAAATAAATAAATAAATAAATAAATAAATAAATATTGCACGGACCGTGCTATTTATCTCAGTGAAGCTCATGATCATCGATGAGCTAAAACAATTGACGAAGGTGGTCCGTTGCTGAGCATGGGCAGTATAAAGCTGGGGCTCTTAAAAGAAAACGACAAGTAAAACAAAGTGGAAATATTTTAAAATAGCATTACTATCATTTGAAATAACGGGTATACATATGTATAATATGTATAAAAGTGTAGAAAAGTAGATGAATGGATTTGAATCCGAGGATCCCTAAAATTCACATCACATTTTCATAAATTATATAAAGTTTCCCCTTTTGCGCCCAAATTAAACTTTTAACTTCTATCAATTCCATTCTCTTAAATCAACCTCCAATGGACAAATGATGGATCAAAATTTTGTGTATGTAGTGCATTGAAAATGCGTTCTGTCATGTGCATAAGTTATTGTTTGCATGATTGACAGACAATATTCATCATATTGTTTTCTAGCTTCTGGACTGTCGATCGAGAAAAAAATAAAATATTCTAGATAGGCAGCAAATAGCCAGTCAATGGGGTTTGCAATTAATATTTCGCATGCACAATAGCGACCCCACACCACAAGGTGTGGAAAATAGAAATATTATTATGTGGTTTAAATGCGTATTAACTGCATTACATGTAAATTGTATGATTCTGTTTGATAAAGTCCTTTAACTAGAACAGGAAAAAACATGTACGCTAGAGTGAAATAGTGTTGTAATAAAAGATCGTGAACATGATGTAAAAGTATGAAAGAATGTCATTTGATATTAATTCGGTTGTATTTCATTTTGACGATTTTAATTACGAAAGACGCTCACAACCATATTGTTTTTGATTGGATTAATATTATAGCTGTATAATAATGTATAATAACCTATTATTATTAGAATCCTAACATGACTGCAAATTTGGCATAAATAAAATAACAAATGGCTTCCTCTAGGAAAACGCCGACTTTATGTGAAGGGGACACCAGACAGCTATGAAGAACGAAAATAATACATCCCTTAGCACGGGATGTAAAGGACACACTCCTTACATGTAAAAGACAACTTACAGCAGATTCTGATAGCAACAGTTTATTAGGAGTGTTGTTGTTGGTTTTTCACAAAGCAAAATAATATCAACCATCTCCTCTTTTTCTAGTGACAATCAAAACAATCATACATAGACTCATGGCAGCGACACACATTTCACCTACATGATTAATCATATGGTTGTAAACTTGTTCTCATCATAAATATATATGAAATACTTGATTGTAAAGCAATCATCTATCGACAACCACTTTATATGGAATATCTGATTCCAAGGCTTGTTATCAGTTTATCCAAAAAAAAAAAAAAAAAATTCTCACAGGTTCCTAGATAAAATTGTTACACATTAAACATTTTGCTTCACACCATTTCCCAAAATATTTCCATATTATAAAAAAAGAACGATCTTTAAATATTGGACTTCTCTCAACCCGCACCTTGGCATTTTTTTTTTTATAGATTTGTGATGGCTGTCCGTAAAAAATGTACTGTAATATATCATCGCATTGGTTGTCGTTAAGAATAAAGGACGGTTAAAAAAGTGTTTAAAAAAATTTGAAATATGACAAAGTTCTATTGTCCAAATAAATCTATCTATTACTTCTTTAAGATTAATACCAAAATTTCGACCAGTTCTCGACGATCAATGTCAATAAGTTTCTGAATTGATATGACCTCAATATGTACATTATCAATGTCATAGCAGACGATGAAACCAATATTGGTCTGTATTAGATATATTTTTTAAATGATTAAAGCTTTGTTAAGGTGACGAAAAAATGAATTACGAAAAACTACAATTTGAATGTGAAATAATAGATGTGGTACGTAGTTCTTACATTTAAAGATTACATTTTTAGATCAGATTTCATGAGATCATTCATGCAATTTCAGCATCATAATATAACCTCTGACAAATTAAGCGATCAAAATAATGAGAGATTTTATCACGTGAAGCAAATCGTCGAAAACAGGAGACCGTCGAAAATGGGTGACGTTGCGACATTACTATTCGTTCACTTTGATTTCATAATACAGCTTCAGAACATGTTTTTATTCCTGAAATCAATCCACATTGCATATTAAGTCAAATTTATGCTTTATTTATTGAGTTTTATTATGCTTTGTTTTTGTTTTTGTTTTTTTAAAGATATGCATTATAATACAATGATACGTACGTTCTGTATTCTGAAAAAAATAACGTTCAGTGCTTTTCATTACCTGAATTTGTCGATCCGCTGTGAAGAATTAGATACACATATTAACTAACTGTATTTATTTCTGAAAAGTACATATTGTGAATACATTTTGGAGAAAATTGTATCTACATCTGAGGCGGGGTCGATTTTAGCCCTTATAGCTCCCAGTCCTTTTATAGGATTTGATTTTACCTGAACGGGGCTCGAACCCACGACCTACCACACTGGGGTTTCGCTTACTATGCAAATAATTTTATCTTTGTATACACTATGTGTTGCATGTATTATATGCCACATGCATCTACTGTGTCAAATGATTTTGTATTTCAAGAATTTCGAGACGAATAGTACTACTTATATGCAGTGACAGAGGCCGTCGGGGTCGTGATCATATAGTAGTTAGATGTACAACTGCTTATGCAACTATAACACATATATGTAGTAACTGTGCACTTATTTTATGGACCAATCCGCTCCGATACCCATAACTCATCAAGCCACCCCCCCCCCCTCAAAGTGAACAAAATACAAACTCCAGCAAGCAAAAGCCGGATGTGAGAGAATGTGCCCCAAAATAGTACACATTGAGTATCTTCCTTCAATGACGATTGTGAAGTCAAATTATGCTAAGGAATTATTTTCGTTTACTATGCAAATAAAATATCAAAGTAAAGTAATGTAAAATAATTGTCGGATCCAGCAGAATGTAATACAAGTGCAGATAGTTATTATCCTACAAACGTAACTGTGCCAATCGCAATCGCCATGCATTATTCATGAGTAAGTCATATTTTCTTTCAAATCACCCACGTAGGATGAGTGGAGTGTATCGTAGTGTGATCAGATCACGCTGACATACATACATGTATCAATTGGTTGTAACATTGGTATGTCTATTATTTACTTTCAATATCATTTGTATATGTATATCTTACTATCAATTGTTCCCTAAATTAATACCACCATTAAATTCGCAGTATAAATTTAAATATTGACGGTTACAAATGTATCTACTGTGATCTTTAGAAAACATAATAATACTAATTTTATGAACTTGCAGGTAGGTTGGATATTATAACAATATGACCCAACGACGCTTAACTCCACCATCAAGTCGACTGTTACAAGACACCGAACTGGGTAATTTCATCCGGGAGAGTGAACCATTATTGATAGAAGTTCTTAATGAAGACGCCGAACTGGGTAATGTCATCAGGGATAGTGAATCGTTACTGATACAAGTTCCTAATGAAGAGAGAGAGCTTGTCATAGTCGACAATAATACCAGGGTATTATTAAGTACGCGATGCCGATGACGAACAAGCTTCTAACAGAGTTGCTGATACTGCGGATATTTCTGATCGGAAATCTATAATCGGTGATCAGGACATTGACAGAACACATGAAACAAGCGAATATGATGACAATGGCGGAAACGATTTAGCAGACATTAGTGACGATCAACAATTATTTGGTTTTTGCATGCACTGTTCAAAATATAAACGCGCGCAAGCATATGATCAGCTCAAGCCAGGCGATTCTATCCGTTTTCCAAAGCTAGACGGCTTATATTACCATCACGCTATCGTCAAAGAGGTTAAAAAAGGATCCAATAGCAGTTGCTGCATATTAACACATCCATTTGCAGAAAACTGGCCTTCCATTACATACACAAGTTATAGAAGAAGAGAAAACGTATGATTTAAGAGAAGAAATTGTTGAAAAAGTGATCTACGAATCAAACTCATTTACTCCTGATGAAATAATACGACGAGCGGAGGAATATGCAGCGCAAAATACAACCCCATGTTTATACGATTTGCTTGGAAACAACTGTGAACACTTATGCAATCTATTTGCCCAAAATGTGAAAAGTAGTCATCAAGATCGTTAAAAAACTGAGATCTGGAATATCTTGGATTTTGAATACTTTCTACAAAATTGTATCAAGAATGTTGCGAATGCCCGAAATGGTTACGTTGCTTAGCATTCTGTCGTTGATCATGATTATCCGGAAAATGACAAAACTGAAGAAGATTTTCCGAGATAAACTTGTGTGTTTTGGTTGTTATGATAAAGAATGCAAAAAAGGTAAAGATAAAATTTGTTCTGGGTGTAATTAATCTTGCAATCTCTGTTATAAGTCATTTCAATTGGTCCACGCTAACAATTGGTCTGAACATAAGCATTGCTCCTCCATTTGGTGTACCGATCGTGTATAAGCATATAATGCCACTGATTCAGCCTGAATTTCTAATGCCAAAGCAAACACTCAGCATAAACAATATACCAAGGACCGGCGATATAATCACATTTGATTATCACAATCTGCCCCATGAAGGTGTTGTATCAAAGGTACATGGGAAAGGATCAGACATAGCAAGACTCAAAGCAACCATTATACATTTTTCATAGCCTGGTTTGTTCGGGACTTACACTGTTACTGAAGAAACAATATATTTCAACCAAATCGATGACGTCAGTGCTCTCGATTTTGAGGGAACACATCATTTGCCTGCTTCAGATGTAATGAAGAGCAAAGGAACAATTAGGAAAACAGAACCATAACCATTTTACGCACAGATCATGTTATTGTAAGGTAAGTTATTTTTATTATAAATGTAACAAAACCGTAGATATCGAATTTATTGTGCACGACACGTGTATGGAATAACCTTCATCAGGTACGCTCACAACCGAACGATAATAACACCAAATAATTTAAAAGTCGTTGTGAGTAAGAAAACAAAAGAGCTTAAACAGGATATCCAACATCGAATACGGTTACCTATACCAGAGAGAGGAAAAGCTTAATTTCAATAATAATTACATGATTTAAGAGCTGTAAATGTCAAAAATAGATACCGGTATATGTAATAAACATTGTCAGTGTAGAAACACAGACTACTGGGCGGATGATTCACTCGGGCACTAATAGTCCACCAGTAGAGGTATCGACTCAGAGATAGTAATAATAACGTAAGTTTGTTACTTGGTAGATATCCAATAAATCTTATCGTTTAAAATGTAAGGAAGAAGTGTTGCTCAACTGCTGTCTAGAGGCCATTTCACATTCATTTTAGGGTATGAATTAAGCTTAGTGTTGAAAACTCTACTGTGACTGTGAAATGTAGAACAGCAATCAAAGCGACGTTCCTTTGTTTTATAATATGTGTAAGTGTAATGCTGGATAATCCCTCTTGTCCGTTGCATCCATACCCTTTCTTACTAATTCATTTAGAAAAATCATCACTGTTTAAACGTTCTTTTCATCATTTGCAATCTATGTATAAACATTAAGAATGTTCTATTATTGTTTTGTTCCAGACCGGAAATAAGAGTCTTAGCACCTTGCAGACAGTTCCCGTTTGATCCATGAACAACTTGTCTCCAGGAGATGTTATAAGGTTCAGATACTGTGGTTTACCACACGAAGCAGTGCTTGTTAGCATTGCAGAGGCAGAAACAATCAGGATAAATGTGATCCATTTCAATTACGCCGGAATGTTTGGAACCAGAGAAGTTGTGAATGAAGAAATGGTATTCAAGTTATCAGATGAAAATGTGCATATTCATGATTATGGAAATGTGGAAGCATGCGAGCGAGATAAACTTGTACGAAGAGCAGAAGAAAGAGTTGGAGAATAAAAGTTCAACATGGTTACAAACAGGTCAAGTCATTTAGCAAAATGGTGTCAAATAAAAACAAAACGAACAAGAAAAAAGTGATAAGGTATAACTGAAATTATGGAGGTACATACAATAATGCATTAGATCAGAATAACGAACAATGTTATATTCAATAAATGTATATTGAATAAAACAGTATACTGGATAGGCAGACAATACGTACCTTATTTTGCGGGGTTCGTGTTGCTCAATCTTTAGTTTTCCGTGTAGTATTTTGTAGACCATTTGTTTTCTCTTTGATCAATTTTCCATCGCATTGCCTGCCCTTATTCGAATGATAGCTTCTGCTAACCACTTTGGCATCTGCAAACTTTTCATTGTCTGCTTCCTGCGAATCCAGACCAATAATAGCAACCCCATAGCCTGTATGTTTTGGTTAAAGAAGCAATTTATCCAAGCACCTGATTTCACCACCGGTTTTTAGTGGTGTTCGTGTTACTCGATCCTAAGTTTTATATGTATGTTTTGTAGATCGTTGTTTGTCCTTTTGTACGTTTTTCTTTTGGCCATTGTGTTGTCTGTTCTTCTTCGATATACGGATTCTAATTGCCCCTTTGGTATCTTCAAACTCTTCTTAGAACGATAAAACAGCGATTGTACTAGTAAATAAGTTATTATGAAAGCTTGGGGAAAAACATGTTATTACTTGATAAGACGTATGATTTGCTGTAATGTCAATATATCTAAAACAAAAGCCATAATCTTACTAGAAAAAAGATTTGAAGATACCAATGGGGCCAACTTAAGCCGTAAATCGAAGAAGGACAGACAATACAATGGCAAAACATAGTACACAAAATAACGATCTACAAAACACAACACAGAAAACCAAAGACCGAGCAACACGAATCCGGCTAGGCACCGGGGTGGATTCAGGTGCTCCGAGTGGGTAAGTAGTTCTATATGTAGCACCCGTCGTATTATTCTTTAGTAGCCAAACATGAGCTACCCACCGCCCAGATGAGAATAAAACAATGCGTATGTTATGAACTGTGAATTTGGCAAAGTTATACCGTCAACAATATTAGTTAAATTTGACAGCTACCATTAAGATTTGATGTTTGGGGTTTAACGCCACTTTCAGCAATATTTCAGCTATATCATGGCGACCAGTTGTAGTGGTGGAAGAGGCCGGAGTACCCAGAGAGAACCACCGACCATAAGCAAGCAACTGGTAAACTCTATCACTTATGGCTGCGAGTCGAGTCCACCCTTTTTTGTAACTTACAAAGCCGGGCGCCAACCCACGTCGTATTGGTGATAGATTTGTATGAGGTGTTAGGTAATCCAACTACCTAACTCATTGAGCCACCCGGGCCGTCAACTACCATTATGAGAGAGAACAAGTCAATGAGTTGTATTATATTTTCTACACAAATTTCAATAGCTCTGAATTCTAAAGAAAACATTTCTTCTTGATTAAAACAATATCGTAGTGCAGTTAGAACTTTGTGATTTCTGCTTGAGAAAAAGATAATCATTTTTAATCTCGCACTAATTGTTCAGATTACTATCCTAAATTTGATATCTATGTTTTCAGTGTGTATTTATTGATATGTTTTAGCATATAATCATGTAATTGTTTACATTAGATATGCCTTATTTGCTCTATGTTATCTTACTTAACGATTTAACATGACCACCATGTCTCACGTGTCTAACCTTGACATACAACAAGATAATTACTGTAAATACCAGTTTTTTATCAATACACAACATTGCAAGCAGTTTGAAGATACCAAAGCGGTATTCATAAGCCGTAATTCGAAGACGGACAAACAACACAATGGCCAAAAGAAAAAGGACAAAAGACAAACTAAAAAAATCTAAAAACACCAGACAGAAAACTACATAATATTTTATATACATATTGAACAAGATAAGTAAGAAGATACAAAAGAGGTAATTAGAAGCCGTACATAGAGGAAAGGCAGACAATACAATGGTCAAATGAAAAGCGACAAAAGGACAAACATCGATCTACAACACACCACACAGAAAACTACATAATCTTGTAATGGACAGCTAATTGTTAATCTCTAATTTACATGATTTTTTTTTTAAATGCAATACTGTCCTTGGACTAATTTTGTCGGTGAAGTATAATAGAAGAAAATCCAGAAAAAAACAGTGTAAGTACATTGTCGGAAATATATATATAATTTATTTGTACGACCTTTAGAAACAGGTAGAAAAAAACAAGTCTTTGTCGAGCTTTTCTAGCCTGATTCGCATCGAGGGAAAATTAATTGTATATATAGCGACAATGTATATTTATTGTGTTTATCCTGCAATATTGAAAGATCAAACACAACTGTCGAATTGTTCGAAAATAGCTGCAACAAGCGTCGTTCTAATCGTTTTTAATGGTGTCATATGTGACGTCAGTGCTTATTCTGTTAGCGTTGTTTTGTGTCGCTCTATATGAATCAGGTACGAGAAATGCTTTATTAGACTAATGACTAAATAACATTGACGTTTAGTTGGCCCCCATCATTAGTACTCAAAGTCACACAACTGCAGGATAAATAAGAGAAATATAAAAAAATAGTACACAACAATTTATATAGATCATTCCACAAATATATTAAAGGGCCCGGGTAACTCAATCAGTTAGGTAGTTGGATTACCTAACAACTCATACAAACCTATCACCAATACGGAGTGGGTTCGCGCCCGACCTGGTAAATAACAAAAAGGGTGCACTCGACTCGCAGCCGCAAGTGATAAAGTTTACCAATTCGTTGCTTACCAATGGTCGGAGGTTTTCTCCGGGTACTCCGGCTTTTTCCACTACTAAATTTGGTCACCATGATATAGTTAAAATATTGCTGAAAGTGGCGTTAAACACAATGAATGAATCAATCAATCAATCACAAAAATAAATAATTGAACTTGAATAATAGGCTTTTATGAATCATCAAGGTCGCAACGATCAGAAAAAATTATGATAATTAAACAACCATGTGTAAGGACAAAAACATATGGTGATAGACGTTTTTGATAAGACAGCTTTGACGCTTTGGAATAACCTGCCTGGACATACCCGGAACGATCATTCCCTGAAATTTTGTAAAGAACTTGTATATTTATATTTATCATTTCCCCTATTTAACAATGTGTGTCAAGTTGTTATCTCTCTTTTTGGCTATTTATTGTGTTGCTATGCATGTATTCTGTTTAGTTTTATTGTACATTTACATTTGTTTTATTATGTCAAACGCTTAGAGTAATTGTAATTAGATAATGTGCTATATTAATATTGTAAATAATGATAATAATAAAAAAAATTTCATCTTTCATCCAGCAATTGCTTGAGCAGTCAAACTACATTGACTGGAAAATTGTTTGTTATATACATTCACTGATCGAAATATAGCTTTTCTGATATCCCTTTCGACTTTTGTCCGTTAAGCATGGGAAACTGATTGTTAATTCAGTTGACTTCCTGTTGACAGAGAATATCCAAATGCCGAATACTTGGAAACGGCTCGGAGAACATCGCATTTGTCCCAGTTTTTAAGCTCATACACATAAGCTTTATAATTTAAGACACTGCATAATTTTGTCTACATACAAATGTATAATGTCATCTTGGGACTTGTCTGGACATACTGCAGAAAACGTGGTCATGAACTATACTTGGTGACACGTTTTGAAAGTGTCAGGACGTAAAGGACATCTTCTGTGGATTTCGAAAAAGAGTAGAAGACAAAATATGTCGTCCCTAGCCCATCTCTTTATCATTTTATATAGGTTTTCTGTGTTAAGGGTTAGGAGTATGGTGATTAACGTCACTGTCAACAATATGTCAGCTATATTTTCACGGTTCTTGAATTGATGTAGGAAACCAGAGAAAACCACCGGCTTGTTGAAAGTCACAGACAAACTCTATGTTTTATCGAGTACATCTCACATTTTCAACAATATTTCAATTATATCGTGACGGTAAGTTTTATTGGTGGATGAAACCGGAGTACCCGGAGAAAACCACCGACCTGTAGCAAGTCACTGATAAACTTTATCACATAACATTTTATCGATTACACCTCACATGATCGGGATTCGAAGTGAAAGAGTAAGCAGTTCCTGCTCTTAACTCTATCGTCCTAATTATCATGATTTGATTAGACACCTTATGTACTCAGTTGGAATTAAAGTATTGATAATTTAAATTTTAAAATATAAATTCAAGTTAACAAAGCTGAATTTCTGCTCATAAAGCGATTTAATTTGCATGCTAGATGATATGTTTGATGTTGATGTTTGATGGTGGTTAACGCCACTTTCAACAATATTTCAGTATATCGTGGCGGTTGTTAGAATATACAGCGAATCACTATTAAGGGCATGTAACTAGCAAGAACAAAAGCTGAAATTGTCAACATATCTATTTAATAATTAATCATCAACTACATAACTGATTAAACCTGAACATTTTCTATTGCTGGATGTTATCTTCACTATTTGTGTTGTCAGATGAACTAGGAAAATTGATGACATTAGTATTGCTAAGATCGGACGAGGATCCATTTAACACAATTTCTGATGCGTCATTCTCAAAACCAACGTTCGTATGTTCCTCTGAGATATGTTCCTGAGAACAGTGATAACCTATGATGCGACAGGCTTGGCTATAAGATGGCGGTAAAGGGATAGATAGGCCAGAGTAGGCGGGTGGTAAAGTCTCTACTGCATAAATATCGTCATCTGAAGAAAACAATAGTGTTGTATCTATCGTTACATCTGTTGATGTGACATGTCATATTAGAAGTGAGTGAGTGTATGATTGATGCTTAGCGCCAACTCAGCAATTTTGCAGCTTCATCATGGTCAGAACAAGTTAATTTTCAATGAGATGAATATGAGGTGCGCTTTGCATTAGACCAACACGCTTAGTTGAATTTTTATAGTGCTAGATCAGTTATACAACTGGTCGCGGATAGCCATGTCGCTCTACGTAGATACATTATTTTGATTCCGAGCCAACCAGTCTTCGCTCTTTCTCCCTAAATCTGCGTGCTTACAGGAGAAGCAAGAAAAAACAATCTTATAGTCATGGTTCGACCCGACAAGGACTCGAACCAACGATATACCACAATCGATGCGAGCACACTAACCATTCCAGCAATGATGCTGTTTGTTTTATTAGAATCAGTCTTTAACATAGAAAACAAACATCAAGAAAAAACAAAGATTTTTCTTTAAAACATAAACAACTATCTTTATTGAAGTAGGTTAGATGATGCTGACTGATTGTGTTTAACGCCACTTTCAACAATATATCAGTTCTATCGTGGCGCTCAGTTTTATCAGTGAAGGATCCCAGAGTACACTTCGCCATGAACCGGAATCACAGATTGCATATGTAGTCAATAATCCAACTACCATATGATCACGACCACGACGGCCCTTGTGATTATGAGATGCAAACATACAGTTAGTAGTATTTTGAAAAATTCATATAGTATTTAGTATAGAATATACCCGTTTATGGATTAATAATATTTCTTCTGAAGAACCCATACAATAATAATTTTGTGTCTTAGTTTATAATGCTGATTATTTCTGGGCCTTGAATCATGGACAAAGGCGATGTTGATCCCAGTTGTTGTGCCTAATCCAGATTAACTTTGTATTTCAAGACATTTAACAAATAAATAAGGCTGGTTAGGCCCTTCGGTTAACATTACTCCCAAAACTATAGAATTTGAATTTGAATTTTGGTGTTTAACGCCACTTTCAGCAATATTTCAGCTATATCATGGCGACCTTTTTTAGTGGTGGAGGAAGCCAGAGTACCCGGTGATAACCACCGACCCTGGGAAAGCAACTGGTAACCTTTATCACTTGCGGGTGCGAGTCGAGTGCACACTTTGTTGTAATTTACAAAGCTGGGCGCGAACCCACGACACATTGGTGATATGCTTGCATGAGCTGTTAGATCCAACGACCTAATTCATTGAGCCACCCCCCCCCCCAAACTATGAACATTATTTAGCTTTCCAAACCTTCGACTTGGAGCGTACCTGATGAAGGTTAATCCATAAACGTGGCACTATTTGATATCTACGTTTCTATTAACACAAACCAGCATATAGCTTCAAGAACTTATCTGTGCTATTTGAGATACATTTTTGCTTTTTGTGCTATTATCGATACAATAATTATTGAGCTCCGGAAATTATTTGGCTTTCCAAATCTTTCGATTTTGAGCGTACGTGACGAAGGTTATTCCAGAAACGCGTCATGTGCACTAAATATGATATCTACGTTATTATTACAAACATACTTCGATTTTCGGACTTATCACATCTACTCAGACCATATGTTGTCTGTCCTTTTTCAATTTACGGCTTCTGATTACCCTGTTGGTATCTTCAAACTTTTGTATTTTAAAGAATATGTATCTTTGCATATATTAATCTACTGAGCTCAAGAATTAACATACTTTGATTTTCGGTCGTATCAGATGTACATTGACCATATGTTGTGATAATCCAGTTATATACAAGTATTGCGATTATTGTTAGCACGGCTATAGCAAGTAGTATTGCAGGGGTAACAGATGCCTCTATGTTCATGGAACGTTCTATTTAATATCCGTACTAGTTGATACAACGGATCATCTGATTGGATGGCGTGCTTAATTAAATACACAGTTTACTGTTTCATAACGTCTTAGCTCAACTATATGCCAGGTTTCTGAAATTAGAAAAAAAAACCTTGTTTATAATTTGAGACCATTGCACTCAATTAAGAAAGACAATAACTATTGATGAAAGTATTGTCTGATGTTTCTCGATATATATAAACGTCACAGAAAACCGAAAAAACAATCAAGAATGGACAATCCAAAAAAACTGGGAAGATCGGGCACACAAGACGGAGGCGAAAAATATAAGTCTTTACCGTCACATATGTCTAATGCAATTCCACACTTCTGATTATTCCAAAAAAATGTCGTGCCTACTCAATTAGAGTTAATTTTTTGTTGTTTAACGCCACTTTCAGCAATATTTCAGCTATATCATGACAATCAGTTTTAGTGGTGGAAGAAGCCAGAGTACCCGAAGAGAACCACCGACAATGGACAAGCAAATGCTAAACTGCGAGTCGAGTGCAATATACAAAACTGGGCGCGAACTCGCATTGTATTGGTGATAGGCTTGTATGAGTTGCTAGGTAATACAACTATCTGACTCATTGAGCCGCCCGGGCCCTTACTCAATTAGATATATATGTGTTTTTATTTTCAATGGAAAATTACTGATTAATATTTTGTAATTATACAAATTTAATTTTTATATTACGCTTCTCCACATGTATTATTGATATCACAACTTTTATCATGATAGACACTGATCACAAAGGCAGAAGTGGCAGGAATAAACCGGCTAACGAGATCCCAACGCCCCACTTTTAATAACTGGATCTCTAACGAGATTTGTTTTCCACTGAGTTTAGGCACCTGATACATTCCTAATTTTTTTAGTATACATCAGTCTGAACATGAATATTATGAGGTTAACAAGTACTCACCATTTCTGACACACGAATATAAAAATATCAGAGCAATGTCCTCCAATTTACATTTAGTATATACACACAATTGGTCGTAGACTCTTGTGCAAAATTAGAGACTCCTTGGTAAGGTTGAAAAATAGACGTTATATGGCTACTGGAATTGAGGCCTAATTAGACCACTAAAATAGGAGCTATCTGGAATTACTAGAAATGAAAAGAGAAAGGTATATATAAGGGAACTTTTAGGGAATGCAGATTTTCAGGTTGGTTGTTTAAGATACCCCATATACTGTATCATACAAGTATACATTGTATACTCAAATTACAAGACAAACATATGACTGACGTTTGATATGAATTAAATAAAACGAGATATCCTATCACAAAAAATGAATAACAATATAAATACGGACAGTGCTTTTGTACAATAGAAGGGTCGGTGAATGCATTGATATCAACAACAATAAATTACATGCAGAAGCTTAGGCCCGTAGAACTAACTTATTTCCGCGAATTTTTTTTGAAGTACATGTAAAAAGCCAGTAAAGTGGGTGGTCATGTGATGATCATGTTTGTAAGGGGCATCGCTTGTGCCTCTTTCTAAGATTTGTCTATTGGATTTTGGAACTGTTCCGGACAGTGTCGTATTTTTTGTTTTTGATTGTATTGATCATTATCATCAACAACAATATACTTACATATATTAAGCTTCGTCATACTGACATACAGCGAATACTTCATGTGTAATTACTGTAGGGTTAGGATTGTGGTGTTTAACATCACTTTCAACAATATTTCAGCTAACTCGTGGCGGTCAGTTTTATTGGTAGAGGAAACCGGAGAACCCGGAGAAAACTACCGACGTGCCGCAAGTCACTGACAAACGTTTATCACATAATGTTGTATCGAGTACACATCGTTCGGGCGGGTTTCGAACTCACAACGTTATGGTGATAGGCACTGATTGCATAGGTAGTTGTAAACCAACTATCATATAATCACGACTACGACGTCCCCCTCTATTAATGTATGATTATATATAAGGTAAAACATCAATACAGTCACACTCTTTATTTATAACCTGATAACATCTTCATTTCAACGTGTCCTATATAAATACATTATTGTGTTGTCCTTTTATTTTTTTCAACGTTCAGAATTCAGTGTTGTGAATGTCCGTTACGATTTCCGCACAAAAAGGATGTTCGGTTCGTCTTCACCTGCAGTTGTTTATATGAGGGCTTGAGTCTTATTTACGTTATTTGTGTTTGTTTGTGTATAGTGGTGTCCAACACATATTGTGTTGTGTTTTTGCTTTGCTTGTCTTCGTCATGTGTCTTGTGTACCCTATTTTGCCAGTTTCTCTGGATTGTCCATTATTGATTGCCTATTCGATTTTCTCTAACTTTTATATATAAACTAACAAGTGTGAACACAGAAATGTGGATGTCAATATTTCATATTATTAACTTAAAAAAAAAAATTCATGGACACAAGGGTCCTGGATTTTTTTTAATAAAAAACTAATCCTGGATTATTATTTTTGCTTAACGTCCGGTCCTGTGTTTTTATTTAAAATTTTCATCATAGCCCCCCCCCCCCTCCCCCTCCCCCTCCCCCTCCAAAGGGATATACAATTGTATCATTAATAATAAATTGATAAATGATGAATTCAGATTTTCTATTTAAAATAAATCTCATTTACAAAACCACTGATGTTTGTTCAATTTTTAGCGCTGATTTAAGCTTTAGTCGCAACACATTTTTATTTTTCTCTTTAAACTGTCGAAACTGTAAAATTCACAAATAAAATTCACCCTCCCCTTTTTCCATTTTCTCTTGTTTAAATCAATGATCAACAATATTCCAGAATCAAACAAATGAATAAATATAGCATAGATTTCTTTTACATGCATCTTTTTACCATGCAGAGTCAGTGTGTTTTAAATCGGTCATCCAATCGGGACGCTCATTATTCTTGTCCAAGATCGAAATACATCGCTAAAATTACCTGTGGGTGTTTCCCCACTTCAACTCGTAAAGAAGGAGAGTCGTTAAGGTGCAAAATTGGCCCCACATTATATAAAAAAATAATGCTCGACATAGAATAAAAACAATTTACTAATTTAATTGTTAGATAAACAAATTTTCAAAAAATATAACTTTCCGTGAAATTGGGTGCGCTATGACGTCATAATGACATCATAATTAGACGGATACTGCTAAAAATGGACTATAAACGACATATTTAATGTACATTTTAGCTATTTTATATACCTCCACATTCTTCCACCAACACCAAATTGAGCAGTTGCTTTGAGTATAGAGGGTTAATGATTATATCAAAATATTTTGTTGGTGGAGGATTGTAGAGGTTGTTAAATATTAATTTATTTATAACCTCAGCCAGACCCTTAAAATCAATATGTTCACTCTTCTGATTGTATATATGAGACCATTATATACACAATCTGTACATTTCATGATTCATTTCAAGTAATGAAATTCATCAGTAAATAACTTATGTTTCTGTAAATAATTGTATTTATCTTAAATACAGTTTGTGTACATTAAAACCAAGAGAAAAACTCCGTCGATGTAATCCGGCGTCAATGCCATACAAAGAACTGGTGACTATAATTGCCATATATGGCCCCATATGTATTGAATCATTATCTCAGAACATACTTGATTAAAATTTGATGTGTTTTATATTATAGACGAGATCATACTTTTGATGTTAAAACTTGATTCCAACAAAATCGATACGTATTTGACGTCATTGTGACGTCATGAGCGTTATTTGTTTTATGTATTTCGTAGAATTTTGCCAGCGATATTTTGACGGTTTTCGAAGAAATTAAGCACCTCCGCAGTCGTGCACCAGAACAATATTTTTTGGTTTCACGAGGTGTTAAATTTCTTGAAAAACGACGGGAAAATGTTCAAATATTCCAAGAGCTTAGATGACGTTTTGATATTTGAGAAGCAATCTTTGCCGTACAAAACGATGGTATGTCGGCACGTAACAGTTATATACAAATGTAAGATAGAAATAAAATAAACACCACTTCATCCAAAATAGTTTTTTTTCATAAGCCCCCAAATATTGATTATATATTTTCTTCCGGGATACTGAAATAGTTATTACTACAGGGATACGGAGGTAATGGGTTTAATTGTCTATCGATACTACTTCTAAAATGCAGACAAATAGTTTGATCCAATAGGAGTAGATATTTTTTGGGCACAATCCAACAGATAGCTCTCACATTATGACCCAAAGGTGTTTTATGTTATGCACTACATACACAAACGTTTGATCCATCATTTGTCCTTTGGAGATTAGGTGCTTAACACCACTTTCAAATATATTTCAGTTACTACTTTTGTGGCGGAAATTGGAGTACCCAGAGAAATCCACAGACCTGTCGCAAGTCACTGACAAACTTTATCACATAATGTTTTATCGAGTGCACCTCGCCATGAATGGGGTTCAAACTCACAACTTAAGTGGTGATAGACAATGATTGCACAGGTAGTTGTAATTTCAACTATCAGACGACCACGACGGTTCAAGTTCAGTTAAGATGAAAGGTAATTTTTTTATTGATATTGATGGAATTTATCATTATCACTGTTTATAAACTTTCGTTTCATATCAATCAATGAAAAGAATTTGTTTGCTGAAAGTAGGTTTTTTGTTGGGGTTCATTGGGTGGAATTTGCAGACACAGCGCTAGGCATATCAGAGCAATAACTTTTTTTTTGCCACCAGACTGGGATGGTTGGCCACTGAATTCACATCACATTTTCATAAATTATATAAAGTTTCCCCTTTTGCGCCCAAATTAAGCTTTTAACTTCTATCAGTTCCATTCTCTTAAATCAACCTCCAATGGACAAATGATGGATTAAAAGTTTGTGTATGTAGTGCATTGAAAATGCGTTCTGTCATGTGCATAAGTTATTGTTTGCATGATTGACAGACACTATTCATCATATTGTTTTCTAGCTTCTGAACTGTCGATCGAGAACAGAATAAAATATTCTAGACAGGCAGCAAATAGCCAGTCAATGGGGTTTGCAATTAATATTTCGCATGCACAAATATAAATTTTCTTCTGTGGATTAAATGCGTATTAACTGCATTACATGTAAACTGTATGATTCTGTTTGATAAAGTCCTTTAACTAGAACAGGAACAAAATGTACACTTGAGTGAAATAGTGTTGTAATAAAAGATCGTGAACGTGATGTACGAGTACAAGTATTACAGAATGTCAAGGTATATTTTAAATGAGGTTGAAACAGTCACCATTTGAAAGTAATTCGGTTGTATTTCATTTTGACGATTCTAATTACGGAAGACGATCACAATAATATTGTTTGTGATTGGAGTAAAATTATAGCTGTATAATAATGTATAATATCCTATTTTTATTAGAATCCTAACATGACTGCGAATTTAACATAAATAAAATAACAAATGGCTTCCTCTAGGAAAACGCCGACTTTATGTGAAAGGGACAACATACAGCTATGAGGAACGAATTTAATACATCCCTTAGCGCGGAATGTATAGGACACACTCGTCACAAAGCAAAATAATATCTACCATCTCCTCTTTTTCTAGTGACAATCAAAACAATCATACATAGACTCATGGCAGCGACACACATTTTACCTACACGATTAATCATATGGTTGTAAACTTGTTTTCATCATAAATATATATGAAATACTTGATTGTAGAACACTTATCTATCGACAACCACTTTCTATGGGATATCTGATTTCATGGCTTGTTATCAGTTGATAAAAAAAAAATAATTCTCACAGGGTCCTAGCTAAAATCGTTACACATTAAACATTTTGCTTCACACCATTTCCCAAAATATTTCCATATTATAAAAAAAGCGATCTTTAAATATTGAATTTCTCTCAACCCACATCTTGGCATTTTTTTTCTATAGATTTATGATGGTTGTCCGTAAAAATGTACTGGAATATATCATCGCATTGGTTGTCGCTAAGAATAAAGTACGGTTAAAAAAGTGTTTAAACAAATTTCAAATATGACAAAGTTCTATTGTCCAAATAAATCTATCTATTACTTCTTTAAAATTAATACTAAAATTTCGACCAGTTTTCGACGATCAATGTTAATAAGTTTCTGAATTGATGTCCCAGGGACAGATCAAGGGGGATGGCGCACCCAGCGCGAGCCCCTATCCTAAAATTGGAAAAAATATGATTTTTTGGCGTAAAATCGTGATTTTTCACACGAAATACCCCTACAATTTTGGCACCTCCCTCCGATCGGCACAATTTTTTTAGGTGTGCCCCACTACCTTGAAATCCTGGATCCGCCCCTATTGACCTCAACATGTACCTTATCAATGTCATAGCAGACGATGAATCCAAAATTGGTCTGTATGAGATATATTTTTTAAATGATTAAAGCTTTGTTAAGGTGACGAAAAAATGAATCACCAAAAACTACAATTTGAACGTGAAATAATAGATGTGGTACGTAGTTCTGACATTTAAAGATGACATTTTCAGATCAGATTTCATGAGATCATTCATGCAATTTCAGCATCATAATATAACCTCTGACAAATGAAGCGATCAAAATAATGAGAGATTTTATCACGTGAAACAAACCGTCGAAAACAGGAGACCGTCGAAAATGGGTGACGTTGCGACATTACTATTCGTTCACTTTAATTTCATAATACAGCTTCGGAACATGTTTTTATTCCTGAAATCAATCCACATTGCATATTAAGTCAAATTTATGCTTTGTTTATTGAGTTTTATTATGCTTTGTTTTTGTTTTTTAATAGATATGCATTATAATACAATGATACGTACGTTCTGTATAATGAAAAAAAATGACGTTCACCGCTTTTCATTACCTGAATTTGTCGATCCGCTGTGAGGAATTAGATACACATATTAACTAACTGTATTTATTTATGAAAAGTACATATTGGGAATACATTTTGGAGAACATTTTATCGACAACTGAGGTGGGGCCGATTTTGGCCCTTATAGCTCCCAATTCTTTACATCACTGTATCTGTTTCTCGATACAGCCGCAACTTCATCTCGTAAACTTACATAGAAATCGGAGATATTTCTTCATAAAACTTCACACATGGTTTTCCTATCATATGTCTTGAAGACAAACATAAAATGTTAATGCATTTATCAATATTTTGTGATTATCAACACTTTTTTCAACATCGTATCTGTTTTTCGATACCGCCGCCCGATTACAGTGACCCGTGACCAAGATTAGCACGTTCCATTAGTTTTTTCTTAATAATATTGTTTAACAACAACTTAATTTCAAAGTATTGATGTTCTATATAAAAACATGAATCAATACCGAATGCAATTTTTCCACGACTGAAATAGATAGAGTACTATATATATTCCGTTGATTTGGGCACTTTTTGTTGAGGCTTTTTTTTACCAATAGTACAAGTTTAACCCCGTCACCTTTAATTGAAGTGCATGAACCAAGACAGGAAAGTGAGCGGTCATGTATTTGTGTTTTAGAGGGTGCCGATTTTTCTATTGAATTTTAGAACTGTCCTGTGTGGCAGTGTTTGTTTTTCGCTTTATTTCAATTATCGATTAGTAATATAACCAGTATCAATCAGAATTCCAATATCTACTAGGACAAATCAGGATATCCAGATTTGTACTAGGAGGATCCTGGATCCTTCTAAGCTTTCAGTAGAATTCAGAATATTACTGAATTTAAAACTAAGTACGATTCTGAATATTCCTGAATTGAAAAATATAAAAATATGTAAAATTTGTGAGATATAAAATAATTTAATTACAAATAGTGAGAAAAATACATTTTAATACAATTTTGGATTAAGTTTCCTATTACAACATTTGTTCAAAGTTTGTTTGTGGCATTTGCTTGAGCAATGTATCTTATATTTGCGGCATTAACATCGCATTGTATTACATTTTCCAGCACAGTTACATGTGGATACCAGATTAGCAGTTTCATTTACTGTCCGGTTTTTCTGGCAGGCTTGGAAGTGAGAATTTTCCAATAGTAAATTAGGGTCAATAGAATTTAATCCTGGGAAGTAAACTGTTCTTAAGTCAACTAGGTCTTCATCTGAATAATAGGTTTTCAGTATTCCATCTTTTGAAAATATTTTGTAAACGGATTTGGAATCGGTTACTTTTTTTACTTCAAGAAATTTGCATGGCAATATGCTTGAGTCAGTGTTAGTTCTGTCTACTTTGTGAATTATTATACTGACAGTGTCACCAATATAATATATTTTTTCTTATAAATGATGTTTCTTATTCATATCGAACATGTCTCCGTTTAACTTCTCGCATATAGTTCATAGTAGCAGTGTCACGAATAGAGTTGTGTCTAGATTCTGGCAAGTCCACTATTTTAATTGTATCATGTAATTCCCATGCAACAAATTGATCACTGCTTAGAAATTCATCAAAATGTTTGCCAATATGTGGATTAATGTTCAAATCCAGTATATTTATTTAGCTTTTAATGATTTTACCTAAGGGACATAACACAGAAGATTTGTATTAAAAAGTGTTCATATTTATTTTTTCATGTTTCTCCTTTTTTCAATTTTTTATTTCAGTAGGATCCTGGATCCTCCTAGTACACATCTGGATATCCTGATTTGTCCTAGTAGATATTGGATTTCTGATTTATACTAGTTTAAATCCAGTACAAATCAGAATTCCAATTTCTACTAGTAAAAATTGGAATTCCAATTTGTACTAGTATGATTCTGGATCCTATTGGATTCCAATTTGTACTGTAACATATATATATATATCAATGGTGTGGGTTCAACAAAAATTTGACAGCTCTAAAATCTAATTCTAATACTGTTCGGTTTAATTTTCAGACGTATATAGTATATGTTATTCAGCTATCAGACATGGTATATAATGTCACATTATATACCCTGTCTGATAGTTGAATAACAGATATATTACGGATTTAATCTTCTTTTTTTTTAATTCAACATCCAACTGTATAAAATAAATTTGCCTGTTTTATTTTCATTTTTCGTATCTCTAGATGTCCGTTTCCGTACCTTTGACGTCATTCTTCAATGACGTCAAAATATGTGTCGCGTCATATTTCATGTATAGGGTGTCTCGTGAAGGAAAATACTGTACTAAATTTTTAAATCAATACAGTTTCATATGTAGTAAGTTTTATAAACTTTATAAATATAACATTAATATATCACATAACAAAACAACGGGTTTGCGAAACAGTTTCAATAATTTAAATGTTAACAACATATAAATACAACCTTGGTGTGGCCCCATGATGTCGAAAGTTTTCAAGGCTCAACGTTTTGTTTATTTGTGATGATACAGCCGTGGAACTTAGGAGTTTGCTGAATCGATCAGGTATTTGTGACGGAATTAACCGTTGTAATATTGTTTTGTTCATGCAACCGTTTTGAGTATAAAAAACAGCATTTAATTTGGTAAAAATACATTTATTAATCCGTATTATACCATTGATTCAGTGAAGCGTAATGTTTGGTCGTCCATGTTTTAATCGTTTTTGGGGGACTGTTTTCCGAATATATGCTGACATTCAGGGTTGAAGAACCAATGAAAATATGTGTAACAAACTAAATTCGTAATATATATATATATATATATATATATATATATATATATATATATATATACGTCTGAAAATTAAACCAAACAGTGTTAGAATTAGATTTTAGAGCTGTCAAATTTGTGTTCTTCCCTCGACGGCATTTGAACACTCACCATTGATACACTGCATCACCATTCGCTTAGCCTTACGTCCAGCGCCCTAGACCACTCGACCACATCCATTTCCGTTATATATATATATATATATATATATGCGTAGACCGTATTGAAAATCTGAGTCCATTAAGCAATGACCCCGCCACTTATTATGGAAGTGTTTGAGAGGTCATGTATTTGCGTGTCAGTGTAATGATTTAAATATTCTCTTCCTGTATCCTAGCTTGAGGAATAATTTATGTTGTGAAATGCAAGAGTACAAGTCTGATAGTCCGCCATTACATGAAATCTGATAAGCTGAACCCTCCCTTTAACATGTATTGTCGCGTAGGACCGTGTGTGTGTAATTAAAAGAGAAAAAAACAAAATACCTTTAAAGTCAAATTCATACAACAGTTGTCTTTCTTCTATCTTTGTAATGGTGTATTCTATAATCCTAACTTATCAATAGTTATGGTATATTTATATTTACAAACATTTATCATGTGACCTCTCATTATCTCATCGACGCAAAAATGTTACGTGTATTTAAAAGCAAGCGTATTGGTGAAATATTATTCAATATCAACCAGGTTTTATATCATTACATTTAAATTTGTATGAAAGGTATTTATATAACAGGATGTAAACAAACATTATTTAGAAATCACCTGAACGGATACATAAAGATTGTATGCAATACGCATATATATATATACAGGGGCGGATCCAGGATTTCAAGCTAGGGGGGCGCGCGTAAAAAAAATTGCGGAGAGCGGAGGGAGGCGCGAAAATTGTTGGGGTATTTCTAGTGAAAAATCACGATTTTACACCAAAAAAATCATATTTTTTCCAATTTTAGAGGTGCACCCCCCCCCTGGATCCACCACTGGGATTTACCTATTGGTTTGACATGCTGAAGTCTAGGGCGTCAATATTAAAGAGGCGTTCGGTCAATGTGTATAATATTTTTGACACTGTCATTTGTCTTTCATACTTCTGCATTGATAACGCACTGTACTCTCTAAGCAACCCTTTCAGTATTATTTCTTGTACAGTTGCAATATATTTTAGAATATTGCAGAATTGTAAACACCCGTCATCATCCCCACCTTTATTCATATTGATTAAACAATCTTCAATCTTCATATAGTCGTGAGGTAGGGAGTGGGAGAGGCCTAGTGAAGTTGCTTGAGGCCTCTCTTTTTCTAAATATGTGACAGTATATAAAGTTAA
The DNA here is from genome assembly GCA_963383655.1 of Bathymodiolus septemdierum. Classification (NCBI taxonomy): domain Eukaryota; kingdom Metazoa; phylum Mollusca; class Bivalvia; order Mytilida; family Modiolidae; genus Bathymodiolus; species Bathymodiolus septemdierum. The sequence continues at coordinate 48,440,589 of OY726529.1, read as the reverse complement.
TAGGTATATCACCAATCGTACATTTCTTTTTTTTTTTACAATTATTTCAAGCGAGCGGTAGTAAACTAAAAACAAAATACCACACATTCTAGACATTTCCAAAATTCGGTAGAAAAATCGTAGGAAGAAGCAATGCTAAATCGATACACTGACACATAAATACATGTCCGGTCAGACACTTCGATAATAAGCGGTGGAGTCAAACCAGTTTTATGGACTCGGGTCTTCTGTGTGTGTTACGGATAAGTATATCCCTCATCGGAATTAGAATAGTCAATTGTTGCTGATGTGCAATGATTTAAAGCAAGTGGTAGCTGTTTCTGTTGTTCATCAGTGGAGTTGTTTTCAATCACTGTTAACACTTTCTTTTATAATTCCAAAAAGTTTGGACGCCTACATATTAACTAAGAATTGAAGAAATATTAATCGATTGATTAACACAATGGAAAACAACAAATACAACTATATCGAAACAGTTCCAAAGTCCAATTTAATAATCGTAGGAAGAGACAAAATCGATAACCCTAACAATCAATCACACAACCGCTCACTTTAATGGCTGGACACAACCGTTCACTTTCCTGGTTTGACACAACCGCTCACTTTCATGGGTTGACACAACCGCTCACTTTCATGGGTTGACACAACCGCTCACTTTCATGGCTTGATACATGCACTTCATATAAAAACGTTGTTCGTGTACCACGTCAAAATGTAAGATTTAATAATCTCTCGTATTCATTAACATCCATATCATTTCTTGTTAAATTGTTTGGTTTATGGTGCTTACCGCCACCTTCAAGAGTGTTACAGTTATATCTTGTCGGTCAGTTTTATTGGTGGAGGAAACCGGAGTATCCGCAGAAAACCACCGAGCTGTCGCAATTCACTGACAAACTTTATCACATAAGTTTTAATCGAGAACAACTCGCCATGAATGGGGTTCGACCTCACAACTTTAGTGGCGATAGGCACTGATTGAACAGGTAGTTGTATATCAAACTATCATACGATCACGACCACGATGGCCCTTCTCATAAAAAGTATTTACAATACAGTATTCACGTTTTCAAGTATTTTGGCTTTGAGCGTAAATGATGACGGTTAACCCAGAAACGTGTCGTGTGCACTAAGTTAACTTTTTTATTATATAACAACACTTTCAGCTATATCATGGTGGTTAGTGTTTTAATATGTTGCAAAAACCAACTACAACCCAACAATAATTGTATTATATTAGTGTATCGAGTACACCTCTGAACATCGATGGTAACCCGCGGCTGATCATCCTCGTATACTCTCCACTCATCACCCGTGTGTCAATGTAGAGAGACATCAGGATAGGAATGAAATATCCACGAGTCATTTACAAAGTAGGTTGATTGCATCCGACACCATATTTTACAATCAAATCACAGTTGTTTAAACAGAGGATATCCTAGAAAATTGAAAATTAATAGAAATGGAAATGGTGGCAAGTATCCGTTGGTTTTCGACGATCAAAAGCTATCTTGACTAATACCTTGCATTATATGATGATTTCGGTGATGGTATGTTGGTATGGAAAATATCAAATAAGAATCAGCAACGGAAAAACCCGGAAACGCTGATTTTCATATATAATACCAATGGTTTATGAGTGGGAGTATAAGTACGTGATAGGCCATGGAATACCGACGTTTGACAGAGACGGGAGTCGTATACACATAAAAGCAGTAAGTTGCAGGACAGACAATATGATGGCCCTAATCACAGTCACAAAAGTATAGTCTACAAAACACTACTAAAGATTGACCAACATGAACCCCACCAAAAACCGAGGATGTAGACAGATGTGTGTCAGCTGCACCGGAATGAAAAACAATATCTGCTCCACTAGTGGCACCTGCCATCTTATCAGTTGTCAAAGAAATATTGACTAATAGCAGACATTACTCGACATAGTTTCATTAATAACAGAACAAAGCAATGTAAGTGAGTGAGTGAATGTTGTTTAATGGCAACTCAGGAATATTACATCTATATCATGTCGAGAACAAGTTGCATTTCAATGAGATGATGTCCGCTTTGTACTAGACCAACACGCTGAGTTTGATTGTTATAGTGCTAGCACACTCAAACAACAGTCAGCGGGTAGACATGTCGCTCCACTTGGACTCATTATCCTCATTTCAAGCAAGCCAATCCTTGTTATTTTGCTTTAATGTTGGCTTCTTAGTTTATAGCCATTGATGTGACCCGCTCGGTTCTTGAATCCACGATCTCCCGCACTCGCAACAAGCACACTAACCATTAAGCCACTGATGCGGTTTTATATATATATTCGTGCATTATTCAATTAGATATGTAGGGGCAAAAAATAAGCCTCCTATAATGACAATAAAATATTTTATTTTATAAAATAAAAAGATATTTCAAAAATATATATACAGTCAAACCTGTTGTGTGTGACCATCCAAGGACACATTGATATATAGTCGTATAAGACAGGTGGTCACTAAATACATGTTAACCTAATATGGAAATCACTGTGAAAGGAAATTAAAATAAAAGTCACTCAAGACAAGCATCCGAGTGCACCCCCTGTTTTTTTGTGGGGTTTGTGTTACTCTTTAGTTTTATGTGTATGGTTTGTAGATGGTTGTTTGTCCTTTTGTATTTTTTTGGTCATTGTGTTGTCTGTTCCTCTTTGATATACAGATTATGATTGCCCCTTTGGTATCTTGAAACTCTTCTTATTGTTTAATAGAGGTGGCACCTAAATCAGGTTTGACTGTATTTGCATTATATCTATATATAACAAGAGCACCGCCCACGGGTGCTGGACGCTCGACTTTTTCGAATCTGATATTAAACAGCAAGCAATTTACAAAGTTATATATACTTCTAACTATGATGGTTATATAAGCAAATATCTTTTCAAGATTGATAAATATAATCAGAGGGATATAATCTTTTCTTGTAACACTATTTTAGTGCATATGAAAACAAAATAAAATAAATAGATAAACAAAATTGTGGGGGGGGGGGGGGGGGGGGGGGGGGTGAGAGGGCAGCGGGGGTATAATCTATTTTAGTGCATCTGAAATGTTAATTAAAAATAGAATACAAAATTGGAAGGGGGGGGGGGGGGCAGCGGGAGTGGGTTGTATGTTAGGAGTGGGAGGCTATCCTTCTGTAATGTATTTCCCCTTTTGAAAGTGAACAGGTATGTTGGGTTTCTTTTTAATACCGAACATAGTTTGTATTGAGAAAATTGTATTCTTAGAAAAAAATGCAAGTAAAAAAAGGGAAATAACTCAAATAAAATGCTGGATAGAGTTGTCTTATCTTGTCAACAGAACGGAGTCAACACTTTCTACAAGTGTATTGCGTTTCAAGTTAATAGGTTTGATAGTTATTGAGAAAATTTAATTATACTAATACAATATCCCAAATTTCTATGTACTATGCCGAAAAAAAGGTAGACAACTCTAGATATACAAATAAGAGGGTCACCTGTTTTGGTGTAATGTGTTCCCCATTTGATAGTGAGCAGGCATGTTGAGTTTCATTTCAATGCCTATCATAATTATTGAGAAATTGTATTTTTAGAAAAAATTATATGTCAAAAAGGGGGAATAACTCAAATAAAATGCTGGATGGCGTTGTCTTCTCTTGTCAACAGATTGGGGTCAACACTTTCTACAAGTGTGTTGAGTTTCAAGTTAATAGCTTTGAAAGTTATTGAGAAATTTTAATTATACTAAAAAAAAATCCCTAATTTCTATGTACTATTTCGAAACAAGGGCAGATAACTCTGGATATGCAAATCGCAGGGTCATCTGTTTGTTGTAATGGGTTCATCTTTTGATAGTGAACATGTATTCCAAGTTTCAAATGGATACCTTTATTAGTTTTTGAGAAATGGACTCTGACAAAAAACTTAACCGAAAACGTAACCGACCCGGACGCTGACGCTGACGCCGGAGTGACGACAATAGCTCGATTTTGCTTCTTCGAAAGGTCGAGCTAAAAATTACAATGTTTGCTATAGTTACAACTTTGAACTACTAGTAGTTTGTTCTATACTGCCATTAGCGTTCAAATTCGGCATTCCAGTGTAAACTTCGGAATCATTCGCTTTTTTACGCTTGGTTGATTTACAACATTTTTGGAAAATGGATTTCGATTCAAATCTAAATGTTGGGAGAAAAGGTATATAAGAGAAACACTTGTATCTCCGTAAAAACGGCATCACGAACGGGAGATCATACGTTGTTTTATGGGCATCATGATTTAAATCTGACGTAGACATCTGTTTCCGCCATTTTATTATGCCCCTTTCTTCGTCACTTCCTGTAATACAATTTCAAATTGAAATAAACAAAATAAACAGTTAGTGTCATCTGATAGCACCGTCACGAATTTACAGTTGTGATCATCAATGTATTATTATTTCAGTTAATATCTGGTTGATTAATCGAACTTATATACAGTGAAACATATCTAATTAAATCCCAATTTAGGAAATATTTGTTAGATTAACACGACGGGTGCCACTAGTGGAGCAGGAACTGCCTACCCTTCCGGAGCACCTGGGTTCACCTCCGGTTTTTAGTGGGGTTCGTGTTACTTGATCTTTAGCTTTGTATGTATGTTTTGTTGATCGTTGTTTGTCCTTTTTATCTTTTTCTTTTGGCCATTGTGTTGCCTGTTCTTCTTCGATATACGGATTCTGATTGCCCCTTTGGTGTCTTCAAACTCTTCTTAGCCTGAATTAGCTGGACACCTGTCTATTCCGAACATTAAAGTAGTTCCAAAAGAATTGTTTTTGAACAGGTATGACCATACATGAAAATATATCGTTTCCTTGATGGTGTTTAACGCCACTTTCAACAATATTTCAGTTATATCGTGGTGGTCAGTTTTATTGGTGGAGGAAACCGGAGTTCTCTGAGAAAACCACTGATCTGTCACAAGTCACTGAAAAACTTTATCACATAATGTGCACATCGCCCTTATTAAGGTTTGAACTCACAACATCAGTGGTGATAGGCACTGATTGCATGGATAGTTGTAAATTCAACTCTCATGCAATCACGGCCACGACGGTTCCTCAATTATACGGACTCGGCATTGTAGAAAGTCAGTCGAAACGTATGTGAAATGATAGGGTACAAGTCATTCGCCCAGTTGTTATTGCTTCGGCACTGACATGGTTTATTAAATAAATTTATTAATGAAATTTACAGACCCTAAATAATATAATCATTATTAAAACTAAGGTTCTCCTCCCTCAGGCATAGGTGACCTTAGCCGATGTTGCCCATCCTATTTAGACCATTTGATTTTTATTGCCCTCAAAGGAATTTCAAAAGACAGTGCAATAGCAGAATCATCGAATGTTCATAGTTGATTGACTAGAAAGTGGAATCTGTTGGTTACATACCATTATTCTTAAAAGAAAAAACAATCACAACTGATACTTCTACCAGATTTACTATGTTGATATCGGTGACGAGTATCATTATATAATGTCATGTAAGTATTTAAAACAAGAAAGAGAACAAATATTTACCGAGTTACTGCTGTATTAATGGCAAAACCTTAAAATTTAAGTAGTTATTTTCTTCATGTAATGTTATTGTATTAGAAAAACTATGTAAATTTATAACGATTGTTAGTATGAAAGTCCCCACCTCACGATTAATGTAATTGTATTTTTTCCACACATGCATACAATTTAATATGTTGTATATTATTACTTACTTCTCTGTAACTATATGTATGTGGTGTATGAGAATACAATTCTGGCATACACAATTCCTGGTGTTGTGTTGTCTAGTATATAATCTGTTATAACCCCAACAATGTACACAATACACTTATTAATTAAATTACACAAAAAGGGTGCACTCGACTCGCAGCAGCAAGTGATCAAGTTTACCAGTTGCTTGCTCATGTTCGGTGGTTCTCTAGATTTACTATCAACTGGTATACTTAATACCCATTCTCTATCCAGAGTTGTCGTTCCTGCTAAGCTACACTCCATCTCTGTCAACGCCCATTTTTGTAAAATTTAGAAACAGTAAAAAAATGGACTTAAAATTTCCTTAATTATTGTAATATCAATATAGATGAAAATAAGTCCCTCATTTCAAATCAATTCTCTCTTAAAAATGATTTGTGATCGTTTTTAACTTTTTAATTTTTACCTTCGCAAAAGAGTCCTCCATGAGGTGTGTGTGTGTGTGGGGGGGGGGGGGGGGGGGGGGGGGGGTCATTTTTAGGAGAGAATTGATTTGAAATGAGCGATTTATTTTCATCTTTATTGATATTTACAATAATTAAAATAATTTTAAGTACATTTTTTTTACTGTTTCTAAATTTTAGAAAAATCTTGTAAAATGAGCGTTGACAGAGATGTTGTGCAGAGTAGCAGGAACAACAACTCTGGATAGAGAATGCTTAATACCTGGTGTTGAGTTGTCTTGTATAAATTCTGTTAAACCACCAACAATGTACACAATACACTTATTAATTAAATTACATACCAGGACTGGGTTGCACAAACCTTACTTAAATTTAAACTTAGAATTAATATACACTTAAGGTTTGATTGAGACTTAAACTTAATTGACGTTTGTGCAACCCAGTCTTGGTGTGAGTGAGTGAGTGAGTGATTGATGTTTAACGCCAATTGAGAAATATTTAATCTATGCAATGGCATAGACTAGATACAAGTGTATGTGATGATGATGATGACCGCTTTGTACTAGACAAACACGCTTAATTGCATTTTCATATTTCTAAAACAGTCCGTGGGTAGACATATCGCTCCTTTCGGACACATTAGCTGTTTTTGAGCCAACCAATCTTAGCTTTTACTCCTTAATGCTGCGTGCGCAGCGGAAAAACAGCAAATACAAACTTAAGTCTTTGGTTTGACCCAAACCGGTGCCCGAACCAATGATACGCCACACTGGAGGCGAACATGTTAACCTGTATACCATACCAGTAGTCACATACATACCTGGAACTGTATTGTCTAGTATGAAACCTAACACTCCACCAACAAACATGGCTGTACTCAATAGTACTGTCAACACTTGGTCCAAGTCAGGATCACCTGATAATAGATTAACAAAATATAACATACTTCCGGGGATCGGGTGGCTCAATGAGTTAGGTAGTTGGATTACCTAACAACTCATACAAGCCTATCAACAATACGACGTGGGTTCGCGCCCGGCTTTAAAATAACAAAAAAGGGTGCTCATGTTCGGTGGTTCTCTCTGGGTACTCCGGCTTCCTCCACCACTAAAACTGGTCACCATGATATAGATGAAATATTGCCGAAAGTGGCATCAAACCCAATAAATCAAATCGATTAATCAATATAACATACTTCTAATTATTTCAAGGGATTATTTTGTATCTAATCCTGTTTAAATTCCTACAAAAAATACATTGTGTTTCTAAGGATGTTATAGATTGCATAATATATCTAAGATGGAAATATTTTTTTAGTATTGCAATCACCATTGCATGTCCCAAATCCAAGACCACAAAATTGCATGCCATATTGTGAGGTTTGGGCGTAATTCAAGAATTAGACCATGACGACAGCTTTAGGTTTGTTTTTTCGCAACCAATCAGACAAAACTAGGTTAATTAAAATTTTCAAGACATTTGCAAAGCATTGCAATATATAAATGAAAATTGTATATTATGTGAGTGTTGACATTTAACTCACACTTGGAAAACATTTGCGTGACCACATTTTTTCACTAAGAGGGAGGTTTGGGTCCATGAATCTAGTTTAATCCCGCCACTTTTTATTGAAGTGCCTGTAGCAAACATATCACTAAGAGGGAGGTTTGGATCTATAAAACTAGTTTAACCCCGCCACTTTTTATTGAAGTGCCTGTACTAAGCATTTCACTAAGAGGGAGGTTTGGGTCTATAAAACTAGTTTAACCTCGCCACTTTTTATTGAAGTGCCTGTACCAAGCATTTCACTAAGAGGGAGATTTGGGTCTATAAAACTAGTTTAACCTCGCCACTTTTTTTTGAAGTGCCTGTACCAAGCATTTCACTAAGAGGGAGGTTTGGGTCTATAAAACTAGTTTAACTTGGCCACTTTTTATTGAAGTGCCTGTACCAAACATTTCACTAAGAGGGAGGTTTGGGTATATAAAACTGGCTTAACCTCGCCACTTTTTATTGAAGTGTCTCTACCAAGCATTTCACTACGAGGGAGGTTTGGGTATATAAAACTGGCTTAACCTCGCCACTTTTTATTGAAGTGCCTGTACCAAACATTTCACTAAGAGGGTGGTTTGGGTCTATAAAACTAGTTTAAGCACGCCACTTTTTATTGAAGTGCCTGTACCAAACATTTCACTAAGAGGGAGGTTTGGGTATATAAAACTGGCTTAACCTCGCCACTTTTTATTGAAGTGCCTCTACCAAGCATTTCACTAAGAGGGAGGTTTGGGTCTATAAAATAGTTTAACCACGCCACTTTTTATTGAAGTGCCTGTACCAAGCATTTCAATAAGAGAGAGGTTTGGGTCTATAAAATTAGTTTAACCACGCCACTTTTTATTGAAGTGCCTGTACCAAGCATTTCACTAAGAGGGAGGTTTGGGTCTATAAAACTAGTTTAACCACGCCACTTTTTATTGAAGTGCCTGTACCAAACATTTCACTAAGAGGGAGGTTTGGGTCTATAAAACTGGTTTAACCCCATCACTTTTATTGAATTACATGTATCAAGTCAGTAGAGTGAGCGATCATGTGTTGATTTGTTATTGGTATCAAATATACTTCTTTCTATGATTTTTAGATTTTTGAACTGTCACGACAGCGTGGTATTTTTTGTTTTTCATTTTACAGCAGTGACATATTTTGAATTTTAGCGGGGCCCGTGTGGCTCAATGAGTTAGGTAGTTGTAGGGCCCGGGTGGCTCAATGAGCTAGGTAGTTGTAGGGCCCGGGTGGCTCAATGAGTTAGTTAGTTGGATTACCTAACAACTCATGCAAGCCTATCACCAATACGGCATGGGTTCGCGCCGGACTTTGTAAATTACAAAAAGGGTGCACTCGACTCGCAGCCGCAAGTGATAAAGCTTACCAGTTGCTTGCCCATGGTCGGTGGTTCTCTCCGGCTTCTTTCACCTCTAAGACTGGTCGCCATGACATAGCTGAAATATTGCTGAAAGTGGAGTTAAACACCAAAAATCAATTTTGACTCTTCTGTAGGCATACCTGTTTTGATAGCATCTTTATTTTCTGCCAAATATCTCGGTACCATTAGACCAATAAGTAGAGATGATCCTATTATACAGAGATTTCTACCAGAAGACAAATCAACAAACTGTAGTGTAGACAGTCCTAGAGCAGTCACCGTGCCAAAGCTTAATACAACAGTTCCGCCTAGTACCGGATCCGGAAGCATGGTGAAAATAGCGCCAACTTTACCAAATAGTCCACATATGACAAAAATAAATCCTGCATATATGAAAACTCGTCTGCTGGCATTCTTAAAAATAGTATATACAACATGGTGTAATATATAGAGTGTGTGATTGTTGTTTAACGCCAAGTGAGCATAATTTTCAGTCATATCATGGCAATAACAAGTCATATTTCGATGATATCATCATGATGCCCGCTTTGCACTAGAGTAAAAGGACTAGTTGAATTGTCACGGTGAGAGCTCAACAGACCGAGTCTAGACATGTTACTCTACTCGGACACATTATCCTGATTCTGGACAAACTACTCTCTGTTCGTATTCATTAATGTTGCATGCATATCAGGGAAGTAACACATACCAATTTTATAGTCTTCGGTTTGATTGGGGCTCGAACACACAATATACCACGCCACACTCGAGGAGAGCATAATACCCATTACACTCTCGATATGGTTTTAATACATGATGATAATCTACTGTCCTGATGTGTATGTTTTACGTAATTAAACCAATTTTAAAATTGACGCCTTTCTACATATTCATAAGAATTATAACAAGACAGGTGACACTAGTGGAGTAGGAACTGATGTACCACTGGAGTACCTGAGCTTACACCTGGTTTTCAGTAGGGTTCTTGGTGCTCGATTCAATCTTAGTTTTCTGTGTAATGTTTTGTAGATCGTATTTTGTCCTTTTGTCGTTTTCCTTTGGCCATTGTATTGCCTGTCCTTTGGTTTACGTGTTCTGATTACCCTTTTGGTATCTTTAAGCTCTTCTTATATGGTAAATACGATCATCATTCTTTTATAACCAATATTGAAACGTTCTTGCTTTCAAATTTCAAATATGAATGATCTTGTAATGAAAAAGATAATCTTTACATGGAATGTTATTGTTCGTAGTTTTGAGAATTAACGAAATAAATAATTACATTGTTAGATTATATGGATTATCAAGTTGGTTAAATGTTACAGAATATCTGTGTCACAAATGATGACCAATATTTTCCGTTTGTCTTAATTACAATCCGATTCGTTCCTCATTCACGACTTATCACTGGATTTGTAACAATATTAATAGGACGGATGGCACTAGTGGAGCAGCTATTGCTTATTTCTGGAGTTCAATCCTGAGGTTCGTCTTGCTCAACCTTTAGTTTATTGCTTAGTGCTTTGCTTGCACTTTTTCTTTCAATCATTGTATTTTCTGTCCTTCTTCAATTTACGGATTCTGATTACCCCTTTGGAATTTTCAAACTTTTCCTGTTACTTGCAAAATATTAAATATGTGCATTAGTTTACTGCAATTAAAATAATGTATTATAGGGTTATTGCATGAATATTGGTGATTATTATGCTTTCTGTAAATTTCTTCTGTAATATAAGTTTAAACGATATTTTGGCATATATCACAAAGAATTATATAGCGTTGATATACTATGCGAAAATAGTGCATCTTCTATGCCAGTTTCACTTGGGGAAGGTTGGGTTTTCAGCTGTCTGTCAAGCTATATACAGCTAGTCCACGTGCAAGGGGGCATATCCAATCTGTCAATCTATCATAGCCGTCTATTATTCATGTTAATGCTTTTTAATACTTGTTATAGTTGTTAATTAAATTTCAAACAAAAATGAAATGAAACATAGAATATTCTCACACTTTCAAAACTATCTGATCCAATATATTAGTCACCAATATCAGGATCTCCTTTATTGTAATAGTTCTTAATATATGTTGTCTACATATAACAGTCAGCATAATAATAATAATGTCCAGAACAGTATATCATATTACACAAGTTTGCGAATGCAATATGATATATTGCGAGGGACAACATTCACCAATATTCATGCAATAACCCTTTTATCATATAGTAATAAATAATTTATGCCTAAAGCATTTTTTATATTAATATTGTGTATTATATTACATTTAAGTGGAATATTGAACTACTTCCAATATTAATATTTGGACTAGCGCAATATACATTTTATCAATATTTTTACTTAGCGTGCAAATACAAGGATATATTGAAATTAATAGGAAAATATTTATTACTATATAATAATACTTTATATTATATTTTAGAACTAGATTTCTTTTAATATTAGAAATTCAATATTTTTCGCAATTTTTTCTATTCTAGCTTCACTTGCCTCGCCCGCCAGGAAATATAACGTTTGAAATTCCCGCGCGTGAGTTATATTGCCCGGTGACGATTTCCGGTTTAAACCAATCTATTATAAACAGACGACAAAAGTAAAAACGTTGACAACCTATATTTAATTTTAATAACAGCACATGTACTGTTAATGTTTATTATCAGAACTGTTAGACGACTTGACATTTCTTGCTGTTTGTCTCGTTTAGTATGTCAACTTATACTTATTAATTTTTATTTTTAGTTTTGATTAATTATTTTACTATTGAAATATAATATAACAAATATTCGATGTGACTGTGGCCGTATGCGTGGGGCAATATAACATATCCATCCAATTCAAGGTATCGAGGGAAAATGTTCTTGTATATTGACCACAATCACATGGAATATTTGTATAATATTATTTTCAGTGAATATTATTTCAGTCAAGTGTTTTGTCAAATATACCTTTGTGAATGCAATAGCCCCAACATTCTCACTGAATGACGTCATGGCTCCTCCAGAACCAACAAACCCGGTTATAATACTACCAAATCCTTCTATGGCTATACCACGATTGATCGCATGAGTAGGTGGAGGTGGGGCGCATGATATCCTTGCGCATGCGTAGTAATCTCCAACTGATTCAATTATTGACGTGAAGGTGGCGGCCATCATTGCTATATAACTGGCAAAACTTACGGTCGGCATGCCCCACTGACCTGCAAAAAAAATTGTGTGGTAGTTTGACTTACAAATACCTATGCAATCAGTGCCTATTACCACTGATGCTGCGAGCTCGAATCTCGAGCAGGGCGAGGTGCACAGCATTATATGATAAAGTTTGCCAGTGGCTTGCGACAGGTCGCTGGTTTTTCTCCAGATCCTCCGGATATATCAAGTTGTTAGATACAGTCAATCATCAAGGATTAAGACTCTCACTTGGAGCGTTCAGAACGTCTCCAGTTGAGAGTTTGTATGTTGAAGCAAACGAGTCTTCCATTGAAAGCAGATGTACCAACCTTGGCATGCAGTATGCAACGAAATTGAAGGCTTTTTCTTCAAATCCTGCATAAGACTGTGTTTTCAATCCTTTATTTGAAAATGTTTACGATAAACAACCCAATACAATTCAACCTTTTGAACCCCTAGTAAAATCACACTTTGAAAATTCTGTTATAAATTTGGATGACATAGCACCTATTGTAATTCTTGAAAACCTTCCATGGTTAAATCCAAAACCTACTTTTAATTTTGAACTTACACAATACAAAAAAAAAGAAACAAACTCTTTACTAATTCAGCAACATTTTGCTGAAATTAGATCGGTAACATCTGAATACTCTGCCATATATACTATATGTTCGAAATATATGGTTTTATCTTTTTAATGTTTCTTTTATTTGTATATATAATCTGTTTGTTTTATAGACCAGTATGTTTTATGCTTTATTTTTAAGGGTCTTGTAGATGTCTAAGCTATAATAAAAAAAATTCACGCCACGATATAGCTGAAATATTGCTAAAGTTGGTGCTAAAAACCACTCACTCACTCACTCACTCACTCACTCACTCACTCACTCACTCACTCACTCACTCACTCACTCACTCACTCACTCACTCACTCACTCACTCACTCACTCACTCACTCACTCACTCACTCACTCACTCACTCACTCACTCACCTCACTCACTCACTCACTCACTCACTCACTCACTCACTCACTCACTCACTCACTCACTCACTCACTCACTCACTCACTCACCATAACTGAAATAGTGTTGAAAGTGGCGTTAAACACCATGAAAAAATGATCTGCTAAAAAGCATTGAATGATGGAAATTATATTATGTCATGTAACAATACGTTAGCAACAGTACTTATCTTCAAAGGTAATACCACAGAAGATTAATTATATTTCTGGAGAAATGTTTTTCTATCATGTAACAATAGCAATATATTTGTCTTATAGATTGGAGATTTTATGTCAAAATTTATCTCATTTGAAAAAAATATTTTGCATATCTTGTTGTCATCTATAGATGAGGAATATGCTATTTTCATATTATTGAATTTTATAAGGAAGACGTATGAGGCGTGTTCGACTAATATAGACAGATAGATCTGATAGAGAACAAACTAACAGTATTAATGTTCTTTAGTCACGGAAACATTTGCTGGAACAGAAACTGATAACAACAGAAAGAATAATAGGACTGTGTTTGGGTTATTGATTATCATCGTCAACACACTGGACCCATGAAACTAACTTAAACCCGCCACATTTTACTGAAATGCTTCCACCAAGCCATGAAAGTCAGTGTTCATGTATTAATTTTGTGTGTTGCATGTATCGATTTTGTCTCTTTCTAAGATTTTTCAATTGGATTTTGGAACTGTTCAAACAGTGTGGTATTCTTTTTCATTTTATTCTTTCTTACTTCGGTCGCAAATAAAACCATACTCACCTGGGTACGGAAAGAAGAACCAGTTAGCGTTAAACAACACATCCAGCTTAGAATCAGTTCTAGCTTTATATTCTGGTAACGTAGAATTTGACGTGAAAACGTCACATTCTGTTAATATGGCACTGACAGACCATGCCAATATGACTGCTAATAAAACCTGAATTAGAATATTATTTGCACTTAGATTACACTACTTTGATAGATGTTACGAGAGTAAGCAAAAGGCCGTTACACAATATATGTGCTACAAATGACCACGACTATAGTCCACTTTTCGTAAGCACTCCCCGGTCCTTTCCTCATTCATGACTTATCAGCAGATTTCTAACTAGATTGACACGACGGGTGCCAACAGTGGAACAGGAACTGCTTATCCTTCCAGAACACCTGAGTTTGAGTAGACTTCGTGTTGCTCGATCTTTAGTTTTCTATAATGACTTCTAGATCGTTGTTTGTCCTTTTCTCCTCTTGTTCTCTTGGTTATTGAGTGTCTGTACCAAGAAGGGAAAGTGCCAGATTATGTATATGCATCTTAAGGGTATCGATTTTGAAACTTTTCCGACAGTATGGTAATTTTTGTTTTTAATTTTATACATATTAGTAATACAATGTATATCAAACGAGTGCAATGGATAAACATATATATAACTATAGATACTAAATTATAAATGTAGTCTTACATACAGGGAAAAGTTTGAAAACATGAAAGCGGTTCACATGACACTTTTTCTTTGAGGACCATGATGGCACTAAGCATGGAATGTTACGTAGATACAGCGAGAACAGAAACAACAGGAAGATTGTCCTGAAATGGAAAAAATAGAATAACTTGATATGAAGAGATACACTGCATTATTTTACGTTATTACGAATTATTAATTTGCTATCTCCATATGTTAGGTCGTGATTTCGATTTAGCTTGGCGTTATCTTGATTTAGTTACCTGTTATCATGAATAAGTTATCCATTGTAATGTTTAGATGAAGTGTTCTTTCGGTTTACCCATTCATTATATATACCTCTGCTGGTGGGCTATTAGTCCCCGGGGTATCATCCGTCTACTTGTCAGTCATTCATTAATTCGTTATTTTAATTTAATATTTCGTTAACCCGATTTATGTTACCTTTCCTTCCTATTATCCGTCTCAATTTGCTTTCAGCGAACTAACTTTAGTTTCCCTGAGTCAAATTCTCATGACGATGTGTACTCGATAAAACATTATGTGATAATGTTCGTCAATGACTTGAGACAGGTCTGTGGTTGTCTACGGATACTC
Source organism: Bathymodiolus septemdierum (assembly GCA_963383655.1). Taxonomy (NCBI): domain Eukaryota; kingdom Metazoa; phylum Mollusca; class Bivalvia; order Mytilida; family Modiolidae; genus Bathymodiolus; species Bathymodiolus septemdierum. The sequence goes on along the minus strand of OY726529.1, from coordinate 48,425,234 downwards.
CGGTTTCCTCCAACAATAAAATTGGCCGCCACGATATAACTGAAATACTGTTGAAATTTTCGTTTAACACCATAACCTGGGTAAAATGTTTTGAACTTTTTAAGCAATGCTTTTGATAACATTCACATGCCAACCTCTATTTGGGCAATTATTCTAATTATGGCTGCTGACTTAAGCAACTTAATTATAAGTTTGTCTGTGACTTACGACAGGTACTCCGTTTTCTCCACTAATAAAGCTGACCGCCACGATATAACTGAAATATTGTCGAAAGAGGCGCTAAACACCAAAAACCTAAATCTTATTCTCTTAGTATAACTCTAGCATAAGCTTAATTTCTGAATCAGATGATCTGTTCTTATAGCATTTATAAAGCTTCATTTTAGCCATGTAGCAGTGTTTGCTTTTTTAGATGGTTGATTTTCCAAAATATTTCAGTTATTTCGTGGCAGTCAGCAATATTAGTGGAGGGAACCAGAGTATCTGGAGAAAACCACCGACCTGCCGCAAGTCACCGACGAACTTCATTACATCATGTTGTATCGAGTACACCACTCCATGAGCGGTATTGAAACTCACAACTTTAGTATCTCAATCAACTATGCATGTAATGGTGAAAACAAATTGGTATTCAACTTTTCAAATTTACAAGTTTTACTTACAAAAATGATACACCCCAATGACTCTTGCAGAAACTCAAAGCAACGTCAATCAGAGAAAGGCCAACAAGCGTGATTGTAGGAACTACTGTGATTGGTCCAATGTATTGTAGTAACACCCCAAGTATTCCTGTGCCGCCAACCACAACTTGTGTAATTGATGCTACAATAATGCCGCCCTGAATCTGAAATAAAAGAAATGACGTGTGTTATAAAACGTAGAATTTATATCTGTTATTATTTAAAATGTTACCTTATACATGTGTTATTTGAGTTTGTGTGGGTATAGTAGTATCCAACAAATATCGTGTTGTGATTATTTGCTTGGCTTGTCTTCGTCTTGTATTTTGTGTACCAAATGTTACCAGTTTCGCTGGATTGTCCATTCTTGGTAGCCCCTAAGGTATTCTATAACGATTATTATGCATATCGCAAGTACATTCAACAGCATAAATTTATTTTTAGGGTTTATTATCCCCCAAACCCCCCTCCCCCCAACAACTAAGCATGGTTTGGGATACACAGTGTATATGAATATATCAGGTGTATGGCCATAACACTAGATTAACCCCGCCACTTTTAATTGAAGTGTCTGTACTGAACAAGAAATGTGAGTGTGTTGGGGGTATCGAGTTTGCCTCTTTCAACGATTTTTCTATTAGATTTTGGAATTGTTCCGACAGTGTGGAACTGTTTATTATCATTTTACTACTGATTGCGTAACATAAACAACACAAAATGTTCTTCTTTTTCACCTTTTAAACCGAGATCACGATGTGAATTCCGAATCATCAATAAACCGAAATCACAAGTAAACAGAATCATGAACAGACCGAACTCAGGAAATTAAGCAAACTGTGAATAAACCAGAATCATGTGTAGACAGATATCAAATAAACATTAGAGAAAACCGAAAAGTCAACCAATAACAGACAATCCATAAACACAGTCAATGTTGGGCACAAGCATCAGAACGCAAAACAGAATTAGACTGTTGAATCTGAATATCGAATTTGTTTATCCAAACAAAAAAGACGGTCAAACAGGTGTTCGATTTAGAAAGCTGGTTTCGTCTATAAACAAATATTTCATCCTTGTGACATCGATTCTGTTTTATTCATTGTTCAGTAAACACATGTTACAATGTACCTGTCCCACTAAAACAAGATGACAACGCTTACAAGGTATTGATTAGTAGTAAGTACATTGGGTTATGATTAGTGGTTATGTTGTTTAACGCCACTTTCAACAATATTTCAGCAATATCGTGGCGATCAGTTTTATTGGTGGAGGAAACCGGAGTACCCGAAGAAACCCACCGATCTGTAGCAAGTTACTAACCAAATAAATGCATAGTATTAGGGTAATCAACGTATGTTCATGTATGACAAAACTTAATAGTAAATTAACATTGTAGACAATTTAACATACTTCTCTCATTCTTGATTGCCACATTTCTGTTATATCTATTGAAGTCAAGTTTGATTCTGTGCTATTCCATGTCATATTGCCACTTAGTCCTGTAAAAGTAGTCACATTCAGAGTTCTGTATTGTGATGTCCATTCCGATTTCCGCATATAAACGATGTTCGGTTCGTCTTTACATCCAGTGGCTTGGAGGAGGGCTCATGGCTTCTTTACCTTATTTGTATTTGTTTCCGTATATTGGTGTCCAACACATATTGTGTTGTGTTTTTGCTTTGCTTGTCTTCGTCTTGTGTACCCAATGTTGCCAGTTTCTCTGGATTGTCCATTTTTTATTGTCCCTTCGGTTTTCTCTAACGTTTATTAACTACTAAAAGGATGTCAAACACTAAAACCGCATATTCATCCGGGCTCTCACGAATACCAATTATTTCGTCGGATATTCATCAACACATGTGGTGTAATGGTTCGCGTGTTCACCGCGAGTCCCGAAGATCGTGAGTTCGAGCCCCAGTCGGATCAACCAAAGACTATACAAAATTGTTTTTATTGTTTCTCCACTATCTGCCCTAAATATTTCTTTTATATAGGACAAATAGTAAATGTTAAAGATAAATACTTTCTGCAGCCACTTTAAAATGCTTATAAACTTAGTTGCGTAGCAGCAAGCATTTATTTGGGAATGGCCTTGCACTTTCTACATGTCTTATATTCATAATATGCATAAACCTGAGTTAAGGTGTAATGGCGTCATTTCAACTTCATACTGACATGCTTTAAAGCAATATTCATATTTTGATATTTGTAAGGATGAATACATGAATGCATGTATACAAAATAAACCAGAAAAAGAGCAAATTTCCATATAGACATATATTACGGATTCAGTTTGTTGCACATATTTTCATTGGTCGTTCAACCATGAATGTCAGCATATATTCGGAAAACAGACGGGGTATATATGTCTCCTAAAACGATAACAACATGGACGACGAAAAATTACGCTTCACTGAATCTACAGAATAATACGGAATAATATATGTGTTTTTACCTAATTAAATACTATTTTGTAGCCTAAAGTTGATATGAATCATTGCCCTAACCTTCTTTTCACATGTGCATGTATTAATCCATCATTTAACGCTTAGCACCATCACATTTTAACATTATGCTTTTGTTAGATCAGCATAGGATTACTTCCCTACATGAAACCCCCATAAAGCATTCTCCCTAAGAAAGCATGAATAGCACAAATGAAGATCTGTTTTTGTCAGATGATGAAAATTTTAATTATGAACATGATAGAATGTGGAAGGCATACACCTACAAAGAAGGTGACAGAGGCGATTACAATGCAGACAAATCATTATCAAACAGTTGATGATCAAAAAATAGATGATCAACTCGAAGAATTAAGAAACGAAAACAAACAGTTAAAAATTGAAAATGAAACACAGAATTAAAACTCCAAATAGAAAAACTTCAGAAAAATGATTAAGGGCAAATACATATTGGTTTGGAATCAGGATAATTGAGGAGCGACATGTCTAACCGTGGAATGTTATTTAAGTGAGATAGCACTATAAAAATCCAGCTAAGTCTGTTGCACCAGTTTAAAACGGCCATCTGTATCATCTCATTGAAAAGGAGACTGGTCTCGCCATGATATATCCGACAAAAATGCCAACTTGGTGTTAAACATCATTAAATCAGTCACTCATTCACTCACTTACCCACTCAATGAGTAAAAACTCTTAAAATTGGGTCAAACATTCAAAAATCTATTATTGCTAAAATAATACTTTTATATTATATGTTCATGTTATTCAAGGTTTCGTCAGGTTGTTTTAGCTCTGTATAATAGAGTTTATTGGAACGTTTAAATAGACGGGACTTTAATTGTGAGGCCAAAAAGAGAAAATTCTAATTGATTTTTATTTCAAATATTTTAGATAGAATCAAACTATAGCCCGGGGTTCTATTGTACCGCGGTACTTAATGTTTAACATCTGTGTAACGTATCTAGTTTTCGGAATTAATCCAAAAATGTTATATTTCATTCCCCGGTATAGAAACCTATTTTCCCCCACAATTCATTTTATTCTTTGAATTTGTTTAAAAATACCTAGCCAATTTTCCCCATTACAACGCAAATGTACCTCCCAGAAATGGTTTCCTATGATATCGCGGTAATTGCAAAAATTAATGTTATGGTTGACAAATCAAGACATCGTTTATAAATACTACATCAAGGTGATTATCTGGCAAACTAATACCATAAAGAAAATCTTGATAACTTATCACATTTAATCAAGTAAAGTTTCATTGAAATAACAAATGAACGAAGTGGAGTCAATTTGATGTAAAGTTATGTTGGTAAATATGTTTTCATAGCTTAATTTTTTCTTCAAATTTGTCGGTCTTGAACGTAACTAAATAATAGCACAAACAATTCCAAATGGGGTTGAAATGAAACATAAATAAACGGACGACAGCAGATGAATTATGACAACTATGGTTTAATTATTGGACATTTTACAAAGCATGGTATCAGGGTAAAATAAAAATGTCCGCTATTTCTAAGGAAAAGATAAAAATACGTGTACATGCAAAAATTCAAGACATTTCGACAGAATGACCAGACGTTCCGATAAATGTGACTGTTGTGTTTATGAATATATAAATAGAAAAACCGGAGGGTGGCGCTGCAGTGCATAGGTACAGACAAATTAAATACCGCGGTATCATGCAACTAATCTGATTACAATCGGATCTTTCACTTTGACCCCCCCTCTTTTACTGATATATGTCGCGGCGTGGGAGATCTGAGAAAACCACCATGACGGGCCACTTGCCAGTTCATTGTCTTATGTCATCCTAGCATTGTACATGCCTTCACTAATACCATACCTCTTACCATTTATCAGTGTACTATCGGGACATTTCCATTTGTCTAAAGCCATCAAAGCTGTAATTGCAGGCAGAAACTTGTGGGATCCTCCCTGGATCATTGGTAACCTGTAAAATACAGCTAAATCTGTATTAAGAGGTCGCATTTTGTTCATGGAAAAAATGGTCTTTTAACATAAGTGATCTTTTAAAATAGGTTCAATTCATATGACATTTTCTATGACATGACAAAAAGGTGACATTTTAATACAGGTGGCTGCTTAATAGAGGTGACCGCATGGGAAGATTCGACTCTGCATAACAAAATGAAAAGCACAAATTATCACACTATCGGAAGAGTTTCAAAGTCAAATAGAAAATTCGTAGAAAGAGGCAACATAAATATCTGATTTAACCCACCATTTCTTTAGAAATGCCTGTACCAAGTCAGGGTCATTACGGTTTTCACAGTTTTCCGGTTGTTGACTGATTTTGTCTGTTTATATAATTATGAGTTTTGACTTTCCCTTTGTAAGATTGTTCGGAGTTCGGTAATTTTGTTATTACCTTTCTTTACCCTTAAAGCACAAATGAATGACCTCTCACTTTCTTTGCTTGGGACAGGCAGGTCAATATTATATACTTATTGACTTGCTATTCCCGAATACACAGTCTATAAGTATTTTATTATACCGAATAACATTAGACTCATAGTTGAATGATCACCTCAAAATGATAAAGACCAATAAAATCACGCATCTTTTTCCAGTATTTTGCATTATAAATCTGATATCTCATGGACATTTTTTATGCTATTTCCACAGTCATTCATAGGGGTTTGATTTTTTTTGAGAAAGTAGACTTCAATATAAATTTACATGGTGACTACAAGTCTTATGAAATTTTTGAAATTTTGAATTTTTTTCCTTAATTAGACGATGAAGTCCGAGTGTTCCGAATAAATATAAAACTTTTATCCAATCCGGTCGAGGAACTAAAAATCCGCGAAAACGAATCGCATTGCCGCTCCATAGTCTTAAAAACTATGAACCGCTCAATAGTCAAACAACTGGAAAAGGAGAAAAATAGCAATTTTAATGTAGAAAATTTTGCAGTGATGTTCATATACTGAGGTACAATAAAATGTGGTTAGGTTAAACTAGTCTTAAATACCCAAACCTCTCGCCTTAGTGAAGCGATGCCGTCATGCAAGTGATTTGCACATCCGAGTACAATGCCAATCCTCACAGATAACCGGTGAACAGAGTTATTATAAAGAGCGCTAAAATCTTGAACATTATAAATAATATGTTTAATCTTTGGGACACAGAAGTTTTCATATGTAACATAATAGTTCTATTAAAGAGTGTAGATTGCCTCAACCATCATTTGGCCCAAATCGAGGTCGTGATCTTATGGTAGTTGGGATTGACAACTACATTTACAACCAATGCCTATCATCACTACAGTTTATACTTTGAACCCCGTTCATGGCGAGGTGTACTCGATAGATCATTATGTGATAAAGATTGTCAGTAATTTGCGGCAGGTCGGTGGTTTTCCCTTGGTACTCCGGTTTCCTTTATCAATAAAACTGAACGTCACGATATAACTGATATATTGTTGAACTTGTCGAAAAACCATAACCCTAACACTCAACTATCCTTTAAATATTAGATAGTATACAAGGCCATTGGTTAGCACTAGTAATGTCGTAATTGATGAAGACGTTCACCCATACGAACCTCATGGTTTACTATATAACTAAATCGTTCAATTCAAAGGTTAAAGCGAACTCATCTCTTGATTACCAGATATCTACTTAATTCTCAAAGATACATTGCGCCCTCCTATATTTGTAAAAGACATACATGCATGGACCTACTGGCTCCATATTTAATTATATATATCGGTTTAATGCATGTACGATGACCCCACTTGTATAGAAATGATCTACATAAATATGAAACGTACGCTGTATGCTCTTTAAATGCTAAATATAAGTAAACAATTTAACAATCAAAGGACGTTTTTGTTTTTCTGACTGAGTGGCAGTTGTTTAACGCCTAATTAGCTATAATATCGAGAGCAAATTATTAACAATGTCTGTTTTCTGAAACACAACAGCGTTAGAATTAGATTTTAGAGCTGACAATTGTTTATTCTTCCTCAACGGGATTCGAGATTAAGGTTAAGATTATGTATTTTAACCACACTTTCAACAATATTTTATAGATATCGTTGGGGTCAGTTGTATTGGTGGAGGAAACCGGAGTACAGATCGAAAATCACCATTACCGTGATTCTAACTCCCTAGCCCAATTGGATTTTGGGTTTTGACAGTGTGGTATTATTTGTTTTTTGCTATATAACAAAATGAATAAAAATATTAAGTACAAATACATACCGGACGCCTATTGTATCTTGAAGTATCGTAGACACTCCACACATAAAAACAAACGTTGACATAATTTGTGACTTGACTAATTCCAAGTCCTCAGCACATATCTGTTTGCAAAATATCAAAGGAATGGATATGGTTGTACTGAGTGCCAATAGAACTTGCTGTGGCGATGAAAAAATATGTGGAAATTACACAAATTAACAATCTGAAAAGTAATAAAAGTGTCTTCTTAGATTTGATTTGATTTATTGTGTTTTAATGCCACTTTCAGCAATATTTCAGCTATATCATGGCGACCATGGTGGAGGAAGCCGGAGTACCCGGAGAGAACCACTGACCATTGGTAAGCAACTGGTAAACTTTATCACTTGCGGCTGCGAGTCGAGTGCACCCGTTTTGTTATCTACAAAGTCGGGTACGAACCCACGCCGTATTGGTGATAGGCTTGTATGAGTTGTTAGGTACTCCAACTACCTAACTCATTGAGCCACCCGGTACATATTAATTGTATATTAACAAGGTAGTCTGTCCTCCCAGCTAGTTCATTAGTCAATCTTCCGCATCTGAACATAACTAGAGGTACTGCTGGGCGCAGGAGTACCGCATTGATACATAAATGGAAAAACTTAACTGTCCGCTACGCGGGACTAATACCCCCGCGTCCCCAAATGTGCCAAAATATGTATGATTTGGTGAAATATCTTTAACATGTTTAACAAAATATGCAATTTTTTTCATAATTTAATAACAAAATTTGCCAAAAAATCTTCTATATGCACAGTAGCATACACATTTGACACCTATATATTTGGTGTCATCCTCGTTTGCTCACTTTTAATTACAGGTATAAATAAACATAAGGGGGGTTATGTTGTTTTAACAATTACAGTTTCTTTCTGAAATGTAGCTATATATCTACCTGTATTTTAACTGTAAAATCTTGTAAAGAATTATATAATTTACTATTGAATTAAGTGAAATATTCGCATTTTAACAATAAATCGTTCACAAAATCTGTAGAAATATGCTTAATAACAAAATTCGCAAAACTTATACAATTTTCACGAAATATCTTACAAATTTGACAAAATATGTATGATTTTGGTGAAATATCTTTAACATGTTTAACAAAATATGCAATTTGTTTTTTTAGAATTGATAAAATTATGACAGATAATTAAGTTAAATGAAAGATACTTGGAGAAAAAAACGAAATTAAGGATGTCATTTACAAATTATTTTAATTACTAAATACGTACAGGCTATAGTAAACATTGAAAAAGTAACACCCCAAGATACCTAAGTTTTCATTACGTTTCATGTGTTAATAAAATAACATGCTATAAAATATGCAGGCAGAATGCAGGCACAAAAAGATTATTTTGATTCTGCCTTTATTTCTTTTATTTTCTTGTGGTTTATAAGATTATACTTATTCTGCCCTTTGTTTCTTTTTTTATGCTTACATGTGTTGAATTTGAAGTTCGAATTACACTCCATTTCGCATGTAGTATCTTCTACATAAAACCCCAGACAATTTCAGTTGTAAAATGTAATGATATTGCTTAGAATTCGTGTGCAGTTTTGTTGTCGTTTTTTTGTAATTGATGGAATGGAGGCATCTTACTGAAGTTAAACAAGATCAATATTTTAGCAGAATGGCGACAAACAGATCAACTTTCAACTTTATTTAATATTCAACATCCTGGTGCATAATAATTGTATATTAACAAGGTAGTCTGTCCTTTCAGCTAGTTCATTAGTTAATCTTCCGCATCTGAACATAATAGAGGAACTGCTGGACGCAGGAGTACCGCATTGATACATAAATGGAATAACTTAACTGTCCGCCACGCGGGACTAATACCCCCACTTCTCATCATCTTAATTGAGCCAAAATATATTTGGAACACAACTTTTAGACTAATAATTCAAGGAAAGCTTGATGGATCAGGATATACTACTAATGTGCACATCTTCATATCAGAATCTTGCAATGTACAAAGTTTCATAAACTTCTGATTAATGATGTAGGAGAATTTGCGATGACAGAGTGAATACCGAATTGTCTCACAATTTTTATGTCCAAAGAGGCATAACAGGGATAAAGCTCAATGGACAATACAAATCCTTTCTACTGCAAAGTTCACTTATATCATGATCTTAAATTCCACAAAGTATGGTGGAAATCGGACAAAAGATGTGGAAGTTGGCCCGGACAGACGGTAAGACGGACAGACAGACAGACCGATTCATATATACCCCCCCAAAGAAAACTAAGTTTGCGGGGATATAATAAGTCTTTTTATTTGTTATTGTAATTTCTCTCTATCAATATGCTATGCACTGTCGGTTTGAGAATAAAAGGATATATAAAGGTATGCAATTCGATAGATTTAAAAAAATTGCTGTCTCTGATTCAAGTCAATCTTTAGTAAACGTGATATTTTTTTTAAGTATTTAATCTAATATGGACGCGAAGTATGATTTCCGAGTCACCACTCACTGTAAGAAATGAAACATTAATAAATTCTGATATAGTAATTAAACAGTGATAATGAATAATTAAGTCGTCCTTTCTCAAGTATCCTTGACTTTTTGGTCATTAATATAATATTCGTGTTTTCTAGATTTTTCGTCACAAATTGGTTTTTCCCAATTTGCACTATTTTTTTAAGAGTAGATTTCCTATGACCTTCACCTTTTCACGGAACATGAATTGTCGAATAAACGATATTAGCTTTGAATCATTTAAACCAAGTATGGCAAGCGTTCAACTTCAAGCACTTCAGTACGTCCAGAACAAGCTTGACAGAGAAAGTTTGGTCCTAGGAAGTCACCGTAAAGTTTAAAGATTACTTTCAATGTTGCTATATTTATTGTTCAAATTAATTATAATTGACTTCAATGAAGTAATATTAAAGTATATAAAGATATATTATTCATCTTTTTTTTGCACATTTATATGTTAAACAGAAACTACACAGTGAAAAATAATCTACTATATACACAGTAGCATACATATTTGAAACCTATATATTTGGTGTCATTCTGGTTTGCTCACTTTTAACTACATGTATAAATAAACATAGGGGATTATTTTGTTTTAATAATTAAAGTTTCTTTCTGAAATGTAGTTATATTTTAACCTGTATTTTAACTGTAAAATCTTGTAAAGAATTATATAATTTACTATTGAATTAATTGAAATATGCGCATTTTAACAATAAATCTTTCACAAGCTCTGTAGAAATATGCTTAATTTTAATAACATAATTCGCAAAACTCATACAATTTTGACGAAATATCTTACAAATTTGACAAAGAATGTATGATTTTGGTGCAATATCTTTAACATGTTTAACAAAATATGCAATTTTGTTTTTAATTGGTAAAATTATGACAGATACTTAAGTTAAATGCAAGATACTTGGAGAATAAAACGAAATTAAGGATGTCATTTAGAAATTATTTTAATTACTCAATACGTACAGGCTATAGTAAACATTGAAAAAGTAACACCCCAATATACATAAATTAGCATTACGTTTCATTTGCTAATACAACCACATGTTATAAAATATGCAGGCAGAATGCAAGCAGAATGCAGGCACAAAAAGATTCTTTTTATTCTGCCTTTTTTACTTTTATCTTTTTGTGGTTTACAAGATTATACTTATTCTGACCTTTGTTTCTTTTTTTTTACGCTTACATGTGTTGAAATTCAAGATCGAATCATGCTTCATTTCGCATATAGTATCTTCTACATCAAACCCAGACAAGTTCATTTGTAAAATGTAATGATATTGCTTTGAATTCGTGTGCAGTTTTGTTGTCGTTTTTTGTAAATGATGGAATGGAGGCATCTTACTGAAGTTAAACAAAATCAATATTTTAGCAGAATGGCGACAAACAGATCAACATTCAACTTTATTTAATATTCAACATCCTGGTAAATACTAATTGTATATTAACAAGGTAGTCTGTCCCCCTAGCTATTTATTTAGTCAATATTCCCCATCTGTACATAACTAGAGGTACTGCTGAACGCAGTAGTACCGCATTGATACATAAATGGAATAACTTAACAGTCCGCTACGCGAGACTAATACCCCCCTCGTCCTCATCATCTTAATTGAGCTAAAACATATTTGGAACACAACTTTTAGACTCATAATTCAATTAAATCTTGAGGGATCAGGATACACTACTAATGTGCACATCTTTATATTAGGATCTTGCAATGTAGAAAGTTTCAAGACAAGACAAGACAATATCTTTATTCTCATAAACCATAGCAGAACAATGGTGCAGAGAAAAACATCATTCAAATGCATTTCACATATTATACACAGTACACATGACAAGATGAATTCACATTAGCCTATTAGGAAGTGATTTAATATAAAAGGTGCTACAGCGATAGGCGGTTAACCAGGACGATCTACTGTTATAGTATATTATATTAATAACTCCGATAAATTTACAAATTCATGAACTTCTAATAAATCATGTAGGTAAAGCTCAATGGACCGGGATATCCTACAAATTTGCACATCTTCATATTAGGATCTTGCAATGTACAAAGTTTCATGAACTTCTGTTTAATCATGCAGGAGAATTTGCGATGACAAAGTGCATACTGAATTGTCTCAAAATTGCTAAGTTCAAAGAAGCATAACAGGGATCTTCATATTAAGATTTTGCAATGTACAAAGTTTCATGAACTTCTGATTAATCATGTAGGAGAATTTGCGATGACAAAGTGCATACTGAATTGTCTCAAAATTGCTACGTCCAAAGAAGCATAACAGGGATAAAGCGCAATGGACCGGGATATCATACTAATGTGTACATCTTCATATTAAGATCTTGCAATGTACAAAGTTTTATGAATATTTGATTAATCATGTAGGAGAAATTGCGATGACAAAGTGCATACTGAACTGCCTCAAAATTTCTAAGTCCAAAGAGGCATAACAGGGGTAAAGCTCAATGGACAATACAATCCCTTTTACTGCAATGTTCACACATCAGGATCTTAAATTCCACAAAGTTTGTTAGAAATCGGACAAAACATGTGGAAGTTGGTACGGAGAGACGGACAGACGGACAGACAGACAGACCGATTATTAAATACCCCTAAACTAAGTTTGCGGGGGCATAATACTATTTTTTTTATTTGTTATTGTAATTTCTTTCTATCGATATGTTATGCACTGTCGGTTTCAGAATAAAAGGATATATAAAGGTATGCAATTCGATCGAATAACAAAATTTGCTGTCTCTGATTCAGGTCAATCTTTAGTAAACGTGATATTATTTTTTTTAAAGTATTTAATCTAATATGGACGTGACTTATGGTTTCCGAGTCACCACTCACTGTAAGAAATGAATCATTATTTAATTCTGATATAGTAATTAAACAGTGATAATGAATAATTAAGTCGTCCTGTTTCAAGTATCCTTGACTTTTTGGTCATAAATATATTATTGGTGTTTTCTAGATTCTTCGTCACGAAAAATATTTTTCCAATTTGCACTACTTTCATAAGCGTAGATTTCCTATGACCTTCACTTTTTCACGGAACATGGATTGTGGAATAAATGATATTAGTTTTGAATCATTCAAACCAAGTATGGCAAACGCTCAACTTCAAGCACCTCAGTACGCCCAGAACAAGTTTGGCAGAGAAAGCTTGGTCCTAGGAGGTCACCGTAAAGCTTTAAGATTAATTTCAATGTTGTTATATTTATTGTTGAAATTAATTATAATTGACTTGAATGAAGCAATATTAAAGTATATAAAGATTTTTATTCATCTCTTTTTCATCACATTTATATATTTAAAAGAAACTACACAGTGAAAAAAAAATCTTCTATATATACAGAAGCATACATATTTGTCACCTATATATTTGGAACAGATTATGCAACTTTATGGTCAGTAAACCCTTCGTCTTTTTTTTTTTTTTAACTGATTGATAATTGGTGTAAATAAATGTGGGCAAACCAGAATTAAACCAAATGATCACGACCACGAGGGCCCCTTCCTTAAATCATAGATATATACAAAACCTTTATAATGAAAATAAAAACAAATGGATATACAATTTAGTCCCCAGGACGCATTTCTGTAATAACCTATGTAAGGTACGAAGGGCCCGGGTGGCTCAATGAGTTAGGTAGTTGGATTACCTAACAACTCGTACAAGCCTATCACCAATACGACGTGAATTCGCGGCCGGCTTTGGAAATTATGAAAAGGGTATACTCGACCTGCAGCCGAAAGTGATAAAGTTTACCAGTTGCTTGCCCATGGTCGGTAATTCTCTCTGGGTATTCCGGCTTCCTCCACCACTAAAACTGGTCGCCATGATGTAGCTGAAATATTGCTGAAAGTGGCGTTAAAACACCAAAAAAAAAAAAAATCAATTCAGGTAAGCTCAAAGATAAAAGATATTGGAAAGTCAAATGATTTAAAAGTCTGCATAGCATAAATGATGTTCTAGATTATCTTTTTTTATCAAATATTATTCATTTGGTGGTTTTTAATTTTGTTTGTATGTAAGCAGCTGCTGGGTAAATACCGATTACGATTTTACATGTAGATACATATATCATAATAAATTGTTAAATTAAAGTGGTCACTACGCTATATCTACTTAATACCTGACCCTATATGTCCATATTTTCTTTGTCTGGGCTGTAATGTTACAGTTGATTAAAGGGTCATTAATAATTCGATGAATACTGAATAACATTTTAGGGATGTTGTATAGGGATGATAAGAAGGTGGATTGTGTCAGTGACATGACTACCATACACCATTGCGGGAGGAGGAGGGAGGAGGGGGGCATTAGAAAGAAATATTGGTCAAACAATTGGTATTTATCGTTATTTTCAGCAATTGGTTACAGCTATATCAGCTAGATAGACCTTAACATCATCAAGCGAATACAATTCGGTAATGCATGTCGCCTCAGATCCTATCCATATTGTTTGCCAGAGAATATTTGTATTTCTATTATTATCATTAGGAATGGACAAGACAATGGGGGCAGGTTTGAGGAATGACCGAATAGTGGGGGAGGGTGTTTCAAAGCTGTTAATAAAAATAAAGATAAATAAATAAATAAAAGGACACTTTGGTTTCAAACTTACCCTTATACCTTTGGCTAAGCAGGTAATATATTTGTACCTACATGCTACAGATTCAGCTTTTTCTTACAATTTTGCAAAAAATATGGGGGGACATATGCATAGCTTTTTCACCACCTCCACACACATACTTTGAAAAATTGGGAGAGGGCAATTGCCCCCTTGCTCCAATTCCCCGTGGTTCATACGTCCCTGCAATTATTATTATATACCCAGATATTCAGTCTGAGGTATACATGTTCAGTTCAATTGCATTAACCAAGTTTTACCAGACATTAACCTTGCATTAACGCATTGCAATCTAAAAATACCCAGGACACGTGCTATTATTATTAAAATATGCGTGATTCTGTTTTCACAACGTAGTATTGAAAGGGACTGGACTATTTAAAAGACACCAATATTATATAACTTAGTAAACAACGATAAAATAATAAAATATATTAAAATGTAAAAACAAATACACAAAATAAAAATACTTCACAGGACACGTGCTATTATAATTAAATAATGCGTGATTCTGTTTTCACAGCGCAGTAGATGAAAGGACTGGATTATTTAAAAGACACTACCTATGCCTTTAGTAAACAATGATTAAATAATAAAATATAATAAAAAAAAATAATAATATTTTTTTTTTTTTTAAATAAAAAGAAAATAATTTTGATAAAGTACATGTATGTATATTAATTAAAAAATAATTTGTATACAAGTTACCTGTAATCCGAAGAGGAAACAAAGGTAAAATGCTGGATTATCCTCAATTCCATACTCCAAACGATTGTCATTAGATTGTTTACTCCTCTCTACCTCAGCCTCTGTTAAATCAGCCTCTGCTATTTCTGTAGGTTTTGAGCAGCACACGTTAATAAAGTTATGCTTACTGTTGGAAGATTTCAACTCCATTCTTCATCCACAATAATGCAAAAAATATATAAATAGCTCGCATTTATAAATAAATATGTGTTTTCCAGGTGAAGTCTGTGTTATCAACTCGTAATCTTACATGTACTGTTTACACATCACTTTTTGCCGATATAATATTTTGTGTTTAAGTTGACATACATACATGTACGACAGTAATTGTATTATGTAGAATTTATTTATCTTTAGTGATACACGGTCTGTACACTCTTTGCATACTAATGGCTAGGGCTAACGTTGTTATTTAAATGTATCTACTTTAATTCATATCCAGTAGTCTGTGACGAAATGCTCATCAAATCAAAACACCAGGAGCATACGTAGTATCTGGGGAGTGCATCTAGGGGAGGGGCAAAGCTATGTCTTAGTCCCACCCCTTGATGCACTTTATTTGTGTGAAAAATAAAAAAATAAAAAATAGCATGAGAACATAAACATATTATTGTTCAGATAACTAAGTGATATATAAGTTAAACCAAGCTTGCTTTATTTATCATTTGTTATTTTATTTGTTATTTTTTGTCTTGCTGGGCAATTTTAAAAACTTGTCAGTACTGTCCTAAAGCTCGTCACTGTCCGGTTCTCATTATCATTATTCCACCCTACTGTCCGGTCCAATCCAAATAACTTGGCCCCCTGTCTTTCCCACAACTGTCTGTGGAATGGAAAGAATGATCAAACTAAGCGAAGAAATGGATATGAAGAAGGAGGCTTAAAAATGCCTTATATCAAATAATTGAAAATGTCTTGGATTAATAAACTATTATATATCTTTATTCTCATAAATCATGTACAATGTTGTTACAACGGCATAGAGATACATATATAATACATAATGATAATCATATAAAATGCAAACAGCAAGAAGAAAGAAAGGACAAATAAGAAACATTATTTACGTATATAATAAAAATAAATGTCGATAACATACAAATTATATATATATATATATATTAGTAATGTTAATTAGGATAATAAATGTCTGTAGAAATGAAATGATAAAATGATTAAGAACAGGGTGTAGAAGAATGTCGTCATAGGTTTAACCCTGGGCGCACACAGCTTTATTGATAACTTTGATAAATCTGCAAATCTTGTTAAGTTTAATTTATTTTTTGTTTTCATTAAATGGCCGAATGTTATTGCATTTGGACGCTTCATGAAGTTTATTAATGTCTCACCTTGGAAGCCTTTACTTCTTAGTTCAATCAACGATGGGGGGGGGGGGGGGATAATATGCTATGCTTAAATAAAAGGGTTTGAAAGTATTGATAGGTAAGTCAAGCCCATTCTAGAATGAAGTATTTTGTAATTGTTCAGAACTCAAGTCAATCGATATTGATATTTGTGATAAATACGATGTATTGCGTATGGCTCAACCCATTCATCAAGATAAATGGGAATATGTGCTTTCAAAGGCAACTATGCGAAAATGGTATCTTTTTTTTAATTAATGATTTAATATCACCAGATAACAATAAAACAAACTGTACAAATTTAAGAAATTTGGGATAATTATAACATTTATATATAATAATGTGGTCTTGTCCTGGGTAATATGCAGGGTAATATGTCTCTCAGACCTGGGTAATATTTTGGCATATTACATTGACAAGACCATATTAATATCATTATCATACTTAGTGTCTAATTTTCCAGGTAATATGCCAAAATATTACCCAGGTAATATGTAATCCAAAATGGTTTAATCCTGGTTTGCCCACATTTAATTACACCAATTATCAATCAGTTAAATAAGCAAATAAGACAAAGGGTTTACTGACCATTAAGTTGTATAGTCTGTTCCAAATATATAGGTGTCAAATATGTATACTTTTGTGTATATATAATAATTTTTTTTCACTGTGTAGTTTCTTTTTAATAGATACATGTGTAAGAAAAAGATGAATAATATATCTTTATATACTTTAATATTACTTCATTTAAGTCAATTACAAATAATTTGAACAATTAATATAACAACATTGAAAGTAATCTTAAAACTTTACGATGACCTCCTAGGACCAAACTTTCTCGGCCAAGCTTGTTCTGGACGTACTGAAGTGCTTGAAGTTGAGCGTTTGCCACTCTTGGCTTGAATGATTCAAATCTAATATCGTTTATTCGACAATTCATGTTCCGTGAAATGGTGAAGGTCATAGGAAAACTACTCTTAAAAAAATAGTGCAAATTGGAAAAATATGTTTTGTGACGAAGAATCTAGAAAACACGAATAATATATTAATGACCAAAAAGTCAAGGATACTTGAAACAGGACAATTTAATTATTCATTATCACTGTTTAATTACTATATCAGAATTTAATAATGGTTCATTTCTTACAGTGAGTGGTGACTCGGAAACCATACGTCACGTTCATATTAGATTAAATACTTTAAAAAAAAAAAAAATATCACATTTATTAAAGATTGACTTGACAGCAATTTTTTTTAATCGATCGAATTGCACACCTTTATATATCCTTTTAATCTCAAACCGACAGTGCATATCATATCTATAGAGAGAAATTGCAATAACAAATAAAAAGACTTATTATTTTCAGATGTGGAACATTGACTAATGAAACTAGCTGGGAGGATTCGAACTTGAAATTCAACACATGTAAGCTTAAGAAAAAGAAACAAGGATAGAATAAGTATAATCTTGTAAACCACAAACAAATAAAAGTGAAAAAGGCAGAATAAAATAATCTTTTTGTGCCTGCATTCTGCTTGCATATTTTATAACATGTGGTTTATTAACGCATGAAACGTAATGAAAACTTATGTATCTTGGGGTGTTACTTTTTCAATGTTTACTATAGCCTGTACGTATTTAGTAATTGAAATAATTTCTAAATGACATCCTTAATTTCGTTTTATTCTCCAAGTATCGTGCATTTAACTTAATTATCTGTCATAATATTACGAATTAAAAAAAAAATGCATATTTTGTTAAACAAGTTAAAGATATTTCACCAAAATCTTACATATTTGGCAAATTTGTAAGATATTTAGTCAAAATTGTATAAGTTTTGCGAATTTTGTTATTAAAATTAAGCATATTTCTACAGAGTTTGTGGAAGATTTATTGCTGAAATGCGCATATGTCACTTAATTCAATAATAAATTATATAATTCTTTACAAGATTGTACAGTTAAAATACAGGTAAAAATATAACTACATTTCAGAAAGAAACTTTAATTGTTAAAGCAACATAACGCCCTATGTTACCTGCATTTAAAAGTGAGTAAACCAGGATGACACCGGCAAATTATTACAGTACCAAATATCACTACAGAAACGTACACGAAGTATAATAATAAATAGATATTAATTTTGTAGTATACTATGATATTATTAGTGCAATTCCAAATAATTGGAAACAAATGATTTTATGTGAAAATATAAAACTTGACAGAATATCCAATGAAATACTTGAAAAAATAAAAGTCAGAAAACAAACCTTGTAAATATTTCTAAAAATTATTCATTCAGATAATTGAACAAGAACCTATTAATTGTCATAAAAAATTGGAAAACGATATTGGATTTTCTATAGAAGATTGGCATGGTATTTATTCACTGTCATTTTGAAAGAAACAAAAACACAAAAAATCAGTTTAAACTATTGCACATAATGTTGCCTGTCAATTCATTACTATATAAATATGGACTTAAAGAAACAGAATTATGTACTTTGTGTATGGAAACTGAAGAAATTCTGCTACATCTATTTTGGAATTATAATTTAGTTCAACATTTTTGATTGGCTGTTAAAAACGTTTTAATGATTTGTGTTTATTACTTTTCCATTAAATGCAATATTTGAGAGTTACATTGAAAATCAAAATACAGTAAATCATATCTTGTTAATTTTAAAATGTTATTTATATAGGTACAGATGTAAGGGAGAAATCCCACAATTACACGGAGGTCTTCAATACCTCAAATATAACATGTGTGGTAGTGGACTAAAATAACGCGCTTAGACCAGAGTCTATTAACACAACTGCCCTTAAGTCAATTCGGTCCCGCGCTGGAGTTATCTACTCTTGGCTGTTCAAGTACACACAACAACACACTGCAGGGTTACAGAAAACATCATTGGGCCCCGCATCTCCCAAGGTCGGCTATGAGTCCATATACGTCTGACGTCATAATGTTGTGATCCTATATTTAGTAAATACAAATATTGTAAGATTGTAAGGTTGATTGATTTTTTGGTGTTTTAACGCCACTTTCAGCAATATTTCAACTATATCATGGCGACCAGCTTTAGTGGTGGAGGAAGCCGGAGAGAACCACTGACCTGAGCAAGCAATTGATAAACATTTTTTGCAATATACAAAGTTGGGCGCGAACCCACGCCGTATTGGTGATAGGCTTGTATGAGCTATTAGATCTAACGACCTAACTCATTGAGCCCGGACCCCAATATATTGCAAGAATTAAAAGAATGTTCAGCCGTAAAATAAATGTGCTAAGGCTTTGGATATACATTGGGTGCAAATGTGTGTAATCCCGTATTGAGTTATTTAAGAATAAACTGAAATATATATATATATATATTTTTTTAATAATACCACCTTTCGGATCTATAATTAGTCTGTTGGGGAATCTTAAATGCTATTATAGGGGTCAGGGTTATGCTGTTTAACGCCAGTTTTCACCAATAATTCAGTTATATGTTTGTGGTCAGTGTTATTTGTGGAGAAAACCGGAGTACCCGTGAAAAACCACCGCCTGACGCAAGTGACTGGCAAATTTTATCACATAATGTGGTATCGAGTACACCTCGTCTGAGTGTGATTCGAACTCCCAACGTTAGTAGTGATATGCACCGATTGCGTAGGTAGTTGTAAATCCAACTACCATAAGATCACAACCACGACGATCCTTATACTATTGCAACATCACCTTTATTTGATATACAGTTTAGAATGATGTTTCAAATACAATTATTGTGTGATGTTTGCTATGTAAAATGGGACTAATGATATATCTTTCATAGTAAGTGAGTGAGCAATTTTCAGAGTGAGAACAAGTTGCATTTTGATGAGACGAAGATCATGTCGCTTTGCACTAGACCAACACACTGAGTAGGTTTGCATAGTACTAGCTCACTAAAACAACAGTTCACCGGTAAGCATGTCGCTCCATTCGGAAATATTATCCTTATTCCTGCTTCCGAACTTTGCTTTTACTCTTTAATGATGTGTGCTGAGCAGAGGAGCAACACACACCAAAGAGGGAGAGGCGTTAAGGTGCAAAATTGGCCCCAAATTATATCAAAGAATAATGCTTGACATATAATAAAAACAATTTACTAATTTAATTGTTATATAAACAAATTTTCAAAAAAATATATCTTTCCGTGAAATTAGGTGCGTTATGACGTCATAATGACATCATAATTAGACGGATAATGCTGAAAATGGACTATAAACGACATATTTAATGTAAATTTTAGCTATTTTATGTACCTCCACAGTCTTCCACCAACACCAAATTGAGCAGTTGTTTTGAGTATAGAGGGTTAATGATTATATCAAAATATTTTGTTGGTGGTTGATTGTGGAGGTTGTTTAATATTAATTTATTTATAACCTCAGCCAGACCCTTAAAATCAATATTTTCACTCTTCTGATATTTGAGACCATTATATACACAATCTCTGTACATTTCATGATTCATTTCAAGGAATGAAATTCATCAGTAAATAACTTATGTTCCTGTAAATAATTGTATTTATTTTAAATACAGTTTGTGTACATTGAAACCAGGAGAAAAACTCAGTGCATACAATCCGGAACTGGGGACTATAAGAGCCATATATGGCCCCATATTTAATGAATCATTATCTTAGAAAATACATGATTAAAATTTGATGTGTTTTATATTATAGACGACATCATACTTTTGATGTTAAAACTTGATTCCAACAAAATCGATATGTATTTGACGTCAATATGACGTCAATGTGACGTCATGAGCGTTATTTGTTTTCTGTATTTCATGGAGTTTTGCCCACGATATTTCGACGTTTTCGAAGAAATTAAGCACCTCCGCAGTCGTGCACCAGACACATATTTTACCAGATTATTAAAATAAATAAAACACAAATACTGTTAAAGTATTTTTTGGGTTTCACGAGGTCATACATGCCAACCCTACCGATTTATGCGGTAGTCTACCGAATTTTTAAGTCTTCTACCGCCTACCGATTTTAGATGTTTTCCTACCGATTTAAAAAAAAATGTAAAAAAAATTATCGTGAATTGTTCAATATGTTGATTATTCTTGTAGATTTCTACGACGTATAAATGAGTACAAATCCAAATTATTTAGGCCCTTTCCGTAATCGTTTCTCTGTTAATTTGTACCGGAAACTTCCATTTGTCAATTCTTTATCATTAAACCAATCAGAAACACTATTTAAAATAAAGTTTTGAAGCACTACATTTTGAACTTATGATTCCTAAACATCAACAGATCAATGTCTGAATGAATATGTCCGAAACACCAGAAAAAAAGAAGGCTCGTTTACGTTATGACAACGTATTTAAGACAGCATGGACTGATGAGGTTCATTTCATTAAACATTCCCGAAAGGGAATAAATTTGCATTTTGTGAATTCTGCAGGACTGATTT
The DNA here is from genome assembly GCA_963383655.1 of Bathymodiolus septemdierum. Classification (NCBI taxonomy): domain Eukaryota; kingdom Metazoa; phylum Mollusca; class Bivalvia; order Mytilida; family Modiolidae; genus Bathymodiolus; species Bathymodiolus septemdierum. The sequence continues at coordinate 48,403,117 of OY726529.1, read as the reverse complement.
TTCAATCAATCATGGAGGTCATAGTGATGTGACCACAGTCGTATGAATTTTAGTCATAGAGAAAAATATTGAAAATTTAGATGTTGGGGTAATATAATATATATATAAGAGTCTATAGTGAAAATTTAGATGTTGGGGTAATATAATATATATATAAGAGTCTATAGTGAAAATTTAGATGTTGGGGTAATATGATATATATATATATAAGAGTCTATAGTGAACATTTAGATGTTGGGGTAATATAATATATATATAAGAGACTCTTATATATATATTATATTACCCCAACATCTAAATTTTCACTATTTTTCTCTATTTATGACTAAAATTCATACGACTGTGATGTGACAAAGCATGTAGGTACCGCAAAACATAAGGGGAAGCTAAGGATGTTCAGTCATCCAGATCCCTGGCAATGTTTTTACCAGAAAGTAGCAAATCTTCTATTTAAAGTTTTGACTAGACAGATTTTATATCCAAAATGCAGCAGAATGCACCATTTTGCGTCCTTCCTACCGTTTTTAGACTCTCGAGGGTTGGCATGTATGCGAGGTGTTAAATATCTTGAAAAAACGACGGGAAAATGTTCAAATATTCCAAGCGCTTAGATGACGTTTTGATATTTGAGAAGCAATCTTTGCCGTACAAAACGATGGTATGAAAGTGAAGTTGTTTCTTTTTAGTACATTGTTTAATGACATGATATGTGTATAACAGTTCCCATAATTGTGTGGGAAACAATATTGTTGTAGTATTATTGATACTTGTAAAGATATGCCACATTATGACCCAAAGGTGTTTTGTGTTATGCACTACATACACAAACTTTGATCCATCATTTGTCCATTGGAGGTTAGGTGTTTAAGACAACTTTCAAAAATATTTCAGTTACTACTTTTGTGGCGGAAATTGGAGTACTCAGAGAAATCCACAGACCTGTCGCAAGTCATTGACAAATTTTATCACATACTGTTTTATCGAGTACACCTCGCCATGAATGGAGTTCAAGCTCACAACTTAAGTGGTGATAGGCAACGATTGCACAGGTAGTTGTAAATTCAACTACCATACGACCACGACGGCTCAAGTTCATTTAAGATGAAAGGTAATTGTTTTATTGATATTGATGGAATTTATGATTATCACTGTTTGTAAACTTTCTTTTCATATCAATCAATGAAGAGAATTGGTTTGCTGAAAGTATGCTTTTTGTTGGGGTTCATTGGATGGAGTTTGTATCTCATGTGAAGTTCCGTCAATTGCAGACACAACGTTAGGCATATCAGAACAATACCTTTTCGTTTGCCACCAGACTGGGATGGTTGGCCACTGAATTTTACGATTACACACTTTCTATAAGTCTACCCCATGTTGAATTTAAAACTCTGTCAACAGTTGAAACACTGACACCAAAGCATAAATAAATAAATAAATAAATAAATAAATAAATAAATAAATAAATAAATAAATAAATAAATAAATATTGCACGGACCGTGCTATTTATCTTAGTGAAGCTCATGATCATCGATGAGCTAAAACAATTGACGAAGGTGGTCCGTTGCTGAGCATGGGCAGTATAAAGCTGGGGCTCTTAAAAGAAAACGACAAGTAAAACAAAGTGGAAATATTTTAAAATAGCATTACTATCATTTGAAATAACGGGTATACATATGTATAATATGTATAAAAGTGTAGAAAAGTAGATGAATGGATTTGAATCCGAGGATCCCTAAAATTCACATCACATTTTCATAAATTATATAAAGTTTCCCCTTTTGCGCCCAAATTAAACTTTTAACTTCTATCAATTCCATTCTCTTAAATCAACCTCCAATGGACAAATGATGGATCAAAATTTTGTGTATGTAGTGCATTGAAAATGCGTTCTGTCATGTGCATAAGTTATTGTTTGCATGATTGACAGACAATATTCATCATATTGTTTTCTAGCTTCTGGACTGTCGATCGAGAAAAAAAAAAAATATTCTAGATAGGCAGCAAATAGCCAGTCAATGGGGTTTGCAATTAATATTTCGCATGCACAATAGCGACCCCACACCACAAGGTGTGGAAAATAGAAATATTATTATGTGGTTTAAATGCGTATTAACTGCATTACATGTAAACTGTATGATTCTGTTTGATAAAGTCCTTTAACTAGAACAGGAAAAAACATGTACGCTAGAGTGAAATAGTGTTGTAATAAAAGATCGTGAACATGATGTAAAAGTATGAAAGAATGTCATTTGATATTAATTCGGCTGTATTTCATTTTGACGATTTTAATTACGAAAGACGCTCACAACCATATTGTTTTTGATTGGATTAAAATTATAGCTGTATAATAATGTATAATAACCTATTATTATTAGAATCCTAACATGACTGCAAATTTGGCATAAATAAAATAACAAATGGCTTCCTCTAGGAAAACGCCGACTTTATGTGAAGGGGACACCAGACAGCTATGAAGAACGAAAATAATACATCCCTTAGCACGGGATGTAAAGGACACACTCCTTACATGTAAAAGACAACTTACAGCAGATTCTGATAGCAACAGTTTATTAGGAGTGTTGTTGTTGGTTTTTCACAAAGCAAAATAATATCAACCATCTCCTCTTTTTCTAGTGACAATCAAAACAATCATACATAGACTCATGGCAGCGACACACATTTCACCTACATGATTAATCATATGGTTGTAAACTTGTTCTCATCATAAATATATATGAAATACTTGATTGTAAAGCAATCATCTATCGACAACCACTTTATATGGGATATCTGATTCCAAGGCTTGTTATCAGTTTATCAAAAAAAAAAAAAAAATAATTCTCACAGGTTCCTAGATAAAATCGTTACACATTAAACATTTTGCTTCACCCCATTTCCCAAAATATTTCCATATTATAAAAAAAGAACGATCTTTAAATATTGGACTTCTCTCAACCCGCACCTTGGCATTTTTTTTTTATAGATTTGTGATGGCTGTCCGTAAAAATGTACTGTAATATATCATCGCATTGGTTGTCGTTAAGAATAAAGGACGGTTAAAAAAGTGCTTAAAAAAATTTGAAATATGACAAAGTTCTATTGTCCAAATAAATCTATCTATTACTTCTTTAAGATTAATACCAAAATTTCGACCAGTTCTCGACGATCAATGTCAATAAGTTTCTGAATTGATATGACCTCAATATGTACATTATCAATGTCATAGCAGACGATGAAACCAATATTGGTCTGTATTAGATATATTTTTTAAATGATTAAAGCTTTGTTAAGGTGACGAAAAAATGAATTACGAAAAACTACAATTTGAACGTGAAATAATAGATGTGGTACGTAGTTCTTACATTTAAAGATTACATTTTCAGATCAGATTTCATGAGATCATTCATGCAATTTCAGCATCATAATATAACCTCTGACAAATTAAGCGATCAAAATAATGAGAGATTTTATCACGTGAAGCAAACCGTCGAAAACAGGAGACCGTCGAAAATGGGTGACGTTGCGACATTACTATTCGTTCACTTTGATTTCATAATACAGCTTCAGAACATGTTTTTATTCCTGAAATCAATCCACATTGCATATTAAGTCAAATTTATGCTTTATTTATTGAGTTTTATTATGCTTTGTTTTTGTTTTTGTTTTTTTAAAGATATGCATTATAATACAATGATACGTACGTTCTGTATTCTGAAAAAAATAACGTTCAGTGCTTTTCATTACCTGAATTTGTCGATCCGCTGTGAAGAATTAGATACACATATTAACTAACTGTATTTATTTCTGAAAAGTACATATTGTGAATACATTTTGGAGAAAATTTTATCTACATCTGAGGCGGGATCGATTTTAGCCCTTATAGCTCCCAGTCCTTTTATAGGATTTGATTTGACCTGAACGGGGCTCGAACCCACGACCTACCACACTGGGGTTTCGCTTACTATGCAAATAATTTTATCTTTGTATACACTATGTGTTGCATGTATTATATGCCACATGCATCTACTGTGTCAAATGATTTTGTATTTCAAGAATTTCGAGACGAATAATACTACTTATATGCAGTGACAGAGGTCGTCGGGGTCGTGATCATATAGTAGTTAGATGTACAACTGCTTATGCAACCATAACACATATATGTAGTAACTGTGCACTTATTTTATGGACCAATCCGCTCCGATACCCATAACTCATCAAGCCATCCAAAGCAACCCCCTCCCCCCCCCCCCCCTCAAAGTGAACAAAATACAAACTCCAGCAAGCAAAAGCCGGATGTGAGAGAATGTGCCCCAAAATAGTACACATTGAGTATCTTCCTTTAATGACGATTGTGAAGTCAAATTATGCTAAGGAATTATTTTCGTTTACTATGCAAATAAAATATCAAAGTAAAGTAATGTAAAATAATTGTCGGATCCAGCAGAATGTAATACAAGTGCAGATAGTTATTATCCTACAAACGTAACTGTGCCAATCGCAATCGCCATGCATTATTCATGAGTAAGTCATATTTTCTTTCAAATCACCCACGTAGGATGAGTGGAGTGTATCGTAGTGTGATCAGATCACGCTGACATATATACATGTATCAATTGGTTGTAACATTGGTATGTCTATTATTTACTTTCAATATCATTTGTATATGTATATCTTACTATCAATTGTTCCCTAAATTAATACCACCATTAAATTCGCAGTATAAATTTAAATATTGACGGTTACAAATGTATCTACTGTGATCTTTAGAAAACATAATAATACTAATTTTATGAACTTGCAGGTAGGTTGGATATTATAACAATATGACCCAACGACGCTTAACTCCACCATCAAGTCGACTGTTACAAGACACCGAACTGGGTAATTTCATCCGGGAGAGTGAACCATTATTGATAGAAGTTCTTAATGAAGACGCCGAACTGGGTAATGTCATCAGGGATAGTGAATCGTTACTGATACAAGTTCGTAATGAAGAGAGAGAGCTTGTCATAGTCGACAATAATACCAGGGTATTATTAAGTACGCGATGCCGATGACGAACAAGCTTCTAACAGAGTTGCTGATACTGCGGATATTTCTGATCGGACATCTATAATCGGTGATCAGGACATTGACAGAACCCATGAAACAAGCGAATATGATGACAATGGCGGAAACGATTTAGCAGACATTAGTGACGATCAACAATTATTTGGTTTTTGCATGCACTGTTCAAAATATAAACGCGCGCAAGCATATGATCAGCTCAAGCCAGGCGATTCTATCCGTTTTCCAAAGCTAGACGGCTTATATTACCATCACGCTATCGTCAAAGAGGTTAAAAAAGGATCCAATAGCAGTTGCTGCATATTAACACATCCATTTGCAGAAAACTGGCCTTCCATTACATACACAAGTTATAGAAGAAGAGAAAACGTATGATTTAAGAGAAGAAATTGTTGAAAAAGTGATCTACGAATCAAACTCATTTACTCCTGATGAAATAATACGACGAGCGGAGGAATATGCAGTGCAAAATACAACCCCATGTTTATACGATTTGCTTGGAAACAACTGTGAACACTTATGCAATCTATTTGCCCAAAATGTGAAAAGTAGTCATCAAGATCGTTAAAAAACTGAGATCTGGAATATCTTGGATTTTGAATACTTTCTACAAAATTGTATCAAGAATGTTGCGAATGCCCGAAATGGTTACGTTGCTATGCATTCTGTCGTTGATCATGATTATCCGGAAAATGACAAAACTGAAGAAGATTTTCCGAGATAAACTTGTGTGTTTTGGTTGTTATGATAAAGAATGCAAAAAAGGTAAAGATAAAATTTGTTCTGGGTGTAATTAATCTTGCAATCTCTGTTATAAGTCATTTCAATTGGTCCACGCTAACAATTGGTCTGAACATAAGCATTGCTCCTCCATTTGGTGTACCGATCGTGTATAAGCATATAATGCCACTGATTCAGCTCACAACCGAACGATAATAACACCAAATAATTTAAAAGTCTTTGTGAGTAAGAAAACCAAAGAGCTTAAACAGGATATCCAACATCGAATACGGTCACCTATACCAGAGAGAGGAAAAGCTTAATTTCAATAAGAATTACATGATTTAAGAGCTGTAAATGTCAAAAATAGATACCGGTATATGTAATAAACATTGTCAGTGTAGAAACACTGACTACTGGGCGGATGATTCACTCGGGCACTAATAGTCCACCAGTAGAGGTATCGACTCAGAGATAGTAATAATAACGTAAGTTTGTTACTTGGTAGATATCCAATAAATCTTATCGTTTAAAATGTAAGGAAGAAGTGTTGCTCAACTGCTGTCTAGAGGCCATTTCACATTCATTTTAGAGTATGAATTAAGCTTAGTGTTGAACACTCTACTGTGACTGTGAAATGTAGAACAGCAATCAAAGCGACGTTCCTGTGTTTTATAATATGTGTAAGTGTAATGCTGGATAATCCCTCTTGTCCGTTGCATCCATACCCTTTCTTACTAATTCATTTAGAAAAATCATCACTGTTTAAACGTTCTTTTCATCATTTGCAATCTATGTATAAACATTAAGAATGTTCTATTATTGTTTTGTTCCAGACCGGAAATAAGAGTCTTAGCACCTTGCAGACAGTTCCCGTTTGATCCATGAACAACTTGTCTCCAGGAGATGTTATAAGGTTCAGATACTGTGGTTTACCACACGAAGCAGTGCTTGTTAGCATTGCAGAGGCAGAAACAATCAGGATAAATGTGATCCATTTCAATTACGCCGGAATGTTTGGAACCAGAGAAGTTGTGAATGAAGAAATGGTATTCAAGTTATCAGATGAAAATGTGCATATTCATGATTATGGAAATGTGGAAGCATGCGAGCGAGATGAACTTGTACGAAGAGCAGAAGAAAGAGTTGGAGAATAAAAGTTCAACATGGTTACAAACAGGTCAAGTCATTTAGCAAAATGGTGTCAAATAAAAACAAAACGAACAAGAAAAAAGTGATAAGGTATAACTGAAATTATGGAGGTACATACAATAATGCATTACATCAGAATAACGAACAATGTTATATTCAATAAATGTATATTGAATAAAACAGTATACTGGATAGGCAGACAATGCGTACCTTATTTTGCGGGGTTCGTGTTGCTCAATCTCTAGTTTTCCGTGTAGTATTTTGTAGACCATTTGTTTTCTCTTTGATCAATTTTCCATCGCATTGCCTGCCCTTATTCGAATGATAGCTTCTGCTAACCCCTTTGACATCTGCAAACTGTTCATTGTCTGCTTCCTGTGAATCCAGACCAATAATAGCAACCCCATAGCCTGTATGTTTTGGTTAAAGAAGCAATTTATCTAAGCACCTGAGTTCACCACCAGTTTTTAGTGGTGTTCGTGTTACTCGATCTTAAGTTTTATATGTATGTTTTGTAGATCTTTGTTTGTCCTTTTGTACGTTTTTCTTTTGGCCATTGTATTTTCTGTTCTTCTTCGATATACGATTCTAATTACCCCTTTGGTATCTTCAAACTCTTCTTAGAACGATAAAACAGCGATTGTACTAGTAAATAAGTTATTATGGAAGCTTGGGGAAAACCATGTTATTACTTGATAAGACGTATCATTTGTTGCAATGTTAATATATCTAAAACAAAAGCCATAATCTTACTAGAAAAAAGATTTGAAGATACCAATGTGGCCATCTTAAGCCGTAAATCGAAGAAGGACAGACAATACAATGGCAAAAAATAGTACACAAAATAACGATCTACAAAACACAACACAGAAAACCAAAAACCGAGCAACACGAATCCGGCTAAGCACCGGGATGGATTCAGGTGCTCCGAATGGGTAAGTAGATCTATATGTAGCACCCGTCGTATTATTCTTTAGTAGCCAAAGATGCGCTACCCACCGCTCAGATGAGAATAAAGCAATGCGTATGTTATCAACTGTGAATTTGGCAAAGTTATACCGTCAACAATATTAGTTACATTTGACAGCTACCATTAAGATTTGATGTTTGGCGTTTAACGCCACTTTCAGCAATATTTCAGCTATATCATGGCGACCAGTTTTAGTGGTGGAAGAAGCCGGAATACCCAGAGAGAACCACTGACCATAAGCAAGCAACTGGTAAACTTTATCACTTGCGGCTGCGAGTCGAGTCCACCTTTTTTGTAATTTACAAAGCCGGGCGCGAACCCACGTCATATTGGTGATAGGCTTGTATGAGGTGCTAGGTAATCCATCTACCTAATTCATTGAGCCACCCGGGCCGTCAACTACCATTATGAGAGAGAACAAGTCAATGAGTTGTATTATATTTTCTACACAAATTTCACTAGCTCTGAATTCTAATGAAAAATTATCTTCTTGATTAAAACAATATCGTAGTGCAGTTAGAACTTTGTGATTTCTGCTTGAGAAAAAGATAAACATTTTCAATCTCGCACTAATTGTTCAGATTACTATCCTAAATTTGATATCTATGTTTTCAGTGTGTATTTATTGATATGTTTTAGCCTATAAGCATGTAATTGTTTTCATTAGATATGCCTTATTTGCTCTATGTTATCTTTCTTAACGATTTAACATGACCACCATGTCTCACGTGTTTAACCTTGACATACAACAAGATAATTTCTGTATATACCAGTTTTTTTTTTCAATACACAACATTGCGAGCAGTTTGAAGATACCAAAGCGGTATTCATAAGCCGTAATTCGAAGACGGACAAACAACACGATGGCCAAAAGAAAAAGGACAAAAAGACAAACTAAAAAAATCTAAAAAACACCAAACAGAAAACTAAATAATAGTTTATGTACATATTGAACAAGATAAGTAAGAAGATACAAAAGAGGTAATTAGAAGCCGTACATAGAAGAAAGACAGACAATACAATGGTCAAATGAAAAGGGACAAAAGGACAAACATCGATCTTCAACACACCACACAGAAAACTACATAATCGTGTAATGGACAGCTAATTGTTAATCTCTAATTTATATGATTTTTTTTAAATGCAATACTGTCCTTGGACTAATTTTGTCATGCTTATTATAATCGGTGAAGTATAATAGAAGAAAATCCAGAAAAAAACAATGTAAGTACATTGTCGGAAATATATATATAATTTATTTGTACAACCTTTAGAAACAGGTAGAAAAAAAACAAGTCTTTGTCGAGCTTTTCTAGCCTGATTCGCATCGAGTGGAAATTAATTGTATATATAGCGACAATGTATATTTATTGTGTTTATCCTGCAATATTGAAAGATCCAACACAACTGTTGAATTGTTTGAAAATAGCTGCAACAAGCGTCGTTCTAATCGTTTTCAATGGTGTCATATGTGACGTCAGTGCTTATACTGTTAGCGTTTCTTTGTGTCCCTCTATATGAATCAGGTACGAGAAATGTTTTATTAGACTAATGACTAAATAACACTGACGTTTATTTGACCCCCCATCATTAGTACTCAAAGTCACACAACTGCAAAATCAATAAGAGAAATATAAAAAAATAGTACACAGCAATTTATATAGATCATTACACAAATATAAATAAAAGGGCCCGGGTAGCTCAATGAGCTAAGTAGTTGGATTACCTAACAACTCATACAAGTCTATCACCAATACGGCGTGGGTTCGCGCCCGACCTGGTAAATGACAAAAAGGGTGCACTCGATTCGCAGCCGCAAGTGATAAAGTTTACCAGTTCGTCGCTTACCAATGGTCGGAGGTTTTCTCGGGTACTCCGGCTTTTTCCACTACTAAATTTGGTCACCATGATATAGCTAAAATATTGCTGAAAGTGGCGTTAAGCACAATGAATGAATGAATCAATCAATCAATCAATCAATCAATCACAAATATAAATAACTGAACTTGAATAATAGGCTTTTATGAATCATCAAGGTCGCTACGGTCAGAAAATATTATGATAATTAAACAACCATGTGTAAGGACAAAAACATATGGTGATATACGTTTTTGATAAGACAGCTTTGACGCTTTGGAATAACCTGCCTAGACATACCCGGAACGATCATTTCCTGAAATTTTGTAAAGAACTTGTATATTTATATTGATCATTTCCCCTCTTTTGCAATGTGTGTCAAGTTGCTATCTCTCTTTTTGGCTATTTATTGTGTTGCTATGCATGTATTCTGTTTAGTTTTATTGTACATTTATATTTGTTTTATTATGTCAAGCGCTTAGAGTAATTGTAATTAGATAATGTGCTATATTAATATTGTAAATAATGATAATAATAAAAAAAAATATCATCTTTCATCCAACAATTGTTTGAGCAGTCAAACTACATTGACTGAAAAATATTTTGTTATATGCATTCACTAATCGAAATATAGCTTTTCTGATATCCCTTTCGACTTTTGCCCATTAAGCATGGGAAACTGATTGTTAATTCAGTTGACTTCCTGTTGACAGCTTTATAATTTAAGACACTGCATTAATTTTGTCGACATACAAATGTATAATGTCATCTTGGAACTTGTCTGGACATACTACAGAAAACGTGGTCATGAACTATTCTTGGTGACACGTTTTGAAAGTGGCAGGACGTAAAGGACATCTTCTGTGGATTTCGAAAAAGAGTAGAAGACAAAATATGTCGTCCCTAGCCCATCTCTTTATCATTTTATATAGGTTTTCTGTGTTGGGGGTTAGGATTATGGTGTTTAACGTCACTGTCAACAATATTGCAGCTATATCTTCACGGTCCTTGAATTGATGTAGGAAACCGGAGAAAACCACCGGCCAGTTGAATGTCATTGACAAACTCTATGTTTTATCGAGTACATCTCACATTTTCAACAATATTTCAATTATATCGTGACGGTAAGTTTTATTGGTGGATGAAACCGGAGTACCCCGAGAAAACCACCAACCTGTAGCAAGTCACTGACAAACTTTATCACATAATATTTTATCGAGTACTCCTCGCATGCTCGGGATTCGAAGTGAAAGAGTAAGCAGTTCCTGCTCTTAACTCTATCGTCGTAATTATCACGATTATATTAGACACATTATGTACTCAGTATTGCAACTAGCAAGAACAAAAGCTGAAATTGTCAACATATCTATTTAATAATTAATCATCAACTACATAACTGATTAATCCTAAACATTGTCTATGGCTGGATGTTATCTTGACTATTTGTGTTGTCAGATGAACTAGGAAAATTGATAACATTAGTATTGCTAAGATCGGACGAGGATCTATTTAACACAATTTCTGATACGTCATTCTCAAAGCCAACGTTCGTATGTTCCTCTGAGATATGTTCCTGAGAACGGTGATAACCTATGATGCGACAGGCTTGGCTATAAGATGGCGGTAAACGGATAGATAGGCCAGAGTAGGTGGGTGGTAAAGTCTCTACTGTATAAATATCGTCATCTGAAGAAAACAATAGTGTTGTATCTATCGTTACATCTGTTGATGTAACATGTCTTATTAGAAGTGAGTGAGTGCATGATTGATGCTTAGCGCCAACTCAGCAATTTTGCAGCTTCATCATGGTCAGAACAAGTTAATTTTCAATGAGAGGAATATGAGGTTCGCTTTGCATTAGACCAACACGCTTAATTGAATTTTTTTAGTGCTAGATCACTTATACAACTGGTGTCGCTATACACGGATACATTATTTTGATTCCGAGCCAACCAGTCTTCGCTCTTTCTCCCTAAATCTGCGTGCTTAGAGGAGAAGCAAGAAAAACCAATCTTATAGTCATTGGTTTGACCCGATAAGGACTCGAACCAACGATATATCACATTCGATGACCCGATAAGGACTCGAACCAACGATATACCACATTCGATGACCCGATAAGGACTCGAACCAACGATATATCACATTCGATGACCCGATAAGGACTCGAACCAACGATATACCACATTCGATGACCCGATAAGGACTCGAACCAACGATATACCACATTCGATGACCCGATAAGGACTCGAACCAACGATATACCACATTCGATGACCCGATAAGGACTCGAACCAACGATATACCACATTCGATGACCCGATAAGGACTCGAACCAACGATATACTACATTCGATGACCCGATAAGGACTCGAACCAACGATATACCACATTCGATGACCCGATAAGGACTCGAACCAACGATATACCACATTCGATGACCCGATAAGGACTCGAACCAACGATATACCACATTCGATGACCCGATAAGGACTCGAACCAACGATATACCACATTCGATGCGAGCACGCTAACCATTACACCAATGATGCTGTTTGTTTTATTAGAATCAGTCTTTAACATAAAAAACACACATCAAGAAATTTTTTTTTTTTTTTTTAAACATAAACAGCTATCTTTATTGAAGTAGGTTAGATGATGCTGACTGATTGTGTTTAACGCCACTTTCAACAATATATCAGTTCTATCGTGGCGCTCAGTTTTATCAGTGAAGGATCACAGAGTACACCTCGCCATGAACCGGAATCACTGATTGCATATGTAGTCAGAAATCCAACTATCATATGATCACGACCACGACGGCCCTTGTGACTGTGAGATCAAAACATATAGTTAGTAGTATTTTGAAAAATTCATATAGTATTTAGTATAGAATATACTCGTTTATGGATTAATAATATTTCTTCTGAAAAACCCATACAATAATAATTTTATGTCTTAATTTATAATGCTGATTATTTCTGGGCCTTGAATCTTGGACAAAGGCGAGGTTGATCCCAGTTGTTGTGCCTAATCCACATTAGCTTTGTATTTCAAGACATTAAACAAATAAATAAGGCTGGTTATGCCCTTCGGTTAACATTACTCCCAAAACAATAGAATTTGAATTTGAATTTGAATTTTGGGGTTCAACGCCACTTTCAGCAATATTTCAGCTATATCATTGGGACCAGTTTTAGTGGTGGAGGAAACCAGAGTACCCGGAGATAACCACTGACCCTGGGAAAGCAACTGGTAAACTTTATCACTTGCGGCTGCGAGTCGAGTGCACCCTTTTTTGTAATCTACAAAGCTGGGCGCGAACACACGCCGCATTGGTGATATTTAGCTTTCCAAACCTTCGACTTGGAACGTACCTGATGAAGGTTAATCCAGAAACGTGGCATGGGCACTATTTGATATCTATGTTTTCATTAACACAAACCAGCATATAGCTTCAAGAACTTATCTGTGCTATTTGAGATACATTTTCGCTTTTTGTGCTATTATCGATACAATAATTATTGAGCTCCGGAAATTATTTGGCTTTCCAATCTTTCGATTTTGAGCGCACGTGACGAAGGTTATTGCAGAAGCGCGTCGTGTGCACTAAATATGATATCTACGTTATTATTACAAACATACTTCGATTTTCGGACGTATCACATCTACTTAGACCATATGTTGTCTGTCCTTTTTCAATTTACGGCTTCTGATTACCCCGTTGGTATCTTCAAACTTTTGTATTTTAAAGAATATGTATCTTTGTATATATTAATCTACTGAGCTCAAGAATTAACATACTTTGATTTTCAGTCGTATCAGATGTGCATTGGACATATGTTGTTCTAATCCAGTTATATACAATCATGGCGAATATTGCTAGCACGGCTACAGCAAGTATTATTGCAGGGGCAACAACTGCATCTATACTCATGGAACGTTCTATTTAATATCCGTACTAGTTGATACAACGGAGCATCTGATTGGATGACGTGCTTCATTAAATACACAGCTTACTGTTTCATAACGTCATAGGTCAACTATATACAAGGTGTCTGAAATTAGAAATAAACGTTGTTTTTAATTTGAGACCATTGCGCTCAATTAGGAAAGAAAATACATATTTATGAAAATATTGGCTGATGTTTCTCGATATACATAAACGTCACAGAAAACCGAAAAGACAATCAAGAATGGACAATCCAAAGAAACTGGCAAGATCGGGTACACAAGACGGAGGCGAACAATATAAGTCATTACCGTCACATATGTCTATTGCAATTCCACACTTCTGATTATTCCCAAAAAATGTCGTGTCTACTCAATTAGAGTTTATTTTTTGTTGTTTAATGCCACTTTCAGCAACATTTCAGCTATATCATGGCAACCAGTTTTGGTGGTAGAAGTAGTCGGAGTACCCGAAGAGAACCACCGACTATGGAAAAGCAACTGGTAAACTGCGAGTCGAGTGCAATATACAAAACTGGGCACGAATTCACGTTGTACTGGTGATATGTTTGTATGAGTTGCTAGGTAATCCAACTATCTAACTCATTGAGCCACCCGGGCCCTTACTCGATTAAATATATATGCGTTTTTATTTTCAAGTGTAAAATTACTGATTAATATTTTGTAATTATACAAAATAAATTTTTATATTACGCTTCTCCACATGTATTATTGATATCACACCTTTTATCATGGTAGACACTGACCACAAAGGCAGAAGTGGCGGGAATAAACCGGTTAACGAGATCCCAATGCTCCACTTTTGATAACTGGATCTCTAACGAGATTTGCTTTCCACTGATTTTAGGCACCTGATACATTCCTAATTTTTGGTACACATCAGTCTGAACATGAATATCATGAGGTTAACAAGTACTCACCATTTCTGACACACGAATATAAAATTATCACAGCAATGTCCTCCAATTTACATTTAGTAAATACACACAACTGGTCGTAGACTCTTGTGCAAAAATTAGAGACTCCTTGGTAAGGTCGAAAAATAGGCGTTATATGGCTACTGGAATGGAAACCTACTTAGACCACTAAAATAGGAGCTATCTGGAATTACTAGAAATGAAAAGAGAAAGGTATATATAAAGGAATTTTTAGAGAATGCAGATTTTCAGGTTGGTTGTTTAAGATACCTCATATACTGTATCATACAAGTATACATTGCATACTCATATTACAAGACAAACATATGACTGACGTTTGATATGAATTAAATAAAACGAGATATCCTATCACAAAAAATGAATAACAATATAAATATGGACAGTGCTTTTGTACAATCGAATGGTTGGTGAATGCAATTGATATCAACAACAATAAATTACATACAGAAGCTTAGGCCCGTAGAACTAACTTATATCCGCGAATTTGTTTTGAAGTACATGTACAAAGCCAGTAAAATGGGTGGTCATGTTATGATCATGTTTGTAAGGGGTATCGTTTGTTCCTCTTTCTAAGATTTGTCTATTGGATTTTGGAACTGTTTCGGACAGTGTCGCATTTTTTGTTTTTGATTTAGGATCCTCCTAGTACAAATCTGGATATCCTGATTTGTCCTAGTAGATATTGGAATTCTGATATATACTGGTTTAAATCCAGTACAAATCAGAATTCTAATTTCTACTAGTAAAAATTGGAATTCCAATTTGTACTAGTAGGATTATGGATCCTACTGGATTCCAATTTGTACTGTAACACACACATATATATATATATATATGCGTAGAGCGAATATAAGATCTGAGCCCATTAAGCAATGACCCCGCCACTTATTATGGAAGTGTTTGAGCGGTCATGTATTTGCGTGTCAGTGTAGTGATTTAAATATTCTCTTCCTGTATCCTAGCTTGAGGAATAATTTATGTTGTGAAATGCAAGAGTACAAGTCTGATAGTCCGCCTTTACATGAAATCTGATAAGCTGAACCCTCCCTTTAACATGTATTGTCACGTAGGACCTTATGTGTGTAATTAAAAGAGAAAAAAAAAAAAATACCTTTAAAGTCAAATTCATACAACAGTTGTCTTTCTTCTATCTTTGTAATGGTGTATTCTATAGTCCTAACTTATCAATAGTTATGGTATATTTATATTTACAAACGTCTATCATGTGACCTCTCATTATTTCATCGACGCAAAAATGTTACGTGTATTTAAGCGCAAGTGTATTGGTGAAATATTATTCAATATCAACCAGGTTTTATATCATTACATTTAAATTTGTATGAAAGGTATTTATATAACAGGATGTAAACAAACATTATTTAGAAATCACTTGAACGGATACATAAAGATTGTATGCAATACGCATATATATATACAAGGGCGGATCCAGGATTTCAAGCTAGGGGGGCGCGCGTAAAAAAAATTCCGGAGAGCGGAAGGAGGCGCGAAAGCGAAAATTGTTGGGGTATTTCGTGTGAAAAATCACGATTTTACACCAAAAAAATCATATTTTTTCCAATTTTAGGGGGCGTCCCCCCCGTGGATCCGCCCCTGGGATTTACCTATTGGCTTGACATGCTGAAGTCTAGGGCGTCAATATTAAAGAGGCGTTCGGCCAATGTATATAATATTTTTGACCCTGTCACTTGTCTTTCATACTTCTGCATTCATAGCGCACTGTACTCTCTAAGCAACCCTTTCAGTATTATTTCTTGTACAGTTGCAATACATTTTAGAATATTGCAGAATTGTAAACACCCGTCATCATCCCCACCTTTATTCATATTGATTAAACAATCTTCAATTTTCATATAGTCGTGAGGCAGGGGGTTGGAGAGGCCTAGTGAAATTGCTTGAGGCCTCTCTTTTTCTAAATATGTGACAGTATATAAAGTTAATAGGTATATCACCAATCGTACATTTTTTTTTGTACAATTTCTTCAAGCGAGCGGTAGTAAACTAAAACAAAATACCACACTTTCGAGACATTTCCAAAATTCTGTAGAGAAATCGTAGGAAGAAACAATGCTAAATCGATACACTGACACGTAAATACATGACCGGTCAGACAGTTCGATAATAAGCGGTGGAGTCAAACAAGTTTTATGGACTCGGGTCTTCTGTGTATGTTACGGATAAGTATATCCCTAATCGGAATTAGAATAGTCAATTGTCGCTGATGTGCAATGATTTAAGGCAAGTGGTAGCTGTTTCTGTTGTTCATCAGTGGAGTTGTTTTCAATCACTGTTAACACTTCCTTGTATAATTCTAAAAAGTTTTGGACGTTTACATATTATCTAAGAATTTAAGAAATATTTTGAGACAAACAACTAGAGGGACACCTCAACGTACAATGCCAAATTATTATAACGCGATTTCACTGTGCAAAAAGCAGGGCAAACCCCTTGTTACGTGTTAAAGCACAATTTTATGAAACCACTACTGAACCTGTTGAATATCAATATGACAGCGACTCGAATGCGCTTGATCGTTGTTTCAGGCCACGGTCGGATCCAACCAAAGACCATAAAAAATTATTTTATTTGTTTCTATGCTAAATACGAATTATTCATAAAGTAGTAAGAACAAATACTGGTTGTCTTGGAGACAGACAAAATGCGTTCAAGTGGAGCGAGATGTTTATCTATGTATTGTTGTCTCAGTGAGCTAGCACTAAATATTTCAACTAAGCGTGTTGGTGGTCTAGTACAAAGCAGACATCATCATGATCATAACTAACTTGTCTTTGTCCATCATATAGTTGTGAAAGCCATCGATTGGAATTAAACAACAATCATTCACAACCCAGTATAATATGATATTCCTTGAAATATTTCATCATGTTTATTGTTTTCCGTAATTTTACACTCATCTTACTATCGCCAATAATAATAAAATACCTTCGCACCAATACCGATTAATCGATTGATTAACACAATGGAAAACAACAAATACAACTATATCGAAACAGTTCCAAAGTTCAATTTAATAATCGTAGGAAGAGACAAAATCGATACCCCTAACAATCAAACACACAACCGCTCACTTTAATGGCTTGACACAACCTCTCACTTTCCTGGTTTGACACAACCGTTCACTTTCATGGCTTGACACAAACGCTCACTTTCATGGCTTGGTACATGCACTTCATATAAAAACGTTGTTCATGTACCACGTCAAAGTGTAAGATTTAATAATCTCTCATATTCATTAACATCCATATCATTTCTTGCTAAATTGTTTGGTTTATGGTGCTTACCGCCACTTTCAAGAGTGTTACAGTTATATCTTGGCGGTCAGTTTTATTGGTGGAGGAAACCGGAGTATCCGCAGAAAACCACCGAGTTGTCGCAAGTCACTGACAAACTTTATCACATAAGTTTTAATCGAGTACACCTCGCCATGAATGGGATTCGACCTCACAACTTTTGTGGTGATAGGCACTGATTGAACAGGTAGTTGTATATCAAACTATCATACGATCACGACCACGACGGCCCTTCTTATAAAAAGTATTTACAATACAGTATTCACGTTTTCAAGTATTTTGGCTTTGAGCGTAAATGATGACGGTTAACCCAGAAACGTGTCGTGTGCACTAAGTTAACTTTTTTATTTTATGACAACACTTTCAGTATATCATGGTGGTTAGTTTTTTAATATGTTGCGAAAACCAACGACAATCCAAAAATAATTGTAATATATTAGTGTATCGAGTACACCTCTGAAAATCGACGGTAACCCGTGGCTGATCATCCTCGCATACTCTCCACTCATCACCCGTGTGTCAATGTAGAGAGACATCAGGATAGGAAGGAAATATCCACGAGTCATTTACAAAGTAGGTTGATTGCATCCGACACCATATTTTGCAATCAAATCACAGTTGTTTAAACAGAGGATATCCTAGAAAATTGAAAAATAATAGAAATGGAAATGGTGGCAAGCATCCGTTGATTTTCGACGATGAAAAGCTATCTTGACTAATCAAATCGTACCTTGCATTATCTGGTCAACAAGACTAATATGATGATTTCGGCGATGCTATGTTGGTATGGAAATTATTAAATAAGAATCAGTAACGGAAAAACCCGGAAACGCTGGTTTTCATATGTAATATCAATGGTTTATGAGTGGGAGTATCAGTACGTGATACGCCATGGAATACCGACGTTTGACAGAGACGGGAGTCGTACACACATAAAAGCAGTAAGTTGCAGGAGAGACAATATGATGGCCGTAATCACAGTTACAAAAGGATAGTCTACGAAACACTACTAACGATTGACCAACATGAACCCCACCAAAAACCGAGGATGTAGACAGGTGTGTGTCAGCTGCACCGGAAGGAAAAACAATATCTGCTCCACTAGTGACACCTACCGTCTTATCAATTATGAAAGAAATATTGACTAATAGCAGAAATTACTCGACATAATTTCACAAATAACAGAACAAAGCAATTTATCCTGCAATCAGTACATTTGTTGTACAAATATGCTATGCGAATACATTTTTGCTTTATTTGTACTATGCGAATAAAGTTTTCAGCATACGAATAAACTTTTCAGCCTACGAATAAACTTTCCTGGTACCCTGTAGCTATGCACAGCGGAGGGCGCAGACAAGTATTGAAACTGGTACTAATGTAACGCGGACCACGAAGAAGACACCCTTGACAACATTTATGAAAGGCGAGGAATGACGCTTGTTTCTGTCCTTTTTGTCTAAATCTGACAAGTTTTCTGACTTTTTTGACATTGCAGGATAACCACAATATACGTACATTGTCGTTAAATATAAAATTCATTTGTATTCGCTGCGAAACAGGCCTGAAAAGCTCGCCAAAGGCTCGCTATTCTGCCTGTTTCCAAAGCTCGTACACATAAATTTTATATTTGCCGACAATGTACGTATATTGTATATGTAAGTGAGTGAATAAGGGTAATAACAAAATTACCGAACTCCGAACAATCTTACAAAGGGAAAGTCAAAACTCATAAGTATATAAACAGACAAAATTAGTCAACAGCCGGAAAACTGTGAAAACCGTAATGACCCTGACTTGGTACAGGCATTTCTAAAGAAATAGTGGGTTGAGTGAATGTTGTTTAATGGCAACTCAGCAATATTACATCTATACCATGTCGAGAACAAGTTGCATTTCAATGAGACGATGTCCGCTTTGTGTTAGACCAACACGCTGAGCTTGGTCATTATAGTGTTAGCACACACAAACGACAGTCAGCGGGTATGTCGCTCCACTTGGACACATTATCCTCATTTCAAGCAAGCCAATCCTTGTTCTTTTGCTTTAATGTTGGCTTCTTAGCTGACCAAGTTTATAGCCATTGATGTGACCCGTTCGGTTCTTGAACCCACGATCTACCGCACTCGCAACAAGCACGCTAACCATATAGTCACTGATGATGTCTTATATATATATATATTCGTGCATTATTCAGTTAAATATGTAGGGGTAGAAAATAAGCCTACTATAATGATAATAAAATGTTTTATTTTATAGAATAATAAGATATTTAAAAAATATATATACAGTCAAACCTGTTGTGTGTGACCATCTAAGGGCACATTGATATATAGTCGTATAAGACAGGTGGTCACTAAATACATGTTAACCTAATATGGAAATCACTGTGAAAGGAAATTAAAATAAAAGTCACTCAAGACAAGCACCCGAATTCACCTCCGGTTTTTTGTGGGGTTTGTGTTACTCTTTAGTTGTATATGTATGTTTTGTAGATTGTTGTTTGTCCTTTTGTATTTTTTTTTGGCCATTTTGTTGTCTGTTCTTCTTTGATATACAGATTATGATTGCCCCTTTGGTATCTTCAAACTCTTCTTATTGCTTAATAGACGTGGCAACTAAATCAGGTTTGACTGTATTTGCATTATATCTATATATAACAAGAGCACCGCCCACGGCTGCTGGACGCTCGACTTTTTCGTATCTGATATTAAACTGCAAGCAATTTACAAAGTTCTACATACTTCTAACTATGATGGTTACATAAGCAAATATGTTTTCAAGATTGATAAATATAATCAGAGGGATATAATCTTTTCTTGTAACACTATTTTAGTGCATATAAAATAAAAATATAATAAAAAGATAAAAACAAATTGGGGGGAGGGGAGGAGGGGGCAGCGGTGCATCTGAAATAGAAATTAAAAATAAAATAAGAAAATTGAGGGGGAAGCCGGGAGTGGGTTGTATGTTGGGAGTGGGGGGTTACCCTTCTGTAATGTGTTCCCTCTCTTGACAGTGAACAGGTATGTTTTGTTTCATTTTAATGCCTAACATAGTTTATATTGAGAAAACTGTATTTTTAAGAAAAAATTGCAATTAAAAAAAGGGAAATAACTCAAATAAAATGCTGGATAGAGTTGTCTTATATCAAATGTCTATGTACTATGCCGAAACAAGGGCAGATAACTCTGGATATACAAATCACAGGGTCACCTGCCTTGGTATAATGGGTTTCCCATTTGCTAGTGAGCAGGCATGTTGAGTTCCATTGAGAAATTGTATTTTTTGAAGAAATTCTAAGCCAAAAAGGGGGAATAACTCAAATAAAATGCTGGATGGAGTTGTCTTCTCTGGTCAACAGATTGAGGTCAACACTTTCTACAAGTGTATTGAGTTTCAAGTTAATAACTTTGATAGTTATTGAGAAATTTTAATTATACTAAAAAAATATCCCTAATTTCTATGTACTATTTCGAAACAAGGGCAGATAACTCTGGATATGCAAATCGCAGGGTCATCTGTTTGTTGTAATGGGTTCCTCGTTTGATAGTGAACAAGTATTCCAAGTTTCAAATGGATACCTTTATTAGTTTTTGAGAAATGGACTCTGACAAAAAACTTAACCGAAAACGTAACCGACCCGGACGCTGACGCTGACGCCGGAGTGACGACAATAGCTCGATTTTGCTTCTTCGAAAGGTCGAGCTAAAGATTACAACGTTTGCTATAGTTACAACTTTGAATTACTAGTAGTTTGTTCTGTACTGTCATGAGCGTTCAAATTCGGCATTCCAGTGTAAACTTCGGAATCATTCGATTTTTTACGCCTGGTGGATTTACAACATTTTTGGAAAATGGATTTCGATTCAAATCTAAATGTTGGGAGAAAAGGTATATAAGAGAAACACTTGTATCTCCGTAAAAACGGCATCACGAACGGGAGATCATACGTTGTTTTATGGGCATCATGATTTAAATCTGACGTAGACATCTGTTTCCGCCATTTTATTATGCCCCTTTCTTCGTCACTTCCTGTAATACAATTTCAAATTGAAATAAACAAAATAAACAGTTAGTGTTATCTGATAGCACGTCACGAATTTACAGTTGTGATCATCAATGTATTATTATTTCAGTTAATATCTGGTTGATTAATCGAACTTATATACAGTGAAAGATATCTAATAAAATCCCAATTTAGGAAATATTTTTTAGATTAACACGACGGGTGCCACTAGTGGAGCAGGAACTGCCTACCCTTCCGGAGCACCTTGGTTCACCTCCGGTTTTTAGTGGGGTTCGTGTTACTTGATCTTTAGCTTTATATGTATGTTTTGTTGATAGTTGTTTGTCCTTTTTATCCTTTTTCTTTTGGCCATTGTGTTGCCTGTTCTTCTTCGATATACGGATTCTGATTGCCCCTTTGGTATCTTCAAACTCTTCTTAGCCTGAATTAGCTGGACACCTGTCTATTCCGAACATTAAAGTAGTTCCAAAAGAATTGTTTTTGAACAGGTATGACCATACATGAAAATATATCGTTTCCTTGATGGTGTTTAACGCCACTTTCAACAATATTTCAGTTATATCGTGGTGTCAGTTTTATTGGTGGAGGAAACCGGAGTTCTCTGAGAAAACCACTGATCTGTCACAAGTCACTGAAAAACTTTATCACATAATGTACACATCGCCCTTATTAAGGTTTGAACTCACAACATCAGTGGTGATAGGCACTGATTGCATGGATAGTTGTAAATTCAACTCTCATGCAATCACGGCCACGACGGTTCCTCAATTATACGGACTCGGCATTGTAGAAAAAAAATCGGATGTTCCTAAGTCAGTCGAAACGTATGTGAAATGATAGGGTACAAGTCATTCATAGCATACTCCGAGGATATCATTCGCCCAGTTGTTATTGCTTCGGCACTGACATGGTTTATTAAATAAATTTATTAATGAAATTTACAGACCCTAAATAATATAATCATTATTAAAACTAAGGTTCTCCTCCCTCAGGCATAGGTGACCTTAGCCGATGTTGCCCATCCTATTTAGACCATTTGATTGTATTGCCCCCAAAGGATTTTCAAAAGACAGTGCAATAGCAGAATCATCGAATGTTCATAGTTAATTGACTAGAAAGTGGAATATGTTGGTTACACACCATTATTCTTAGAAGAAAAACAATCACAACTGATACTTCTACCAAATTTGCTATGTTGATATCGGTGACGAGTATCATTATATAATGCCATGTAAGTATTTAAAACAAGAAAGAGAACAAATATTTACCGAGTTATTGTTGTATTAATGGCAATACCTTAAAATTTAAGTAGTTATTTTCTTCATGTAATGTTATTGTATTAGAAAAAACTATGTAAATTTATAAAGATGTTAGTGTGAAAGTCCCCACCTCACGGTTAATGTAATTGTAATTTTTCCACACATGCATACAATTTAATATGTTGTATATTATTACTTACTTCTCTGTAACTATATGTATGTGGTGTATGAGAATAAAATTCATTCATTGATTCATTCATTCATTCACTGTCAACTGGCATACACAATACCTGGTGTTGTGTTGTCTAGTATAAAATCTGTTATACCACCAACAATGTACACAATACACTTATTAATTAAATTACTCAAAAAGGGTGCACTCGTCTCGCAGCCGCAAGTGATAAAGCGTACCAGTTGCTTGCTCATGTTCGGTGGTTCTCTAGATTTACTATCAACTGGTATACTTAATACCCATTCTCTATCCAGAGTTGTCGTTCCTGCTACGCTACACTCCATCTCTGTCAACGCCCATTTTACAAGATTTTTGTTAAATTTAGAAACAGTAAAAAAATGTACTTAAAATTGGCTTAATTATTGTAAATATCAATAAAGATGAAAATAAGTCCCTCATTTCAAATCAATTCTCTCTTAAAAATTATTTGTGATCGTTTTTAACTTTCTAATTTTTACCTCCGCAAAATAGTTCTCCAAGAAGTGTGTGTGTGGGGGGGGGGGGGATTATTTTTAGGAGAGAATTGATTTAAAATGAGTGATTTATGTTCATCTTTATTGATATTTACAATAATTAAAACAATTTTAAGTACATTTTCTTTAGTGTTTCTAAATTTTACAAAAATATTGTAAAATGAGCGTTGACAGAGATGTTGTGCAGCGTAGCAGGAACGACAACTCTGGGTAGAGAATGCTTAATACCTGGTGTTGAGTTGTCTTGTATAAATTCTGTTACACCACCAACAATGTACACAATACACTTATTAATTAAATTGCATACCAGGACTGGGTTGCACAAACCTTACTTAAATTTAAGTGTTAATTAAAACTTGAAATGTAAATAGAATTAATTTATACTTAAGGTTTGATTGAGACTTAAACTTAATTGACGTTTGTGCAACCCAGTCCTGGTGTGAGTGAGTGAGTGAGTGATTGATGTTTAACGCCAATTGGGAAATGTTTAATCTATGCAATGGCATAGACTAGATACAAGTGTATGTGATGACGATGATGGCGCTTTGTACTAGACAAGCACGCTTAATTGCATTTTCATATTTCTAAAACAGTCCGTGGGTAGACATATCGCTCCTTTCGGACACATCAGCTGTTTTCGAGCCAACCAATCTTAGCTTTTACTCCTTAATGCTGCGTGCACAGCGGAAAAGCAGCTAATACAAACTTAAGTCTTTGGTTTGACCCAAACCGGTGCCCGAACCAATGATACGCCACACTGGAGGCCAACATGCTAACCTTTATACTATACCAGCAGTCACATACATACCTGGAACTGTATTGTCTAGTATGAAACCTAACACTCCACCAACAAACATGGCTGTACTCAATAGTACTGTCAACACTTGGTCCAAGTCAGGATCACCTGATAATAGATTACCAAAATATAACATACTTCAGGGGACCGGGTGGCTCAATGAGTTAGGTAGTTGGATTACCTAACAACTCATACAAGCCTGTCACCAATACGACGTGGGTTCGCGCCCGGCTTTAGAATAACAAAAAAGGTGCTCATGTTCGGTGGTTCTCTCTGGGTACTCCGACTTCCTCCGCCACTACAATTGGTCACCATGATATAGATGAAATAGTGCTGAAAATGGCGTCAAACTCAATAAATCAAATCGATTAATCAATATAGCATACTTCAAATTATTTCAAGGGATTATTTTGTATCTAATCCTGTTTAAATTCCTACAGAAATTACATTGTGT
Source organism: Bathymodiolus septemdierum (assembly GCA_963383655.1). Classification (NCBI taxonomy): domain Eukaryota; kingdom Metazoa; phylum Mollusca; class Bivalvia; order Mytilida; family Modiolidae; genus Bathymodiolus; species Bathymodiolus septemdierum. Next base: position 48,377,867 of record OY726529.1, on the reverse strand, counting down.
TTCTAAGGATGTTATAGATTGCATAATATATCTAAGATGGAAATATGTTTTATTATTGCAATCACCATTGCTTGTCCCAAATCCAAAACCACAAAATTGCATGCCATGTTGTGAGGTTTGGGCGTAATTCAAGAATTAGACCATGACGACAGCTTTAGATTTGGTTTTTCCGCAACCAATCAGACAATACTAGGTTAATTAAAATTTTCAAGACATTTACAAACCATTACAATATATAAATGAAAACTGTATATTATGTGAGTGTTGACATTTAACTCACACTTGGAAAACATTTGCGTGACCACATTTTTTCACTAAGAGGGAGGTTTGGGACTATAAAACTAGTATATCCTCGCCACTTTTTATTGAAGGGCCTCTACCAAACATTTCACTAAGAGGGAGGCTTGGGTCTATAAAACTAGTTTAACCACGCCACTTTTTATTGAAGTGCCTCTACCAATCATTTCACTAAGAGGGAGGTTTGGGTCTATAAAACTAGTTTAACCCCGCCACTTTTTATTGAAGTGCATGTACCAAACATTTCACTAAGAGGGAGGTTTGGGTCTATAAAACTAGTTTAACCTCGCCACATTTTATTGAAGTGCATGTACCAAGCATTTCACTAAGAGGGAGGCTTGGGTCTATAAAACTAGTTTAACCACGCCACTTTTTATTGAAGTGCATGTACCAAACATTTCACTAAGAGGGAGGCTTGGGTCTATAAAACTAGTTTAACCACGCCACTTTTTATTGAATTGCATGTACCAAACATTTCACTAAGAGGGAGGCTTGGGTCTATAAAACTAGTTTAACCTCGCCACTTTTTATTGAAGTGCATGTATCAAACATTTCACTAAGAGGGAGGCTTGGGTCTATAAAACTAGTTTAACCTCGCCACTTTTTATTGAAGTGCATGTATCAAACATTTCACTAAGAGGGAGGTTTGAGTCTATAGGACTAGTTTAACCTCGCCACTTTTTATTGAAGTGCATGTATCAAACATTTCACTAAGAGGGAGGCTTGGGTCTATAAAACTAGTTTAACCACGCCACTTTTTATTGAAGTGCATGTATCAAACATTTCACTAAGAGGGAGGCTTGGGTCTATAAAACTAGTTTAACCCCGCCACTTTTTATTGAAGTGCATGTATCAAACATTTCACTAAGAGGGAGGTTTGAGTCTATAAAACTAGTTTAACCTCGCCACTTTTTATTGAAGTGCATGTATCAAACATTTCACTAAGAGGGAGGCTTGGGTCTATAAAACTAGTTTAACCACGCCACTTTTTATTGAAGTGCATGTACCAAACATTTCACTAAGAGGGAGGTTTGGGTCTATAAAACTAGTTTAACCTCGCCACTTTTTATTGAAGTGCATGTACCAAGCATTTCACTAAGAGGGAGGCTTGGGTCTATAAAACTAGTTTAACCACGCCACTTTTTATTGAAGTGCATGTACCAAACATTTCACTAAGAGGGAGGCTTGGGTCTATAAAACTAGTTTAACCACGCCACTTTTTATTGAAGTGCATGTACCAAACATTTCACTAAGAGGGAGGCTTGGGTCTATAAAACTAGTTTAACCTCGCCACTTTTTAATGAAGGGCATGTACCAAACATTTCACTAAGAGGGAGGTTTGGGTCTATAAAACTAGTTTAACCTCGCCACTTTTTATTGAAGTGCATGTACCAAGCATTTCCCTAAGAGGGAGGCTTGGGTCTATAAAACTAGTTTAACCACGCCACTTTTTATTGAAGTGCATGTACCAAACATTTCACTAAGAGGGAGGCTTGGGTCTATAAAACTAGTTTAACCACGCCACTTTTTATTGAAGTGCATGTACCAAACATTTCACTAAGAGGGAGGCTTGGGTCTATAAAACTAGTTTAACCACGCCACTTTTTATTGAAGTGCATGTATCAAACATTTCACTAAGAGGGAGGCTTGAGTCTATAAAACTAGTTTAACCTCGCCACTTTTTATTGAAGTGCATGTACCAAACATTTTTCTAAGAGAGAGGCTTGGGTCTATAAAACTAGTTTAACCTCGCCACTTTTTATTGAAGTGCATGTACCAAACATTTCACTAAGAGGGAGGCTTGGGTCTATAAAACTAGTTTAACCACGCCACTTTTTATTGAAGTGCATGTATCAAACATTTCACTAAGAGGGAGGTTTGGGTCTATAAAACTAGTTTAACCTCGCCACTTTTTATTGAAGTGCATGTACCAAACATTTCACTAAGAGGGAGGCTTGGGTCTATAAAACTAGTTTAACCTCGCCACTTTTTATTGAAGTGCATGTACCAAACATTTCACTAAGAGGGAGGCTTGGGTCTATAAAACTAGTTTAACCACGCCACTTTTTATTGAAGTGCATGTATCAAACATTTCACTAAGAGGGAGGTTTGAGTCTATAAAACTAGTTTAACCTCGCCACTTTTTATTGAAGTGCATGTATCAAACATTTCACTAAGAGGGAGGCTTGGGTCTATAAAACTAGTTTAGCCACGCCACTTTTTATTGAAGTGCATGTACCAAACATTTCACTAAGAGGGAGGCTTGGGTCTATAAAACTAGTTTAACCTCGCCACTTTTTATTGAAGTGCATGTATCAAACATTTCACTAAGAGGGAGGTTTGGGTCTATAAAACTAGTTTAACCTCGCCACTTTTTATTGAAGTGCATGTACCAAGCATTTCACTAAGAGGGAGGCTTGGGTCTATAAAACTAGATTAACCTCGCCACTTTTTATTGAAGTGCCTCTACCAAGCATTTCACTAAGAGGAAGGCTTGGGTCTATAAAACTAGTTTAACCACGCCACTTTTTATTGAAGTGCATGTACCAAACATTTCACTAAGAGGGAGGTTTGGGTCTATAAAACTAGTTTAACCTCGCCACTTTTTATTGAAGTGCATGTACCAAGCATTTCACTAAGAGGGAGGCTTGGGTCTATAAAACTAGTTTAACCTCGCCACTTTTTATTGAAGTGCCTCTACCAAGCATTTCACTAAGAGGGAGGCTTGGGTCTATAAAACTAGTTTAACCACGCCACTTTTTATTGAAGTGCATGTATCAAACATTTCACTAAGAGGGAGGTTTGGGTCTATAAAACTAGTTTAACCTCGCCACTTTTTATTGAAGTGCATGTACCAAACATTTCACTAAGAGGGAGGCTTGGGTCTATAAAACTAGTTTAACCTCGCCACTTTTTATTGAAGTGCATGTACCAAACATTTCACTAAGAGGGAGGCTTGGGTCTATAAAACTAGTTTAACCACGCCACTTTTTATTGAAGTGCATGTATCAAACATTTCACTAAGAGGGAGGTTTGAGTCTATAAAACTAGTTTAACCTCGCCACTTTTTATTGAAGTGCATGTATCAAACATTTCACTAAGAGGGAGGCTTGGGTCTATAAAACTAGTTTAACCACGCCACTTTTTATTGAAGTGCATGTATCAAACATTTCACTAAGAGGGAGGCTTGGGTCTATAAAACTAGTTTAACCTCGCCACTTTTTATTGAAGTGCATGTATCAAACATTTCACTAAGAGGGAGGTTTGGGTCTATAAAACTAGTTTAACCTCGCCACTTTTTATTGAAGTGCATGTACCAAGCATTTCACTAAGAGGGAGGCTTGGGTCTATAAAACTAGTTTAACCTCGCCACTTTTTATTGAAGTGCCTCTACCAAGCATTTCACTAAGAGGGAGGCTTGGGTCTATAAAACTAGTTTAACCACGCCACTTTTTATTGAAGTGCATGTACCAAACATTTCACTAAGAGGGAGGTTTGGGTCTATAAAACTAGTTTAACCTCGCCACTTTTTATTGAAGTGCATGTACCAAGCATTTCACTAAGAGGGAGGCTTGGGTCTATAAAACTAGTTTAACCTCGCCACTTTTTATTGAAGTGCCTCTACCAAGCATTTCACTAAGAGGGAGGCTTGGGTCTATAAAACTAGTTTAACCACGCCACTTTTTATTGAAGTGCATGTACCAAACATTTCACTAAGAGGGAAGTTTGGGTCTATAAAACTAGTTTAACCTCGCCACTTTTTATTGAAGTGCATGTATCAAACATTTCACTAAGAGGGAGGCTTGGGTCTATAAAACTAGTTTAACCACGCCACTTTTTATTGAAGTGCATGTACCAAGCATTTCACTAAGAGGGAGGCTTGGGTCTATAAAACTAGTTTAACCACGCCACTTTTTATTGAAGTGCATGTACCAAACATTTCACTAAGAGGGAGGCTTGGGTCTATAAAACTAGTTTAACCTCGCCACTTTTTATTGAAGTGCATGTACCAAACATTTCACTAAGAGGGAGGCTTGGGTCTATAAAACTAGTTTAACCACGCCACTTTTTATTGAAGTGCATGTACCAAACATTTCACTAAGAGGGAGGTTTGGGTCTATAAAACTAGTTTAACCTCGCCACATTTTATTGAAGTGCATGTACCAAGCATTTCACTAAGAGGGAGGCTTGGGTCTATAAAACTAGTTTAACCACGCCACTTTTTATTGAAGTGCATGTACCAAACATTTCACTAAGAGGGAGGCTTGGGTCTATAAAACTAGTTTAACCACGCCACTTTTTATTGAAGTGCATGTACCAAACATTTCACTAAGAGGGAGGCTTGGGTCTATAAAACTAGTTTAACCTCGCCACTTTTTATTGAAGTGCATGTATCAAACATTTCACTAAGAGGGAGGCTTGGGTCTATAAAACTAGTTTAACCTCGCCACTTTTTATTGAAGTGCATGTATCAAACATTTCACTAAGAGGGAGGTTTGAGTCTATAGGACTAGTTTAACCTCGCCACTTTTTATTGAAGTGCATGTATCAAACATTTCACTAAGAGGGAGGCTTGGGTCTATAAAACTAGTTTAACCACGCCACTTTTTATTGAAGTGCATGTATCAAACATTTCACTAAGAGGGAGGCTTGGGTCTATAAAACTAGTTTAACCCCGCCACTTTTTATTGAAGTGCATGTATCAAACATTTCACTAAGAGGGAGGTTTGAGTCTATAAAACTAGTTTAACCTCGCCACTTTTTATTGAAGTGCATGTATCAAACATTTCACTAAGAGGGAGGCTTGGGTCTATAAAACTAGTTTAACCACGCCACTTTTTATTGAAGTGCATGTACCAAACATTTCACTAAGAGGGAGGTTTGGGTCTATAAAACTAGTTTAACCTCGCCACTTTTTATTGAAGTGCATGTACCAAGCATTTCACTAAGAGGGAGGCTTCGGTCTATAAAACTAGTTTAACCACGCCACTTTTTATTGAAGTGCATGTACCAAACATTTCACTAAGAGGGAGGCTTGGGTCTATAAAACTAGTTTAACCACGCCACTTTTTATTGAAGTGCATGTACCAAACATTTCACTAAGAGGGAGGCTTGGGTCTATAAAACTAGTTTAACCTCGCCACTTTTTAATGAAGGGCATGTACCAAACATTTCACTAAGAGGGAGGTTTGGGTCTATAAAACTAGTTTAACCTCGCCACTTTTTATTGAAGTGCATGTACCAAGCATTTCCCTAAGAGGGAGGCTTGGGTCTATAAAACTAGTTTAACCACGCCACTTTTTATTGAAGTGCATGTACCAAACATTTCACTAAGAGGGAGGCTTGGGTCTATAAAACTAGTTTAACCACGCCACTTTTTATTGAAGTGCATGTACCAAACATTTCACTAAGAGGGAGGCTTGGGTCTATAAAACTAGTTTAACCACGCCACTTTTTATTGAAGTGCATGTATCAAACATTTCACTAAGAGGGAGGCTTGAGTCTATAAAACTAGTTTAACCTCGCCACTTTTTATTGAAGTGCATGTACCAAACATTTTTCTAAGAGAGAGGCTTGGGTCTATAAAACTAGTTTAACCTCGCCACTTTTTATTGAAGTGCATGTACCAAACATTTCACTAAGAGGGAGGCTTGGGTCTATAAAACTAGTTTAACCACGCCACTTTTTATTGAAGTGCATGTATCAAACATTTCACTAAGAGGGAGGTTTGGGTCTATAAAACTAGTTTAACCTCGCCACTTTTTATTGAAGTGCATGTACCAAACATTTCACTAAGAGGGATGCTTGGGTCTATAAAACTAGTTTAACCTCGCCACTTTTTATTGAAGTGCATGTACCAAACATTTCACTAAGAGGGAGGCTTGGGTCTATAAAACTAGTTTAACCACGCCACTTTTTATTGAAGTGCATGTATCAAACATTTCACTAAGAGGGAGGTTTGAGTCTATAAAACTAGTTTAACCTCGCCACTTTTTATTGAAGTGCATGTATCAAACATTTCACTAAGAGGGAGGCTTGGGTCTATAAAACTAGTTTAGCCACGCCACTTTTTATTGAAGTGCATGTACCAAACATTTCACTAAGAGGGAGGCTTGGGTCTATAAAACTAGTTTAACCTCGCCACTTTTTATTGAAGTGCATGTATCAAACATTTCACTAAGAGGGAGGTTTGGGTCTATAAAACTAGTTTAACCTCGCCACTTTTTATTGAAGTGCATGTACCAAGCATTTCACTAAGAGGGAGGCTTGGGTCTATAAAACTAGTTTAACCTCGCCACTTTTTATTGAAGTGCCTCTACCAAGCATTTCACTAAGAGGAAGGCTTGGGTCTATAAAACTAGTTTAACCACGCCACTTTTTATTGAAGTGCATGTACCAAACATTTCACTAAGAGGGAGGTTTGGGTCTATAAAACTAGTTTAACCTCGCCACTTTTTATTGAAGTGCATGTACCAAGCATTTCACTAAGAGGGAGGCTTGGGTCTATAAAACTAGTTTAACCTCGCCACTTTTTATTGAAGTGCATCTACCAAGCATTTCACTAAGAGGGAGGCTTGGGTCTATAAAACTAGTTTAACCACGCCACTTTTTATTGAAGTGCATGTATCAAACATTTCACTAAGAGGGAGGTTTGGGTCTATAAAACTAGTTTAACCTCGCCACTTTTTATTGAAGTGCATGTACCAAACATTTCACTAAGAGGGAGGCTTGGGTCTATAAAACTAGTTTAACCTCGCCACTTTTTATTGAAGTGCATGTACCAAACATTTCACTAAGAGGGAGGCTTGGGTCTATAAAACTAGTTTAACCACGCCACTTTTTATTGAAGTGCATGTATCAAACATTTCACTAAGAGGGAGGTTTGAGTCTATAAAACTAGTTTAACCTCGCCACTTTTTATTGAAGTGCATGTATCAAACATTTCACTAAGAGGGAGGCTTGGGTCTATAAAACTAGTTTAACCACGCCACTTTTTATTGAAGTGCATGTATCAAACATTTCACTAAGAGGGAGGCTTGGGTCTATAAAACTAGTTTAACCTCGCCACTTTTTATTGAAGTGCATGTATCAAACATTTCACTAAGAGGGAGGTTTGGGTCTATAAAACTAGTTTAACCTCGCCACTTTTTATTGAAGTGCATGTACCAAGCATTTCACTAAGAGGGAGGCTTGGGTCTATAAAACTAGTTTAACCTCGCCACTTTTTATTGAAGTGCCTCTACCAAGCATTTCACTAAGAGGGAGGCTTGGGTCTATAAAACTAGTTTAACCACGCCACTTTTTATTGAAGTGCATGTACCAAACATTTCACTAAGAGGGAGGTTTGGGTCTATAAAACTAGTTTAACCTCGCCACTTTTTATTGAAGTGCATGTACCAAGCATTTCACTAAGAGGGAGGCTTGGGTCTATAAAACTAGTTTAACCTCGCCACTTTTTATTGAAGTGCCTCTACCAAGCATTTCACTAAGAGGGAGGCTTGGGTCTATAAAACTAGTTTAACCACGCCACTTTTTATTGAAGTGCATGTACCAAACATTTCACTAAGAGGGAAGTTTGGGTCTATAAAACTAGTTTAACCTCGCCACTTTTTATTGAAGTGCATGTATCAAACATTTCACTAAGAGGGAGGCTTGGGTCTATAAAACTAGTTTAACCACGCCACTTTTTATTGAAGTGCATGTACCAAGCATTTCACTAAGAGGGAGGCTTGGGTCTATAAAACTAGTTTAACCACGCCACTTTTTATTGAAGTGCATGTACCAAACATTTCACTAAGAGGGAGGCTTGGGTCTATCAAACTAGTTTAACCTCGCCACTTTTTATTGAAGTGCATGTACCAAACATTTCACTAAGAGGGAGGCTTGGGTCTATAAAACTAGTTTAACCACGCCACTTTTTATTGAAGTGCATGTACCAAACATTTCACTAAGAGGGAGGCTTGGGTCTATAAAACTAGTTTAACCACGCCACTTTTTATTGAAGTGCATGTACCAAACATTTCACTAAGAAGGAGGCTTGGGTCTATAAAACTAGTTTAACCACGCCACTTTTTATTGAAGTGCATGTACCAAACATTTCACTAAGAGGGAGGCTTGGGTCTATAAAACTAGTTTAACCACGCCACTTTTTATTGAAGTGCATGTATCAAACATTTCACTAAGAGGGAGGTTTGGGTCTATAAAACTAGTTTAACCTCTCCACTTTTTATTGAAGTGCATGTATCAAACATTTCACTAAGAGGGAGGCTTGGGTCTATAAAACTAGTTTAACCTCGCCACTTTTTATTGAAGTGCATGTATCAAACATTTCACTAAGAGGGCGGTTTGAGTCTATAAAACTAGTTTAACCTCGCCACGTTTTATTGAAGTGCATGTACCAAGCATTTCACTAAGAGGGAGGCTTGGGTCTATAAAACTAGTTTAACCTCGCCACTTTTTATTGAAGTGCCTCTACCAAGCATTTCACTAAGAGGGAGGCTTGGGTCTATAAAACTAGTTTAACCACGCCACTTTTTATTGAAGTGCATGTACCAAACATTTCACTAAGAGGGAGGTTTGGGTCTATAAAACTAGTTTAACCTCGCCACTTTTTATTGAAGTGCATGTACCAAGCATTTCACTAAGAGGGAGGCTTGGGTCTATAAAACTAGTTTAACCTCGCCACTTTTTATTGAAGTGCCTCTACCAAGCATTTCACTAAGAGGGAGGCTTGGGTCTATAAAACTAGTTTAACCACGCCACTTTTTATTGAAGTGCATGTACCAAACATTTCACTAAGAGGGAAGTTTGGGTCTATAAAACTAGTTTAACCTCGCCACTTTTTATTGAAGTGCATGTATCAAACATTTCACTAAGAGGGAGGCTTGGGTCTATAAAACTAGTTTAACCACGCCACTTTTTATTGAAGTGCATGTACCAAGCATTTCACTAAGAGGGAGGCTTGGGTCTATAAAACTAGTTTAACCACGCCACTTTTTATTGAAGTGCATGTACCAAACATTTCACTAAGAGGGAGGCTTGGGTCTATCAAACTAGTTTAACCTCGCCACTTTTTATTGAAGTGCATGTACCAAACATTTCACTAAGAGGGAGGCTTGGGTCTATAAAACTAGTTTAACCACGCCACTTTTTATTGAAGTGCATGTACCAAACATTTCACTAAGAGGGAGGCTTGGGTCTATAAAACTAGTTTAACCACGCCACTTTTTATTGAAGTGCATGTACCAAACATTTCACTAAGAAGGAGGCTTGGGTCTATAAAACTAGTTTAACCACGCCACTTTTTATTGAAGTGCATGTACCAAACATTTCACTAAGAGGGAGGCTTGGGTCTATAAAACTAGTTTAACCACGCCACTTTTTATTGAAGTGCATGTATCAAACATTTCACTAAGAGGGAGGTTTGGGTCTATAAAACTAGTTTAACCTCTCCACTTTTTATTGAAGTGCATGTATCAAACATTTCACTAAGAGGGAGGCTTGGGTCTATAAAACTAGTTTAACCTCGCCACTTTTTATTGAAGTGCATGTATCAAACATTTCACTAAGAGGGCGGTTTGAGTCTATAAAACTAGTTTAACCTCGCCACGTTTTATTGAAGTGCATGTACCAAGCATTTCACTAAGAGGGAGGCTTGGGTCTATAAAACTAGTTTAACCTCGCCACTTTTTATTGAAGTGCCTGTACCAAACCTTTCACTAAGAGGGAGGTTTGGGTGTAAAAATCTAGTTTAACCTCGCCACTTTTTATTGAAGTGCCTCTACCAAGCATTTCACTAAGAGGGAGGTTTGGGTCTATAAAACTAGTTTAAATTCGCCACTTTTTATTGAAGTGCCTCTACCAAACATTTCACAAAGAGGGAGGTTTCGGTGTAAAAATCTAGTTTAACCTCGACACTTGTTATTGAAATGCCTCTACCAAACATTTCACTAAGAGGGAGGCTTGGGTCTATAAAACTAGTTTAACCACGCCACTTTTTATTGAAGTGCATGTATCAAACATTTCACTAAGAGGGAGGCTTGGGTCTATAAAACTAGTTTAACCTCGCCACTTTTTATTGAAGTGCATGTATCAAACATTTCACTAAGAGGGAGGTTTGGGTCTATAAAACTAGTTTAACCACGCCACTTTTTATTGAAGTGCATGTATCAAACATTTCACTAAGAGGGAGGTTTGGGTCTATAAAACTAGTTTAACCTCGCCACTTTTTATTGAAGTGCATGTATCAAACATTTCACTAAGAGGGAGGCTTGGGTCTATAAAACTAGTTTAACCCCGCCACTTTTTATTGAAGTGCCTCTACCAAGTATTTCACTAAGAGGGAGGTTTGGGTCTATAAAACTAGTTTAACCTCGCCACTTTTTATTGAAGTGCCTCTACCAAGCATTTCACTAAGAGGGAGGTTTGGGTCTATAAAACTAGTTTAACCACGCCACTTTTTATTGAAGTGCATGTACCAAACATTTCACTAAGAGGGAGGCTTGGGTCTATAAAACTAGTTTAACCTCGCCACTTTTTATTGAAGTGCCTCTACCAAGCATTTCACTAAGAGGGAGGTTTGGGTCTATAAAACTAGTTGAACCACGCCACTTTTTATTGAAGTGCATGTATCAAACATTTCACTAAGAGGGCGGTTTGAGTCTATAAAACTAGTTTAACCTCGCCACTTTTTATTGAAGTGCATATACCAAGCATTTCACTAAGAGGGAGGCTTGGGTCTATAAAACTAGTTTAACCACGCCACTTTTTATTGAAGTGCATGTACCAAACATTTCACTAAGAGGGAGGTTTGGGTCTATAAAACTAGTTTAACCTCGCTACTTTTTATTGAAGTGCCTGTACCAAACATTTCACTAAGAGGGAGGTTTGGGTGTAAAAATCTAGTTTAACCTCGCCACTTTTTATTGAAGTGCCTCTACCAAGCATTTCACTAAGAGGGAGGTTTGGGTCTATAAAACTAGTTTAACCTCGCCACTTTTTATTGAAGTGCCTCTACCAAACATTTCACAAAGAGGGAGGTTTGGGTGTAAAAATCTAGTTTAACCTCGACACTTGTTATTGAAATGCCTCTACCAAGCATTTCACTAAGAGGGAGGTTTGGGTCTATAAAACTAGCTTAACCTCGCCACTTTTTATTGAAGTGCATGTATCAAACATTTCACTAAGAGGGAGGTTTGGGTCTATAAAACTAGCTTAACCTCGCCGCTTTTTATTGAAGTGCCTGTACCAAACATTTCACTAAGAGGGAGGTTTGGGTCTATAAAACTAGCTTAACCTCGCCACTTTTTATTGAAGTGCATGTATCAAACATTTCACTAAGAGGGAGGTTTGGGTCTATAAAACTAGCTTAACCTCGCCACTTTTTATTGAAGTGCATGTATCAAACATTTCACTAAGAGGGAGGTTTGGGTCTATAAAACTAGTTTAACCTCGCCACTTTTTATTGAAGTGCATGTATCAAACATTTCACTAAGAGGGAGACTTGGGTCTATAAAACTAGTTTAACATCGCCACTTTTTATTGAAGTGCATGCATCAAACATTTCACTAAGAGGGAGGTTTGGGTCTATAAAACTAGTTTAACCTCGCCACTTTTTATTGAAGTGCATGTACCAAGCATTTCACTAAGAGGGAGGCTTGGGTCTATAAAACTAGTTTAACCTCGTCACTTTTTATTGAAGTGCCTCTACCAAGCATTTCACTAAGAGGGAGGCTTGGGTCTATAAAACTAGTTTAACCTCGCCACTTTTTATTGAAGTGCATGTACCAAACATTTCACTAAGAGGGAGGTTTGGGTCTATAAAACTAGTTTAACCTCGACACTTTTTATTGAAGTGCATGTACCAAGCATTTCACTAAGAGGGAGGCTTGGGTCTATAAAACTAGTTTAACCTCGCCACTTTTTATTGAAGTGCCTCTACCAAGCATTTCACTAAGAGGGAGGCTTGGGTCTATAAAACTAGTTTAACCACGCGACTTTTTATTGAAGTGCATGTACCAAACATTTCACTAAGAGGGAGGTTTGGGTCTATAAAACTAGTTTAACCTCGCCACTTTTTATTGAAGTGCATGTATCAAACATTTCACTAAGAGGGAGGCTTGGGTCTATAAAACTAGTTTAACCCCGCCACTTTTTATTGAAGTGCCTCTACCAAGTATTTCACTAAGAGGGAGGTTTGGGTCTATAAAACTAGTTTAACCTCGCCACTTTTTATTGAAGTGCCTCTACCAAGCATTTCACTAAGAGGGAGGTTTGGGTCTATAAAACTAGTTTAACCACGCCACTTTTTATTGAAGTGCATGTACCAAACATTTCACTAAGAGGGAGGCTTGGGTCTATAAAACTAGTTTAACCTCGCCACTTTTTATTGAAGTGCCTCTACCAAGCATTTCACTAAGAGGGAGGTTTGGGTCTATAAAACTAGTTGAACCACGCCACTTTTTATTGAAGTGCATGTATCAAACATTTCACTAAGAGGGCGGTTTGAGTCTATAAAACTAGTTTAACCTCGCCACTTTTTATTGAAGTGCATATACCAAGCATTTCACTAAGAGGGAGGCTTGGGTCTATAAAACTAGTTTAACCACGCCACTTTTTATTGAAGTGCATGTACCAAACATTTCACTAAGAGGGAGGTTTGGGTCTATAAAACTAGTTTAACCTCGCTACTTTTTATTGAAGTGCCTGTACCAAACATTTCACTAAGAGGGAGATTTGGGTGTAAAAATCTAGTTTAATCTCGCCACTTTTTATTGAAGTGCCTCTACCAAGCATTTCACTAAGAGGGAGGTTTGGGTCTATAAAACTAGTTTAACCTCGCCACTTTTTATTGAAGTGCCTCTACCAAACATTTCACAAAGAGGGAGGTTTGGGTGTAAAAATCTAGTTTAACCTCGACACTTGTTATTGAAATGCCTCTACCAAGCATTTCACTAAGAGGGAGGTTTGGGTCTATAAAACTAGCTTAACCTCGCCACTTTTTATTGAAGTGCATGTATCAAACATTTCACTAAGAGGGAGGTTTGGGTCTATAAAACTAGCTTAACCTCGCCGCTTTTTATTGAAGTGCCTGTACCAAACATTTCACTAAGAGGGAGGTTTGGGTCTATAAAACTAGCTTAACCTCGCCACTTTTTATTGAAGTGCATGTATCAAACATTTCACTAAGAGGGAGGTTTGGGTCTATAAAACTAGCTTAACCTCGCCACTTTTTATTGAAGTGCATGTATCAAACATTTCACTAAGAGGGAGGTTTGGGTCTATAAAACTAGTTTAACCTCGCCACTTTTTATTGAAGTGCATGTATCAAACATTTCACTAAGAGGGAGGCTTGGGTCTATAAAACTAGTTTAACATCGCCACTTTTTATTGAAGTGCATGCATCAAACATTTCACTAAGAGGGAGGTTTGGGTCTATAAAACTAGTTTAACCTCGCCACTTTTTATTGAAGTGCATGTACCAAGCATTTCACTAAGAGGGAGGCTTGGGTCTATAAAACTAGTTTAACCTCGTCACTTTTTATTGAAGTGCCTCTACCAAGCATTTCACTAAGAGGGAGGCTTGGGTCTATAAAACTAGTTTAACCACGCCACTTTTTATTGAAGTGCATGTACCAAACATTTCACTAAGAGGGAGGTTTGGGTCTATAAAACTAGTTTAACCTCGACACTTTTTATTCAAGTGCATGTACCAAGCATTTCACTAAGAGGGAGGCTTGGGTCTATAAAACTAGTTTAACCTCGCCACTTTTTATTGAAGTGCCTCTACCAAGCATTTCACTAAGAGGGAGGCTTGGGTCTATAAAACTAGTTTAACCACGCGACTTTTTATTGAAGTGCATGTACCAAACATTTCACTAAGAGGGAGGTTTGGGTCTATAAAACTAGTTTAACCTCGCCACTTTTTATTGAAGTGCATGTATCAAACATTTCACTAAGAGGGAGGCTTGGGTCTATAAAACTAGTTTAACCACGCCACTTTTTATTGAAGTGCATGTACCAAGCATTTCACTAAGAGGGAGGCTTGGGTCTATAAAACTAGTTTAACCACGTCGCTTTTTATTGAAGTGCATGTACCAAACATTTCACTAAGAGGGAGGCTTGGGTCTATAAAACTAGTTTAACCCCGCCACTTTTTATTGAAGTGCATGTACCAAACATTTCACTAAGAGGGAGGCTTGGGTCTATAAAACTAGTTTAACCACGCCACTTTTTATTGAAGTGCATGTACCAAACATTTCACTAAGAGGGAGGCTTGGGTCTATAAAACTAGTTTAACCACGCCACTTTTTATTGAAGTGCATGTATCAAATATTTCACTAAGAGGGAGGCTTGGGTCTATAAAACTAGTTTAACCTCGCCACTTTTTATTGAAGTGCATGTATCAAACATTTCACTAAGAGGGAGGTTTGGGTCTATAAAACTAGTTTAACCTCGCCACTTTTTATTGAAGTGCATGTACCAAGCATTTCACTAAGAGGGAGGCTTGGGTCTATAAAACTAGTTTAACCTCGCCACTTTTTATTGAAGTGCCTCTACCAAGCATTTCACTAAGAGGGAGGCTTGGGTCTATAAAACTAGTTTAACCACGCCACTTTTTATTGAAGTGCATGTACCAAACATTTCACTAAGAGGGAGGTTTGGGTCTATAAAACTAGTTTAACCTCGCCACTTTTTATTGAAGTGCATGTACCAAGCATTTCACTAAGAGGGAGGCTTGGGTCTATAAAACTAGTTTAACCTCGCCACTTTTTATTGAAGTGCCTCTACCAAGCATTTCACTAAGAGGGAGGCTTGGGTCTATAAAACTAGTTTAACCACGCGACTTTTTATTGAAGTGCATGTACCAAACATTTCACTAAGAGGGAGGTTTGGGTCTATAAAACTAGTTTAACCTCGCCACTTTTTATTGAAGTGCATGTATTAAACATTTCACTAAGAGGGGGGCTTGGGTCTATAAAACTAGTTTAACCACGCCACTTTTTATTGAAGTGCATGTACCAAGCATTTCACTAAGAGGGAGGCTTGGGTCTATAAAACTAGTTTAACCACGCCACTTTTTATTGAAGTGCATGTACCACACATTTCACTAAGAGGGAGGCTTGGGTCTATAAAACTAGTTTAACCACGCCACTTTTTATTGAAGTGCATGTAGCAAACATTTCACTAAGAGGGAGGCTTGGGTCTATAAAACTAGTTTAACCTCGACACTTTTTATTGAAGTGCATGTACCAAACATTTCACTAAGAGGGAGGCTTGGGTCTATAAAACTAGTTTAACCACGCCACTTTTTATTGAAGTGCATGTACCAAACATTTCACTAAGAGGGAGGCTTGGGTCAATAAAACTAGTTTAACCACGCCACTTTTTATTGAAGTGCATGTACCAAACATTTCACTAAGAAGGAGGCTTGGGTCTATAAAACTAGTTTAACCACGCCACTTTTTATTGAAGTGCATGTATCAAACATTTCACTAAGAGGGAGGTTTGGGTCTATAAAACTAGTTTAACCTCTCCACTTTTTATTGAAGTGCATGTATCAAACATGTCACTAAGAGGGAGGCTTGGGTCTGTAAAACTAGTTTAACCTCGCCACTTTTTATTGAAGTGCATGTATCAAACATTTCACTAAGAGGGCGGTTTGAGTCTATAAAACTAGTTTAACCTCGCCACTTTTTATTGAAGTGCATGTACCAAGCATTTCACTAAGAGGGAGGCTTGGATCTATAAAACTAGTTTAACCACGCCACTTTTTATTGAAGTGCATGTACCAAACATTTCACTAAGAGGGAGGTTTGGGTGTAAAAATCTAGTTTAACCTCGCCACTTTTTATTGAAGTGCCTCTACCAAGCATTTCACTAAGAGGGAGGTTTGGGTCTATAAAACTAGTTTAACCACGCCACTTTTTATTGAAGTGCATGTACCAAACATTTCACTAAGAGGGAGGTTTGGGTCTATAAAACTAGTTTAACCTCGACACTTTTTATTGAAGTGCATGTACCAAGCATTTCACTAAGAGGGAGGCTTGGGTCTATAAAACTAGTTTAACCTCGCCACTTTTTATTGAAGTGCCTCTACCAAGCATTTCACTAAGAGGGAGGCTTGGGTCTATAAAACTAGTTTAACCACGCGACTTTTTATTGAAGTGCATGTACCAAACATGTCACTAAGAGGGAGGTTTGGGTCTATAAAACTAGTTTAACCTCGCCACTTTTTATTGAAGTGCATGTATCAAACATTTCACTAAGAGGGAGGCTTGGGTCTATAAAACTAGTTTAACCACGCCACTTTTTATTGAAGTGCATGTACCAAGCATTTCACTAAGAGGGAGGCTTGGGTCTATAAAACTAGTTTAACCACGTCACTTTTTATTGAAGTGCATGTATCAAACATTTCACTAAGAGGGAGGCTTGGGTCTATAAAACTAGTTTAACCTCGCCACTTTTTATTGAAGTGCATGTATCAAACATTTCACTAAGAGGGAGGTTTGGGTCTATAAAACTAGTTTAACCACGCCACTTTTTATTGAAGTGCATGTATCAAACATTTCACTAAGAGGGAGGTTTGGGTCTATAAAACTAGTTTAACCTCGCCACTTTTTATTGAAGTGCATGTATCAAACATTTCACTAAGAGGGAGGCTTGGGTCTATAAAACTAGTTTAACCCCGCCACTTTTTATTGAAGTGCCTCTACCAAGCATTTCACTAAGAGGGAGGTTTGGGTCTATAAAACTAGTTTAACCTCGCCACTTTTTATTGAAGTGCCTCTACCAAGCATTTCACTAAGAGGGAGGTTTGGGTCTATAAAACTAGTTTAACCACGCCACTTTTTATTGAAGTGCATGTACCAATCATTTCACTAAGAGGGAGGCTTGGGTCTATAAAACTAGTTTAACCTCGCCACTTTTTATTGAAGTGCCTCTACCAAGCATTTCACTAAGAGGGAGGTTTGGGTCTATAAAACTAGTTTAACCACGCCACTTTTTTTTGAAGTGCATGTATCAAACATTTCACTAAGAGGGCGGTTTGAATCTATAAAACTAGTTTAACCTCGCCACTTTTTATTGAAGTGCATGTACCAAGCATTTCACTAAGAGGGAGGCTTGCGTCTATAAAACTAGTTTAACCACGCCACTTTTTATTGAAGTGCATGTACCAAACATTTCACTAAGAGGGAGGTTTGGGTCTATAAAACTAGTTTAACCTCGCCACTTTTTATTGAAGTGCCTGCACCAAACATTTCACTAAGAGGGAGGTTTGGGTGTAAAAATCTAGTTTAACCTCGCCACTTTTTATTGAAGTGCCTCTACCAAGCATTTCACTAAGAGGGAGGTTTGGGTCTATAAAACTAGTTTAACCTCGCCACTTTTTATTGAAGTGCCTCTACCAAACATTTCACAAAGAGGGAGGTTTGGGTGTAAAAATCTAGTTTAACCTCGACACTTGTTATTGAAATGCCTCTACCAAGCATTTCACTAAGAGGGAGGTTTGGGTCTATAAAACTAGCTTAACCTCGCCACTTTTTATTGAAGTGCATGTATCAAACATTTCACTAAGAGGGAGGTTTGGGTCTATAAAACTAGCTTAACCTCGCCACTTTTTATTGAAGTGCATGTATCAAACATTTCACTAAGAGGGAGGTTTGGGTCTATAAAACTAGTTTAACCTCGCCACTTTTTATTGAAGTGCCTGTACCAAGCATTTCACTAAGAGGGAGGTTTGGGTCTATAAAACTAATTTAACCTCGCCACTTTTTATTGAAGTGCATGTATCAAACATTTCACTAAGAGGGAGGTTTGGGTCTATAAAACTAGCTTAACCTCGCCACTTTTTATTGAAGTGCATGTACCAAACATTTCACTAAGAGGGAGGTTTGGGTCTATAAAACTAGTTTAACCTCGCCACTTTTTATTGAAGTGCCTGTACCAAGCATTTCACTAAGAGGGAGGTTTGGGTCTATAAAACTAATTTAACCTCGCCACTTTTTATTGAAGTGCATGTATCAAACATTTCACTAAGAGGGAGGTTTGGGTCTATAAAACTAGCTTAACCTCGCCACTTTTTATTGAAGTGCATGTATCAAACATTTCACTAAGAGGGAGGTTTGGGTCTATAAAACTAGTTTAACCTCGCCACTTTTTATTGAAGTGCCTGTACCAAACATTTCACTAAGAGGGAGGTTTGGGTGTAAAAATCTAGTTTAACCTCGCCACTTTTTATTGAAGTGCCTCTACCAAGCATTTCACTAAGAGGGAGGTTTGGGTCTATAAAACTAGTTTAACCTCGCCACTTTTTATTGAAGTGCCTCTACCAAACATTTCACAAAGAGGGAGGTTTGGGTGTAAAAATCTAGTTTAACCTCGACACTTGTTATTGAAATGCCTCTACCAAGCATTTCACTAAGAGGGAGGTTTGGGTCTATAAAACTAGCTTAACCTCGCCACTTTTTATTGAAGTGCATGTATCAAACATTTCACTAAGAGGGAGGTTTGGGTCTATAAAACTAGCTTAACCTCGCCACTTTTTATTGAAGTGCATGTATCAAACATTTCACTAAGAGGGAGGTTTGGGTCTATAAAACTAGTTTAACCTCGCCACTTTTTATTGAAGTGCCTGTACCAAGCATTTCACTAAGAGGGAGGTTTGGGTCTATAAAACTAATTTAACCTCGCCACTTTTTATTGAAGTGCATGTATCAAACATTTCACTAAGAGGGAGGTTTGGGTCTATAAAACTAGCTTAACCTCGCCACTTTTTATTGAAGTGCATGTACCAAACATTTCACTAAGAGGGAGGTTTGGGTCTATAAAACTAGTTTAACCACGCCACTTTTTATTGAAGTGCATGTATCAAACATTTCACTAAGAGGGAGGTTTGGGTCTATAAAACTAGTTTAACCTCGCCACTTTTTATTGAAGTGCATGTATCAAACATTTCACTAAGAGGGAGGTTTGAGTCTATAAAACTAGTTTAACCCCGCCACTTTTTATTGAAGTGCATGTACCAAACATTTCACTAAGAGGGAGGTTTGGGTCTATAAAACTAGTTTAACCTCGCCACTTTTTATTGAAGTGCATTTATCAAACATTTCACTAAGAGGGAGGTTTGGGTCTATAAAACTAGTTTAACCCCGCCACTTTTTATTGAAGTGCATGTACCAAACATTTCACTAAGAGGGAGGCTTGGGTCTATAAAACTAGTTTAACCTCGCCACTTTTTATTGAAGTGCATGTATCAAAATTTCACTAAGAGGGAGGTTTGGGTCTATAAAACTAGTTTAACCTCGACACTTTTTATTGAAGTGCCTCTACCAAACATTTCACAAAGAGGGAGGTTTGGGTGTAAAAATCTAGTTTAACCTCGACACTTGTTATTGAAATGCCTCTACCAAGCATTTCACTAAGAGGGAGGTTTGGGTCTATAAAACTAGCTTAACCTCGCCACTTTTTATTGAAGTGCATGTATCAAACATTTCACTAAGAGGGAGGTTTGGGTCTATAAAACTAGCTTAACCTCGCCACTTTTTATTGAAGTGCATGTATCAAACATTTCACTAAGAGGGAGGTTTGGGTCTATAAAACTAGTTTAACCTCGCCACTTTTTATTGAAGTGCCTGTACCAAGCATTTCACTAAGAGGGAGGTTTGGGTCTATAAAACTAGTTTAACCTCGCCACTTTTTATTGAAGTGCATGTATCAAACATTTCACTAAGAGGGAGGTTTGGGTCTATAAAACTAGCTTAACCTCGCCACTTTTTATTGAAGTGCATGTACCAAACATTTCACTAAGAGGGAGGTTTGGGTCTATAAAACTAGTTTAACCACGCCACTTTTTATTGAAGTGCATGTATCAAACATTTCACTAAGAGGGAGGTTTGGGTCTATAAAACAAGTTTAACCTCGCCACTTTTTATTGAAGTGCATGTATCAAACATTTCACTAAGAGGGAGGTTTGAGTCTATAAAACTAGTTTAACCCCGCCACTTTTTATTGAAGTGCATGTACCAAACATTTCACTAAGAGGGAGGTTTGGGTCTATAAAACTAGTTTAACCTCGCCACTTTTTATTGAAGTGCATGTATCAAACATTTCACTAAGAGGGAGGTTTGGGTCTATAAAACTAGTTTAACCCCGCCACTTTTTATTGAAGTGCATGTACCAAACATTTCACTAAGAGGGAGGCTTGGGTCTATAAAACTAGTTTAACCTCGCCACTTTTTATTGAAGTGCATGTATCAAACATTTCACTAAGAGGGAGGTTTGGGTCTATAAAACTAGTTTAACCTCGACACTTTTTATTGAAGTGCATGTATCAAACATTTCACTAAGAGGGAGGCTTGGGTCTATAAAACTAGTTTAACCTCGCCACTTTTTATTGAAGTGCATGTACCAAACATTTCACTAAGAGGGAGGTTTGGGTCTATAAAACTAGTTTAACCCCGCCACTTTTTATTGAAGTGCATGTATCAAACATTTCACTAAGAGGGAGGTTTGGGTCTATAAAACTAGTTTAACCTCGCCACTTTTTATTGAAGTGCATGTACCAAACATTTCACTAAGAGGGAGGTTTGGGTCTATAAAACTAGTTTAACCTAGCCACTTTTTATTGAAGTGCATGTACCAAACATTTCACTAAGAGGGAGGTTTGGGTCTATAAAACTAGTTTAACCTCGCCACTTTTTATTGAAGTGCATGTATCAAACATTTCACTAAGAGGGAGGCTTGGGTCTATAAAACTAGTTTAACCACGCCACTTTTTATTGAAGTGCATGTATCAAACATTTCACTAAGAGGGAGGCTTGGGTCTATAAAACTAGTTTAACCTCGCCACTTTTTATTGAAGTGCAAGTATCAAACATTTCACTAAGAGGGAGGTTTGGGTCTATAAAACTAGTTTAACCTCGCCACTTTTTATTGAAGTGCATGTACCAAACATTTCACTAAGAGGGAGGCTTGGGTCTATAAAACTAGTTTAACCTCGCCACTTTTTATTGAAGTGCATGTATCAAACATTTCACTAAGAGGGAGGCTTGGGTCTATAAAACTAGTTTAACCTCGCCACTTTTTATTGAAGTGCATGTATCAAACATTTCACTGAGAGGGAGGCTTGGGTCTATAAAACTAGTTTAACCTCGCCACTTTTTATTGAAGTGCCTCTACCAAGCATTTCACTAAGAGGGAGGCTTGGGTCTATAAAGCTAGTTTAACCACGCCACTTTTTATTGAAGTGCATGTATCAAACATTTCACTAAGAGGGAGGCTTGGGTCTATAAAACTAGTTTAACCTCGCCACTTTTTATTGAAGTGCCTCTACCAAGCATTTCACTAAGAGGGAGGTTTGGGTCTATAAAACTAGTTTAACCTCGACACTTTTTATTGAAGTGCATGTATCAAACATTTCACTAAGACGGAGGTTTGGGTCTATAAAACTAGTTTAACCTCGACACTTTTTATTGAAGTGCATGTATCAAACATTTCACTAAGAGGGAGGTTTGGGTCTATAAAACTAGTTTAACCACGCCACTTTTTATTGAAGTGCATGTATCAAACATTTCACTAAGAGGGAGGTTTGGGTCTATAAAACTAGTTTAGCCTCGCCACTTTTATTGAATTGCATGTACAAAGTCAGTAGAGTTAGCGATCATGTGTTGATTTGTTTTCGGTATCAAATATACTTCTTTCTATGATTTTTTTATTTTTGAACTGTCACGACATCGTGGTATTTTTGGTTTTTCATTTTACAGCAGTGACCTATTTTCAATTTTAACGGGACCCGTGTGGCTCAATGAGTTAGGTAGTTGTATGGCCCGGGTGGCTCAATGAGATAGGTAGTTGTAGGGCCCGGGTGGCTCAATGAGCTAGGTAGTTGTAGGGCCCGGGTGGCTCAATGAGTTAGTTAGTTGGATTACCTAACAACTTATGCAAGCCTATCACCAATACGGCATGGTTTCGCGCCGGACTTTGTAAATTACAAAAAGGGTGCACTCGACTCGCAGCCGCAAGTGATAAAGCTTACCAGTTGCTTGCCCATGGTCGGTGGTTCTCTCCGGCTTCTTCCACCACTAAAACTGGTCGCCATGATATAGCTGAAATGTTGCCGAAAGTGGCGTTAAACACCAAAAATCAATTTTGACTCTTCTGTAGGCATACCTGTCTTGATAGCATCTTTATTTTCTGCCAAGTATCTAGGTACCATTAGACCAATAAGTAGAGATGATCCTATTATACAGAGATTTCTACCAGAAGACAAATCAACAAACTGTAGTGTAGACAGTCCTACAGCAGTCACCATGCCAAAGCTTAATACAACAGTTCCGCCTAGTACCGGATCCGGGAGCATGGTGAAAATAGCGCCAACTTTACCAAATAGTCCACATATTACAAAAATAAATCCTGCATATATGAAAACTCGTCTGCTGGCATTCTTAAAAATAGTATATACAACATGGTGTAATACATTGAGTGTGTAATTGGTGCTTAACGCCAAGTGAGCATATCTATCAGTCATATTAGGGCGAGAACAAGTCATATTTCGATGATATCACCATGATGCCCGCTTTGGACTAGAGTAAAAGGACTAGTTGGATTGTCACGGTGACAGCTCAACAGACCGAGTCTAGACATGTTACTCTACTCGGACACATTATCCTGATTCTGAACAAACTAGTCCCTGTTCGTATTCATCAACTGTGCATGCGTATCAGGGAAGTAACACATACCCATTTTATAGTCTTCGGTTTGATTGGGGCTCAAACACACAATATACCACACAACACTCGAGGAAAGCATACTACCCATTACACTATCGATGTAGTTTTAATACATGATGATAATCTACTGCACTGATATGTATGTTTTAAGTAATTAAACCAATTTGAAAATTGACGCCTTTCTACATATTCCTAAGAACTATAACAAGACAGGTGACACTAGTGGAGCAGGAACTGCTGTACCACTGGAGTAACTGAGTCTTACACCTGGTTTTCAGTAGGGTTCTTGTTGCTCGAGTCAGTCTTAGTTTTCTGTGTAATGTTTTGTAGATCATATTTTATCCTTTTGTCTTTTTCCTTTAGCCATTGTATTGCCTGTCCTTTGATTTACGATTTCTAATTACCCTTTTGGTATCTTCAAGCTCTTCCTATATGGCAAATATGATCATAATTCTTTTATATCCAACATTGAAACGTTCTAGCATTCAAATTTCAAATATGAATGATCATGCAATGAAAAAGATAATCTTTACATGGAATGTTAGTGTTCGTGGTGTTGAGAATCAACGAAATAAATAAGTACATAATTAGATGATATGGATGATTAGGTTGGTCAACCGTTACGAAACATCTGTGTCACAAATGATCACCGATATTTTCCGTTTGTCTTAATCACAATCCGATTCGTTCCTCATTCACGACTTATCACTGGATTTGTACCAATATTAATAGGTAGGATGCCACTAGTGGAGCAGCTATTGCTTAGTTCTGGAGTTCAATCCTGGGGTTCGTGTTGCTCAATCTTTAGTTTATTGATTAGTGTTCTGCTTGCACTTTTTCTTTCAATCATTGTATTTTCTGTCCTTCTTCAATTTACGGATTCTGATTACCCCTTTGGTATTTTGAAACTTTTCCTGTTAGTTGCAAAATATTAAATATGTGCATTAGTTTAAATACTGCAATTAAAATAATGTATTACATGGTTATTGCATGAATATTGGTGAATATTCTCCCGAACAATATATCATATTGCAAGAACTTGCGAATGCAATATGATATATTGCGAGGGACAATGTATTGGAACACATCCATGTATTTACTGATAAATAATCAATAATGATAAATAATTTGTGTTTCAATAATTTGGAACTTTATTTAGATATATTTGTGTTAATTCAACCAAGGAGGATTGAAATTTATTGTAATTATCTAATGTTATTCACGTTTGAATTATATTTGGGATTTGTGACATTCCGGACTTTAATCGTTTCTCCCGTCATCGGGCCGTTCATTCTTATGCTTCATTCAACTTCCATGACGGACATTTTCGTGAGAGCAGGATTTCGTTTGAACAATCCACCTTGGTAGTGTGAATTTATCATCGTAAATGTGTCAATAACATTTCGTTTGATTGCCTCTTTCTATTTGTGAACTGTTTCATGTATGAATACTTGACAACGAACTGTTTATTTGGGTAATACGTTTCTACTTTGACTTTCCATTGACTATAAAATTGGTAAATGTAAACAATATTGATTTGTGCATTTATTCTATTTGTATAATTATTTCACATATTGTAAAATTGTTTCATTCCTTTTATTTACAGGATTAACCAGATTCACACACAGATTAACTTACTGTGTACAGTGTCATATTGGATGCGATAATAAATTGACAGTTTTCATACGACTCCTCTCCTAGTTTATTTTCGGCCCATTGGTTGAGACTGTACCCCTGGTTATTCTTAATGCACGAGGGATAATAGTTAATCAACGACAACCTGTTGCGGAATCCTACACAACACGCCAGTACACAACACCGCCACTACGGACAGTGTTCACAGCTAAGAGTACATTAATACAACGTTGAAATAACGTGAAGCATCGTAATTGACTATTATTACTTATCCAGCAACGGAACTGACTGTGTAAAGTGGCTGAAATGAATCCAAGTGAAATTGAAAAGCCAGCTGAAGAGGTCCTGAGCCAGGACAGTGATCTTACATCACGTGTCTGTAGTCTCACAGAAAGAGGGACATAACTTTACGTATCACAACGACAAAAGCATGTCGAAACACTTCAATCATTCTGGATTAAATGTGAATCCTTTATTCAGGACATTAGTCAAGCTTCTATGGACATTAACACACTCATGACGCTCCAAGAGCGAATAAATGTGTCTTACGAATGGTACCGTCGACAATCCGACATCTATATGGAGTTTTTTCAGATCCTGCCGGACAAAAGACAGCATAAGTGATATAGAAGCTCTCAAAGAAATATACTCAAGGCGGCAGAATCTGGTAGACACGTCCATTAAAAGAATAAGAGACTTTTGTGTGTCCCTCTCCGAGACGACATGCATGAAGTCTTTCAGGTCAAAAGCGACTACTCATCACAGCAGGAGTGATTCTGGCACCGCAAGTACAGCCAGACAGAAACGTGCCAAAGCAGAGGCAGCAAAGGCAAAAATTGCTTTCGCTGAGCAACAGACACTCATTGAAAAACATCAAGCTTCAATGCAAGCCGAGCAGGTACAAATGGAGGCGAAATTACATGCTGAGCAAGCACAAATGGAATCAAGGAAAAAAACTGAAAGCGCTAAGTTACAAGCTACAAATGCTGCCCTTGAAGCCGATCCCGATTTATTAGCAACAAAGGGGGAAGCCGCCGCTGCAGAGGCAGAAGCTCTCGCCTTAGAAGAAGACGGAAATAGAAGCCAGGATCTGGAGGGCGAACTACCGTTGCCCAAAATGGACTCAAATGAACTTGTTCAAAACTACGTTAACCAACAAGCTGCACTGACAGTCTTACCGGAAATGACAAACACCAACATCTTTAAGGACAACCATCATGCAGCAACTACAACTGGCATTCTGCTGCCACTGCCTACAACTACTTCCGCTACTCTAACTCGTCCAAAACTGCTGAACACATTTACTGCAACTTCGGCAAGGAACACGACAACGTATCCGTATGGTCCACCGTACTTTCCATCAAACTATGGAGAGCCAGTCCAGACATCAATGTTTTCACAACCTGTTCACAAGCTTGCTGAGCCACCAGTGATACCTCGTCTGGATAACAACGCACCCATCTTTGTGCCCTCCGTCGATCATTTTCCAAGCTCGACATTTAAGAGACCTGACAATCATATGGACAGTAATCATATGTCGGATATGACTAAGTTTCTGTTGCGTAAAGACTTATTTTTTTCTCGCCTAATCACCTTTAACGACAAGGCTGAGTCGTATCATGCATGGAAAGCCAGTTTCAAAGGCATCATAGAGGACCTGCAGGTTTCGGACGCTGAACAGATCGACCTTCTAGTGAAATGGCTGCGGACCGAGTCCTCGCCTCATGCGGTCAGCATCCGTTCCTCCAACGCAGGAAACCTCAAGCGAGGGCTACAACGTCTGTGGGAACGCCTGGATGAGCGATACGCTTCACCTGAAATGGCGGAAGCATCTTTAAAGGCAAAATTAGCAAACTTCCCAAAGATGTCAAACAAGGACACTAAACGTCTTTACGAGCTGTCTGACATTCTGTCTGAGATTGAATCTTACAAAGAAGATAAGCAATTCCAATGTCTACTGGGATATTTTGATTCTTCTTCTGGAATCCGAGCAATCGTGGCTAAGCTTCCGTTCGCACTACAGGAGAAGTGGACTTCAAGAGCTTCCAGCTACATCGAACGCTCTGGAGTGGCGTATCCACCTTTTGTAGAATTTGTGAGCTTCATCAGGCAGATAAGTAAAACAAAGAACAATCCTGGATTCATGAACGATCTGGAGACTACAACTAACACGAAAACGCTGGAGAAACAACAAATTCCTACGAAAGGAAGGGTCAGTGTGACTAAAACCACCAGCTATCAGCATGACCAAAGTCAGAGACATGATATAAATCTAAATTCGCTAGATAGATGCATTATCCACAAAACGAAACACTCACTAGCTGAATGTAGAGGCTTCAGGGCGAAATCCGTAGAGGAACGGAAACAATTACTGAAGGAAAACAATATTTGTTACAAGTGTTGCGCTTCCAATGCACATAAAAGCAGTGACTGTAGTGTCACAATATCATGCAAGGAATGTGGTCGCAAGCAACATACTACAGCGCTTCATGTGACAAAGGCTAGTCCACAGCCTGGACCTTATTCGTCTTCACACCAACCTTTACAGCAGCACGGCGGGGAGCCAAGGAGCTCCGATAAATCACAATCTGTTTCCAATGTCAATTCTTCATGTACAGAAGTTTGTAATTCCTACAGTGGAAAATCCTGTGCAAAGATTCTGCAAGTTAGTGTATTTCAAAAGGACAATCCGTCGGAGACTCATAAAATGTATGATATTATCGATGACCAGAGTAATCGATCTCTGGCCTCACCAACATTCTTTGACATGTTCAATATCTTAGACAAACCTGAAAATTACACACTCTCCACTTGCTCTGGTATAATTGCAACGTCTGGAAGACGAGGTAGAGGATTCGTTGTTGAGTCGGTACATCGTGACATTCACTTGAGTTTACCAACGCTGATAGAATGTGACCACATTCCAAATAATAGAGATGAAATTCCAACTCCAAAAGTTGCACAAAATCACTTTCATCTACATGACCTTGCTGGTACCATCCAACCACTCGACGACAGCTGTCAGATTCTACGGCTCATTGGAAGAGATCTCCCTGTTGCGCATCACTTATTGGACCAGAAGGTGGGATCAGACAGGGACCCGTATGCACAGCAACTTAAACTCGGCTGGGTAATCGTTGGAGAAACATGTCTAGACAGACAGCACAAGTCTTTTCATTTGAGTGTCATGAGAACTCATGACTTGCCGTCGGGGAGACCATCGACTCTGCAGCTTTGTGAAAGCCAATCGTTTCGTTCACCTCGACAATCGTTACCAAACAACAGGGAACAAGCTGTTCAACGGGCGAAATATTTAGACTCAAGTCTTAGGAGAAACCCAAAGAAAAGGGAGCACATGGTTGAATTCATGCGGAAAATTCTGGACAACAATCATGCTGAAGTTCCGCCACCACTACAGAACAATGAAGAATGTTGGTATTTACCGTTATTCGGTGTATATCACCCAATGAAACCCAACCAAATTCGAGCGTGTTCGATTCGTCCGCAAAATGTCATGGAATATCATTAAACAATGTTCTGCTGACCGGACCAAGCTTATCAAACAGCCTTCTGGGTGTACTTCTCCGTTTTCGGAGGGAAATGATCGCTGTAACTGTTGACATTCAGCATATGTTCCATTGCTTCATAGTGCAAGAAAACCATCGCAATTACCTTCGATTCTTGTGGTATAGAAATAACGACCCAGAACAGAACCTTATTGAATACCGGATGCGAGTTCGCGTCTTCGGAAATAGTCCGTCGCCTGCCATTGCGATATTGGGACTTCGCAAGGTTGCCCAAAAAGCTGAATCGAAATATGGAAGTCATATCACACAATTCGTCGGAAAAGACTTTTATGTCGACGATGGACTCATTTCGTGTGCCACGTCTGAGGAAACTATAAAGGTCATGAAAGACACACAGGAAGATTTAATGGAATTTGGGAACCTTCGTCTACACAAATTTGCATCAAACGATCCTAATGTAATGTCAGCTTTTCCATCCGATGACCTTGCAACAAGTCTGAAAGATCTCGACTTAGAACCGGACGATAAACTATTACAGCGCAGTCTTGGATTGAACTGGGACTTAAACAGTGACAACTTTCTGTTACGACTATCATCTGACGAGAAATCTGTCACACGAAGAGGAATACTATCTACAATCAACAGTATCTACGATCCGCTAGGATTTTTGGCTCCTGTAATCTTGCAAGGTAAATTGTTATTGAGGAGATTAGTGTCTGAGACTGTAGATTGAGACGAGCCACTGTCAGATGAAATAGCTACCGAGTGGGATATTTGGAAAAAACACTCTGAAGGACATTGAAACGTTGAGAATACCACGGACATATGTGCCATATCTCAGCAAAACTCTAACAAAGGAACTTCATGTATTCTCCGACGCCTCAGAAAAGGCTATTGACGCCGTGGTTTATCTACAAACCACCGACACAAGCGGCACTAAGCAACTTGGATTCGTTCTTGGAAAGGCAAAACTTGCACCTCTCAGGGAACATTCCATTCCTCGCTTGGAATTGTGTGCAGCAGTTCTAGTTGTAGAAGTTGCACAGTTCGCACTGGAACAACTAGATTTAGAAATAGACAATGTAAAGTTTTACACTGACAGTAAAGTAGTTCTTGGTTACATAAGTAACGAGACAAGGAGATTCTTCGTATGTGTAGGCAATAGAGTAGAACGTATCCGGAAGTTCAGCACCCCTAAACAATGGAACTATGTTCCCACGGATTGTAATCCAGCAGATTCAGCTACAAGGACACTCCAGGCTCATGAAATGCATAGTAGCAAATGGCTCCTTGGACCTACACGTTCTCTCTATTGTGAAAATGAGGAAACAAATAAAGAGCTATACCAGCTTATAGAGCGAGACGGTGACCAAGAGCTACGACCTGCTGTTAAAAGCACAAAAACCGACACCGTATCTGAACCGATATGTGATATTAGTACACACCGTCTAGAACGATTCTCAGACTGGATGAGACTAGTGCGAACTATCGCATTCCTCATACGAGTTGCCCGTTTGCGTGGGACTAAATCAAACGACCTTAGTACAGATGTCGAAAGTTATCAAGAGGCCGAAGAGTGTGTCCTGAAATGTGTTCAATCTGAAGCATTTGGAATTGAGATCGATCTAATTCGACAAGGAAAACCATTGAAGGGGAGTCCAATAGCTAACCTCAACCCCTTTTTAGATGAACATGGTATTTTACGAGTTGGTGGCCGTATTATTAACTCGGACTTGACACTTCGTGAAAAAAAGCCATTGATTGTACCAGGACGCCATCACATTGCAACTCTTTTAGTTAGACGTTATCACAGTGACTATCATCATCAAGGTCGCCATATCACGGAAGGGGTAGT
The DNA here is from genome assembly GCA_963383655.1 of Bathymodiolus septemdierum. NCBI lineage: Eukaryota > Metazoa > Mollusca > Bivalvia > Mytilida > Modiolidae > Bathymodiolus > Bathymodiolus septemdierum. The sequence goes on along the minus strand of OY726529.1, from coordinate 48,347,823 downwards.
CAGGGCTGCAGGATTTTTGATAATCGGATCACAACGCTTGGTGTCATCCATTATTTACAAGTGTATTACCTGTCGTAAACTCAGAGGCAAAACTGAGCAGTAGATAATGGCAGACCTTCCTACCGACCGTGTTGAGCCATCGCCTCCTTTTACTAATGTTGGAGTGGATGCCTTCGGACCATGGACAATAGTTTCACGCAGGACACGTGGTGGATACGCCAATTCGAAACACTGGGCAATTATGTTTACTTGTCTGGTGACTAGAGCTGTACATATAGAACTTGTTGAGGAGATGAGCTCATCTGCATTCATAAACGCTGTCATCAGATTTACCTCCGTTAGAGGTAAAGTGAAGATATTCCGCTCTGATAGAGGTACAAACTTTGTAGGCGCTGTAGACGATTTGAAGATTGACGCTATCAACGTCGAAGATGGACCCTTCAAGAATCACTTGTACAACTCTGGAACGGTGTGGAAATTCAACTCGCCACATTCCTCCCACATGGAGCCTGGGAACGAATGATTCGTACCATTCGACAGATACTTAATTCGATGCTTGTAAGCACTACTGGAAAAACTCTAACACACGATGTGTTGACCACCTTCATGGCTGGGGTATGTGCAATCATAAATTCCAGACCTCTGGTACCAGTATATACAGATCCTGAATCTCCATTAATTAAGACTCCGTCCATGCTCTTGACTCAAAAAACAGATTACGAATTCAATGCCAACGCACTAGCGTGACTTGTACAAAGCAGAATGGAAGCGTGTGCAAACCTTATCGAGGATATTTTGGACTCGCTGGAGGAAAGAATACCTACCGTTGCTCCAGCAGAGACAAAAATGGACTGACGTTCAGCGCGACATGACCAAAGGAGATGTCATCCTTCTCAAGGACAAGAATCTGGAGCGAAACCGATGGCCTACTGGGTTAGTCCTGAAAACGTTCGAACGTTTACATACGACTCGTCTCTTAGTTTATTTTCGGCCCATTGGTTGAGATTGTACCCCTGGTTATTCTTAATCCACGAGGCACAATAGACAATATTCACCAATATTCGTCCAATAACCCTATTGAGTATTTTATGTCTAAAGCATTTTTGTATATAAATATTGTCTATTTTATTATATTTAAGTGGAATATTGAACTACTTCAAATTTTTTTATGTTTGAACTAGTGCAATATACATTTTATCAGAATTTTTACTTAGCGTGCAAATACAAGGATATATTGCACGATTATTTTCCATTGAAATTAATAGAAAAATATTTATTACTATATAATAATACTTTATATTATATTTTAGAACTAGATTTCTTTTAATATTAGAAATTCAATATTTTTCGCTATTTTTTCTATTCTAGCTTCACTTGCCACGCCCACCAGGAAATATAACGTTTGAAATTCTCGCTCGTGAGTTATATTTCCCGGTGGCGATTTCCGGTTTAAACCAATCTATTGTAAATAGACGAGAAACGTAAAAACGTTCGCAACCTATATTTAATCTTAATAACAGCACATGTACTGTTAATATTTATTTTCAGAACTGTTAGACGAGTTGAAATTTCTTGCTGTTTGTCTCGTTTAGTATGTCAACTTATACTTATTAATATTCTTTTTTAGTGTGATTAATTATTTTACTATTAAAATATAATATAACAAATATTCGATGTGACTGTGGCCGTTGGCGTCGGTCAATATAACACATCCATGCAATTCAAGGTACCGAGGGAAAATGTTCTTGTATATTGACCAAAATCGCATGGAATATTTGTATAATATTGTTGCTGTTTAACGTTTTATTTTCAGTGAATATTATTTTAGTGAAGTGTTTTATCCAAAATACCTTTGTGAATCCAATAGCCCCAACATTCTCACTGTAAGACGTTGTGGCTCCTCCAGAACCAACTAACCCGGATATAATACTACCAAATCCTTCTATGGCTATACCACGATTGATCGCATGAGCAGGTGGAGGTGGGGCGCATGATATCCTTGCGCATGCGTAGTAATCTCCTACTGATTCAATTATTGACGTGAAGGTGGCGGCCATCATTGCTATATAACTGGCAACACTTATGGTCGGCATGCCCCACTGACCTGCAAAAAAAGGAGACCGTCGTGGTCGAAATCGTGTGGTAGTTGGACTTACAAATACCTATGCAATCAGTGCCTATTTCCACTGATGCTGTGTGCTCGAATCTCGATCAGGGCGAGGTGTACATCATTATATGATAAAGGTTGTCAGTAGCTTGCGACAGCGCTGGTTTTTCTCCAGGTCCTCCGGATATATCAAGTTGTTAAATACAGTCCATCATCAAGTATTACGACTCTCACTTGGAGCGTTCAGAACGTCTCCAGTTAAGAGTTTGTATGTTGAAGCAAATGAGTCTTCCCTTGTAAACAGACGTATCAAACTTGGTATGCAGTATGCAAATAAATTGGAGGCTTATTCTTCAAATCCTGCATACGACTGTGTTTTCATTCCTTTATTTGAAAATGCTTACGATAAACAACCCAATACAATTCTGATATAAAATTGGATGACATAGCACCTATTGTAATTCATGAAAACCCTCCATGGTTAAATCCAAAACCTACATTTAATTTTGAACTTACACAATACAAAAAATCAGAAACAAACACTTTACTAATACAGCAACATTTTGCTGAAATTAGATCGGTAACATCTGAATACTCTGCCATATATACTGATGGTTCAAAGGATGGTGATATAGTAGTATCGGCAGCTGTTTTCGGAGAGCAGGTCTACTCTACTCGATTACCATCTGCCAGTTCGATCTTCAGTGCAGAGGCTAATGCAATACCTCTTGCTTTGAAGTTCATTGCCTCTTCTGATAAAAGTAAATTAATGATCTGATCAGATTCTCGTTCTTGCCTGTTGGCAGATAAGGGTAATACCAAAATTACCGAACTCCGAGCAATCTTATAAAGAGAAAGTCAAAACTCATAAGTATATAAACAGACAAAATCAGTCAACAACCGGAAAACAGTGAAGACCGTAATGACCCTGACTTGGTACATGCATTTCTAAAGAAATGGTGGGTTGAATCCTATTTTAAAGCGCCAAACCTCCCCCTTTCATTACGGCTCAAAGTTTCCGGCTGTCACTATAACAGTATTTATAACAATACTTGAACAAAACAGGTTAAACAGTTGTCATAACAGCAACAAACTCAGTGAAGTTAATGTCAAAAACATTTTTACGTCACAGATTGATAAAAAAATATATTTGACATTTTTGTTTTTGACCACTTATCTTTATACATTTTCACTATATGAACATCCATCGTTTATAATCTTTTCTGCAGAGACGGAATATAAACTTTTAAAGAGATCGAATAAGGCGAATCTTTTCATAGCCCTGGTCCAGTAGCCTGTTTCTCAGATGAAGATGACGTTTCAGGAAATCAGAATAATTTGCTACTGGTCCTTGCATAGCGAATCAATTGCGAGATGTAAACACCATATGCAGGAGAAGCTGGTATATTGCTGCACATATTTGGAAAATTTATTATTTTAAAATTGAATTCCTCCCGTTTATCATATATTTTAGTACTGATTTGACCACTGTCGTCAAATTCGAGGTATATGTCCAAAAATTAGGCGGACGAAGCGGTATCTGTGGTCTCTTTAACTTCCAGCTCTGGAGGATATATCAATAGAAGAAATTCTGCAAATTTAGAATTATTGATAGATAAAACGTCATCAATATACCTGTATGTGAAATAAGAGGCTCTAGCCTGATGCATCTTCTTATCTTTTACAATCTTTTGAAGAAACTCCGACTCGTATTGAGAGTTGTAAAACTCAAAACCCTTTTATTTTAAAAATTGTTGAAATTCATAAAAGCCTTGTTGCTATTGGAAACCCTAGTCATATAGGTATCCATGGGAACACAGTTGTTGACAAGGAAGCCAAGAACGCATTGGATGATCCTGTATCCTATTTCTTATAACCTTTGTAAATTTATCAGAGTTTTTAATATAACAGTAGATCGTCCTGGTTAACCGCCTATCTCTGTAACACCTTTTATATTAAATCACTTCCTAATAGGCTAATGTGAATCCATCTTGTCATGTGTACTGTGTATAATATGTGAAATGCATTTGAATGATGTTTTTCTCTGCACCATTGTTCTGCTATGGTTTATGAGAATAAAGATCCTGTCTTGTCTTATAATGATTTTAAACCTTTAATTATGAAATATATTTTAGAACGCAGGCAAGGCAGTTGGGACCAGCAAATTTATAACAAATTGCAGGAGATACATTCCCTAGTTGACAAGACTCCCTGTTCTTACGGTCAGAATCGGAAGGAACAGGTAGTCTTGACCAGATGTCGTATAGGTCATAGTAAACTTACAAATAGTTATTTGTTAAAAAATGAGGAATGATCGGAATGCATTCCGTGTAATTCCAACTATTCATTGAAACATGTATTTCTCGACTGCGTAGATGTTTCTTACCTTCGTCAGAATTTCTACAATGTCAACAATGTATGCGATTTATTTACAAATGTCGCAGGCGACACAATTTTGAAATTTTTAAAAGAAATTGATTTATATCCTAAAAGAGAGTTGTATAACATATGTTCTAAATATATGGTTTTATCTTTTTAATATTTCTTTTATTTGTATATATACTCTGTTTGTTTTATAGACCGGTATGTTTTATGCTTTATTTTAAGGGTCTTGTAGGTGTCTAAGTTTTAATAAAATTTGCTCACGCCACGATATAGCTGAAATATTGCTAATGTTGGCGTTAAACACCAATCAATCAATCAATCAATCTATATAACTGAAATATTGTTGAAAGTGACGTTAAACACCATCAAACCAACAAACAAACTGATCTGCAAAAAAGCATTGAACGATGGGAATCATATTATGCCATGTAACAAAACGTTAGCAACATAACTTATCTTCAAAGGTAATACCACAGGAGATTAATTATATTTCTTGGGAAATGTTTTGCTATCATGTAGCAATAGCAATATATTGTCTTACAGATTTTAGATTTGATGTCAAAATTTTCTCATTTGAAAAAAATATTTTGCATATCTTGTTGTCATCTATAGATGAGGAATATGTTATTTTCATATTATTGAATTTTATCAGAAAGACGTATGAGGCGTGTTCGACTAGAATAGACAGAAAAATATGATAGAGAACAAACTAACGGTATTAATGTTCTTTAGTTAGGCAAACATTTGCTGGAACAGAAACTGATAACAGAAAGAATAATAGGACTCTGCTTGGGTTATTGATTATCATCGTCAACACACTGGACCCCTGAAACTAACTTAAGCCCGCCACTTTTACTGAAATGCCTCCACCAAACCTAAAAAGGCAGTGTTCATGTATTAATTTTGTGCTTTGCGGGTATCGATTTTGTCTCTTTCTAAGATTTGTCAATTGGATTTTAGAACTGTTCAAACAGTGTGGTATTTTTTTTTCATTTTATTCTTTCTTACTTCGGTCGCAAATAATACCATACTCACCTGGGTACGGAAAGAAGAACCAGTTAGCGTTAGACAACACATCTAGCCTAGCATCAGTTCTAGCTTTATATTCTGGTAAGGTAGAATTTGACGTGAAAACGTCATATTGTGTTAATATGGCACTGACAGACCATGCCAATATGACTGCTAATATAACCTGAATTATAATATTATTTGCACTTAGATTACACTACGTTGACTGCTTTTACGAGAGTAAGCAACAGGCGGTTACAACATATATTTGCTACAAATGACCACGATTATAGTCCACTTGTTGTAGCTTCCCGGTCCTTTACTCATTCATGATTTATCAGCAGATTTGTAACTAGATTGAGAGGACGGGTGCCCACAGTGGAACAGGAACTGCTTACACTTATGGAACACCTGAGTTTGAGTAGACTTCGTGTTGCTCGATCTTTTGTTTTTTATAATGATTTGTAGATCGTTGTTTGTCCTTTTGTCCTCTTTTTCTCTTGGTCATTGAGTGTCTGTACCAAGAAGGGAAAGTGCCAGATCATGTATATTCGTCTTAAGGGTACCGGTTTTGCCTATGCTTGTACAATTTGTAATTGAATTTTAAAACTTTTCCGACAGTATGGTAATTTTTGTTTTTCGTTTTATACATATAAGTAATACAATGTATATCAAACGAGTGCAATGGATAAAAACATTTATAACTATAGATACTAAATTATAAATGTAGTCTTACATACAGGGAAAAGTTTGAAAACATGAAAGCGGATCACATGACACTTTTTCTTTGAGGACCATGATGGCAATAGGCATGGAATGTTACGTAGATACAGCGAGAAAAGAAACAACAGGAAGATTGTCCTGAAATGGAAAAAATAGAATAACTTTATATGAAGAGATACACTGCATTATTTTACGTTATTACGATTTATTAATTTGCTATCTCCATATGTTAGGTCGTGATTTCGATTTAGCTTGCCGTTATCTTGATTTAGTTACCTGTTATCTTGAATAAGTTATCCATTGTAATGTTTAGATGAAGTGTTCTTTCGGTTTACCCATTCATTATATATACCTCTGCTGGTGGGCTATTAGTCCCCGGGGTATCATTCGTCCACTTGTCATTCATTCATTAATTCGTTATTTTATTTAATATTTCGTTAACCCGATTTATGTTACCTTTCCTTCCTATTATCCGTATCAATTTGCTTTCAGCGATCTAACTTTAGCTTCCGTGAGTCAAATGCTCATGGCGATGTGTACTCGATAAAACATTATGTGATAATGTTTGTCAATGACTTGAGACAGGTCGGTGGTTGTCCTCCAGCAATAACATTGGCTGCCACGATATAACTGAAACTCACAACTTTAGTATCTCAATCAACTATGCATGTAATGGTGAATACAAATTGGTATTCAACTTTTCAAATTTACAAGTTTTACTTACAAAAATGATAGACCCCAATGACTCTTGCAGAAAAGCAAAGCAACGTCAATCAGAGAAAGACCAACAAGCGTGATTGTAGGAACTACTGTGATTGGTCCAATGTATTGTAGTAACACCCCAAGTATTCCTGTGCAACCAATTAGAACTTGTGTAAGTGATGCTACAATAATGCCGCCCTGAATCTGAAATACAAGAAATGACGTGTGTTATAAAACGTAGAATTTATTTCCGTTATGATTTATAACTTATACACGTGTTATTTGTGTTTGTGTGGGTATAGTAGTATCCAAAACATATCGTGTTGTTTTTATTTGCTTTGCTTGTCTTCGACCTGTATTTTGTGTACCAAATGTTACCAGTTTCTCTGGATGTTCCCTTCTTGGTAGCCCCTAAGGTATTCAATAGCGATTATTATACATATCACAAGTACATTCAACAGCATACACTTTATTTTTAGGGTTTATCCCCCCCAAAACAAGTTACAACTAAGCATGGTTTAGGATTCACAGTGTTTATGAATATATCAGGTGTATGGCCATAAAACTAGCTGAATCTCGCCACTTTTAATTGAAGTGTCTGTACCGACAAAGACATGTGAGTGTCTTGGGGGTATCGAGTTTGCCTCTTTCGACGATTTTTCTATTAGATTTTGGAATTGTTCCGACAGTGTGGAACTGTTTATTATTATTTTATTACTGATTGCGTAACATAAACAACACAAAATGTTCTTCTTTTTACTTTTTAAACCGAGATCATGATGTGAATTCCGAATCATCAATAAACGAAATCACAAGTAAACAGAATCATGAAAAGACCGAAATCAGGAAATTAAGCAAACTTTGAATAAAACCAGAATCATGTGTACACAGATATCAAATAAATATTAGAGAAAACCGAAAAGACAACCAATAACAGACAATCCAGGTGTACATTCACTGTTGGGCCAAGCATCAGAACGCAAAACAGAATTAGCCTGTTGAATCTGACTACCTGATATTTCTATCCAACCAAATAAGACGGCCAAACAGGTGTTCGATTTAAACAGCTGGTTTCGTTTATGAACAAATATTTCATCCTTGTGACATCGATTCTGTTTTATTCATTGTTCAGTAAACACAAGTTACAATGTACCTGTCCCACTAAAACAAGATGACAACGCTTACAAGGTATTGATTAGTAGTAAGCTCATTGGGTTATGATTAGCGGTTATGTTGTTTAACGCCACTTTCAACAATATTTCAGCTCTATCGTGGCGATCAGTTTTATTGGTGGAGGAAACCGGAGTACCCGAAGAAACCCACCGATCTGTAGCAAGTTACTGACAAACTAAATGCATGGTATTAGGGTAATCAACGTATGTTCATGTATGACAAAACTTAATAGTAAATTAATATTGTAGACAATTTAACATACTTCTCTCATTCTTGATTGCCACATTTCTTTTATATCTATTGAAGTCAAGTTTGATTCTGTGCTATTCCATGTCATATTGCCGCTTAGTCCTGTAAAAGTAGTCACATTCTGAGTTCCTTATTGTGATGTCCGTTCCGTTTTCGGCATATAAACGATGTTCGGTTCGTTTTTACATCCAGTGGTTTGGAGGAGGGCTCATGGCTTATCTACGTTATTTGTATTTGTTTTCGTATATTGGTGTCCAACACATATTGTGTTGTGTGTTTTTTTTTTGTCTTCGTCTTGTGTACCCAATGTCGCCAGTTTCTCTGGATTGTCCATTTTTTATTCTCCTTTCAGTTTTCTCTAACCTTTATTTACAACTACTAAAAGGATGTCAAACACTAAAACGCATATTCATCCGGGCTCTCACGAATACCAAATATTTCGTCGGATATTCATCAACACATGTGGTGTAATGGTTCGCGTGTTCGCTGCCAGTCCCGAAAACGTGAGTTCGAGCCCCAGTCGGATCAACCAAAGGCTATGCAAAATAGTTTTTATTGTTTCTCCACTATCTGCCCTACCTATTTCTTTTATATAGGACAAATAGTAAATGCTAAAGATAAATACCTTCTGCAGCCACCTTAGAATGTTCATAAACTTAGTTGCGTAGCAGCAAGCATTTATTTGGGAATGACCTTGCACTTCCTACATGTCTTATATTCATAATATGCATTAACCTGAGTTAAGGTGTGATGTCGTCATTTCAACTTCATGCTGACATGCTTTAAAGCAATATGCATATTATGATATTTGTAAGGATGAATACATGAATGCATGTATACAAAATAAACCAGAAAAAGAGCAAATTTGCATATAGACTTATATTACGGATTTAGTTTGTTGCACAAATTGTCATTGGTCGTTCAACCATGAATGTCAGCATATATTCGGAAAACAGACGGGGTATATATGTCGGTCTCATAAAACGATAACAACATGGACGACAAAAAATTACGCTTCACTGAAACAATAGAATAATACGGAATAATAAATGTATGTTTACCAAATTAAATACTATTTTGTAGCCTAAAGATGATATGAATCATTACCTTAACCTTCTTTTCACATGTGCATGTATTAATCCATCATTTAACGCTTAGCACCATCACATTCTAACATTATGCTTTTGTAGAATCAGCATGAAACCCCCATAAAGCACTCTCCCTCAGAAAGCTTGAATAGCACAAATGAAGATCTGTTTTTTTCTGATGATGAAATGTTTAATTATGAACATGATAGAATGTGTGAGGCATACACCTACAAAGAAGGTGACCGAGGCGATAACAATGTAGACAAATCATTATGAAGCAGTATTGTAGATGATCAACTCGAAGAATTAAGAAAAGAAAACAAACAGTTAAAAATTGAAAATGAAACATTGATAAAAGAAAACACAGAATTAAAACTCCAAATAGAAAAATTCCAGAAAAACAATAAAGAAATAAACAAGCAAAGAATAATGGAAAAGATTTTCAATAAGACAATTTATGAAATTTTACAAGAAAGAGGTATGACAAAATGCATTGAACTAATTAAATAAAATAATTTGAATGTATCTATGCAACCAAAAGACAAGGCATATCAATATTCTGCACAAAAAGTGAAAGATCATGTTGATAAACTTAAAAAAAAACAAGAGCTGCCCCAAAATTGCTTTAAAAGTGCATGAATACTTAGAAAGTGAATTCATATTCGCTCAAGCAGAGCTTACTAAAAGAGGTCCCCATGTGGTTGCTGATGAAATAAGGGTAATAACACAATTACCAAACTCCGAACAATCTTACAAAGGGAAAGTCAAAACTCATAAGTATATAAACAGACAAAATGAGTCAACAACCGGAAAACTGTGAAAACCGTAATGAGCCTGACTTGGTACAGGCATTTCTAAAGAAATGGTGGGTTGAATCAGATTTTAAAGCGCCAAACCTCCCCCTTTCATTACGGCACAAAGTGTCCGGCTGTCACTATAACAGTATTTTTAACAATACTTGAACAAAACAGGTAAAACAGTTATCAAAAGTAACACCAAACTCAGTGAAGTAAATGTCAAAGATACTTTTATGTCACACATTGATAAAAAAAAATAGTTTTACTGAAAACTCAGGCGCTAACTGAAAAACTTTTTGAAACTGAAAATAGTGTTAAAGAAAATGATGAAGAACTAACCTTATGTGCAAAAAAAAAATTTAACAAATTAGACTCCAACTGAAAAGAACATCATCTCGAGAAACTTATGCCAGTAACAACATACTCAAACTGAAAAACTTTTTGAAACTGAAAATACTGTTAAAGAAAAGGATGAAGAACTAACTTTAAGTGCAAAAAAAATAATTAAACGAATTAGACTCCAACTGAAAAGAACATCATCTCGAGAAACTTATGCCAATAACAAAATACTCAAACTGGAGCAGAATATAAATGAAAACTGCTGTCAGGAAAAATCTTGAGCAAAGTCTACTGTATTGGAAATGAATCTCCAAAGATTGTGTTTATCACAGCAACAGTTGGCAGAAGTATTTTCAAACAAAGATAATATTTGTCTGATGACTGATGAAACCTCAAAGTTTGGTTCCAAGCTTATAGGGTATGAATGTTCAGACTCTGGTGGCAATTTGTGGGTATTGGGATTGAAAGAAATAAAGACCAAATCAGCAAATGACACTTTAGCAGTCTTTCAACAAATACTTACAGACCTAGATAACAATTCAAATGATGATAGTGTATCAAAAGACATAATCAGCCACATAACAGCAATTATGTCTGACAGAGCTGCAACTGAAGTTAAATTCAATGAACTTATTGAGCTATACAGGACAGAAGTTTTGCCATTGGCTTACCATAATTATGATACTTTTACAGAGGAGAAATCTGCGATACAAAATATGAGCATTTTCTTTTGTGGGTTGCATGCATTAGTCAATTATGCTGAAACAGCACAGAAATGAATAAGGGATGTAGAGAATCAGATTTTTGAAAATAAAACCCCCTCGTTTGAAAAAAGTGTTTAGAATTGATGAGCCTGGTACATGCAGACTTATACGGAGAGCTACAAAATGCTTTGGTGTGGGAAGTGGTGGTGATGAAAAGAGTGGTTGTCAGGGAGACTTTAATACATATATAACAAATTTTCTGAAAACTAAGGGACTGAAATATGTTCCACTGAAGTCATACAGAGGCTCAAAATTTCGCATTCTATTTAGTAATGCATGTTCAGTCTTCTTTTTACATGAGGAAATGACTTTATGTTTAAAGTCTGTAGGTGCAAGTAATGGTCTGCAGTGTTATTTGACATTCAAGTGCCAGAATTTATTGCTGGTATGAAAACATTGGGTTTAATCAGTAAATACATAACCTGTCCTTTATGGTGTGTACTTGAGAATAAATCTGTATCAATAACCGATATGAATTCCAAATATTTGGAATTAGTAACATACATTGAAGATGTCTTAAAAATATAGACCAGTTTATGTCTGGAAACATGATTTTATTCGAGGAACATGTACAGAAAGATTGCATGCTAGACTGCTTATTGAAAACGAGAGAATATGATGGAACGGTTCAAACCTTAATACAAGTGATACTTGGAGCTATATGTCAACTAAACAAGAGGTTATATAAAGATCATTTGCCAGAAGGAAGACATACAAAGTTGGATAAGAATAAGTTCAGAGGTGTTCCTAAGACATCTTGTTTCGCTGAAAGTATTTTTGGACAGTTAGATCAACTTATGAGGACAAAACCAAATATATCCACACTCACCTCGGAGTCCTCTATAATGTTTCTGAATAACAGGACTATGGATTGGGAAGCGTGTGAGACACTGCTTTCAAGATAAGTCAGATGGTCAAATAGTGAACACATAGTATTATGGCAGAATCATTTCACAGGTACATACAACGTACAGTTTCATACAATGAAAGGTCTCTTTATCATCCACTTGAAAGAGAAGGAGTAATATAGTGCTTTGGGGAGGGGTATTGGTGAACCCCGGATTTATGTTAAAATTATTATTTAGTAACAATTGCTATGCTTTCTAGTATGTTATGCACTAGTAGTATTACTAAACTAACTCTATTCATAGTGTAGTATATCACCAAACACTTATTTGTATATACTCATGCATGTTACCAAACACTTATTTGTATATACTCATGCATGTTACCAAACACTTATTTGTATATACTCGTGCATGTTACCAAAGACTTATTTGTATATACTCGTGCATGTTACCAAAGACTTATTTGTATATACTCATGCATGTTACCAAACACTTATTTGTATATACTCATGCATGTTACCAAACACTTATTTGTATAAACTCATGCATGTTACCAAAGACTTATTTGTATATACTCGTGCATGTTACCAAAGACTTATTTGTATATACTCGTGCATGTTACCAAAGACTTATTTGTATATACTCGTGCATGTTACCAAACACTTATTTGTATATACTCATCCATGTTACCAAACACTTATTTGTATATACTCGTGCATGTTACCAAACACTTATTTGTATATACTCGTGCATGTCACCAAACACTTATTTGTATATACTCATGCATGTTACCAAACACTTATTTGTATATACTCATGCATGTTACCAAACACTTATTTGTATATACTCGTGCATGTTACCAAACACTTATTTGTATATACTCGTGCATGTCACCAAACACTTATTTGTATATACTCATGCATGTTACCAAACACTTATTTGTATAAACTCATGCATGTTACCAAAGACTTATTTGTATATACTCATGCATGTTACCAAACACTTATTTGTATAAACTCATGCATGTTACCAAACACTTATTTGTATATACTCGTGCATGTTACCAAAGACTTATTTGTATATACTCATCCATGTTACCAAACACTTATTTGTATATACTCATGCATGTTACCAAACACTTATTTGTATAAACTCATGCATGTTACCAAACACTTATTTGTATATACTCGTGCATGTTACCAAAGACTTATTTGTATATACTCATGCATGTTACCAAACACTTATTTGTATATACTCGTGCATGTTACCAAACACTTATTTGTATATACTCATGCATGTTACCAAACACTTATTTGTATATACTCGTGCATGTCACCAAACACTTATTTGTATAAACTCATGCATGTTACCAAACACTTATTTGTATATCCTCATGCATGTTGCCAAACACTTATTTGTATATACTCATGCATGTTACCAAACACTTATTTGTATATACTCATGCATGTTACCAAACACTTATTTGTATATACTCATGCATGTTACCAAACACTTATTTGTATATCCTCATGCATGTTACCAAACACTTATTTGTATAAACTCATGCATGTTACCAAACACTTATTTGTATATACTCGTGCATGTTACCAAACACTTATTTGTATATACTCGTGCATGTCACCAAACACTTATTTGTATATACTCATGCATGTTACCAAAGACTTATTTGTATATACTCGTGCATTTTACCAAAGACTTATTTGTATATACTCGTGCATGTTACCAAACACTTATTTGTATATACTCATGCATGTTACCAAAGACTTATTTGTATATACTCCTGCATGTTACCAAACACTTATTTGTATATACTCGTGCATTTTACCAAACACTTATTTGTATATACTCATGCATTTTACCAAAGACTTATTTGTATATACTCATGCATGTTACCAAACACTTATTTGTATATACTCGTGCATTTTACCAAAGACTTATTTGTATATACTCGTGCATGTTACCAAACACTTATTTGTATATACTCATGCATGTTAACAAACACTTATTTGTATATACTCATGCATGTTACCAAACACTTATTTGTATATACTCGTGCATGTTACCAAACACTTATTTGTATATACTCGTGCATGTTACCAAACACTTATTTGTATATACTCCTGCATGTTACCAAGCACTTATTTGTATATACTCCTGCATGTTGCCAAACACTTATTTGTATATACTCATGCATGTTACCAAACACTTATTTGTATATACTCATGCATTTTACCAAAGACTTATTTGTATATACTCATGCATGTTACCAAACACTTATTTGTATATACTCGTGCATTTTACCAAAGACTTATTTGTATATACTCGTGCATGTTACCAAACACTTATTTGTATATACTCATGCATGTTAACAAACACTTATTTGTATATACTCATGCATGTTACCAAACACTTATTTGTATATACTCGTGCATGTTACCAAACACTTATTTGTATATACTCGTGCATGTTACCAAACACTTATTTGTATATACTCATGCATGTTACCAAACACTTATTTGTATATACTCGTGCATTTTACCAAAGACTTATTTGTATATACTCATGCATGTTACCAAACACTTATTTGTATATACTCATGCATGTTACCAAACACTTATTTGTATATACTCGTGCATTTTACCAAACACTTATTTGTATATACTCATGCATGTTACCAAAGACTTATTTGTATAAACTCGTGCATGTTACCAAACACTTATTTGTATATACTCATGCATGTTACCAAACACTTATTTGTATATACTCGTGCATGTTACCAAACACTTATTTGTATATACTCATGCATGTTACCAAAGACTTATTTGTATATACTCATGCATGTTACCAAACACTTATTTGTATATACTCATGCATGTTACCAAACACTTATTTGTATATACTCGTGCATTTTACCAAACACTTATTTGTATATACTCATGCATGTTACCAAACACTTATTTGTATATACTCATGCATGTTACCAAACACTTATTTGTATATACTCGTGCATGTTACCAAAGACTTATTTGTATATACTCATGCATGTTACCAAACACTTATTTGTATATACTCATGCATGTTACCAAACACTTATTTGTATAAACTCATGCATGTTACCAAACACTTATTTGTATATACTCATGCATGTTACCAAACACTTATTTGTATATACTCGTGCATGTTACCAAAGACTTATTTGTATAAACTCATGCATGTTACCAAACACTTATTTGTATATACTCGTGCATGTTACCAAACACTTATTTGTATATACTCGTGCATGTTACCAAAGACTTATTTGTATAAACTCATGCATGTTACCAAAGACTTATTTGTATAAACTCATGCATGTTACCAAACACTTATTTGTATATACTCATGCATGTTACCAAACACTTATTTGTATATACTCATGCATGTTACCAAACACTTATTTGTATATACTCATGCATGTTACCAAACACTTATTTGTATATACTCATGCATGTTACCAAACACTTATTTGTATATACTCATGCATGTTACCAAACACTTATTTGTATATACTCATGCATGTTACCAAACACTTATTTGTATAAACTCGTGCATGTTACCAAACACTTATTTGTATATACTCGTGCATTTTACCAAACACTTATTTGTATATACTCATGCATGTTACCAAAGACTTATTTGTATAAACTCATGCATGTTACCAAACACTTATTTGTATAAACTCGTGCATGTTACCAAGCACTTATTTGTATATACTCATGCATGTTACCAAACACTTATTTGTATATACTCGTGCATGTTACCAAAGACTTATTTGTATATACTCGTGCATGTTACCAAACACTTATTTGTATATACTCGTGCATGTTACCAAACACTTATTTGTATATACTCGTGCATGTTACCAAGCACTTATTTGTATATACTCATGCATGTTACCAAACACTTATTTGTATAAACTCGTGCATGTTACCAAGCACTTATTTGTATATACTCGTGCATGTTGCCAAACACTTATTTGTATAAACTCGTGCATGTTACCAAGCACTTATTTGTATATACTCGTGCATGTTACCAAACACTTATTTGTATAAACTCATGCATGTTACCAAACACTTATTTGTATAAACTCATGCATGTTGCCAAACACTTATTTGTATAAACTCGTGCATGTTACCAAACACTTATTTGTATATACTCATGCATGTTGCCAAACACTTATTTGTATAAACTCGTGCATGTTACCAAACACTTATTTGTATATCCTCATGCATGTTGCCAAACACTTATTTGTATAAACTCGTGCATGTTACCAAGCACTTATTTGTATATACTCATGCATGTTACCAAACACTTATTTGTATATACTCGTGCATGTTACCAAACAGTTATTTGTATATCCTCATGCATGTTGCCAAACACTTATTTGTATATACTCGTGCATTTTACCAAACACTTATTTGTATATACTCATGCATGTTACCAAACACTTATTTGTATATACTCATGCATGTTACCAAACACTTATTTGTATATACTCATGCATGTTACCAAGCACTTATTTGTATATACTCATGCATGTTACCAAACACTTATTTGTATATACTCGTGCATGTTACCAAGCACTTATTTGTATAAACTCATGCATGTTACCAAACACTTATTTGTATATACTCGTGCATGTTACCAAACACTTATTTGTATATACTCGTGCATTTTACCAAACACTTATTTGTATATACTCGTGCATGTTACCAAACACTTATTTGTATATACTCGTGCATTTTACCAAACACTTATTTGTATATACTCGTGCATGTTACCAAAGACTTATTTGTATATCCTCTTGCATGTTGCCAAACACTTATTTGTATAAACTCGTGCATGTTACCAAGCACTTATTTGTATATACTCATGCATGTTACCAAACACTTATTTGTATAAACTCATGCATGTTGCCAAACACTTATTTGTATAAACTCGTGCATGTTACCAAACACTTATTTGTATATACTCATGCATGTTGCCAAACACTTATTTGTATAAACTCGTGCATGTTACCAAACACTTATTTGTATATCCTCATGCATGTTGCCAAACACTTATTTGTATAAACTCGTGCATGTTACCAAGCACTTATTTGTATATACTCATGCATGTTACCAAACACTTATTTGTATATACTCGTGCATGTTACCAAACACTTATTTGTATATACTCATGCATGTTACCAAACAGTTATTTGTATATCCTCATGCATGTTGCCAAACACTTATTTGTATATACTCGTGCATTTTACCAAACACTTATTTGTATATACTCATGCATGTTACCAAACACTTATTTATATATACTCATGCATGTTACCAAACACTTATTTGTATATACTCATGCATGTTACCAAGCACTTATTTGTATATACTCATGCATGTTACCAAACACTTATTTGTATATACTCGTGCATGTTACCAAGCACTTATTTGTATAAACTCATGCATGTTACCAAACACTTATTTGTATATACTCGTGCATGTTACCAAACACTTATTTGTATATACTCGTGCATTTTACCAAACACTTATTTGTATATACTCGTGCATGTTACCAAACACTTATTTGTATATACTCGTGCATTTTACCAAACACTTATTTGTATATACTCGTGCATGTTACCAAAGACTTATTTGTATATCCTCTTGCATGTTGCCAAACACTTATTTGTATAAACTCGTGCATGTTACCAAGCACTTATTTGTATATACTCATGCATGTTACCAAACACTTATTTGTATATACTCATGCATGTTACCAAGCACTTATTTGTATATACTCGTGCATGTTACCAAAGACTTATTTGTATATACTCGTGCATGTCACCAAAGACTTATTTGTATATACTCCTGCATGTCACCAAACACTTATTTGTATATACTCGTGCATGTTACCAAACACTTATTTGTATATACTCATGCATGTTGCCAAACACTTATTTGTATATACTCATCCATGTTGCCAAACACTTATTTGTATATACTCGTGCATGTTACCAAAGACTTATTTGTATATACTCCTGCATGTCACCAAACACTTATTTGTATATACTCGTGCATGTTACCAAACACTTATTTGTATATACTCATGCATGTTGCCAAACACTTATTTGTATAAACTCATGCATGTTACCAAACACTTATTTGTATATACTCGTGCATGTTACCAAAGACTTATTTGTATAAACTCGTGCATGTTGCCAAACACTTATTTGTATATACTCGTGCATGTTACCAAACACTTATTTGTATAAACTCGTGCATGTTACCAAACACTTATTTGTATATCCTCATGCATGTTGCCAAACACTTATTTGTATATACTCATGCATGTTGCCAAACACTTATTTGTATATACTCATGCATGTTACCAAACACTTATTTGTATATACTCATGCATGTTACTAAAGACTTATTTGTATATACTCGTGCATGTTACCAAACACTTATTTGTATATACTCGTGCATGTTACCAAAGACTTATTTGTATATACTCATGCATGTTGCCAAACACTTATTTGTATATACTCGTGCATGTTACCAAAGACTTATTTGTATATACTCGTGCATGTTACCAAAGACTTATTTGTATATACTCGTGCATGTTACCAAACACTTATTTGTATATACTCATGCATGTTACCAAAGACTTATTTGTATAAACTCATGCATGTTACCAAAGACTTATTTGTATATACTCGTGCATGTTACCAAACACTTATTTGTATATACTCATCCATGTTACCAAACACTTATTTGTATAAACTCGTGCATGTTACCAAACACTTATTTGTATATACTCGTGCATGTTACCAAACACTTATTTGTATATACTCATCCATGTTACCAAACACTTATTTGTATAAACTCGTGCATGTTACCAAACACTTATTTGTATAAACTCGTGCATGTTACCAAACACTTATTTGTATAAACTCGTGCATGTTACCAAAGACTTATTTGTATATACTCGTGCATGTTACCAAACACTTATTTGTATATACTCATCCATGTTACCAAACACTTATTTGTATAAACTCGTGCATGTTACCAAACACTTATTTGTATATACTCGTGCATGTTACCAAACACTTATTTGTATATACTCATCCATGTTACCAAACACTTATTTGTATAAACTCGTGCATGTTACCAAACACTTATTTGTATAAACTCGTGCATGTTACCAAACACTTATTTGTATAAACTCGTGCATGTTACCAAACACTTATTTGTATATACTCGTGCATGTTACCAAAGACTTATTTGTATATACTCATGCATGTTACCAAACACTTATTTGTATATACTCGTGCATGTTACCAAAGACTTATTTGTATATACTCGTGCATGTTACCAAACACTTATTTGTATAAACTCGTGCATGTTGCCAAACACTTATTTGTATATACTCATCCATGTTGCCAAACACTTATTTGTATAAACTCATGCATGTTACCAAACACTTATTTGTATATACTCATGCATGTTACCAAACACTTATTTGTATATACTCGTGCATGTTACCAAAGACTTATTTGTATATACTCATGCATGTTACCAAGCACTTATTTGTATAAACTCGTGCATGTTACCAAACACTTATTTGTATATACTCGTGCATGTTACCAAAGACTTATTTGTATATACTCATGCATGTTACCAAGCACTTATTTGTATAAACTCGTGCATGTTGCCAAACACTTATTTGTATATACTCATCCATGTTGCCAAACACTTATTTGTATATACTCGTGCATGTTGCCAAACACTTATTTGTATATACTCGTGCATGTTACCAAAGACTTATTTGTATATACTCATGCATGTTACCAAGCACTTATTTGTATAAACTCGTGCATGTTACCAAACACTTATTTGTATATACTCGTGCATGTTACCAAAGACTTATTTGTATATACTCATGCATGTTACCAAGCACTTATTTGTATAAACTCGTGCATGTTGCCAAACACTTATTTGTATATACTCATCCATGTTGCCAAACACTTATTTGTATATACTCGTGCATGTTGCCAAACACTTATTTGTATATACTCGTGCATGTTACCAAAGACTTATTTGTATATACTCATGCATGTTACCAAGCACTTATTTGTATAAACTCGTGCATGTTACCAAACACTTATTTGTATATACTCATGCATGTTACCAAGCACTTATTTGTATAAACTCGTGCATGTTGCCAAACACTTATTTGTATATACTCATCCATGTTGCCAAACACTTATTTGTATAAACTCATGCATGTTACCAAACACTTATTTGTATATACTCATGCATGTTACCAAGCACTTATTTGTATAAACTCGTGCATGTTGCCAAACACTTATTTGTATATACTCATCCATGTTGCCAAACACTTATTTGTATATACTCATGCATGTTACCAAACACTTATTTGTATATACTCATGCATGTTACCAAACACTTATTTGTATAAACTCATGCATGTTACCAAACACTTATTTGTATAAACTCATGCATGTTACCAAACACTTATTTGTATATACTCATGCATGTTACCAAACACTTATTTGTATATACTCGTGCATGTTACCAAAGACTTATTTGTATATACTCATGCATGTTGCCAAACACTTATTTGTATATACTCATCCATGTTGCCAAACACTTATTTGTATATACTCATCCATGTTACCAAACACTTATTTGTATATACTCATGCATGTTACCAAACACTTATTTGTATAAACTCGTGCATGTTGCCAAACACTTATTTGTATATACTCATCCATGTTGCCAAACACTTATTTGTATAAACTCATGCATGTTACCAAACACTTATTTGTATATACTCATGCATGTTACCAAGCACTTATTTGTATAAACTCGTGCATGTTACCAAACACTTATTTGTATATACTCGTGCATGTTACCAAAGACTTATTTGTATATACTCATGCATGTTACCAAACACTTATTTGTATAAACTCATGCATGTTACCAAACACTTATTTGTATAAACTCATGCATGTTACCAAACACTTATTTGTATATACTCATGCATGTTACCAAACACTTATTTGTATATACTCGTGCATGTTACCAAAGACTTATTTGTATATACTCATGCATGTTGCCAAACACTTATTTGTATATACTCATCCATGTTGCCAAACACTTATTTGTATAAACTCATCCATGTTACCAAACACTTATTTGTATATACTCATGCATGTTACCAAACACTTATTTGTATAAACTCGTGCATGTTGCCAAACACTTATTTGTATATACTCATCCATGTTGCCAAACACTTATTTGTATAAACTCATGCATGTTACCAAACACTTATTTGTATATACTCATGCATGTTACCAAGCACTTATTTATATAAACTCGTGCATGTTGCCAAACACTTATTTGTATATACTCATCCATGTTGCCAAACACTTATTTGTATATACTCGTGCATGTTGCCAAACACTTATTTGTATATACTCGTGCATGTTACCAAAGACTTATTTGTATATACTCATGCATGTTACCAAGCACTTATTTGTATAAACTCGTGCATGTTACCAAACACTTATTTGTATATACTCGTGCATGTTACCAAAGACTTATTTGTATATACTCATGCATGTTACCAAACACTTATTTGTATAAACTCGTGCATGTTACCAAACACTTATTTGTATATACTCGTGCATGTTACCAAACACTTATTTGTATATACTCATGCATGTTACCAAAGACTTATTTGTATATACTCGTGCATGTTACCAAACACTTATTTGTATAAACTCGTGCATGTTGCCAAACACTTATTTGTATATACTCATCCATGTTGCCAAACACTTATTTGTATATACTCGTGCATGTTGCCAAACACTTATTTGTATATACTCGTGCATGTTACCAAAGACTTATTTGTATATACTCGTGCATGTTACCAAGCACTTATTTGTATAAACTCGTGCATGTTACCAAACACTTATTTGTATATACTCGTGCATGTTACCAAACACTTATTTGTATATACTCATGCATGTTACCAAACACTTATTTGTATATACTCATGCATGTTACCAAAGACTTATTTGTATATACTCATGCATGTTGCCAAACACTTATTTGTATAAACTCGTGCATGTTACCAAACACTTATTTGTATATACTCGTGCATGTTACCAAACACTTATTTGTATATACTCGTGCATGTTACCAAAGACTTATTTGTATATACTCGTGCATGTTACCAAACACTTATTTGTATATACTCGTGCATGTTACCAAGCACTTATTTGTATATACTCATCCATGTTGCCAAACACTTATTTGTATATACTCGTGCATGTTGCCAAACACTTATTTGTATATACTCGTGCATGTTACCAAAGACTTATTTGTATATACTCATGCATGTTACCAAGCACTTATTTGTATATACTCATCCATGTTGCCAAACACTTATTTGTATATACTCGTGCATGTTACCAAACACTTATTTGTATATACTCGTGCATGTTACCAAACACTTATTTGTATATACTCGTGCATGTTACCAAGCACTTATTTGTATATACTCATCCATGTTGCCAAACACTTATTTGTATATACTCGTGCATGTTGCCAAACACTTATTTGTATATACTCGTGCATGTTACCAAAGACTTATTTGTATATACTCATCCATGTTGCCAAACACTTATTTGTATATACTCGTGCATGTTACCAAACACTTATTTGTATATACTCATCCATGTTGCCAAACACTTATTTGTATATACTCGTGCATGTTACCAAAGACTTATTTGTATATACTCATCCATGTTGCCAAACACTTATTTGTATATACTCGTGCATGTTACCAAACACTTATTTGTATATACTCGTGCATGTTACCAAGCACTTATTTGTATATACTCATCCATGTTGCCAAACACTTATTTGTATATACTCGTGCATGTTACCAAAGACTTATTTGTATATACTCATGCATGTTACCAAACACTTATTTGTATATACTCGTGCATGTTACCAAACACTTATTTGTATATACTCGTGCATGTTACCAAAGACTTATTTGTATAAACTCGTGCATGTTGCCAAACACTTATTTGTATATACTCGTGCATGTTACCAAGCACTTATTTGTATATACTCATCCATGTTGCCAAACACTTATTTGTATATACTCGTGCATGTTGCCAAACACTTATTTGTATATACTCGTGCATGTTACCAAAGACTTATTTGTATATACTCATCCATGTTGCCAAACACTTATTTGTATATACTCGTGCATGTTACCAAACACTTATTTGTATATACTCATGCATGTTACCAAACACTTATTTGTATATACTCGTGCATGTTACCAAAGACTTATTTGTATATACTCATGCATGTTACCAAACACTTATTTGTATATACTCATGCATGTTACCAAACACTTATTTGTATATACTCATGCATGTTACCAAACACTTATTTGTATATACTCATGCATGTTACCAAACACTTATTTGTATATACTCATGCATGTTACCAAACACTTATTTGTATATACTCGTGCATGTTACCAAAGACTTATTTGTATATACTCATGCATGTTACCAAACACTTATTTGTATATACTCGTGCATGTTACCAAAGACTTATTTGTATATACTCATGCATGTTACCAAACACTTATTTGTATATACTCGTGCATGTTACCAAAGACTTATTTGTATATACTCATGCATGTTACCAAACACTTATTTGTATATACTCATGCATGTTACCAAAGACTTATTTGTATATACTCGTGCATGTTACCAAACACTTATTTGTATATACTCGTGCATGTTACCAAACACTTATTTGTATATACTCATGCATGTTACCAAACACTTATTTGTATATACTCGTGCATGTTACCAAACACTTATTTGTATATACTCGTGCATGTTACCAAACACTTATTTGTATATACTCATGCATGTTACCAAACACTTATTTGTATATACTCGTGCATGTTGCCAAACACTTATTTGTATATACTCGTGCATGTTACCAAAGACTTATTTGTATATACTCATGCATGTTACCAAACACTTATTTGTATATACTCGTGCATGTTACCAAAGACTTATTTGTATATACTCATGCATGTTACCAAACACTTATTTGTATATACTCATGCATGTTACCAAACACTTATTTGTATATACTCGTGCATGTTACCAAAGACTTATTTGTATATACTCATGCATGTTACCAAAGACTTATTTGTATATACTCATGCATGTTACCAAACACTTATTTGTATATACTCATGCATGTTACCAAACACTTATTTGTATATACTCATGCATGTTACCAAACACTTATTTGTATATACTCGTGCATGTTACCAAACACTTATTTGTATATACTCATGCATGTTACCAAAGACTTATTTGTATATACTCATGCATGTTACCAAAGACTTATTTGTATATACTCATGCATGTTACCAAAGACTTATTTGTATATACTCATGCATGTTACCAAAGACTTATTTGTATATACTCATGCATGTTACCAAACACTTATTTGTATATACTCATGCATGTTACCAAACACTTATTTGTATATACTCGTGCATGTTACCAAAGACTTATTTGTATATACTCATGCATGTTACCAAACACTTATTTGTATATACTCATGCATGTTACCAAACACTTATTTGTATATACTCATGCATGTTACCAAACACTTATTTGTATATACTCATGCATGTTACCAAACACTTATTTGTATATACTCATGCATGTTACCAAACACTTATTTGTATATACTCGTGCATGTTACCAAAGACTTATTTGTATATACTCATGCATGTTACCAAACACTTATTTGTATATACTCGTGCATGTTACCAAAGACTTATTTGTATATACTCATGCATGTTACCAAACACTTATTTGTATATACTCGTGCATGTTACCAAAGACTTATTTGTATATACTCATGCATGTTACCAAACACTTATTTGTATATACTCATGCATGTTACCAAAGACTTATTTGTATATACTCGTGCATGTTACCAAACACTTATTTGTATATACTCGTGCATGTTACCAAACACTTATTTGTATATACTCATGCATGTTACCAAACACTTATTTGTATATACTCGTGCATGTTACCAAACACTTATTTGTATATACTCGTGCATGTTGCCAAACACTTATTTGTATATACTCGTGCATGTTACCAAAGACTTATTTGTATATACTCATGCATGTTACCAAACACTTATTTGTATAAACTCGTGCATTTTACCAAACACTTATTTGTATATACTCATGCATGTTACCAAACACTTATTTGTATAAACTCGTGCATGTTACCAAAGACTTATTTGTATATACTCGTGCATGTTACCAAAGACTTATTTGTATAAACTCGTGCATGTTGCCAAACACTTATTTGTATATACTCGTGCATGTTGCCAAACACTTATTTGTATATACTCGTGCATGTTGCCAAACACTTATTTGTATATACTCGTGCATGTTACCAAAGACTTATTTGTATATACTCATCCATGTTGCCAAACACTTATTTGTATAAACTCATGCATGTTGCCAAACACTTATTTGTATATACTCATGCATGTTACCAAGCACTTATTTGTATATACTCATCCATGTTGCCAAACACTTATTTGTATATACTCGTGCATGTTACCAAACACTTATTTGTATATACTCGTGCATGTTACCAAAGACTTATTTGTATAAACTCGTGCATGTTGCCAAACACTTATTTGTATATACTCGTGCATGTTACCAAACACTTATTTGTATAAACTCGTGCATGTTACCAAACACTTATTTGTATATCCTCATGCATGTTGCCAAACACTTATTTGTATAAACTCGTGCATGTTACCAAGCACTTATTTGTATATACTCATGCATGTTACCAAACACTTATTTGTATATACTCGTGCATGTTACCAAACACTTATTTGTATATACTCATGCATGTTACCAAACACTTATTTGTATATACTCATGCATGTTACCAAACACTTATTTGTATATACTCATGCATGTTACCAAACAGTTATTTGTATATCCTCATGCATATTGCCAAACACTTATTTGTATATACTCGTGCATGTTACCAAACACTTATTTGTATATACTCGTGCATTTTACCAAACACTTATTTGTATATACTCGTGCATGTTACCAAACACTTATTTGTATATCCTCATGCATGTTGCCAAACACTTATTTGTATAAACTCGTGCATGTTACCAAACACTTATTTGTATAAACTCGTGCATGTTGCCAAACACTTATTTGTATATACTCGTGCATGTTACCAAACACTTATTTGTATATCCTCATGCATGTTGCCAAACACTTATTTGTATAAACTCGTGCATGTTACCAAGCACTAATTTGTATATACTCATGCATGTTACCAAACACTTATTTGTATATACTCGTGCATGTTACCAAACACTTATTTGTATATACTCATGCATGTTACCAAACAGTTATTTGTATATACTCATGCATGTTGCCAAACACTTATTTGTATATACTCATGCATGTTGAGTCATTGATTACAGTCATTTTCTTAAGTATTTTCCTTTTATTTGATATTTTGGTGAAAGTAGTAAATTAGAGAAATGCTTGAAGAGTTTAAGGGTAATTAACATCAAAACTTTTGATAGAAATATAAGTGTGGTTGAACATCATAAACACCATTTTCGAATCATTTGAATAATTACGGAATTGGTAAGTTTTATTGACACAGGAATCATTCATTCATTCTCATCCTGGAATGCCCACAGACTAAATATTTCCCATCAACAAGAGACTGACAAACAGTGTCATATATAAGTATGATATTATTAATCTATATGCCATATGTTACATGTATGTATTAATATGATTTTCTTAATGCCTTGATCCACTCAGAAAGATAATCAACTTCAATATACATGTATATAAAATGTACATCTCTTCTTACAGGTAGCTGAGCTTCGCGATTGGGTTAACATAATTTATGATGGAGATTAAGCTATATATACCTATCATCGACTAGACAGTGACCTTGAATCTGCAGAGCTCGAAATTATTGTGTAATTGCTTGTAAACAATTTTAAAAGGTAAGAAATCATGTTCGTAACATAATAAATAGTGAGACAGATTATAAACCCTTTAATATCTTATTAGAAAACTGCAATTTGTTGATGTAAAAATTAATACATCAAGAAATTGCAGTTCTTTGTGCATTGTGAATATAGAAATCTTTTTCCAGAAAATCGTGTCTTTTTCAAAAATTCAAATGCCCATAAATTTCATAATAGTGAAGATATTAACATGAAATAAACTGTTTTTGGTATCTTTTAACAAGACCTTTATAATGAGGTATACCTTCATATATTTTTTTGACATTTAAATCGGTCAGAAAATTTGCTAAAATGTCAAATTTCGACCCCACATTTCCAGAGAACGTTTGAAATAAATTAATAAAATAACTTGCAATGCGTTCGTGTTGTTAAGACCTTTCTCATGTATAGGTTTCTATATCTTGCATCTATTGAACAATATGTCTGACCTCACTACACTAAGCACGCAACATTAATGATTAAGGGCAAATACATATTGGTTTAGTATCAGGATAATTGAGGAGCGACATGTCTAACCGTGGAATGCTATTTAAGCGAGATAGCACTATTAAAATCCAGCTAAGTCTGTTGGACCAGTTTAAAGCAGCCATCTTTATCATCTTATTGAAAAGCAGACTGTTCTCGCCATGATATATCAGACAAAAATGCCAACTTGCTGTTAAACATCACCAAATCACTCACTCATTCACTCACTTACCCACTCAATGAGTAAAAACTCTTAAAATTGGGTCAAACATTCAAAAATCTATTATTGGTAAAATGATACATTTATATTATATGTTCATGTTATTCAAGTTTTCTTCAGGTCGTTTTAGCTCTGTATAATAGAGTTTATTGGAACGTTTAAATAGGCGGGACTTTAATTGTGAGGCCAAAAAGAGAAAATTCTAATTGATTTTTATTTCAAATATTTTAGAATCAAAATATAGCCCGGGGTTCTATGGTACCGCGGTACTTAATGTTTAACGTCTGTGTAACGTAACTAGTTTTCGGAATTAATCCAAAAATGTTATATTTCATTCCCCGGTATAGAAACCTATTTTCCCCCACAATTCATTTTATTCTTTGAATTTGTTTAAAAATACATCGCCGATTTTCCTTATGACAACGAAATGTACCTCCCAGAAATGGTTTCCTATGATATCGCGGTAATTGCAAAATTAATGTTATGGTTGACAAATCAAGACATCGTTTATAAATACTACATCAAGGTCATTATCTGGCAAACTAATACCATAAAGAAAATCTTGATAATTTATCACATTTAATAAAGTAAAGTTTCTTTGAAATAACAAATGTAACGAATTTGAGTCAATTTGATGTTGGTTAATATGTTTTCATAGCTTATTTTTTCCATCAAATTTGTCGGTCTAGAGAGTAACTAAAAAATAGCACAAACAAATCCCAAATCGGGTTGAAATGAAACGTAAATAAACGGACGACATTTCTAAAAAATAGCAGATGAATTATGACAACTATGGTTTAATTATTGGACATTTTACAAAGCATGGTATCAGTGTAAAATAAAGATGTCCGTTATTTCTAAGGAAAAGATAAAAATGCATGTACTTACAAAAATTCAAGACATTTGGACAGAATAACCAGACCTTCCGATAAATGTGACTGTTGTGTTTATGGATATCTAAATAGAAAAACCGGAGGGTGGCGCTGCAGTGCATAGGTACAGACAAAATAAATACCGGGGGATCATAGATTCCGCGGTACCATAGGAAGGGAGTAATCATATGCAACTAATCTGATTAAAATCGGATCTTTCACGTTGACCCCCCCCCCCCCTTTTACTGATATATGTCGCGGCGTGGGAGATCTGAGTAAACCACCATGACGGGCCACTAATACCATACCTCTTACCATTTATCAGTGTACTATCGGGACATTTCCATTTGTCTAAAGCCATCAAAGCTGTAATTGCAGGCAGAAACTTGTGGCATCCTCCCTGGATGATTGGTAACCTGTCAAATACTGCTAAATCTGTATTAAGAGGTCGCATTTTGTTCATAGAAAAAATGGTCTTTTAACATAAGTGATCTCTTCAAATAGGTTCAATTCATATGGCATTTTCTATGACATGACAAAAAGGTGACATTTTAATACAGGTGACTGCTTAATAGAGGTGACCGCATGGGAAGATTTGACTCTGCATAGCAAAATGAAAAGCACAAATTATCACACTATCGGAAGAGTTTCAAAGTCAAATAGAAAATTCGTAGAAAGAGGCAACATATATAGCCCTAAAGCACAAACGAATGACCTCTCAGTTTCTTTGCTTGGGACAGGCATGTCAATATTATATACTTATTGACTTCCTATTCTCGAATACACAGTCTATAAGTATTTTATTATACCGAAAAACATTAGACTCATAGTTGAATGATCACCTCAAAATGATAAAGACCAATAAAATCACGCATCTTTTGCCAGTATTTTGCATTATAAATCTGATGATATTTCCCCAGTCATTCATAATGATTCTTTTGAGAAAACAGACTTCAACATAAATTTACATGGTGACTACAAGTCTTATGAAAATTTTGAATTTTTTTGAAATTTTAGAAATTTTAAAATTTTATGATAATTTTGAAATGATGAATTTTAAAAAAAAGAATTTAATTTAATTTTAGAATTTAGAAATTTTGAGAAAATTTTGAAATTTTATGAAAGCTGAAATTTTTTTGAAAATTTCAAAGTTTTCGTTAATAGACCATGAAGTCCGAGTGTTCCGAATAAATATATAGCTTTATCCAATCCAGTCGCGGAACTAAAAGTCCGCGAAAACGATTCACATTGCCGGTCCATAGTCTTATATACTTATTGACTGGGTATGAGGGATTAGCAAGTTTGTTGTCCCCGAGATATTCGCCTCGGTCAATAGTCAGTGTCTCGGGGACAACAAGCTTGCTATTCCCGAATACACAGTCTATAAGTAGTTTATTATACCGAAAAACATTAGACTCATAGTTGAATGATCACCTCAAAATGATAAAGATCAATAAAATCACGCATCTTATGTCAATATTTTGCATTATTAATCTGAATATTGTCTCATGGACATTTTTATTCTATTTCACCAGTCATTCATAAGAGTTTGATTTTTTTGAGAAAGTAGACTTCAAAATAAATTTACATGGTGACTGCAAATCTTATGAAAATTTTTATTTTTTTTTTTATTTTTTAAACTTTTATCCAATCCGGTCGAGGCACTAAAAATCCGCGAAAACGATTCACATTGCCGCTCCATAGTCTTAAAAACTATGGACCGCTCAATAGTTCTGGAAAAGGAGATAAATAGCAATTGTAATGTAGAACATTTTGTAGTGATGTTCATATACTGAGGCACAATAACAAATGTGGTTAGGATAAACTAGTCTTAAATACCCAAACCTCTCGTCTTAGTGAAGCGATGCCGTCATGCAAGTGATTTGCACATCCGAGTACAATGGCAATCCTCACAGATAACCGGTGAACAGAGTTATTATAAAGAGCGCTAAAATCTTGAACACTATACATAATATGTTTAATCTTCGGGACACAGAAGTTGTCATATCTAACATAATAGTTCTATTAAAGAGTGTAGATTGCCTCAACAATCATTTGGCCCAAATCGAGGTCGTGATCTTATGGTAGTTGGAATTGACAACTACATTTACAATCAATGCCTATCATCACTACAGTTTAGACTTTGAACCCCGTTCATGGCGAGGTGTACTCGATAGATCATTATGTGATAAAGATTTTCAGTAATTTGCGGCAGATCGGTGGTTTTCCCTTGGTACTCCGGTTTCCTTTATCAAAAAACTGAACGTCACGATATAACTGATTATATTGTTGAACTTGTCGAAAAACCATAACCCTAACACTCAACTATCCTTTAAATATTAGATAGTATACAAGGCCATTGGTTAACACTAGTAATGTCGTAATTGATGAAGACGTTCACCCATACGAACCTCATGGTTTACTATATAACTAAATCGTTCAATTCAAAGGTTGAAACGAACTCATCTCTTGCTTACCAGATATCTACTTAATTCTCAAAGATACATTGCGCCCTCCTATTTTTATAAAAGACATACATGCATGGACCTACTGGCTCCATATTTATATATATCGGTTTAATGCATGTACGATGACCCCACTTGTATAGAAATGATCTACATAAATATGAAACGTACGCTGTATGCTCTTTAAATGCTCAATATAAGTAAACAATTTAACAATCAAAGGACGTTTTGGTTTTTCTGGTTGAGTGGCAGTTGTTTAACGCCTAATTAGCTATATAATATCGAGAACAAATTATTAACGATGTCTGTTTTCTGAAACACAACAGCGTTAGAATTAGATTTTAGAGCTGACAATTGTTTATTCTTCCTCAACGGGATTCGAGATTAAGGTTAAGATTATGTATTTTAACCACACTTTCAACAATATTTTATAGATATCGTTGGGGTCAGTTGTATTGGTGGAGGAAACCGGAGTACCCAGCGAAAATCACCATTGCCGTGACTCTAACTCCCTAGCCCAATTGGATTTTGTGTTTTGACAGTGTGGTATTATTTGTTTTTGTTATATAACAAAGCGAATACAAATCTTAAATATTAATACATACCGGACGCCTATTGTATCTTGAAGTATCGTAGACACTCCACACATAAAAAGAAACGTTGACATAATTTGTGACTTGACTAATTCCAAGTCCTCAGCACATATCTGTTTGCCAACTATCAAAGGAATGGATATGGTTGAACTGATTGCCAATAGAACTTGCTGTAGCAGGAGTACCGCATTGATACATAAATGGAATAATTTAACTGTCCGCTACGAGGGACTAATTTATGGTGAAATATCTTTAACATGTTTAACAAAATATGATTTTTTTTTTTTTAATTTTTAAAACAAAATTTGTCAAAAAATCTTCTATATGCACAGTAGCATACACATTTGACACCTATATATTTGGTGTCATCCTGGTTTGCCCACTTTTAAATATAGGTATAAATAAACATAAGGGGTTATGTTGTTTTAATAATTAAAGTTTCTTTCTGTAATGTAGTTATATTTTTACCTGTATTTTAACTGTAAAATCTTGTTAAGAATTATATAATTCACTATTGAATTAAGTGATATATGCGCATTTTAACAATAAATCTTTCACAAACTCTGTAGAAATATGCTTAATTTTAATAAAAAAAATTGCAAAACTTATACAATTTTCACGAAAATATCTTACAAATTTGACAAAATATGTATGAGTTTGGTGAAATATCTTTAACATGTTTAACAAAATATGCAATTTTTTTAATTGGTAAAATTATGATAGATAATTAAGTTAAATGCAAGATACTTGGAGAATAAAACGAAATTAAGGATGTCATTTAGAAATTATTTTAATTACTAAATACGTACAGGCTATAGTAAACATTGAAAAAGTAACACCCCAAGATACATATTATTTTCATTACGTTTCATTTGTTAATAAAACCACATGTTATAAAATATGCAGGCAGAATGCAGGCACAAAAAGATTCATTTTGTTCTCCCTTTTTTACTTTTATTTTTTTGTGGTTTACAAGATTATACTTATTCTGCCCTTTGTTTCTTTTTTTATGCTTACATGTGTTGATATTCAAGTTCGAATCATGCTCCATTTCGCATATAATATCTTCTACATTAAACCCCAGACAATTTCAGTTGTAAAATGTAATGATATTGCTTCGAATTCGTGTGCAGTTTTGTTGTCGTTTTTTGTAACTGATGGAATGGGGACATCTTACTGAAGTTAAAAAAGATCAATATTTTAGCAGAATGGCGACAAACAGATCAACGTTCAACTTTATTCAATATTCGACTTCCTGGTACATATTAATTGTATATTAACAAGGTAGTCTGTCCTCCCAGCTAGTTCATTAATCAATCTTCCGAATCTGAGCATAACTAGATGTACTGCTGAACGCAGGCGTACCGCATTGATACATAAATGGAATAACTTAACTGTCCGCTACGCGGAACTAATACCCTCCGCGTCCCCATCATCTTAATTGAGCCAACACATATTTGGAGCACAACTTTTAGACTCATAATTCAAGGAAAACTTGAAGGATCAGGATATGCAGCTAATGTGCACATCTTCGTATTAGGATCTTGCAATGTGCAAAGTTACATGAACTTCTGATTAATTATATAGGAGAATTTGCGATGACAAAGTGCATACTGAATTGTCTCAAAATTTCTAATTCCAACGAGGTATTACAGGGGTAAAGCTCAATTGACCGGGATATCCTACGAATGAGCACATCTTCATATTAGGATCTTGCAATGTACAAAGTTTCATAAACTTCTGATTTATCATGTAGGAGAATTTGCGATGACAAAGTGAATACCAAATTGCCTCAAAATTTCTAAGTCAAAAGAGGTATTAAAGGTGTAAAACTCAATGGACAATAAAAATACTTGATACTGCAAAGTTCACACATCATTATCTTAAATTCCACAAAGCTTGGTGGAAATCGGGCAAAAGATGTGGAAGTTGTTCCGGACAGACGGTAAGACGGACAGACAGACCGACAGACCGATTCCTATATACCCCTCAAAACTAAGTTTGCGGAGGATATAATAAGTCTTTTATTTGTTATTGTAATTTCTCTCTATCGCTATGTTATGCACTGTCGGTTTGAGAATAAAAGAATATATAAAGGTATGCAATTCGATCGATTAAAACGAATTGCTGTCTCTGATTCAAGTCAATCTTTAGTAAACGTGATATTTTTTTTGCATAAGTATATAATCTAATATGAACGTGATGTATGGTTTCCCAGTCACCACTCACTGTAAGAAATGAACCATCCTTAAATTCTGATATAGTAATTAAACAGTGATAATGAATAATTAAATTGTCCGGTTTCAAGTATCCTTGATTTTTTGGTCATTAATATATTATTCGTGTTTTCTAGATTCTTCGTCACAAAAAATATTTTTTCCAATTTGCACTATTTTTTTAAGAGTAGTTTTCCTATGACCTTCACCTTTTCACGGAACATGAATTGTCGAATAAACGATATTAGTTTTGAATCATTCAAACCAAGAATGGCAAACGCTCAACTTCAAGCTTGACAGAGAAAGTTTGGTCCTAGGAAGTCACCGTAAAGTTTAAAGATTACTTTCAATGTTGCTATATTTATTGTTCAAATTAACTATAATTGACTTCAATGAAG
Organism: Bathymodiolus septemdierum; assembly: GCA_963383655.1. Lineage (NCBI taxonomy): Eukaryota > Metazoa > Mollusca > Bivalvia > Mytilida > Modiolidae > Bathymodiolus > Bathymodiolus septemdierum. The sequence goes on along the minus strand of OY726529.1, from coordinate 48,313,166 downwards.
TAATATTAAAGTATATAAGGATATATTATTCATCTTTTTCTGCACATTTATATGTTAAACAGAAACTACACAGTGAAAAATAATCTACTATATACACAGTAGCATACATATTTGAGACGTATATATTTGGTGTCATTCTGGTTTGCTCACTTTTAATTACATGTATAAATAAACATAGGGGATTAAGTTGTTTTAATAATTAAAGTTTCTTTCTGAAATGTAGTTATATTTTTACTTGTATTTTAACTGTAAAATCTTGTAAAGAATTAAATAATTTACTATTAAATTAAGTGAAATATGCGCATTTTAACAATAAATCTTTCACAAACTCTGTAGAAATATTCTTAATTTTAATAAACAAATTTGCAAAACTCATACAATTTTGACGAAATATCTTACAAATTTGACAAAAAATGTATGATTTTGGTGAAATATCTTTAACATGTTTCACAAAATATGCAATTTTGTTTTTAATTGGTAAAATTATGACAGATAATTAAGTTAAATGCAAGATATTTGGAGAATAAAACGAAATTAAGGATGTCATTTTGAAATTATTTTAATTACTAAAAACGTACAGGCTATAGTAAACATTGAAAAAGTAACACCCCAATATACATATATTAGCATTACGTTTCATTTGTTAATACAACCACCTGTTATAAAACATGCAGGCAGAATGCAAGCAGAATGTAGGCACAAAAAGATTATTTTTGTTCTGCCTTTTTTACTTTTATCTTTTTGTGATTTACAAGATTATACTTATTCTGCCATTTGTTTCTTTTTTTTTACGCTTACATGTGTTGAAATTCAAGTTCGAATCATGCTTCATTTCGCATATAGTATATTCTACATCAAACCCAGACAAGTTCATTTGTAAAATGTAATGATATTGCTTTGAATTCGTGTGCAGTTTTGTTTTCGAATTTTGTATATGATGGAATGGAGGCATCTTACTGAAGTTAAACAAGATCAATATTTTAGGAGAATGGCGACAAACAGATCAACATTCAACTTTGTTTAATATTCAACATCCTGGTACATACTAATTGTATATTAACAAGGTAGTCTGTCATCCTAGCTAGTTATTTAGTCAATATTCCGCATCTGAACATAACTAGAGGTACTGCTGAACGCAGTAGTACCGCATTGATACATAAATGGAATACCGTAACTGGCCGCTACGCGGGACTAATACCCGCCTCGTCCTCATCATCTTAATTGAGCTAAAACATATTTGGAACACAACTTTTAGACTCATAATTCAATGAAATCTTGATGGATCAAGATACACTACTAATGTGCACATCTTCATATTAGGATCTTGCAATGTAGAAAATTTCAAGACAAGAAAAGACAAGATCTTTATTCTTATCAAGCATAACATAACAATAGTACAGAGAAAAACATCATTCAAATACATTTCACATATTATACACAGTACACATGACAAGATGGATTCACATTAGCCTATTAAGATGAGATTTGATATAAAAGGTGCTACAGCGATAGGCGGTTAACCAGGACGATCTACTGTTATAGTATATTATATTAATAACTCTGATAAATTTACAAATTCATGAACTTCTAATAAATCATGTAGGTAAAGCTCAATGGACCGGGATATCCTACAAATGTGCACATCTTCATATTAGGATCTTGCAATGTACAAAGTTTCATGAACTTCTGATTAATCATGCAGGAGAATTTGCGATGACAAAGTGCATACTGAATTGTCTCAAAATTTCTAAGTCCAAAGAAGCATAAAAGGGATAAAGCGCAATGGACCGGGATATCATTCTAATGTGTACATCTTCATATTAAGATCTTACAATGTACAAAGTTTTATGAATATTTGATTAATCATGTAGGAGAATTTGCGATGACAAAGTGCATACTGAACTGCCTCAAGAGGCATAACAGGGGTAAAGCTCAATGGACAATAAAAACCATTTTACTTCAATGTTCACACATCATGATCTTAAATTCCACAAAGTTTGGTAGAAATCGGACAAAAGATGTGGAAGTTGGTCCGGAGAGACGGACAGACGGACAGACAGACAGACCGATTATTAAATACCCCCCAAACTAAGTTTGTTGGGGGCATAATACTATTTTTTTAATTTGTTATTGTAATTTCTTTCTATCGATATGTTATGCACTGTCGGTTTGAGAATAAAAGGATATATAAAGGTATGCAATTCGATCGATTAAAAAAATTTGCTGTCTCTGATTCAAGTCAATATTTAGTAAACGTGATATTTTTTTTTAAAGTATTTAATCTAATATGGACGTGACTAATGGGTTCCGAGTCACCACTCACTGTAAGAAATAAATCATTATTTAATTCTGATATAGTAATTAAACAGTGATAATGAATAATTAAATCGTTCTGTTTCAAGTATCCTTGACTTTTTAGTCATTAATATATTATTCGTGTTTTCTAGATTCTTCGTCACAAAAATATTTTTCCAATTTGCACTACTTTCATAAGCGTAGATTTCCTATGACCTTCACCTTTTCACGGAACATGGATTGTGGAATAAATGATATTAATTTTGAATCATTCAAACCAAGTATGGCAAACGCTCAACTTCAAGCACTTCAGTACGCACAGAACAAGTTTGGCAGAGAAAGCTTGGTCCTAGGAAGTCACCGTAAAGTTTTAAGATTACTTTCAATGTTGTTATATTTATTGTTCAAATTAATTATAATTGAATTGAATGAAGCAATATTAAAGTATATAAAGATATATTATTCATCTTTTTTTTTACACATTTATATATTTAAAAGAAACTACACAGTGACAAAAAAATCTTCTATATTTACAGAAGCATACATATTTGCCACCTATATATTTGGAACAGACTATACAACTTTATGGTCAGTAAACCCTTCGTCTTTTTTCTTTTTTTAACTGATTGATAATTGGTGTAAATAAATGTGGGCAAACCAGGATTAAACAAAATGATCACGACCACGAGGGCCCCTTCCTTAAATTATAGATATATACAAAACCTTTATGAAAATAAAAAACATTGATATAAAATTTAGTCCCCAGGACGCATTTCTGTAATAGCCTTTGTAAGGTACGAAGGGCCCGGGTGGCTCAATGAGTTAGGTAGTTGGATTACCTAACAACTCGTACAAGCCTATCACCAAGAAGAGGTGAATTCGCGCCCGGCTTTGGAAATTATAAAAAGAGTACACTCGACCTGCAGCCGAAAGTGATAAAGTTTACCAGTTGCTTGCCCATGGTCGGTGGTTCTCTCTGGGTACTCCGGCTTCTTCCACCACTAAAACTGGTCGCCATGATGTAGCTGAAATATTGCTGAAAGTGGCGTTAAAACCCCCCAAAAAAAATCAAGTCAGGTAAGCTCAAAGATAAAAGATATTGGAAAGTCAAATGATTTAAAAGTCTGCATAGCATAAATCATGTTCTAGATTATCTTTTTATCAAATATTATTCATCTGGTGGTTTTTAATTCTGTTTGTATGTAAGCATCTGCTGGGTAAGTACCGATTACGATTTTACATGTAGATACATATATCATAATAAATTGTTAAATTAAAGTGGTCACTACACTATATCTACTTAATACCTGACCCTATATGTCCATATTTTCTTTGTCTGGGCTGTAATGTTACAGTTGATTAAAGGGTCATTAATAAATCGATGAATACTGAATAACATTTTAGGGATGTTGTATAGGGATGATAAGAAGGTGGATTGTGTCAGTGACATGACTACCATACACCATTGCCGGAGGGGGCATTAGAAAGAAATATTGCTTAATTTATCGTTATTTTCAGCAATTGGTTACAGCTATATCATGACTACCAGACACCATTGGATTGTAGGGGGGGGGAGGGGGGGGCAATAATTATTGGTTATGAATATCACATGCGCGTAGATAGACCTTAACATCATAAAGCGAATAAAATTCGGTAACGCATGTTGCCTCAGATCCTATCCATGTTGTTTGCCAGAGGATATTTGTATTTCTATTATTATCATTAGGAGTGGACAAGACAGTGGGGGCAAGTTTGAGGAATGACCGAATAGTGGGGGAGGGTGTTTCAAAGCTGTTAAAAAAAATAAAGATAAATAAATAAATAAATAAAAGGACACTTTGGTTTCAAAATTACCCTTATACCTTTGGCTAAGCAGGTAATATATTTGTACTTACATGCTACAGATTCAACTTTTTCTTACAATTTTGCAAAAAATATGGGGCGACATATGCATAGCTTTTTCCCCACCTCCACACACATACTTTGAAAAATTGGGAGAGGGCAATTGCCCCCTTGCTCCAATTCCCCGTGGTTCATACGTCCCTGCGATTATTATTATATATTCAGTCTGAGGTATACATGTTCAGCTCAATTGCATTAACCAAGTTTTACCAGACATTAACCTTGCATTAAATAAGGGTAATAACAAAATTACCGAACTCCGAACAATCTTACAAAGGGAAAGTCAAAACTCATTAACGCATTGCAATCTAAAAATACCCAGGACACGTGCTATTATTATTAAATAATGCGTGATTCTGTTTTCACAACGTAGTATTGAAAGGGACTGGACTATTTAAAAGACACCAATATTATATAACTTAGTAAACAACGATAAAATAATAAAATATAATAAAATGTAAAAACAAATAAACAAAATAAAAATACTTCACAGGACACGTGCTATTATAATTAAATAATGCGCGATTCTGTTTTCACAGCGTAGTAGCTGAAAGGACTGGATTATTTAAAGAACACTACCTATGCCTTTAGTAAACAATGATAAAATAATAAAATATAATAAAAAAAAAGATAATAATAATTCTTTTTCTTTTTCTTTATAAATAAAAAGAAAATAATTGTGATAAAGTACATGTATGTATATTAATTAAAAAATGATTTGTATACAAGTTACCTGTAATCCGAAGAGGAAACAAAGGTAAAATGCTGGATTATCCTCAATTCCATACTCCAAACGATTGTCATTAGATTGTTTACTCCTCTCTACCTCAGCCTCTGTTAAATCAGCCTCTGCTATTTCTGTAGGTTTTGAGCAGCACACGTTAATAAAGTTATGCTTACTGTTGGAAGATTTCAACTCCATTCTTCATCCACAATAATGCAAAAAATATATAAATAGCTCGCATTTATAAATAAATATGTGTTTTCCAGGTGAAGTCTGTGTTATCAACTCGTAATCTTACATGTACTGTTTACACATCACTTTTTGCCGATATAATATTTTGTGTTTAAGTTGACATACATACATGTACGACAGTAATTGTATTATGTAGAATTTATTGATCTTTAGTGATACGCGGTCTGTACACTCTTTGCATACTAATGGCTAGGGCTAACGTTGTTATTTAAATGTATCTACTTTAATTCATATCCAGTAGTCTGTGACGAAATGCTCATCAAATCAAAACACCAGGAGCATACGTAGTATCTGGGGAGTGCATCTAGGGGAGGGGCAAAGCTATGTCTTAGTCCCACCCCTTGATGCACTTTATTTGTGTGAAAAATAAAAAATAAAAAATAGCATGAGAACATAAACATATTATTGTTCAGATAACTAAGTGATATATAAGTTAAACCAAGCTTGCTTTATTTATCATTTGTTATTTTATTTGTTATTTTTTGTCTTGCTGGGCAATTTTTAAAACTTGTCAGTACTGTCCTAAAGCTCGTCACTGTCCGGTTCTCATTATCATTATTCCACCCTACTGTCCGGTCCAATCCAAATAACTTGGCTCCCTGTCTTTCCCACAACTGTCTGTGGAATGGAAAGAATGATCAAACTAAGCGAAGAAATGGATATGAAGAAGGAGGCTTAAAAATGCCTTATATCAAATAATTGAAAATGTCTTGGATTAATAAACTATTATATATCTTTATTCTCATAAATCATGTACAATGTTGTTACAACGGCATAGAGATACATATATAATACATAATGATAATCATATAAAATGCAAACAGCAAGAAGAAAGAAAGGACAAATAAGAAACATTATTTACGTATATAATAAAAATAAATGTCGATAACATACAAATTATATATATATATATATATTAGTAATGTTAATTAGGATAATAAATGTCTGTAGAAATGAAATGATAAAATGATTAAGAACAGGGTGTAGAAGAATGTCGTCATAGGTTTAACCCTGGGCGCACACAGCTTTATTGATAACTTTGATAAATCTGCAAATCTTGTTAAGTTTAATTTATTTTTTGTTTTCATTAAATGGCCGAATGTTATTGCATTTGGACGCTTTATGAAGTTTATTAATGTCTCACCTTGGAAGCCTTTACTTCTTAGTTCAATACAACGATGGGGGGGGGGGGGGGGGGGGATAATATGCTATGCTTAAATAAAAGGGTTTGAAAGTATTGATAGGTAAGTCAAACCCATTCTAGAATGAAGTATTTTGTAATTGTTCAGAACTCAAGTCAATCGATATTGATATTTGTGATAAATACGATGTATTGCGTATGGCTCAACCCATTCATCAAGATAAATGGGAATATGTGCTTTCAAAGGCAACTATGCGAAAATGGTATCTTTTTTTTAATTAATGATTTAATATCACCAGATAACAATAAAACAAACTGTACAAATTTAAGAAATTTGGGATAATTATAACATTTATATATAATAATGTGGTCTTGTCCTGGGTAATATGCAAGGTAATATGTCTCTCAGACCTGGGTAATATTTTGGCATATTACATTGACAAGACCATATTAATATCATTATCATACTTAGTGTCTAATTGTCCAGGTAATATGCCAAAATATTACCCAGGTAATATGTAATCCAAAATGGTTTAATCCTGGTTTGCCCACATTTAATTACACCAATTATCAATCAGTTAAATAAGCAAATAAGACAAAGGGTTTACTGACCATTAAGTTGTATAGTCTGTTCCAAATATATAGGTGTCAAATATGTATACTTTTGTGTATATATAATATTTTTTTTTCACTGTGTAGTTTCTTTTTAATAGATACATGTGTAAGAAAAAGATGAATAATATATCTTTATATACTTTAATATTACTTCATTTAAGTCAATTACAAATAATTTGAACAATTAATATAACAACATTGAAAGTAATCTTAAAACTTTACGATGACCTCCTAGGACCAAACTTTCTCGGCCAAGCTTGTTCTGGACGTACTGAAGTGCTTGAAGTTGAGCGTTTGCCATTCTTGGCTTGAATGATTCAAATCTAATATCGTTTATTCGACAATTCATGTTCCGTGAAATGGTGAAGGTCATAGGAAAACTATTCTTAAAAAATAGTGCAAATTGGAAAAATATGTTTTGTGACGAAGAATCTAGAAAACACGAATAATATATTAATGACCAAAAAGTCAAGGATACTTGAAACAGGACAATTTAATTATTCATTATCACTGTTTAATTACTATATCAGAATTTAATAATGGTTCATTTCTTACAGTGAGTGGTGACTCGGAAACCATACGTCACGTTCATATTAGATTAAATACTTTAAAAAAAATAAAAATATCACATTTATTAAAGATTGACTTGACAGCAATTTTTTTTAATCGATCGAATTGCACACCTTTATATATCCTTTTAATCTCAAACCGACAGTGCATATCATATCTATAGAGAGAAATGCAATAACAAATAAAAAGACTTATTATTTTCAGATGTGGAACATTGACTAATGAAACTAGCTGGGAGGATTCGAACTTGAAATTCAACACATGTAAGCTTAAAAAAAAGAAACAAGGATAGAATAAGTATAATCTTGTAAACCACAAACAAATAAAAGTGAAAAAGGCAGAATAAAAATAATCTGTTTGTGCCTGCATTCTGCTTGCATATTTTATAACATGTGGTTTATTAACGCATGGAACGTAATGCAAACTTATGTATCTTGGAGTGTTACTTTTTCAATGTTTACTCTAGCCTGTACGTATTTAGTAATTGAAATAATTTCTAAATGACATCCTTAATTTCGTTTTATTCTCCAAGTATCGTGCATTTAACTTAATTATCTGTCATAATATTACGAATTAAAAAAAAAATGCATATTTTGTTATACAAGTTAAAGATATTTCACCAAAATCTTACATATTTGGCAAATTTGTAAGATATTTAGTCAAAATTGTATAAGTTTTGCGAATTTTGTTATTAAAATTAAGCATATTTCTACAGAGATTGTGGAAGATTTATTGCTGACATGCGCATATGTCACTTAATTCAATAATAAATAATATAATTCTTTACAAGATTGTACAGTTAAAATACAGGTAAAAATATAACTACATTTCAGAAAGAAACTTTAATTGTTAAAGCAACATAACGCCCTATGTTACCTGCATTTAAAAGTGAGTAAACCAGGATGACACCGGCAAATTATTACAGTACCAAATATCACTACAGAAACGTACACGAAGTATAATAATAAATAGATATTAATTTTGTAGTATACTATGATATTATTAGTGCAATTCCAAATAATTGGAAACAAATGATTTTATGTGAAAATATAAAACTTGACAGAATATCCAATGAAATACTTGAAAAAATAAAAGTCAGAAAACAAACCTTGTAAATATTTCTATAAATTATTCATTCAGATAATTCAACAAGAACCTATTAATTGTCATAAAAAATTGGAAAACGATATTGGATTTTCTATAGAAGATTGGCATGGTATTTATTCACTCTCATTTTGAAAGAAACAAAAACACAAAAAATCAGTTTAAACTATTGCACATAATGTTGCCTGTCAATTCATTACTATATAAATATGGACTTAAAGAAACAGAATTATGTACTTTGTGTATGGAAACTGAAGAAATTCTGTTACATCTATTTTGGAATTATAATTTAGTTCAACATTTTTGATTGGCTGTTAAAAACGTTTTAATGATTTGTGGTTATTACTTTTCCATTAAATGCAATATTTGAGAGTTACATTGAAAATCAAAATACAGTAAATCATATCTTGTTAATTTTAAAATGTTATTTATATAGGTACAGATGTAAGGGAGAAATCCCACAATTACACGAAGGTCTTCAATACCTCAAATATAACATGTGTGGTAGTGGACTAAAATAACGCGCTTAGACCAGAGTCCATTAACACAACTGCCCTTAAGTCAATTTGGTCCCGCGCTGGAGTTATCTACTCTTGGCTGTTCAAGTACACGCAACAACACACTGCAGGGTTACAGAAAACATCATTGGGCCCCGCATCTCCCAAGGTCGGCTATGAGTCCATATACGTCTGACGTCATATTGTTGTAATCCTATATTTAGTAAATACAAATATAATAAGATTGTAAGGTTGATTGATTTTTGGTGTTTTAACGCCACTTTCAGCAATATTTCAACTATATCATGGCGACCAGCTTTAGTGGTGGAGGAAGCCGGAGAGAACCACTGACCTGAGCAAGCAATTGATAAACTTTTTTTGCAATATACAAAGTTGGGCGCGAACCCACGCCGTATTGGTGATAGGCTTGTATGAGCTATTAGATCTAACGACCTAACTCATTGAGCCCGGGCCCCAATATATTGTAAGAATTAAAAGAATGTTCAGCCGTAAAATAAATGTGCTAAGGCTTTGGATATACATTGGGTGCAAATGTGTGTAATCCCGTATTGAGTTATTTAAGAATAAACTGAAATATATATATATATATATTTTTAATAATACCACCTTTCGGATCTATAATTAGTCTGTTGGGGAATCTTAAATGCTATTATAGGGGTCAGGGTTATGCTGTTTAACGCCAGTTTTCAACAATAATTCAGTTATATGTTTGTGGTCAGTGTTATTTGTGGAGAAAACCGGAGTACCCGTGAAAAACCACCGCCTGACGCAAGTGACTGGCAAATTTTATCACATAATGTGGTATCGAGTACACCTCGTCTGAGTGTGATTCGAACTCCCAACGTTAGTAGTGATATGCACCGATTGCGTAGGTAGTTGTAAATCCAACTACCATAAGATCACAGTCACGACGATCCATATACTATTGCAACATCACCTTTATTTGATATACAGTTTAGAATGATGTTTCAAATAAAATTATTGTGTGATGTTTGCTATGTAAAATGGGACTAATGATATATCTTTCATAGTAAGTGAGTGAGCAATTTTCAGGGTGAGAACAAGTTGCATTTTGATGAGACGAAGATCATGTCGCTTTGCACTAGACCAACACACTGAGTAGGTTTGCATAGTACTAGCTCACTAAAACAACAGTTCACCGGTAAACATGTCGCTCCATTCGGAAATATTATCCTTATTCCTGCTTCCGAACTTTGCTTTTACTCTTTAATGATGTGTGCTGAGCAGAGGAGCAACACACACCAAAGAGGGAGAGGCGTTAAGGTGCAAAATTGGCCCCAAATTATATCAAAGAATAATGCTTGACATATAATAAAAACAATTTACTAATTTAATTGTTATATAAACAAATTTTCAAAAAAATATATCTTTCCGTGAAATTGGGTGCGTTATGACGTCATAATGACATCATACTTAGACGGATAATGCTGAAAATGGACTATAAACGACATATTTAATGTACATTTTAGCTATTTTATATACCTCCACAGTCTTCCACCAACACCAAATTGAGCAGTTGTTTTGAGTATAGAGGGTTAATGATTATATCAAAATATTTTGTTGGTGGATGATTGTGGAGGTTGTTAAATATTAATTTATTTATAACCTCAGCCAGACCCTTAAAATCAATATTTTCACTCTTCTGATATATGAGACCATTATATACACAATCTCTGTACATTTCATGATTCATTTCAAGGAATGAAATTCACCAGTAAATAACTTATGTTCCTGTAAATAATTGTATTTATTTTAAATACAGTTTGTGTACATTGAAACCAGGAGAAAAACTCAGTGCATCAATGCCATAAAAAGAACTGGGGACTATAAGAGCCATATATGGCCCCATATTTAATGAATCATTATCTTAGAAAATACTTGATTAAAATTTGATGTGTTTTATATTATAGACGACATCATACTTTTGATGTTAAAACTTGATTCCAACAAAATCTATATGTATTTGACGTCAATGTGACGTCAATGTGACGTCATGAGCGTTATTTGTTTTCTGTATTTCGTGGAGTTTTGCTCACGATATTTCGACGGTTTTCGAAGAAATTAAGCACCTCCGCAGTTGTGCACCAGACACATATTTGATCAGATTATTAAAATAAATAAAACACAAATACTGTTAAAGTATTTGTTTGGTTTCACGAGGTCATACATGCCAACCCTACCGATTTATGCGGTAGTCTACCGAATTTTTAAGTCTTCTACCGCCTACCGATTTTAGATGTTTTCCTACCGATTTAAAAAAAAATGTAAATTTTTTTTTCGTGAATTGTTCAATATGTTGATTATTCTTGTAGATTTCTACGACGTATAAATGAGTACAAATCCAAATTATTTAGGCCCTTTCCGTAATCGTTTCTCTGTTAATTTGTACCGGAAACTTCCATTTGTCAATTCTTTATCATTAAACCAATCAGAAACACTATTTAAAATAAAGTTTTGAAGCACTACATTTTGAACTTATGATTCCTAAACATCAACAGATCAATGTCTGAATGAATATGTCCGAAACGCCAGAAAAAAAGAAGGCTCGTTTACGTTATGACAACGTATTTAAGACAGCATGGACTGATGAGGTTCATTTCATTAAACATTCCCGAAAGGGAATAAATTTGCATTTTGTGAATTCTGCAGGACTGATTTTTCAATCAATCATGGAGGTCATAGTGATGTGACCACAGTCGTATGAATTTTAGTCATACAGAAAAATAGTGAAAATTTAGATGTTGGGGTAATATAATATATATATAAGAGTCTATAGTGAAAATTTAGATGTTGGGGCAATATAATATATATATATAAGAGTCTATAGTGAAAATTTAGATGCTGGGGTAATATGATATATATATATATATATATAAGAGTCTATAGGGAAAATTTAGATGTTGGGGTAATATAATATATATATAAGAGACTCTTATATATATATTATATTACCCCAACATCTAAATTTTCTGTCTCTTATATATATATTATATTACCCCAACATCTAAATTTTCACTATTTTTCTCTATTTATGACTAAAATTCATACGACTGTGATGTGACAAAGCATGTAGGTACCGCAAAACATAAGGGGAAGCTAAGGATGTTCAGTCATCCAGATCCCTGGCAATGTTTTTACCAGGAAGTAGCAAATCTTCTATTTAAAGTTTTGACTAGACAGATTTTATATCCAAAATGCAGCAGAATGCACCATTTTGCGTCCTTCCTACCGTTTTTAGACTCTCGAAGGGTTGGCATGTATGCGAGGTGTTAAATATCTTGAAAAAATGACGGGAAAATGTTCAAATATTCCAAGCGCTTAGATGACGTTTTGATATTTGAGAAGCAATCTTTGCCGTACAAAACGATGGTATGAAAGTGAAGTTGTTTCTTTTTAGTACATTGTTTAATGACATGATATGTGTATAACAGTTCCCATAATTGTGTGGGAAACAATATTGTTGTAGTATTATTGATACTTGTAAAGATATGCCACATTATGACCCAAAGGTGTTTTGTGTTATGCACTACATACACAAACTTTGATCCATCATTTGTCCATTGGAGGTTAGGTGTTTAAGACAACTTTCAAAAATATTTCAGTTACTACTTTTGTGGCGGAAATTGGAGTACTCAGAGAATTCCACAGACCTGTCGCAAGTCATTGACAAATTTTATCACATACTGTTTTATCGAGTACACCTCGCCATGAATGGAGTTCAAACTCACAACTTAAGTGGTGATAGGCAACGATTGCACAGGTAGTTGTAAATTCAACTACCATACGACCACGACGGCTCAAGTTCATTTAAGATGAAAGGTAATTGTTTTATTGATATTGATGGAATTTATGATTATCACTGTTTATAAACTTTCTTTTCATATCATTCAATGAAAAGAATTGGTTTGCTGAAAGTATGCTTTTTGTTGGGGTTCATTGGATGGAGTTTGTATCTCATGTGAAGTTCCGTCAATTGCAGACACAACGTTAGGCATATCAGAACAATACCTTTTCGTTTGCCACCAGACTGGGATGGTTGGCCACTGAATTTTACGATTACACACTTTCTATAAGTCTACCCATGTTGAATTTAAAACTCTGTCAACAGTTGAAACACTGACAATAAAGCATAAATAAATAAATAAATAAATAAATAAATAAATAAATAAATAAATAAATAAATAAATAAATAAATAAATAAATAAATAAATAAATATTGCACGAACCGTGCTATTTATCTTAGTGAAGCTCATGATCATCGATGAGCTAAAACAATTGACGAAGGTGGTCCGTTGCTGAGCATGGGCAGTATAAAGCTGAGGCTCTTAAAAGAAAACGACAAGTAAAACAAATGTATCTACTGTGATCTTTAGAAAACATAATAATACTATTTTTATGAACTTGCAGGTAGGTTGGATATTATAACAATATGACCCAACGACGCTTAGCTCCACCATCAAGTCGACTATTACAAGACACCGAACTGGGTAATTTCATCCGGGAGAGTGAACCATTATTGATAGAAGTTCTTAATGAAGACGCCGAACTGGGTAATGTCATCAGGGATAGTGAATCGTTACTGATACAAGTTCCTAATGAAGAGAGAGAGCTTGTCATAGTCGACAATAATACCAGGGTATTATTAAGTACGCGATGCCGATGACGAACAAGCTTCTAACAGAGTTGCTGATACTGTGGATATTTCTGATCGGAAATCTATAATCGGTGATCAGGACATTGACAGAACACATGAAACAAGCGAATATGATGACAATGGCGGAAACGATTTAGCAGACATTAGTGACGATCAACAATTATTTGGTTTTTGCATGCACTGTTCAAAATATAAACGCGCGCAAGCATATGATCAGCTCAAGCCAGGCGATTCTATCCGTTTTCCAAAGCTAGACGGCTTATATTACCATCACGCTATCGTCAAAGAGGTTAAAAAAGGATCCAATAGCAGTTGCTGCATATTAACACTTATCCATTTGCAGAAAACTGGCCTTCCATTACATACACAAGTTATAGAAGAAGAGAAAACGTATGATTTAAGAGAAGAAATTGTTGAAAAAGTGATCTACGAATCAAACTCATTTACTCCTGATGAAATAATACGACGAGCGGAGGAATATGCAGCGCAAAATACAACCCCATGTTTATACGATTTGCTTGGAAACAACTGTGAACACTTATGCAATCTATTTGCCCAAAATGTGAAAAGTAGTCATCAAGTTCGTTAAAAAACTGAGATCTGGAATATCTTGGATTTTGAATACTTTCTACAAAATTGTATCAAGAATGTTGCGAATGCCCGAAATGGTTACGTTGCTTAGCATTCTGTCGTTGATCATGATTATCCGGAAAATGACAAAACTGAAGAAGATTTTCCGAGATAAACTTGTGTGTTTTGGTTGTTATGATAAAGAATGCAAAAAAGGTAAAGATAAAATTTGTTCTGGGTGTAATTAATCTTGCAATCTCTGTTATAAGTCATTTCAATTGGTCCACGCTAACAATTGGTCTGAACATAAGCATTGCTCCTCCATTTGGTGTACCGATCGTGTATAAGCATATAATGCCACTGATTCAGCCTGAATTTCTAATGCCAAAGCAAACACTCAGCATAAACAATATACCAAGGACCGGCGACATAATCACATTTGATTATCACAATCTGCCCCATGAAGGTGTTGTATCAAAGGTACATGGGAAAGGATCAGACATAGCAAGACTCAAAGCAACCATTATACATTTTTCATGGCCTGGTTTGTTCGGGACTTACATTGTTACTGAAGAAACAATATATTTCAACCAAATCGATGACGTCAGTGCTCTCGATTTTGAGGGAACACATCATTTGCCTGCTTCAGATGTAATGAAGAGCAAAGGAACAATTAGGAAAACAGAACCATAACCATTTTACGCACAGATCTTGTTATTTTTTCCTGCATATTAAATAACTCGCATATTAAATAATTCCTGCATAAAAAAATAACTCGATTTGGGCCAAATGATTGTTGAGGCAATCTACACTCTTTAATAGAACTATTATGTTACATATGACAACTTCTGTGTCCCGAAGATTAAACATATTATGTATAGTGTTCAAGATTTTAGCGCTCTTTATAATAACTCTGTTCACCGGTTATCTGTGAGGATTGCCATTGTACTCGGATGTGCAAATCACTTGCATGACGGCATCGCTTCACTAAGACGAGAGGTTTGGGTATTTAAGACTAGTTTATCCTAACCACATTTGTTATTGTGCCTCAGTATATGAACATCACTACAAAATGTTCTACATTACAATTGCTATTTATCTCCTTTTCCAGAACTATTGAGCGGTCCATAGTTTTTAAGACTATGGAGCGGCAATGTGAATCGTTTTCGCGGATTTTTAGTGCCTCGACCGGATTGGATAAAAGTTTAAAAAAAAAAAAAAAAAAAAAAAATTTTCATAAGATTTGCAGTCACCATGTAAATTTATTTTGAAGTCTACTTTCTCAAAAAAATCAAACTCTTATGAATGACTGGTGAAATAGAATAAAAATGTCCATGAGACAATATTCAGATTAATAATGCAAAATATTGACATAAGATGCGTGATTTTATTGATCTTTATCATTTTGAGGTGATCATTCAACTATGAGTCTAATGTTTTTCGGTATAATAAACTACTTATAGACTGTGTATTCGGGAATAGCAAGCTTCTTCGTATTAGGATCTTGCAATGTGCAAAGTTACATGAACTTCTGATTAATTATATAGGAGAATTTGCGATGACAAAGTGCATACTGAATTGTCTCAAAATTTCTAATTCCAACGAGGTATTACAGGGGTAAAGCTCAATTGACCGGGATATCCTACGAATGAGCACATCTTCATATTAGGATCTTGCAATGTACAAAGTTTCATAAACTTCTGATTTATCATGTAGGAGAATTTGCGATGACAAAGTGAATACCAAATTGCCTCAAAATTTCTAAGTCAAAAGAGGTATTAAAGGTGTAAAACTCAATGGACAATAAAAATACTTGATACTGCAAAGTTCACACATCATTATCTTAAATTCCACAAAGCTTGGTGGAAATCGGGCAAAAGATGTGGAAGTTGTTCCGGACAGACGGTAAGACGGACAGACAGACCGACAGACCGATTCCTATATACCCCTCAAAACTAAGTTTGCGGAGGATATAATAAGTCTTTTATTTGTTATTGTAATTTCTCTCTATCGCTATGTTATGCACTGTCGGTTTGAGAATAAAAGAATATATAAAGGTATGCAATTCGATCGATTAAAACGAATTGCTGTCTCTGATTCAAGTCAATCTTTAGTAAACGTGATATTTTTTTTGCATAAGTATATAATCTAATATGAACGTGATGTATGGTTTCCCAGTCACCACTCACTGTAAGAAATGAACCATCCTTAAATTCTGATATAGTAATTAAACAGTGATAATGAATAATTAAATTGTCCGGTTTCAAGTATCCTTGATTTTTTGGTCATTAATATATTATTCGTGTTTTCTAGATTCTTCGTCACAAAAAATATTTTTTCCAATTTGCACTATTTTTTTAAGAGTAGTTTTCCTATGACCTTCACCTTTTCACGGAACATGAATTGTCGAATAAACGATATTAGTTTTGAATCATTCAAACCAAGAATGGCAAACGCTCAACTTCAAGCTTGACAGAGAAAGTTTGGTCCTAGGAAGTCACCGTAAAGTTTAAAGATTACTTTCAATGTTGCTATATTTATTGTTCAAATTAACTATAATTGACTTCAATGAAGTAATATTAAAGTATATAAGGATATATTATTCATCTTTTTCTGCACATTTATATGTTAAACAGAAACTACACAGTGAAAAATAATCTACTATATACACAGTAGCATACATATTTGAGACGTATATATTTGGTGTCATTCTGGTTTGCTCACTTTTAATTACATGTATAAATAAACATAGGGGATTAAGTTGTTTTAATAATTAAAGTTTCTTTCTGAAATGTAGTTATATTTTTACTTGTATTTTAACTGTAAAATCTTGTAAAGAATTAAATAATTTACTATTAAATTAAGTGAAATATGCGCATTTTAACAATAAATCTTTCACAAACTCTGTAGAAATATTCTTAATTTTAATAAACAAATTTGCAAAACTCATACAATTTTGACGAAATATCTTACAAATTTGACAAAAAATGTATGATTTTGGTGAAATATCTTTAACATGTTTCACAAAATATGCAATTTTGTTTTTAATTGGTAAAATTATGACAGATAATTAAGTTAAATGCAAGATATTTGGAGAATAAAACGAAATTAAGGATGTCATTTTGAAATTATTTTAATTACTAAAAACGTACAGGCTATAGTAAACATTGAAAAAGTAACACCCCAATATACATATATTAGCATTACGTTTCATTTGTTAATACAACCACCTGTTATAAAACATGCAGGCAGAATGCAAGCAGAATGTAGGCACAAAAAGATTATTTTTGTTCTGCCTTTTTTACTTTTATCTTTTTGTGATTTACAAGATTATACTTATTCTGCCATTTGTTTCTTTTTTTTTACGCTTACATGTGTTGAAATTCAAGTTCGAATCATGCTTCATTTCGCATATAGTATATTCTACATCAAACCCAGACAAGTTCATTTGTAAAATGTAATGATATTGCTTTGAATTCGTGTGCAGTTTTGTTTTCGAATTTTGTATATGATGGAATGGAGGCATCTTACTGAAGTTAAACAAGATCAATATTTTAGGAGAATGGCGACAAACAGATCAACATTCAACTTTGTTTAATATTCAACATCCTGGTACATACTAATTGTATATTAACAAGGTAGTCTGTCATCCTAGCTAGTTATTTAGTCAATATTCCGCATCTGAACATAACTAGAGGTACTGCTGAACGCAGTAGTACCGCATTGATACATAAATGGAATAACGTAACTGGCCGCTACGCGGGACTAATACCCGCCTCGTCCTCATCATCTTAATTGAGCTAAAACATATTTGGAACACAACTTTTAGACTCATAATTCAATGAAATCTTGATGGATCAAGATACACTACTAATGTGCACATCTTCATATTAGGATCTTGCAATGTAGAAAATTTCAAGACAAGAAAAGACAAGATCTTTATTCTTATCAAGCATAACATAACAATAGTACAGAGAAAAACATCATTCAAATACATTTCACATATTATACACAGTACACATGACAAGATGGATTCACATTAGCCTATTAAGATGAGATTTGATATAAAAGGTGCTACAGCGATAGGCGGTTAACCAGGACGATCTACTGTTATAGTATATTATATTAATAACTCTGATAAATTTACAAATTCATGAACTTCTAATAAATCATGTAGGTAAAGCTCAATGGACCGGGATATCCTACAAATGTGCACATCTTCATATTAGGATCTTGCAATGTACAAAGTTTCATGAACTTCTGATTAATCATGCAGGAGAATTTGCGATGACAAAGTGCATACTGAATTGTCTCAAAATTTCTAAGTCCAAAGAAGCATAAAAGGGATAAAGCGCAATGGACCGGGATATCATTCTAATGTGTACATCTTCATATTAAGATCTTACAATGTACAAAGTTTTATGAATATTTGATTAATCATGTAGGAGAATTTGCGATGACAAAGTGCATACTGAACTGCCTCAAGAGGCATAACAGGGGTAAAGCTCAATGGACAATAAAAACCATTTTACTTCAATGTTCACACATCATGATCTTAAATTCCACAAAGTTTGGTAGAAATCGGACAAAAGATGTGGAAGTTGGTCCGGAGAGACGGACAGACGGACAGACAGACAGACCGATTATTAAATACCCCCCAAACTAAGTTTGTTGGGGGCATAATACTATTTTTTTAATTTGTTATTGTAATTTCTTTCTATCGATATGTTATGCACTGTCGGTTTGAGAATAAAAGGATATATAAAGGTATGCAATTCGATCGATTAAAAAAATTTGCTGTCTCTGATTCAAGTCAATATTTAGTAAACGTGATATTTTTTTTTAAAGTATTTAATCTAATATGGACGTGACTAATGGGTTCCGAGTCACCACTCACTGTAAGAAATAAATCATTATTTAATTCTGATATAGTAATTAAACAGTGATAATGAATAATTAAATCGTTCTGTTTCAAGTATCCTTGACTTTTTAGTCATTAATATATTATTCGTGTTTTCTAGATTCTTCGTCACAAAAATATTTTTCCAATTTGCACTACTTTCATAAGCGTAGATTTCCTATGACCTTCACCTTTTCACGGAACATGGATTGTGGAATAAATGATATTAATTTTGAATCATTCAAACCAAGTATGGCAAACGCTCAACTTCAAGCACTTCAGTACGCACAGAACAAGTTTGGCAGAGAAAGCTTGGTCCTAGGAAGTCACCGTAAAGTTTTAAGATTACTTTCAATGTTGTTATATTTATTGTTCAAATTAATTATAATTGAATTGAATGAAGCAATATTAAAGTATATAAAGATATATTATTCATCTTTTTTTTCACACATTTATATATTTAAAAGAAACTACACAGTGACAAAAAAATCTTCTATATTTACAGAAGCATACATATTTGCCACCTATATATTTGGAACAGACTATACAACTTTATGGTCAGTAAACCCTTCGTCTTTTTTCTTTTTTTAACTGATTGATAATTGGTGTAAATAAATGTGGGCAAACCAGGATTAAACAAAATGATCACGACCACGAGGGCCCCTTCCTTAAATTATAGATATATACAAAACCTTTATGAAAATAAAAAACATTGATATAAAATTTAGTCCCCAGGACGCATTTCTGTAATAGCCTTTGTAAGGTACGAAGGGCCCGGGTGGCTCAATGAGTTAGGTAGTTGGATTACCTAACAACTCGTACAAGCCTATCACCAAGAAGAGGTGAATTCGCGCCCGGCTTTGGAAATTATAAAAAGAGTACACTCGACCTGCAGCCGAAAGTGATAAAGTTTACCAGTTGCTTGCCCATGGTCGGTGGTTCTCTCTGGGTACTCCGGCTTCTTCCACCACTAAAACTGGTCGCCATGATGTAGCTGAAATATTGCTGAAAGTGGCGTTAAAACCCCCAAAAAAAAATCAAGTCAGGTAAGCTCAAAGATAAAAGATATTGGAAAGTCAAATGATTTAAAAGTCTGCATAGCATAAATCATGTTCTAGATTATCTTTTTATCAAATATTATTCATCTGGTGGTTTTTAATTCTGTTTGTATGTAAGCATCTGCTGGGTAAGTACCGATTACGATTTTACATGTAGATACATATATCATAATAAATTGTTAAATTAAAGTGGTCACTACACTATATCTACTTAATACCTGACCCTATATGTCCATATTTTCTTTGTCTGGGCTGTAATGTTACAGTTGATTAAAGGGTCATTAATAAATCGATGAATACTGAATAACATTTTAGGGATGTTGTATAGGGATGATAAGAAGGTGGATTGTGTCAGTGACATGACTACCATACACCATTGCCGGAGGGGGCATTAGAAAGAAATATTGCTTAATTTATCGTTATTTTCAGCAATTGGTTACAGCTATATCATGACTACCAGACACCATTGGATTGTAGGGGGGGGGAGGGGGGGGGGCAATAATTATTGGTTATGAATATCACATGCGCGTAGATAGACCTTAACATCATAAAGCGAATAAAATTCGGTAACGCATGTTGCCTCAGATCCTATCCATGTTGTTTGCCAGAGGATATTTGTATTTCTATTATTATCATTAGGAGTGGACAAGACAGTGGGGGCAAGTTTGAGGAATGACCGAATAGTGGGGGAGGGTGTTTCAAAGCTGTTAAAAAAAATAAAGATAAATAAATAAATAAATAAAAGGACACTTTGGTTTCAAAATTACCCTTATACCTTTGGCTAAGCAGGTAATATATTTGTACTTACATGCTACAGATTCAACTTTTTCTTACAATTTTGCAAAAAATATGGGGCGACATATGCATAGCTTTTTCCCCACCTCCACACACATACTTTGAAAAATTGGGAGAGGGCAATTGCCCCCTTGCTCCAATTCCCCGTGGTTCATACGTCCCTGCGATTATTATTATATATTCAGTCTGAGGTATACATGTTCAGCTCAATTGCATTAACCAAGTTTTACCAGACATTAACCTTGCATTAAATAAGGGTAATAACAAAATTACCGAACTCCGAACAATCTTACAAAGGGAAAGTCAAAACTCATTAACGCATTGCAATCTAAAGATACCCAGGACACGTGCTATTATTATTAAATAATGCGTGATTCTGTTTTCACAACGTAGTATTGAAAGGGACTGGACTATTTAAAAGACACCAATATTATATAACTTAGTAAACAACGATAAAATAATAAAATATAATAAAATGTAAAAACAAATAAACAAAATAAAAATACTTCACAGGACACGTGCTATTATAATTAAATAATGCGCGATTCTGTTTTCACAGCGTAGTAGCTGAAAGGACTGGATTATTTAAAGAACACTACCTATGCCTTTAGTAAACAATGATAAAATAATAAAATATAATAAAAAAAAAGATAATAATAATTCTTTTTCTTTTTCTTTATAAATAAAAAGAAAATAATTGTGATAAAGTACATGTATGTATATTAATTAAAAAATGATTTGTATACAAGTTACCTGTAATCCGAAGAGGAAACAAAGGTAAAATGCTGGATTATCCTCAATTCCATACTCCAAACGATTGTCATTAGATTGTTTACTCCTCTCTACCTCAGCCTCTGTTAAATCAGCCTTTGCTATTTCTGTAGGTTTTGAACAGCACACGTTAATAAAGTTATGCTTACTGTTGGAAGATTTCAACTCCATTCTTCATCCACAATAATGCCAAAAATATATAAATAGCTCGCATTTATAAATAAATATGTGTTTTCCAGGTGAAGTCTGTGTTATCAACTCGTAATCTTACATGTACTGTTTACACATCACTTTTTGTCGATATAATATTTTGTGCTTAAGTTGACATACATACATGTACGACAGTAATTGTATTATGTAGAATTTATTGATCTTTAGTGATACGCGGTCTGTACACTCTTTGCATACTAATGGCTAGGGCTAACGTTGTTATTTAAATGTATCTACTTTAATTCATATCCAGTAGTCTGTGACGAAATGCTCATCAAATCAAAACACCAGGAGCATACGTAGTATCTGGGGAGTGCATCTAGGGGAGGGGCAAAGCTATGTCTTAGTCCCACCCCTTGATGCACTTTATTTGTGTGAAAAATAAAAAAATAAAAAATAGCATGAGAACATAAACAAATTATTGTTCAGATAACTAAGTGATATATAAGTTAAACCAAACTTGCTTTATTTATCATTTGTTATTTTATTTGTTACTTTTTGTCTTGCTGGGCAATTTTAAAAACTTGTCAGTACTGTCCTAAAGCTCGCCACTGTCCGGTTCTCATTATCATTATTCCACCCTACTGTCCGGTCCAATCCAAATAACTTGGACCCCTGTCTTTCCCACAACTGTCTGTGGAATGGAAAGAATGATCAAACTAAGCGAAGAAATGGATATGAAGAAGGAGGCTTAAAAATGCCTTATATCAAATAATTGAAAATGTCTTGGATTAATAAATTATTACATATCTTTATTCTCATAAATCATGTACAATGTTGTTACAACGGCATAGAGATACATATATAATACATAATGATAATCATATAAAATGCAAACAGCAAGAAGAAAAAAAGGACAAATAAGAAACATTATTTACGTATATAATAAAAAAAAATGTCGATAACATACAAATTATATATATATATATATATATTAGTAATGTTAATTAGGATAATAAATGTCTGTAGAAATGAAATGAAAAAATGATTAAGATCAGGGTGTAGAAGAATGTCGTTATAGGTTTAGCCCTGGGCGCACACAGCTTTATTGATAACTTTGATAAATCTGCAAATCTTGTTAAGTTTAATTTATTTTTTGTTTTCATTAAATGGCCGAATGTTATTGCATTTGGACGCTTTATAAAGTTTATTAATGTCTCACCTTTGAAACCTTTACTTCTTAGTTCAATACAACGATGGGGGGGGGGGGGGGGGGGGATAATATGCTATGCTTAAATAAAAGGGTTTGAAAGTATTGATAGGGAAGTCAAACCCATTCTAGAATGAAGTATTTTGTAATTGTTCAGAACTCAAGTCAATGGATATTGATATTTGTGATAAAAACGATGTATTGTGTATGGCGCAACCCATTCATCAAGATAAATGGGAATATGTGCTTTCAAAGGCAACTATGCGAAAATGGTATCTTGTTTTTAATTAATGATTTAATATCACCAGATAACAATAAAACAAACTGTACAAATTTAAGAAATTTGGGATAATTATAACATTTATATAATAATGTGGTCTTGTCCTGGGTAATATGCAGGGTAATATGTCTCTCAGACCTGGGTAATATTTTGGCATATTACATTGGCAAGACCATATTAATATCATTATCATGCTTAGTGTCTAATTGTCCAGGTAATATGCCAAAATATTACCCAGGTAATATGTAATCCAAAATGGTTTAATCCTGGTTTGCCCACATTTAATTACACCAATTATCAATCAGTTAAATAAGCAAATAAGACAAAGGGTTTACTGACCATTAAGTTGTATAATCTGTTCCAAATATATAGGTGTCAAATATGTATGCTTTTGTGTATATATAATATTTTTTTTTCACTGTGTAGTTTCTTTTTAATAGATACATGTGTTAAAAAAAGATGAATAATATATCTTTATATACTTTAATATTACTTCATTTAAGTCAATTACAAATAATTTGAACAATTAATATAACAACATTGAAAGTAATCTTAAAACTTTACGATGACCTCCTAGGACCAAACTTTCTCGGCCAAGCTTGTTCTGGACGTACTGAAGTGCTTGAAGTTGAGCGTTTGCCATTCTTGGCTTGAATGATTCAAATCTAATATCGTTTATTCGACAATTCATGTTCCGTGAAATGGTGAAGGTCATAGGAAAACTACTCTTAAAAAAATAGTGCAAATTGGAACAATATGTTTTGTGACGAAGAATCTAGAAAACACGAATAATATATTAATGACCAAAAAGTCAAGGATACTTGAAACAGGACAATTTAATTATTCATTATCACTGTTCTATTACTATATCAGAATTTAATAATGGTTCATTTCTTACAGTGAGTGGTGACTCGGAAACCATACGTCACGTTCATATTAGATTAAATACTTTAAAAAAAATTAAAATATCACATTTATTAAAGATTGACTTGACAGCAATTTTTTTTAATCGATCGAATTGCACACCTCTATATGTCCTTTTAATCTCAAACCGACAGTGCATATCATATCTATAGAGAGAAATTGCAATAACAAATAAAAAGACTTATTATTTTCAGATGTGGAACATTGACTAATGAAACTAGCTGGGAGGATTCGAACTTGAAATTCAACACATGTAAGCTTAAGAAAAAGAAACAAGGATAGAATAAGTATAATCTTGTAAACCACAAACAAATAAAAGTGAAAAAGGCAGAATAAAAATAATCTTTTTGTGCCTGCATTCTGCTTGTATATTTTATAACATGTGGTTTATTAACGCATGAAACGTAATGAAAACTTATGTATCTTGGAGTGTTACTTTTTCAATGTTTACTATAGCCTGTACGTATTTAGTAATTGAAATAATTTCTAAATGACATCCTTAATTTCGTTTTATTCTCCAAGTATCGTGCATTTAACTTAATTATCTGTCATATTATTACGAATTAAAAAAAAAATGCATATTTTGTTATACAAGTTAAAGATATTTCACCAAAATCTTACATATTTGGCAAATTTGTAAGATATTTAGTCAAAATTGTATAAGTTTTGCGAATTTTGTTTTTAAAATTAAGCATATTTCTACAGAGTTTGTGAAAGATATATTGCTGAAATGCGCATATGTCACTTAATTCAATAATAAATTATATAATTCTTTACAAGATTGTACAGTTAAAATACAGGTAAAAATATAACTACATTTCAGAAAGAAACTTTAATTGTTAAAGCAACATAACGCCCTATGTTTATTTATACCTGCATTTAAAAGTGAGTAAACCAGGATGACACCGGCAAATTATTACAGTATCAAATATCACTACAGAAACGTACACGAAGTATAATAATAAATAGATATTAATTTTGTAATATACTATTAGTGCAATTCCAAATAATTGGAAACAAATGATTTTATATGAAAATATGAAACTTGAGAGAATATCCAATGAAATACTTGAAAAAATAAGTCAGAAAACAAACCTTGTAAATATTTCTATAAATTATTCATTCAGATAATTCAACAAGAACCTATTAATTGTCATAAAAAATTGGAAAACGATATTGGATTTTCTATAGAAGATTGGCATGGTATTTATTCACTGTCATTTTGAAAGAAACAAAAACACAAAAAATCAGTTTAAACTATTGCACATAATGTTGCCTGTCAATTCATTACTATATAAATATGGACTTAAAGAAACAGAATTATGTACTTTGTGTATGGAAACTGAAGAAATTCTGTTACATCTATTTTGGAATTATAATTTAGTTCAACATTTTTGATTGGCTGTTAAAAACGTTTTAATGATTTGTGGTTATTACTTTTCCATTAAATGCAATATTTGAGAGTTACATTGAAAATCAAAATACAGTAAATCATATCTTGTTAATTTTAAAATGTTATTTATATAGGTACAGATGTAAGGGAGAAATCCCACAATTACACGAAGGTCTTCAATACCTCAAATATAACATGTGTGGTAGTGGACTAAAATAACGCGCTTAGACCAGAGTCCATTAACACAACTGCCCTTAAGTCAATTTGGTCCCGCGCTGGAGTTATCTACTCTTGGCTGTTCAAGTACACGCAACAACACACTGCAGGGTTACAGAAAACATCATTGGGCCCCGCATCTCCCAAGGTCGGCTATGAGTCCATATACGTCTGACGTCATATTGTTGTAATCCTATATTTAGTAAATACAAATATAATAAGATTGTAAGGTTGATTGATTTTTGGTGTTTTAACGCCACTTTCAGCAATATTTCAACTATATCATGGCGACCAGCTTTAGTGGTGGAGGAAGCCGGAGAGAACCACTGACCTGAGCAAGCAATTGATAAACTTTTTTTGCAATATACAAAGTTGGGCGCGAACCCACGCCGTATTGGTGATAGGCTTGTATGAGCTATTAGATCTAACGACCTAACTCATTGAGCCCGGGCCCCAATATATTGTAAGAATTAAAAGAATGTTCAGCCGTAAAATAAATGTGCTAAGGCTTTGGACATACATTGGGTGCAAATGTGTGTAATCCCGTATTGAGTTATTTAAGAATAAACTGAAATATATATATATATATATATTTTTAATAATACCACCTTTCGGATCTATAATTAGTCTGTTGGGGAATCTTAAATGCTATTATAGGGGTCAGGGTTATGCTGTTTAACGCCAGTTTTCAACAATAATTCAGTTATATGTTTGTGGTCAGTGTTATTTGTGGAGAAAACCGGAGTACCCGTGAAAAACCACCGCCTGACGCAAGTGACTGGCAAATTTTATCACATAATGTGGTATCGAGTACACCTCGTCTGAGTGTGATTCGAACTCCCAACGTTAGTAGTGATATGCACCGATTGCGTAGGTAGTTGTAAATCCAACTACCATAAGATCACAGTCACGACGATCCATATACTATTGCAACATCACCTTTATTTGATATACAGTTTAGAATGATGTTTCAAATAAAATTATTGTGTGATGTTTGCTATGTAAAATGGGACTAATGATATATCTTTCATAGTAAGTGAGTGAGCAATTTTCAGGGTGAGAACAAGTTGCATTTTGATGAGACGAAGATCATGTCGCTTTGCACTAGACCAACACACTGAGTAGGTTTGCATAGTACTAGCTCACTAAAACAACAGTTCACCGGTAAACATGTCGCTCCATTCGGAAATATTATCCTTATTCCTGCTTCCGAACTTTGCTTTTACTCTTTAATGATGTGTGCTGAGCAGAGGAGCAACACACACCAAAGAGGGAGAGGCGTTAAGGTGCAAAATATTAATTCGTTGTATTTCTTTTTGACGATTTTAATTACGGAAGACGCTCACAACCATATTGTTTTTGATTGGATTAAAATTATAGCTGTATAATAATGTATAATAACCTATTATTATTAGAATCCTAACATGACTGCAAATTTGGCATGAATAAAATAACAAATGGCTTCCTCTAGGAAAACGCAGACTTTATGTGAAAGGGACACCAGACAGCTATGAAGAACGAATTTAATACATCCTTTAGCACGGGACACACTCCTTACATGTAAAAGACAACTTACAGCAGATTCTGATAGCAACAGTTTATTAGGAGTGTTGTTGTTGGTTTTTCACAAAGCAAAATAATATCTACCATCTCCTCTTTTTCTAGTGACAATCAAAACAATCATACATAGACTCATGGCAGCGACACACATTTCACCTACATGATTAATCATATGGTTGTAAACTTGTTCTCATCATAAATATATATGAAATACTTGATTGTATAGCAATCATCTATCGACAACCACTTTATATGGGATATCTGATTCCAAGGCTTGTTATCAGTTTATCAAAAAAAAAAATAATTCTCACAGGTTCCTAGATGAAATCGTTACACATTAAACATTTTGCTTCACACCATTTCCCAAAATATTTCCATATTATAAAAAAAGAACGAACTTTAAATATTGGACTTCTCTCAACCCGCACCTTGGCATTTTTTTTTATAGATTTGTGATGGTTGTCCGTAAAAATGTACTGTAATATATCATCGCATTGGTTGTCGTTAAGAATAAAGGACGGTTAAAAAAGTGTTTAAAAAAAATTGAAATATGACAAAGTTCTATTGTCCAAATAAATCTATCTATTACTTCTTTAAGATTAATACCAAAATTTCGACCAGTTCTCGACGATCAATGTCAATAAGTTTCTGAATTGATATGACCTCAATATGTACATTATCAATGTCATAGCAGACGATGAAACCAATATTGGTCTGTATTAGATATATTTTTTAAATGATTAAAGCTTTGTTAAGGTGACGAAAAAATGAATTACGAAAAACTACAATTTGAACGTGAAATAATAGATGTGGTACGTAGTTCTTACATTTAAAGATTACATTTTTAGATCAGATTTCATGAGATCATTCATGCAATTTCAGCATCATAATATAACCTCTGACAAATTAAGCGATCAAAATAATGAGAGATTTTATCACGTGAAACAAACCGTCGAAAACAGGAGACCGTCGAAAATGGGTGACGTTGCGACATCACTATTCGTTCACTTTGATTTCATAATACAGCTTCGGAACATGTTTTTATTCCTGAAATCAATCCACATTGCATATTAAGTCAAATTTATGCTTTATTTATTGAGTTTTATTATGCTTTGTTTTTGTTTTTGTTTTTTAAAGATATGCATTATAATACAATGATACGTACGTTCTGTATTCTGAAAAAAATAACGTTCAGTGCTTTTCATTACCTGAATTTGTCGATCCGCTGTGAGGAATTAGATACACATATTAACTAACTGTATTTATTTCTGAAAAGTACATATTGTGAATACATTTTGGAGAAAATTTTATCTACATCTGAGGCGGGGTCGATTTTAGCCCTTATAGCTCCCAGTCCTTTTATAGGATTTGATTTGACCTGAACGGGGCACGAACCCACGACCTACCACACTGGGGTTTCGCTTACTATGCAAATAATTTTATCTTTGTATACACTATGTGTTGCATGTATTATATGCCACATGCATCTACTGTGTCAAATGATTTTGTATTTCAAAAATTTCGAGACGAATAGTACTACTTATATGCAGTGACAGAGGCCGTCGGGGTCGTGATCATATAGTAGTTAGATGTACAACTACTTATGCAACCATAACACATATATGTAGTAACTGTGCACTTATTTTATGGACCAATCCGCTCCTATACCCATCACTCATCACGCCATCCAAAGCCCCCCCCCCCCCCCCCCCCCCCAAAGTGAACAAAATACAAACTCCAGCAAGCAAAAGCCGGATGTGAGAGAATGTGCCCCAAAATAGTGCACATTGATTATCTTCCTTTAATGACGATTGTGAAGTCAAATTATGCTAAGGAATTCTTTTCGTTTACTATGCAAATAAAATATCAAAGTAAAGTAGTGTAAAATAATTGTCGGATCCAGCAGAATGTAATACAAGTGCAGATAGTTATTATCCTACAAACGTAACGGTGCCAATCGCAATCGCCATGCATTATTCATGAGTAAGTCATATTTTCTTTCAAATCACCCACGTAGGATGAGTGGAGTGTATCGTAGCGTGATCAGATCACGCTGACATATATACATGTATCAATTGGTTGTAACATTGGAATGTCTATTATTTACTTTCAATATCATTTGTATATGTATATCTTACTATCAATTGTTCCCTAAATTAATACCACCATTAAATTCGCAGTAGAAATTTAAATATTGACGGTTACAAATGTATCTACTGTGATCTTTAGAAAACATAATAATACTATTTTTATGAACTTGCAGGTAGGTTGGATATTATAACAATATGACCCAACGACGCTTAGCTCCACCATCAAGTCGACTATTACAAGACACCGAACTGGGTAATTTCATCCGGGAGAGTGAACCATTATTGATAGAAGTTCTTAATGAAGACGCCGAACTGGGTAATGTCATTAGGGATAGTGAATCGTTACTGATACAAGTTCCTAATGAAGAGAGAGAGCTTGTCATAGTCGACAATAATACCAGGGTATTATTAAGTACGCGATGCCGATGACGAACAAGCTTCTAACAGAGTTGCTGATACTGTGGATATTTCTGATCGGAAATCTATAATCGGTGATCAGGACATTGACAGAACACATGAAACAAGAGAATATGATGACAATGGCGGAAACGATTTAGCAGACATTAGTGACGATCAACAATTATTTGGTTTTTGCATGCACTGTTCAAAATATAAACGCGCGCAAGCATATGATCAGCTCAAGCCAGGCGATTCTATCCGTTTTCCAAAGCTAGACGGCTTATATTACCATCACGCTATCGTCAAAGAGGTTAAAAAAGGATCCAATAGCAGTTGCTGCATATTAACACTTATCCATTTGCAGAAAACTGGCCTTCCATTACATACACAAGTTATAGAAGAAGAGAAAACGTATGATTTAAGAGAAGAAATTGTTGAAAAAGTGATCTACGAATCAAACTCATTTACTCCTGATGAAATAATACGACGAGCGGAGGAATATGCAGCGCAAAATACAACCCCATGTTTATACGATTTGCTTGGAAACAACTGTGAACACTTATGCAATCTATTTGCCCAAAATGTGAAAAGTAGTCATCAAGTTCGTTAAAAAACTGAGATCTGGAATATCTTGGATTTTGAATACTTTCTACAAAATTGTATCAAGAATGTTGTGAATGCCCGAAATGGTTACGTTGCTTAGCATTCTGTCGTTGATCATGATTATCCGGAAAATGACAAAACTGAAGAAGATTTTCCGAGATAAACTTGTGTGTTTTGGTTGTTATGATAAAGAATGCAAAAAAGGTAAAGATAAAATTTGTTCTGGGTGTAATTAATCTTGCAATCTCTGTTATAAGTCATTTCAATTGGTCCACGCTAACAATTGGTCTGAACATAAGCATTGCTCCTCCATTTGGTGTACCGATCGTGTATAAGCATATAATGCCACTGATTCAGCCTGAATTTCTAATGCCAAAGCAAACACTCAGCATAAACAATATACCAAGGACCGGCGACATAATCACATTTGATTATCACAATCTGCCCCATGAAGGTGTTGTATCAAAGGTACATGGGAAAGGATCAGACATAGCAAGACTCAAAGCAACCATTATACATTTTTCATGGCCTGGTTTGTTCGGGACTTACATTGTTACTGAAGAAACAATATATTTCAACCAAATCGATGACGTCAGTGCTCTCGATTTTGAGGGAACACATCATTTGCCTGCTTCAGATGTAATGAAGAGCAAAGGAACAATTAGGAAAACAGAACCATAACCATTTTACGCACAGATCTTGTTATTGTAAGGTAAGTTATTTTTATTATAAATGTAACAAAACCGTAGATATCGAATTATTGTGCACGACACGTGTATGGAATAACCTTCATCAGGTACGCTCACAACCGAACGATAATAACACCAAATAATTTAAAAGTCTTTGTGAGTAAGAAAACAAAAGAGATTAAACAGGATATCCAACATCGAATACGGTCACCTATACCAGAGAGAGGAAAAGCTTAATTTCAATAATAATTACATGATTTAAGAACTGTAAATGTCAAAAATAGATACCGGTATATGTAATAAACATTGTCAGTGTAGAAACACAGACTACTGGGCGGATGATTCACTCGGGCACTAATAGTCCACCAGTAGAGGTATCGACTCAGAGATAGTAATAATAACGTAAGTTTGTTACTTGGTAGATATCCAATAAATCTTATCGTTTAAAATGTAAGGAAGAAGTGTTGCTCAACTGCTGTCTAGAGGCCATTTCACATTCATTTTAGGGTATGAATTAAGCTTAGTGTTGAAAACTCTACTGTGACTGTGAAATGTAGAACAGCAATCAAAGCGACGTTCCTTTGTTTTATAATATGTGTAAGTGTAATGCTGGATAATCCCTCTTGTCCGTTGCATCCATACCCTTTCTTACTAATTCATTTAGAAAAATCATCACTGTTTAAACGTTCTTTTCATCATTTGCAATCTATGTATAAACATTAAGAATGTTCTATTATTGTTTTGTTCCAGACCGGAAATAAGAGTCTTAGCACCTTGCAGACAGTTCCCGTTTGATCCATGAACAACTTGTCTCCAGGAGATGTTATAAGGTTCAGATACTGTGGTTTACCACACGAAGCAGTGCTTGTTAGCATTGCAGAGGCAGAAACAATCAGGAAAAATGTGATCCATTTCAATTACGCCGGAATGTTTGGAACCAGAGAAGTTGTGAATGAAGAAATGGTATTCAAGTTATCAGATGAAAATGTGCATATTCATGATTATGGAAATGTGGAAGCATGCGAGCGAGATGAAGTTGTACGAAGAGCAGAAGAAAGAGTTGGAGAATAAAAGTTCAATATGGTTACAAACAGGTCAAGTCATTTAGCAAAATGGTGTCAAATAAAAACAAAACGAACAAGAAAAAAGTGATAAGGTATAACTGAAATTATGGAGGTACATACAATAATGCATTAGATCAGAATAACGAACAATGTTATATTCAATAAATGTATATTGAATAAAACAGTATACTGGATAGGCAGACAATGCGTACCTTATTTTGCGGGGTTCGTGTTGCTCAATCTTTAGTTTTCCGTGTAGTATTTTGTAGACCATTTGTTTTCTCTTTGATCAATTTTCCATCGCATTGCCTGCCCTTATTCGAATGATAGCTTCTGCTAACCCCTTTGACATCTGCAAACTGTTCATTGTCTGCTTCCTGTGAATCCAGACCAATAATAGCAATCCCATAGCCTGTATGTTTTGGTTAAAGAAGCAATTTATCTAAGCACGTGAGTTCACCACCGGTTTTTAGTGTTGTTCGTGTTACTCGATCTCAAGTTTTATATGTATGTTTTGTAGATCTTTGTTTGTCCTTTTGTACGTTTTTCTTTTGGCCATTGTATTTTCTGTTCTTCTTCGATATACGATTCTAATTACCCCTTTGGTATCTTCAAACTCTTCTTAGAACGATAAAACAGCGATTGTGCTAGTAAATAAGTTATTATGGAAGCTTGGGGAAAACCATGTTATTACTTGATAAGACGTATCATTTGCTGTAATGTTAATATATCTAAAACAAAAGCCATAATCTTACTAGAAAAAAGATTTGAAGATACCAATGTGGCCATCTTAAGCCGTAAATCGAAGAAGGACAGACAATACAATGGCAAACAATAGTACACAAAATAACGATTACAAAACACAACACAGAAAACCAAAGACCGAGCAACACGAATCCGGCTAAGCACCGGGATGGATTCAGGTGCTCCGAGTGGGTAAGTAGGTCTATATGTAGCACCCGTCGTATTATTCTTTAGTAACCAAAGATGCGCTACCCACCGCCCAGATGAGAATAAAGCAATGCGTATGTTATGAACTGTGAATTTGGCAAAGTTATACCGTCAACAATATTAGTTACATTTGACAGCTACCATTAAGATTTGATGTTTGGCGTTTAACGCCACTTTCAGCAATATTTCAGCTATATCATGGCGACCAGTTTTAGTGGTGGAAGAAATCGGAGTACCCAGAGAGAACCACTGACCATAAGCAAGCAACTGGTAAACTTTATCACTTGCGGCTGCGAGTCGAGTCCACCTTTTTTTGTAATTTACAAAGCCGGGCGCGAACCCACGTCGTATTGGTGATAGGCTTGTATGAGGTGCTAGGTAATCCATCTACCTAATTCATTGAGCCACCCGGGCCGTCAGCTACCATTATGAGAGAGAACAAGTCAATGAGTTGTATTATATTTCCTACACAAATTTCAATAGCTCTGAATTCTAATGAAAAATTATCTTCTTGATTAAAACAATATCGTAGTGCAGTTAGAACTTTGTGATTTCTGCTTGAGAAAAAGATAATCATTTTCAATCTCGCACTAATTGTTCAGATTACTATCCTAAATTTGATAACTATGTTTTCAGTGTGTATTTATTGATATGTTTTAGCCTATAAGCATGTAATTGTTTTCATTAGATATGCCTTATTTGCTCTATGTTATCTTTCTTTACGATTTAACATGACCACCATGTCTCACGTGTTTAACCTTGACATACAACAAGATAATTTCTGTATATACCAGTTTTTTTTTAATACACAACATTGCGAGCAGTTTGAAGATACCAAAGCGGTATTCATAAGCCGTAATTCGAAAACGGACAAACAACACAATGGCCAAAAGAAAAAGGACAAAAAGACAACTAAAAAAATCTAAAAACACCAAACAGAAAACTAAATAATAGTTTATGTACATATTGAACAAGATAAGTAAGAAGATACAAAAGAGGTAATTAGAAGCCGTACATAGAGGAAAGACAGACAATACAATGGTCAAATGAAAAGGGACAAAAGGACAAACATCGATCTTCAACACACCACACAGAAAACTACATAATCGTGTAATGGACAGCTAATTGTTAACCTCTAATTTATATGATTTTTTTTAAATGCAATACTGTCCTTGGACTAATTTTGTCATGCTTATTATAATCGGTGAAGCATAATAGAAGAAAATCCAGAAAAAAACAATGTAAGTACATTGTCGGAAATATATATATAATTTATTTGTACAACCTTTAGAAACAGGTAGAAAAAAAACAAGTCTTTGTCGAGCTTTTCTAGCCTGATTCGCATCGAGTGGAAATTAATTGTATATATAGCGACAATGTATATTTATTGTGTTTATCCTGCAATATTGAAAGATCCAACACAACTGTTGAATTGTTTGAAAATAGCTGCAACAAGCGTCGTTCTAATCGTTTTCAATGGTGTCATATGTGACGTCAGTGCTTATACTGTTAGTGTTTCTTTGGGTCCCTCTATATGAATCAGGTACGAGAAATGTTTTATTAGACTAATGACTAAATAACACTGACGTTTATTTGACCCCCCATCATTAGTACTCAAAGTCACACAACTGCAAAATCAATAAGAGAAATATAAAAAAATAGTACACAGCAATTTATATAGATCATTACACAAATATAAAAAAAAAAGGGCCCGGGTAGCTCAATGAGTTAAGTAGTTGGATTACCTAACAACTCATACAAGTCTATCACCAATACGGCGTGGGTTCGCGCCCGACCTGGTAAATGACAAAAAGGGTGCACTCGATTCGCAGCCGCAAGTGATAAAGTTTACCAGTTCGTCGCTTACCAATGGTCGGAGGTTTTCTCGGGTACTCCGGCTTTTTCCACTACTAAATTTGGTCACCATGATATAGCTAAAATATTGCTGAAAGTGGCGTTAAGCACAATGAATCAATCAATCAATCAATCAATCAATCACAAATATAAATAACTGAACTTGAATAATAGGCTTTTATGAATCATCAAGGTCGCTACGGTCAGAAAATATTATGATAATTAAACAACCATGTGTAAGGACAAAAACATATGGTGATATACGTTTTTGTTAAGACAGCTTTGACGCTTTGGAATAACCTGCCTAGACATACCCAGAACGATCATTTCCTGAAATTTTGTAAAGAACTTGTATATTTATATTGATCATTTCCCCTCTTTTGCAATGTGTGTCAAGTTGCTATCTCTCTTTTTGGCTATTTATTGTGTTGCTATGCATGTATTCTGTTTAGTTTTATTGTACATTTATATTTGTTTTATTATGTCAAGCGCTTAGAGTAATTGTAATTAGATAATGTGCTATATTAATATTGTAAATAATGATAATAATAAAAAAAATATCATCTTTCATCCAGCAAATGTTTGAGCAGTCAAACTACATTGACTGAAAAATATTTTGTTATATGCATTCACTAATCGAAATATAGCTTTTCTGATATCCCTTTCGACTTTTGCCCATTAAGCATGGGAAACTGCTTGTTAATTCAGTTGACTTCCTGTTGACAGAGAATATCCAAATGCCGAATACTTGGAAACGGCTCGGAGAACATCGCATTTGTCCCAGTTTTTAAGCTCATACACATAAGTTTTATAATTTAAGACACTGCATTAATTTTGTCTACATACAAATGTATAATGTCATCTTGGAACTTGTCTCGACATACTACAGAAAACGTGGTCATGAACTATTCTTGGTGACACGTTTTGAAAGTGGCAGGACGTAAAGGACATCTTCTGTGGATTTCGAAAAAGAGTAGAAGACAAAATATGTCGTCCCTAGCCCATCTCTTTATCATTTTATATAGGTTTTCTGTGTTGGGGGTTAGGATTATGGTGTTTAACGTCACTGTCAACAATATTGCAGCTATATCTTCACGGTCCTTGAATTGATGTAGGAAACCGGAGAAAACCACCGGCCAGTTGAATGTCATTGACAAACTCTATGTTTTATCGAGTACATCTCACATTTTCAACAATATTTCAATTATATCGTGACGGTAAGTTTTATTGGTGGATGAAACCGGAGTACCCCGAGAAAACCACCAACCTGTAGCAAGTCACTGACAAACTTTATCACATAATATTCTATCGAGTACTCCTCGCATGCTCGGGATTCGAAGTGAAAGAGTAAGCAGTTCCTGCTCTTAACTCTATCGTCGTAATTATCACGATTATATTAGACACATTATGTACTCAGTATTGCAACTAGCAAGAACAAAAGCTGAAATTGTCAACATATCTATTTAATAATTAATCATCAACTACATAACTGATTAATCCTAAACATTTTCTATGGCTGGATGTTATCTTGACTATTTGTGTTGTCAGATGAACTAGGAAAATTGATAACATTAGTATTGCTAAGATCGGACGAGGATCTATTTAACACAATTTCTGATACGTCATTCTCAAAGCCAACGTTCGTATGTTCCTCTGAGATATGTTCCTGAGAACGGTGATAACCTATGATGCGACAGGCTTGGCTATAAGATGGCGGTAAACGGATAGATAGGCCAGAGTAGGCGGGTGGTAAAGTCTCTACTGTATAAATATCGTCATCTGAAGAAAACAATAGTGTTGTATCTATCGTTACATCTGTTGATGTGACATGTCTTATTAGAAGTGAGTGAGTGCATGATTGATGCTTAGCGCCAACTCAGCAATTTTGCAGCTTCATCATGGTCAGAACAAGTTAATTTTCAATGAGATGAATATGAGGTTCGCTTTGCATTAGACCAACACGCTTAGTTGAATTTTTTTAGTGCTAGATCACTTATACAACTGGTGTCGCTATACACGGATACATTATTTTGATTCCGAGCCAACCAGTCTTCGCTCTTTCTCCCTAAATCTGCGTGCTTAGAGGAGAAGCAAGAAAAACCAATCTTATAGTCATTGGTTTGACCCGATAAGGACTCGAACCAACGATATATCACATTCGATGACCCGATAAGGACTCGAACCAACGATATATCACATTCGATGACCCGATAAGGACTCGAACCAACGATATATCACATTCGATGACCCGATAAGGACTCGAACCAACGATATACCACATTCGATGACCCGATAAGGACTCGAACCAACGATATACCACATTCGATGACCCGATAAGGACTCGAACCAACGATATACCACATTCGATGACCCGATAAGGACTCGAACCAACGATATACCACATTCGATGACCCGATAAGGACTCGAACCAACGATATACCACATTCGATGACCCGATAAGGACTCGAACCAACGATATACCACATTCGATGCGAGCACGCTAACCATTACACCAATGATGCTGTTTGTTTTATTAGAATCAGTCTTTAACATGAAAAACACACATCAAGAAAAAACAGATATTTTTTTTAGACATAAACAGCTATCTTTATTGAAGTAGGTTAGATGATGCTGACTGATTGTGTTTAACGCCACTTTCAACAATATATCAGTTCTATCGTGGCGCTCAGTTTTATCAGTGAAGGATCCCAGAGTACACTTCGCCATGAACCGGAATCACAGATTGCATATGTAGTCAGAAATCCAACTACCATATGATCACGACCACGACGGCCCTTGTGACTGTGAGATGCAAACATATAGTTAGTAGTATTTTGAAAAATTCATATAGTTTTAGTATAGAATATACTCGTTTATGGATTAATAATATTTCTTCTGAAAAACCCATACAATAATAATTGTATGTCTTAATTTATAATGCTGATTATTTCTGGGCCTTGAATCTTGGACAAAGGCGAGGTTGATCCCAGTTGTTGTGCCTAATCCACATTAGCTTTGTATTTCAAGACATTTAACAAATAAATAAGGCTGGTTATGCCCTTCGGTTAACATTACTCCCAAGACAATAGAATTTGAATTTGAATTTGAATTTTGGGGTTCAACGCCACTTTCAGCAATATTTCAGCTATATCATTGGGACCAGTTTTAGTGGTGGAGGAAACCAGAATACCCGGAGATAACCACTGACCCTGGGAAAGCAACTGGTAAACTTTATCACTTGCGGTTGCGAGTCGAGTGCACCCTTTTTTGTAATCTACAAAGCTGGGCGCGAACACACGCCGCATTGGTGATATGCTTGTATGAGCTGTTAGATCCAACGACCTAATTCATTGAGCCACCCCCCCCCCCAAAAAAAACTATGAATATTATTTAGCTTTCCAAACCTTCGACTTGGAACGTACCTGATGAAGGTTAATCCAGAAACGTGGCATGGGCACTATTTGATATCTACGTTTTCATTAACACAAACCAGCATATAGCTTCAAGAACTTATCTGTGCTATTTGAGATACATTTTCGCTTTTTGTGCTATTATCGATACAATAATTATTGAGCTCCGGAAATTATTTGGCTTTCCAATTTTTCGATTTTGAGCGCACGTGACGAAGGTTATTGCAGAAACGCGTCGTGTGCACTAAATATGATATCTACGTTATTATTACAAACATACTTCGATTTTCGGACGTATCACATCTACTTAGACCATATGTTGTCTGTCCTTTTTCAATTTACGGCTTCTGATTACCCCGTTGGTATCTTCAAACTTTTGTATTTTAAAGAATATGTATCTTTGTATATATTAATCTACTGAGCTCAAGAATTAACATACTTTGATTTTCAGTCGTATCAGATGTGCATTGGACATATGTTGTTCTAATCCAGTTATATACAATCATGGCGAATATTGCTAGCACGGCTACAGCAAGTATTATTGCAGGGGCAACAACTGCATCTATACTCATGGAACGTTCTATTTAATATCCGTACTAGTTGATACAACGGAGCATCTGATTGGATGACGTGCTTCATTAAATACACAGCTTACTGTTTCATAACGTCATAGGTCAACTATATACAAGGTGTCTGAAATTAGAAATAAACGTTGTTTTTAATTTGAGACCATTGCGCTCAATTAGGAAAGACAATACATATTTATGAAAATATTGGCTGATGTTTCTCGATATACATAAACGTCACAGAAAACCGAAAAGACAATCAAGAATGGACAATCCAAAGAAACTGGCAAGATCGGGTAAACAAGACGGAGGCGAACAATATAAGTCATTACCGTCACATATGTCTATTGCAATTCCACACTTCTGATTATTCCCAAAAAATGTCGTGCCTACTCAATTAGAGTTTATTTTTTGTTGTTTAATGCCACGTTCAGCAACATTTCAGCTTATCATGGCAACCAGTTTTGATGGTAGAAGTAGCCGGAGTACCCGAAGAGAACCACCGACTATGGAAAAGCAACTGGTAAACTGCGAGTCGAGTGCAATATACAAAACTGGGCACGAATTCACGTTGTACTGGTGATAGGCTTGTATGAGTTGCTAGGTAATCCAACTATCTAACTCATTGAGCCACCCGGGGCCTTACTCGATTAAATATATATGCGTTTTTATTTTCAAGTGTAAAATTACTGATTAATATTTTCTAATTATACAAAATAAATTTTTATATTACGCTTCTCCACATGTATTATTGATATCACACCTTTTATCATGGTAGACACTGACCACAAAGGCAGAAGTGGCGGGAATAAACCGGTTAACGAGATCCCAATGCTCCACTTTTGATAACTGGATCTCTAACGAGATTTGCTTTCCACTGATTTTAGGCACCTGATACATTCCTAATTTTTGGTACACATCAGTCTGAACATGAATATCATGAGGTTAACAAGTACTCACCATTTCTGACACACGAATATAAAATTATCACAGCAATGTCCTCCAATTTACATTTAGTAAATACACACAATTGGTCGTAGACTCTTGTGCAAAAGTTAGAGACTCCTTGGTAAGGTCGAAAAATAGGCGTTATATGGCTACTGGAATGGAAACCTACTTAGACCACTAAAATAGGAGCTATCTGGAATTACTAGAAATGAAAAGAGAAAGGTATATATAAAGGAATTTTTAGAGAATGCAGATTTTCAGGTTGGTTGTTTAAGATACCCCATATACTATATCATACAAGTATAAATTGCATACTAAAATTACAAGACAAACATATGACTGACGTTTGATATGAATTAAATAAAACGAGATATCCTATCACAAAAAAAGAATAACAATATAAATATGGACAGTGCTTTTGTACAATCGAAGGGTCGGTGAATGCAATTGATATCAACAACAATAAGCTCCATACAGAAGCCTAGGCCCGTAGAACTAACTTATTTCCGCGAATTTGTTTTGAAGTACATGTACAAAGCCAGTAAAGTGGGTGGTCATGTTATGATCATGTTTGTAAGGGATATCGATTGTGCCTCTTTCTAAGATTTGTCTATTGGATTTTGGAACTGTTCCGGACAGTGTCGCATTTTTTGTTTTTGATTTAGGATCCTCCTAGTACAAATCTGGATATCCTGATTTGTCCTAGTAGATATTGGAATTCTGATTTATACTGGTTTAAATCCAGCACAAATCAGAATTCTAATTTCTACTAGTAAAAATTGGAATTCCAATTTGTACTAGTAGGATTCTGGATCCTACTGGATTCTAATTTGTACTGTAACATATATATATATATATATATATATATTTATATATACATGTGTAGAGCGCATAGAAGATCTGAGCCCATTAAACAATGACCCCGCCACTTATTATGGAAGTGTTTGAGCGGTCATGTATTTGCGTGTCAGTGTAGTGATTTAAATATTCTCTTCCTGTATCCTAGCTTAAGGAATAATTTATGTTGTGAAATGCAAAAGTACAAGTCTGATAGTCCGCCATTACATGAAATCTGATAAGCTGAACCCTCCCTTTAACATGTATTGTCGCGTAGGACCTTGTGTGTGTAATTAAAAGAGAAAAAAACAAAATACCTTTAAAGTCAAATTCATACAACAGTTGTCTTTCTTCTGTCTTTGTAATGGTGTATTCTATAATCCTAACTTATCAATAGTTATGGTATATTTATATTTACAAACGTTTATCATGTGACCTCTCATTATCTCATCGACGCAAAAATGTTACGTGTATTTAAACGCAAGTGTATTGGTGAAATATTATTCAATATCAACCAGGTTTTATATCATTACATTTAAATTTGTGTGAAAGGTATTTATATAACAGGATGTAAACAAACATTATTTAGAAATCACTTGAACGGATACATAAAGGTTGTATGCAATACGCATATATATATATACAGGGGCGGATCCAGGATTTCAAGCTAGGGAGGCGCGCGTAAAAAAAATTGCGGAGAGCGGAGGGAGGCGCGAACATTGTTGGGGTATTTCGTGTGGAAAATCACGATTTTACACCAAAAAAATCATATTTTTTCCAATTTTAGGGGGCACCCTCCCCCCCCCCCCCTCTGGATCCACCCCTGGGATTTACCTATTGGCTTGACATGCTGAAGTCTAGGGCGTCAATATTAAAGAGGCGTTCGGCCAATGTGTATAATATTTTTGACACTGTCATTTGTCTTTCATACTTCTGCATTCATAGCGCACTGTACTCTCTAAGCAACCCTTTCAGTATTATTTCTTGTACAGTTGCAATACATTTTAGAATATTGCAGAATTGTAAACACCCGTCATCATCCCCACCTTTATTCATATTGATTAAACAATCTTCAATCTTCATATAGTCGTGAGGTAGGGGGTTGGAGAGGCCTAGTGAAATTGCTTGAGGCCTCTTTTTTTCTAAATATGTGACAGTATATAAAGTTAATAGGTATATCACCAATCGTACATTTTTTTTGTACAATTACTTCAAGCGAGCGGTAGTAAACTAAAAACAAAATACCACACTTTCGAGACATTTCCAAAATTCTGTAGAGAAATCGTAGGAAGAAGCAATACTAAATCGATACACTGACACGTAAATACATGACCGGTCAGACACTTCGATAATAAGCGGTGGAATCAAACAAGATTTATGGATTCGGGTCTTCTGTGTGTGTTACGGATAAGTATATCCCTAATCGGAATTAGAATAGTCAATTGTCGCTGATGTGCAATGATTTAAGGCAAGTGGTAGCTGTTACTGTTGTTCATCAGTGGAGTTGTTTTCAATCACTGTTAACACTTCCTTGTATAATTCTAAAAAGCTTTGGACGCTTACATATTATCT
Source organism: Bathymodiolus septemdierum (assembly GCA_963383655.1). Taxonomy (NCBI): domain Eukaryota; kingdom Metazoa; phylum Mollusca; class Bivalvia; order Mytilida; family Modiolidae; genus Bathymodiolus; species Bathymodiolus septemdierum. Next base: position 48,270,560 of record OY726529.1, on the reverse strand, counting down.
AAGAATTTAAGAAATATTTTGAGACAAACAACTAGAGGGACGCCTCAACGTACAATGCCAAATTAATTATAACGCGATTTCGCTGTGCAAAAAGCAGGGCAAACCCCTAGTTATGTGCTAAAGCACAATATTCTGAAACCTCTACTGAACCTGTTGAATATCAATATGACAGCGCCTCGAATGCGCTTGATCGTTGTTTCAGGCCACGGTCGGATCCAACCAAAGACCATAACAAATTATTTTATTTGTTTCTATGCTAAATACGAATTATTAATAAAGAAGTAAGAACAAATACTGGTTGTCTTGGAGACAGACAAAATGCGTTCAAGTGGAGCGAGATGTTTATCTATGTATTGTTGTCTCAGTGAGCTAGCACTAAATATTTCAACTAAGCGTGTTGGTGGTCTAGTACAAAGCAGACATCATCATGATCATTACTAACTTGTCTTTGTCCATCATATAGTTGTGAAAGCCATCGATTGGAATTAAACAACAATCATTCACAACCCAGTATAATATGACATTCCTTGAAATATTTCATCATGTTTATTGTTTTCCGTAATTTTACACTCATCTTACTATCGCCAATAATAATAAAATACCTTCGCACCAATACCGATTAATCGATTGATTAACACAATGGAAAACAACAAATACAACTATATCGAAACAGTTCCAAAGTTCAATCTAATAATCGTAGGAAGAGACAAAATCGATACCCCTAACAATCAAACACACAACCGCTCACTTTAATGGCTTGACACAACCTCTCACTTTCCTGGTTTGACACAACCGCTCACTTTCATGGCTTGACACAACCGCTCACTTTCATGGCTTGGTACATGCACTTCATATAAAAACGCTGTTCATGTACCACGTCAAAGTGTAAGATTTAATAATCTCTCATATTCATTAATATCCATATCATTTCTTTAGTGGTGATAGGCACTGATTGAACAGGTAGTTGTATATCAAACTATCATACGATCACGACCACGACGGCCCTTCTTATAAAAAGTATTTACAATACAGTATTCACGTTTTCAAGTATTTTGGCTTTGAGCGTAAATGATGACGGTTAACCCAGAAACGTGTCGTGTGGACTAAGTTAACTTTTTTATTTTATAACAACACTTTCAGCTATATCATGGTGGTTAGTCTTTTAATATGTTGCGAAAACCAACGACAATCCAAAAATAATTGTAATACATTAGTGTATCGAGTACACCTCTGAAAATCGACGGTAACCCGTGGCTGATCATCCTCGCATACTCTCCACTCATCACCCGTGTGTCAATGTAGAGAGACATCAGTATAGGAAGGAAATATCCACGAGTCATTTACAAAGTAGGTTGATTGCATCCGAAACCATATTTTACAATCAAATCACAGTTGTTTAAACAGAGGATATCCTAGAAAATTGAAAAATAATAGAAATGGAAATGGTGGCAAGTATCCGTTGATTTTCGACGATGAAAAGCTATCTTGACTAATCAAATCGTACCTTGCATTATCTGGTCAACAAGGCTAATATGATGATTTCGGCGATGCTATGTTGGTATGGAAATTATTAAATAAGAATCAGTAACGGAAAAACCCGGAAACGCTGGTTTTCATATGTAATACCAATGGTTTATGAGTGGGAGTATCAGTACGTGATACGCCATGGAATACCGACGTTTGACAGAGACGGGAGTCGTACACACATAAAAGCAGTAAGTTGCAGGAGAGACAATATGATGGCCGTAATCACAGTCACAAAAGGATAGTCTACAAAACACTACTAACGATTGACCAACATGAACCCCACCAAAAACCGAGGATGTAGACAGGTGTGTGTCAGCTGCACCGGAAGGAAAAACAATATCTGCTCCACTAGTGACACCTACCGTCTTATCAGTTATGAAAGAAATATTGACTAATAGCAGAAATTACTCGACATAATTTCACAAATAACAGAACAAAGCAATTTATCCTGCAATCAGTACATTTGTTGTACAAATATGCTATACGAATACATTTTTGCTTTATTTGTACTATGCGAATAAAGTTTTCAGCATACGAATAAACTTTTCAGCCTATGAATAAACTTTCCTGGTACCCTGTAGCTATGCACAGCGGAGGGCGCAGACAAGTATTGAAACTGGTACTAATGTAACGCGGACCACGAAGAAGACACCCTTGACAACATTTATGAAAGGCGAGGAATGACGCTTGTTTCTGTCCTTTTTGTCTAAATCTGACAAGTTTTCCGACTTTTTTGACATTGCAGGATAAACACAATATACGTACATTGTCGTTAAATATAAAATTCATTTGTATTCGCTGCGAAACAGGCCTGAAAAGCTCGCCGAAAGCTCGCTATTCTGCCTGTTTCTAAAGCTCGTACAAATAAATTTTATATTTACCGACAATGTACGTATATTGTATATGTAAGTGAGTGAATAAGGGTATTAACAAAATTACCGAACTCCGAACAATCATACAAAGGGAAAGTCAAAACTCATAAGTATATAAACAGACAAAATTAGTCAACAACCGGAAAACTGTGAAAACCGTAATGACCCTGACTTGGTACAGGCATTTCTAAAGAAATAGTGGGTTTAGTGAATGTTGTTTAATGGCAACTCAGCAATATTACATCTATATCATGTCGAGAACAAGTTGCATTTCAATGAGACGATGTCCGCTTTGTGTTAGACCAACACGCTGAGCTTGGTCATTATAGTTTAGCACACACAAACAACAGTCAGCGGGTATGTCGCTCCACTTGGACACATTATCCTCATTTCAAGCAAGCCAATCCTTGTTTTTTTGCTTTAATGTTGGCTTCTTAGCTGACCAAGTTTATAGCCATTGATGTGACCCGTTCGGTTCTTGAACCCACGATCTACCCGCACTCGCAACAAGCACGCTAACCATTAAGCCACTGATGATGTCTTATATATATATATTCGTGCATTATTCAGTTAAATATGTAGGGGTAGAAAATAAGCCTACTATAATGAAAATAAAATGTTTTATTTCATAGAATAATAAGATATTTAAAATTTATATATACAGTCAAACATGTTGTGTGTGACCATCTAAGGGCACATTGATATATAGCCGTATAAGACAGGTGGTCACTAAATACATGTTAACCTAATATGGAAATCACTGTGAAAGGAAATTAAAATAAAAGTCACTCAAGACAAGCACCCGGGTGCACCCCCGGTTTTTTGTGGGGTTTGTGTTACTCTTTAGTTTTATGTGTATGGTTTGTAGATGGTTGTTTGTCCTTTTGTATATTTTTTTTGCCATTTTGTTGTCTGTTCTTCTTTGATATACAGATTATGATTGCCCCTTTGGTATCTTCAAACTCTTCTTATTGCTTAATAGAGGTGGCAACTAAATCAGGTTTGACTGTATTTGCATTATATCTATATATAACAAGAGCACCGCCCACGGTTGCTGGACGCTCGACTTTTTCGTATCTGATATTAAACTGCAAGCAATTTACAAAGTTATACATACTCTAACTATGATGGTTACATAAGCAAATATGTTTTCAAGATTGATAAATATAATCAGAGGGATATAATCTTTTCTTGTAACACTATTTTAGTGCATATAAAATAAAAAAATAATAAAAAGATAAAAACAAATTGGGGGGGGGGGAGGGGGGGGGGGGGGGAAGGGAAGGCAGCGGTGCATCTGAAGTATAAATTTAAAATAAAATAAAAAATTTGAGGGGGGAGCCGGGAGTGGGCTGTATGTTGGGAGTGGGGGGGTTACCCTTCTGTAATGCGTTCCCCCTCTTGGTAGTGAACATGTATGTTTTGTTTCATTTTAATGCCTAACATAGTTTATATTGAGAAAACTGTATTTTTAAGAAATTAATGCAATTAAAAAAAGGGGAAATAACTCAAATAAAATGCTGGATAGAGTTGTCTTATCTCAAATTTCTATGTACTATGCCGAAACAAGGGCAAATAACTCTGGATATACAAATCACAGGGTCACCTGCCTTGGTGTAATGGGTTCCCCATTTGCTAGTGAGCAGGCATGTTGAGTTTCATTGAGAAATTGTATTTTTTGAAGAAATTCTAAGTCAAAAAGGGGGAATAGCTCAAATAAAATGCTGGATGGAGTTGTCTTCTCTTGTCAACAGATTCAGGTCAACACTTTCTACAAGTGTATTGAGTTTCAAGTTAATAACTTTGATAGTTATTGAGAAATTTTAATTATACTAAACAAGTATCCCTAATTTCTATATACTATTTCGAAACAATGGCAGATAACTCTGGATATGTAAATCACAGGGTCATTTGCTTTGTTGTAATTGGTTCCTCTTTTGATAGTGAACAAGTATTCGAAGTTTCAAATGGATACCTTTGATAGTTTTTGAAAAATGGACTCTGACAAAAAACTTAACCGAAACCTTAACCAACACAGAGGCTGACGCAGACGCTGACGCAGACACTGATGCAGACACTGACGCTGACACCGGAGTGACGACAATAGCTCGATTTTGTTTCTTCGAAAGGTCGAGCTAAAAATTACAATGTATGCTATAATCACAACTTTGAGTTACTAGTAGTTTGTTCTGTACTGTCATGAGCGTTCAAATTCGGAATTCCAGTGTAAACTTCGGAATCATTCGATTTTGTACGCTTGGTGGATTTACAACATTTCTGGAAAATGGATTTCGATTCAAATTTAAATGTTGGGAGAAAAGGTATATAAGAGAAACACTTGTATCGCCGTAAAAACGGCATCACGAACGGGAGATCATACGTTGTTTTATGAGCATCATAATTTAAATCTGACATAGACATCTCTTTCCTCCATTTTATTATCCCCCTTTCTTCGTCACTTCCTGTAATACAATTTCAAATTGAAATAAACAAAATAAACAGCTATTGTCATCTGATAGTACCGTCACGAATTTACAGTTGTGATCATCAATGTATTATTATTTCAATTAATATCTGGTTGATTAATCAAACTTATATACAGTGCAACCTGTCTAATAAAATCTCCATTTAGGAAATATTTGCTAGATTAACACGACGGGTTTCACTAGTGGAGCAGGAACTGCCTACCCTTCCGGAGAACCTGGGTTCACCTTCGGGTTTTAGTGGGGTTCGCGTTACTCGATTTTTAGTTTTATATGTACATGTATGTTTTGTTGATCGTTGTTTGTCCTTTTGTCCTTTTTCTTTTGGCCATTGTGTTGTCTGTTCTTCTTCGATATACGGATTCTGATTGCCCCTTTGGTATCTTCAAGCTCTTCTTAGCCTGAATTAGCTGGACACCTATCTATTCCGAACATGAATGTAGTTCCCAAAGAAAATTGTTGTAGACCGGTGTGTCCATACATGAAAGTATACGGTTTATTTGATGGTGTTTAACGCCACTTTCAGCAATATTTCAGTTGTATTGGTGGAGGAAACCGGAGGTTTCGGAGGAAACCACCGACCTGTCACAAGTCACTGACAAACTTTATCACATAATGTACACCCCGCCCTTATTGAGGTTCGAACTCACAACATCAGTGGTGATAGGCACTGATTGCATAGGTAGTTGTAAATTCAACTATCATGCGATCATGGCCTTTACCGTCCCTCAATTATACGGAGTCGGCATTGTAGAAAAAAAATCGGATGTTCCTAAATTAGTCGAAACGTGTGTGAAAAAATAGGGTGCATGTCATTCATAGGATATCATTCGCCCAGTAGTTATTGCTTCGGCACTGACATGGTTTATTAAATAAATCTATTAATGAAATTTACAGACCCTAAATAATATAATCATTATTAAAACTAAAGTTCTCCTCCCTCAGGCATAGGTGACCTTAGTCGATTGTGTCCATCCTTTTTAGACCATTTGATGTTATCACCACCAAAGGATGTTTAAAAGACAGTGCAATAGCAGAATCATCGAATGTTCATAGTTAATTGACTAGAAGGTGGAATCTGTTGGTTACATACCATTATTCTTAGAAGAAAAACAATCACAACTAATACTTCTACCAAATTTGCTATGCTGATATCGGTGACGAGTATCATTATATAATATCATGTAAGTATTTAAAACAAGAAAGGGAACACATATTTACCGAGTTATTGCTGTAATAATGTCAATACCTTCAAATTGAAGTAGTTATTTTCTTCATGTAATGTTATTGTATTAGACAAACTATGTAAATTTATAAAGATTGTTAGTATGAAAGTCCCCACCTCCTCGTTAATGTAATTGTAATTTTTCCACACATGTACAAAATTTAATATGTTGTATATTATTATTTACTTCTCTGTAACTATATGTATGTGGTTTATGAGAATAAAATTCATTCATTCATTCATTCATTCACTATCAACTGGCATACACAATACCTGGTGTTGTGTTGTCTAGTATAAAATTTGTTACACCACCAACAGTGTACACAATACACTTATTAATTAAATTACACAAAAAGGGTGCACTCGACTCGCAGCCGCAAGTGATAAAGTTTACCAGTTGCCTGCTCATGTTCGGTGGTTCTCTAGATTTACTATCAACTGGTATACCTAATACCTGGTGTTGTGTTGTCTAATATAAATTATGCTACACCACCAACAATGTACACAATACACTTATTAATTAAATTACATACCAGGACTGGGTTGCACAAACCTTACTTAAATTTAAATGTTAATTAAAACTGAATTGAGACTTAAATTCACTTGAAATGTACAATTTAATTGAGACTTAAACTTAATTGACGTTTGTGCAATCCAGTCCTGGTGATTGATGCTTAACGCCAATTGAGCATTTGCTAAGCTATGCCATGGTATAGACTAGATACACGTGTATGTGATGATGATGATGGTCGCTTTGTACTAGACAAACACGCTTAATTGAATTTTCATAGTTCTAAAACAGTCCATGGGTAGACATATCACTCCTTTCGGACACATTAGCTGTTTTCGAGCCAACAAATCTTAGCTTTTACCCCTTAATGCTGCGTGCGCAGCGGAAAAGCAGCAAATACAAATTTAAAAGTCTTTGGTTTGACCCAAACCGGAGCCCGAACCAATGATACGCCACACTGGAGGCGAACATGCTAACCTTTATACCATACCAGCAGTCATATACATACCTGGAACTGTATTGTCTAGAATGAAACCTAACACTCCACCAACAAACATGGCTGTACTCAATAGTACTGTCAACACTTGGTCCAAGTCAGGATCACCTGATAATAGATTACCAAAATATATATTACATACTTCCGGGGACCGGGTGGCTCATTGAGTTAGGTATTTGGATTACCTAACAACTCATACAAGCCTATCACCAATACGGCGTGGGTTCGCGCCCGGTTTAAAAATAACAAAAAGGGTGCTCATGTTCGAAGGTTCTCTTCAAGGGATTATTTTGTATCTAATCCTGTTTAAAATTCCTACACAAATTACATTGTGTTTCTAAGGATGTTAGAGATTGCATAATATATCTAAGATGAAAATATTTTTTATTATTGCAATCACCATTGCTTGTCCTAAATCCAAGACAACAAAATTACATGCCATGTTGTGAGATTTGGGCGTAATCCAAGAATTAAACCATGAAGACAGGTTAAGATTTGGTTTTTCCGCAACCAATCAGAAAAAACTAGGTTAATTAAAATTTTCAAGAGATTTATTTACAAAGCATTACAATATACAATATACAAATGAACACTGTATATTATGTGAGTGTTGACATTTAACTCGCACGTGGAACATATTTGCGTGACCACATTTTTTCACTAAAATGGAGGGTTGGGTCCATAAAACTAGTTTAACCCCGACACTTTTTATTGAAGTGTCTGTATCAAACATTTCACTAAGAGGGAGGTTTGGGTCTATTAAACTAGTTTAACCGCGCCACTTTTTATTGAAGTGCCTGTACCAAGCATTTCACTAAGAGGGAGGTTTGGGTCTATTAAACTAGTTTAACCCCGCCACTTTTTATTGAAGTGCCTGTACCAAGCATGTCACTAAGAGGGAGGTTTGGATCTATAAAACTAGTTTAACCCCGTCACTTATATTGAATTACATGTACCAAGTCAGTAGAGCGAGCGATCATGTGTTTATTTGTTAGACGGTATCAAATCTACTTCTTTCTATGATTTTTTTTATTTTTGAACTGTCACGACAACGTGGTATTATTTGTTTTTTTCATTTTACAGCAGTGACACATTTTCAATTTTAACGGGCCCGGGTGGCTCAATGAGTTAGTTAGTTGGATTACCTACCAACTCATGCAAGCCTATCAGCAATACGGCGTGGGTTCGCGCCCTACTTTGTAAATTACAAAAAAGGTGCACTCGACTCGCAACCGCAAGTGATAAAGCCTACCAGTTGCTTGCCCATGGTCGGCGGTTCTCTCCGGCTTCTTCCACCACTAATACTGGTCGCCATGACATAGCTGAAATATTGCTGAAAGTGGTGTTAAACACCAAAAATCAATTTTGACTCTTCTGTAGACATACCTGTTTTGATAGCATCTTTATTTTCTGCCAAATATCTCGGTATCATTAGACCAATAAGTAGAGATGATCCTATTATACAGAGATTTCTCCCAGAAGACAAATCAACAAACTGTAGGGTAGACAGTCCTACAGCAGTCACCATGCCAAAACTTAATACAACAGTTCCGCCTAATACCGGATCCGGAAGCATGGTGAAAATAGCGCCAACTTTACCAAATAGTCCACATATGACAAAAATAAATCCTGCATATATGAAAACTCGTCTGCTGGCATTCTTAAAAATAGTATATACAACATGGTGTAATATATAGAGTGAGTGATTGTTGTCTAACGTCAAGTGAGCATAATTATCAGTCATATCATGGCGAGAACAAGTCATATTTCGATGATATCATCATGATGCCCGCTTTGCACTAGAGTAAAACGACTAGTTGGATTGTCACGGTGACAGCTCAACAGACCGAGTCTAGACATGTTACTCTACTCGGACACATTATGCTGATTCTGAGTAAACTAGTCTCTGCTCGTATTCATTAATGTTGCATGCAAGTAACATATACCAATTTTATAGTCTTCGGTTTGATTGGGGCTCGAACACACAATATATCACACCACACTCGAGGAGAGCATACTACCCATTACACTATCGATGTGGTTTTAATACATGATGATAATCTACTGTATTGATATGTATATTTTAAGTAATTAGACCAATTTGAAAATTGCCGCCTTTCTACACATTCATGAGAATAATAACAAGACATGTGACACTAGTGGAGCAGGAACTGCTGTACCACTGGAGCACCTGAGATTACACCTGGTTTTCAGTAGGGTTCTTGTTGCTTGAGTCAATCTTAGTTTTCTGTGTATTGTTTTGTAGATCGTATTTTGTTCTTTTGTCGTTTTCTTTTGGCCATTGTATTGCCTGTCCTTTGATTTACGGGTTCTGATTACCCTTTTGGTATCTTCAAACTCTTCTTATATGGCAAATACGATCATCATTCTTTTATGATCAATATTGAAACGTTCTTGCTTTCAAATTTCAAATATGAATGATCTTGCAATGAAAAAGATAATCTTTACATGGAATGTTAGTGTTCGTAGTTTTGAGAATTAACGAAATAAATAATTACATTGTTAGATTATATGGATTATCAAGTTGGTTAAAGGGCACCGGACATCAAATTATCAAACATCTTTTTCAGATTAATATTACTTATAAATTATGTGCATGAACTCTACAGTATCTAATTATCCTCATGAAGCGTGATAACACTGTGTGTAAACACTGATAAATCTGTTTACAGCAGTATGTATATTTTTAGCTTGATAACGAGGCTCACATGCTGTGTACGTCACAGTTGATGTACGTGCTCTAATCTACGATGAAAGAAACACTGTCTCATAGATAAATATGATGAAAGAAACACTGTCTCATAGATAAATAAAGTCCATATAGCTGTTTCTAATTAAAAATAACAGGGTTATTGTTTCTTAGGGTATATAATCACTTCATTTGCGAACGTAGTAATAGTAAAACGTTAAAATATTTTTTGGATGTAAAAATGCCTTATTGCGCTGTCTGGGGTTGCAAAAGTAATTCTTCAACCGACAAAACTGTCTCTTGGTTTAGTTTTCCAAAAGATCAACCGAGGTTTAAAGCATGGGTACATTATTGCAAACGTCAAGATTTCACTCCTTCAAAATACGGTAAAATATGTGGAAAGCATTTCACAAAGAGCCAGTATAGTAGGGATCCCGCAAGACTGGCCGAGCTTGGATATCCTGGAGCAAGAGCGGCATTGAAGGATGATGCTATTCCTGATATTGTAGTGAATGACGATTCTCCTGCCCCCCAAAAACATAGAAAAGCTTTCCAAAAGAGAAGAAAGAACGAGGTATGCATGACAAGACATAATAAATTATGATCTCTCGCGCTTTTACAGATTATCAGTATTAAATCTTTTGTAAGTTTTAGTCCCCTTCTTCTAATTTGAAAGGATATATATTTTTAATATATGAACCAAGATTGTTTCACTCACGCATATGAACTAATTGACCCATGACTTGAAAGGTAAGACAACACATCAATTCTGCTTTTTTTTTTCATTATAACCTATGTATACTGTTTTAATCCCATCGAAAAGATAGAGGAAATACTTCATTTTGAACCCCCTTTGTTAATAGAATAAGCATAGACATACATTGAAAAGAGGGGGGTCAAAAGGAAATTTTGCCAAGATCGATTATTATCAGTTGTTTGTTACTTGAAACATTTTTTTATTTTCGTAAAATTGTAGACAGGGTTTTTTGCAATGATCTGTTTAAGAAATGATTAATAAACAAATTATTTTTAAAAAAAACTTCAAAAATTTTGTTTCCAACTTCGATTTCGAACAAACGTTTCAATATTTTAGTGCGGACATACAGTTTTAGAGGATTATTTCAACGTCAATAAGTCTTTGTTTATTGAGAGTTATCCAGGACAAAAAAAATATATGTATAAAAATCCTTTTCCGGACACGCTTCATGTTTCCGATTGAACAAAATGACCATATTTTGTTCACTTCTACACGCCATCGGTTCAAACTGATACGGTTGAATATTGTCTAGTGAAGGTATACATAAGGCATCTTCATCGTCAATAGTGTCGTTTAAATCCATAATGTGTGGTGTTGTTTACAAGTGAAAGCGTGTGTTGTTATAAATGATCATCAATTGTGACGTCACGCTAACCTTTGTGCACTACCTTATTAATTGTCGGCAGTTTCCGGAGATCATCGGAGATTTATCAAAACGTGTGTGAAATGTACATTCCTACAGTATTTTGGTAGAGATAACTGCTATGCCGTTGTTCTCTTTCATTTAATTCTAACATTAACAAGTGAAAAACAAAAAAATATTGTTCATGTCCGGTGTCCTTTAACTGTTACAGAATATCTGTGTCACAAATGATCACCGACATTTTCGGTTTGTCGTAATCACAATCTGATTCGTTCCTCATTCACGACTTATCACTGGATTTGTAAGGGAACGACCATTTAACTTGAAAGGAGGGGGGGGGGGGGGTATGTTTTTTTTCTAAAAAAATATTCTGATTCTCAATGTTGCTGACAAAAATTTCTGATTTTGGTGGAGGAAAAAAAATAATAATCTGATTCAGAGTTGTTGTCATATAACCTAATGTTGAATTCTGCAAAAAAAAAATAATATTCTAACGCTCGTGTTGTCGGAAAAAAAAATTCTGAACGAAACAAAGAACCATAACCCCCCCTCCTCCCCTGCAAGTTATATGGTCGGTCCCTAACAATATTAATAGGACGGATACCACTAGTGGAGCAGCTATTGCTTATTCCTGGAGTTCAATCCTTGGTTTCGTGTTGCTCAATCTTTAGTTTTTTGCTTAGTGTTTTGCTTGCACTTTTTCTTTCAATCATTGTATTTTCTGTCCTTCTTCAATTTACGGATTCTGATTACCCCTTTGGTTTTTTCCAACTTTTCCTGTTACTTGCAAAATATTAAATATGTGCATTAGTTTAAATACTGCAATTAAAATAATGTATTACATGGTTATTGCATGAATATTGGTGAATATTCTCCCGAACAATATATCATATTGCAAGAACTTGCGAATGCAATATGATATATTGCGAGGGACAATGTATTGGAACACATCCATGAATATTGGTGATTATTATGATTTCTGTAAATTTCTACTGTAATATAAGTTCATACGATATTTTGGCATATATCACAAAGAATTATATAGCGCTGGTATACTAAGCGAAACTAGTACATCTACTATGCCAGTTTCACGCGAGGAAGGTTGGGTTTGCAGCTGTCTGTCAAGCTATGTATTGCTGGTCCATGTGCAAGGGGGCGGATCCAATCTGTCAATCTATCATAGTCGTCTATTATTCATGTTACTGCTTTTTAATACTTGTTATTGTTGTTAATTAAATTTCAAACTTCAAAAATCTTTATATTCTTAAGGCCTTAAATGAAACAAAGAATATTCTCACACTTTCAATACTATCTGATCCAATATATTAGTCACCAATATCAGAACCTCCTTTATTGTAATAGTTCTCAATATATTGTGTCTACATATAACAGTCAGCACAATAATAATAATAATCTTGTGTTAGCAATTGCTATGCCATAAAATGGTGAGGGTTGAAGACACAGTGCACTCACTTTCGGGTCGTGCACTATGTCTTCCACCCTGACCACTATGTTGGCATAGCCATTGCTAACACAACATTATTATATAAATATTGTCCCGAACAGTGTATCATATTACACGAGTTTGCGAATGCAATATGATATATTACGAGTGCCAATATTCACCAATATTCATGCAATAACCCTTTTATCATATAGTAATAAATATGTCTAAAGCATTTTTTATATAAATATTGGTTATTTTAATGTATTTAAGTGGAATATTGAACTACTTCAAATATTAATATTTGAACTAGTGCAATATACATTTTATCAGTATATTTACTTAGCGTGCAAATACAAGGATACATTGCACGATTATTTTCCATTGAAATAATAGGAAAATATTTATTACTATATAATAATACTTTATATTATATTTTAGAACTAGATTTCTTTTAATATAAGGAATTCAATATTTTTCGCTATTTGTTCTATTCTAGCTTCACTTGCCACGCCCACCAGGAAATATAACGTTTGAAATTCCCGCGCGTGAGTTATATTGCACGGTGACGATTTCCGGTTTAAACCAATCTATTGTAAACAGACGAGAAAAGTAAAAACGTTCGCAACCTATATTTAATCTTAATAACAGCACATGCACTGTTAATGTTTATTATCAGAACTGTTAGACGACTTGAAATTTCTTGCTGTTTGTCTCGTTTAGTATGTCAACTTATACTTATTAATTATTTTATTATTAAAATATAATATAACAAACATTCGATGTGACTGTGGCCGTTTGTGTCGGGCAATATAGCACATCTATGCAATTCAAGGCACCGAGGGAAAATGTTCTTGTATATTGACCACAATCACATGGAATATTCGTACAATATTGTTGCTGTTTCACGTTTTATTTTCAGTGAATATTATTTTAGTCAAGTGTTTTGTCAAAAATACCTTTGTGAATCCAATAGCCCCAACATTCTGACTGTATGACGTTGTGGCTCCTCCAGAACCAACAAACCCGGATATAATACTACCAAATCCTTCCATGGCTATGCCGCGATTGATCGCATGAGCAGGTGGAGGTGGGGCGCATGATATCCTTGCACATGCGTAGTAATCACCTACAGATTCAATTATTGACGTGAAGGTGGCGGCCATCATTGCTATATAACTGGCAACACTTACGGTCGGCATGCCCCACTGACCTGCAAAAAAAGGAGACCGTCGTCGTCGAAATCGTGTAGTAGTTGGACTTACAATACCTATGCAATCAGTGCCTATTACCACTGATGCTGTGAGCTCGAATCTCGATCAGGGCGAGGTGTACAGCATTATATGATAAAGTTTGTCAGTGGCTTGCGACAGGTCGCTGGTTTTTCTCCAGGTCCTCCGGATATATCAAGTTGTTAGATACAGTCCATCATCAAGGATTACGACTCTCACTTGGAGCGTTCAGAACGTCTCCAGTTGAGAGTTTGTATGTTGAAGCAAACGAGTCTTCCCTTGAAAGCAGATGTATCAAACTTGGTATGCAGTATGCAACGAAATTGAAGGCTTATTCTTCAAATCCTGCATACGACTGTGTTTTCAATCCTTTATTTGAAAATGTTTACGATAAACAACCCAATACAATTCAACTTTTTGAGCTCCGAGTAAAATCACACTTTGAAAATTCTGTTATAAATTTGGATGACATAGCACCTATTGTAATTCCTGAAAACCTTCCATGGTTAAATCCAAAACCTACTTTTAATTTTGAACTTACACAATACGAAAATTCAGAAACAAACCCTTAACTCATTCAGCAACATTTTGTTGAAATTAGATCTGTAACATCTGAATACTCTGCCATATATTCTATATGTTCTAAATATATGGTTTTATCTTTTTGATATTTCTTTTATTTGTATATATAATCTGATTGTTTTATAGACCGGTATGTTTTATGCTTTATTTTTAAGGGTCTTGTAGGTGTCTATGTTATAATAAAATTTGTTCACGCCACGATATAGCTGAAATATTGCTAAGGTTGGCGTTAAAATCAATCAATCAATCAGTCAATAAATAAATCAATCAATCAATCAATCAATCAATCAATCAATCAATCAATCAATCAATCACTATAACTGAAATATTGTTGAAAGTGGCGCTAAACACCATAAAAAAATGATCTGCAAAAAAGCATTGAATGATGGGAATTATATTATGCCATGTAACAATACGTTAGCAACAGAACTTATCTTCAAAGATAATACCACAGGAGATTAATTATATTTCTGGAGAAATGTTTTTCTATCATGTAACAATAGCAATATATTCGTCTTATTGATTTTAAATTTTATGTCAAAATTTATCTCATTTGAAAAAAATATTTTGCATATCTTGTCATCTATAGATGAGGAATATGTTATTTTCATATTATTGAATTTTATCAGGAAGACGTATGAGGCGTGTCCGACTAGTGTAGACAGATATATCTGATAGAGAACCAATTAACGGTATTAATGTTCTTTAGTCACGCAAACATTTGCTGGAACAGAAAATGATAACAACAGAAAGAATAATAGGACTGTGTTTGGGTTAATGATTATCATTGTCAACACACTGGACCCCTGAAATTAACTTAAACCCGCCACTTTTGTACTGAAATGCTTCCACCAAGCCATGGAAGTCAGTGTTCATGTATTAATTTTGTGCGTTGCGGGTATCGATTTTGTCTCTTTCTAAGATTTTTCAATTGAATTTTGGAACTGTTCAAACAGTGTGGTATTCTTTTTCATTTTATTCTTTCTTACTTCGTTCGCAAATAAAACCATACTCACCTGGGTAAGGAAAGAAGAACCAGTTAGCGTTAGACAACACATCCAGCCTAGCATCAGTTCTAGCTTTATATTCTGGTAACGTAGAATTTGACGTGAAGACGTCATATTCTGTTAATATGGCACTGACAGACCACGCCAATATGACTGCTAATATAACCTGAATTAGAATATTATTTGCACTTAGATTACACTACTTTAATAGATTTTACGAGAGTAAGCAACAGGCGGTTACACAATATATGTGTTACAAATGACCACGATTATAGTCCACTTGTCGTAGCTTCCCGGTCCTTTCCTCATTCATGACATATCAGCAGATTTCTAACTAGACTGACAGGACGGGTGCCAAGAGTGGAACAGGAACTGCTTACTCTTCCGGGGCACCTGGGTTTGAGTAGACTTCGTGTTGCTCGATCTTTAGTTTTCTATAATGATTTGTAGACCGTTGTTTGTCCTTTTGTCTTTTTTTTTCTCTTGATCATTGAGTGTCTGTACCAAGAAGGGAAAGTGCCAGATCATGTATATGTGTCTGAAGGGTATCGATTTTGCCTATGCTTGTACAATTTTTCATTGAATTTTGAAACTTTTCCGACAGTATGGTAATTTTTTTTTTTCATTTTATACATATAAGTAATACAATGTATATCAAGCGAGTGCAATGGATAAAAATATATATAACTATAGATACTAAATTATAAATGTAGTCTTACATACAGGGAAAAGTTTGAAAACATGAAAGCGGTTCACATGACACTTTTTCTTTGAGGACCATGATGGCACTAGGCATGGAATGTTACGTAGATACAGCGAGAAAAGAAACAAAAGGAAGATTGTCCTGAAACGGAAAAAATAGAATAACTATATCTGAAGGGATACACTGCATTATTTTACCTTATTACGATTTACTAATTTGTTATCTCCATATGTTAGGTCGTGATTTCGATTTAGTTTGCCGTTAACTTGATTTAGTTACCTGTTATCTTGAATATGTTATCCATTGTAATGTTTAGATGAAATGTTCTTTCGGTTTACCCATTCATTATCAATACCTCTGTTGGTGGGCTATTAGTCCCCGAGGTATCATCCGTCCACTTATCAATCATTCGTTATTCTAATTTGATATTTCGTTAACCCGATTTATGCTACCTTTCCTTCCTATTATCCGTCTCAACTTGCTTTCAGCGGTCTAACTTTAGTTTCCCTGAGTCAAATGCTCATGGCGATGTGTACTCGATAAAACATTATGCGATAATGTTTGTCAATGACTTGAGACATGTCGGTGGTTGTCTCCGGTTTCCTCCAATAATAAAATTGGCTGCCATGATATAACTGAACTACTGTTGACATTTTCGTTTTACACCATAACCCGAACCCTAACCACTGGGTAAAATGTTTTAAACTTTTTACACAATGCTTTTGATAAAATACACAGGCCAACCTCTATTTGGGCAATTATTCTAACTATGGTCGCTGAATTAAGCAACTTAATTATACGTTTGTCAGTGACTTACGACAGGTACTCCGGCTTCCTCCATCAATAAACTGACTGTCACGATATAACTGAAATACTGTCGAAAGAGGCGATAAACACCAAAAACACAACCCTAATTCTTTTAGTGTAGTCTTAGCATAAGCTTAATTTCTGAATCAGATTATCTGTTCTTATAGCATTTATAAAGCTTCATTTTAGCTATGTAACAGTGTTAAAATTTGTTTTTTTTAGATGGTTGATGTTATGGTACCTAAGGCCACTTTCCACAATATTTCAGTTATTTCGTGGCAGTCAGCTTTATTGGTGGAGGGAACCAGAGTATCTGGAGAAAACCACCGACCTGCCGCAAATCACTGACGAACTTCATTACATAATGTTGTATCGAATACACCACTCCATGAGCGGTATTGAAACTCACAACTTTAGTATCTCAATCAACTATGCATGTATTGGTATTCAACTTTTCAAATTTACAAGTTTTACTTACAAAAATGATACACCCCAATGACTCTTGCAGAAACTCAAAGCAACGTCAATCAGAGAAAGGCCAACAAGCGTGATTGTAGGAACTACTGTGATTGGTCCAATGTATTGTAGTAACACCCCAAGTATTCCCGTGCAGCCAATCACAACTTGTGTAAGTGATGCTACAATAATGCCGCCCTGAATCTGAAATAAAAGAAATGACGTGTGTTATTAAACGTAGAATTTAGTTCCGTTATTATTTAAAATGCTAACTTATACACGTGTTATTTGTGTTTGTGTGGGTATAGTAGTATCCAACACATATCGTGTTGTGTTTATTTGAATTACTTGTCTTCGTCTTGTATTTTGTGTACCAAATGTTACCAGTTTCTCTAGATTTACCCTTCTTGGTAGCCCCTAAAGTATTCTATAACGATTATTATGCATATCACAAGTACATTCAACAGCATAAACTTTATTTGTAGGGTTTATCCCCCCCCCCCCCCAAATGTTACAGCTAAGCATGGTTTAGGATTCACAGTGTATATGAATATATCAGGTGTATGGCCATATAACTAGCTTAACCCCGTCACTTTTAATTGAAGTGTCTGTACCGAACAAGAAATGTGAGTGTGTTGGGGGTATCGAGTTTGCCTCTTTCGACGATTTTTCTATTAGATTTTGGAATTGTTACGACAGTGTGGAACTGTTTATTATCATTTTATTACATAAACAACACAAAATGTTCTTCTTTTTCACTTTTTAAACCGAGATCATGATGTGAATTCCGAATCATCAATAAACCGAAATCACAAGTAAACAGAATCATGAAAAGACCGAAATCAGGAAATTAAGCAAACTTTGAATAAAACCAGAATCATGTGTACAGAGCTATCAAATAAACATTAGAGAAAACCGAAAAGTCAACCAATAACAGACAATCCATAAAGACAGTCAATGATGGGCACAAGCATCAGAACGCAAAACAGATTTAGCCTGTTGAATCTGAATACCTGATTTTTTTATCCAAACAAAAAAGACGGCCAAACAGGTGTTCGATTTAAACAGCTGGTTTCGTCTATGAACAAATATTTCATCCTTGTGACATCGATTCTGTTGAATTCATTGTTCAGTAAATACATGCTACAATCTACCTGTCCCACGAAAACAAGATGACAACGCTTACAAGATATTGATTAGTAGTAAGTACATTGGGTTATGATTAGTGGCTAAGTTGCTTAACGCCACTTTCAACAATATTTCAGCAATATCGTGGCGATCAGTTTTATTGGTGGAGGAAACTGGAGTACCCGAAGAAACCCACCGATCTGTAGCAAGTTACTAACAAACTAAATGAATAGTATTATGGTAATCAGCGTATGTTCATGAATGACAAAACTTAATAGTAAGTTAATATTGTAGACAATTTAACATACTTCTCTCATTCTTGATTGCCACATTTCTGTTATATCTATTGAAGTCAAGTTTGATTCTGTGCTATTCCATGTCATATTACCACTTAGTCCTGTAAAAGTGGTCACATTCTGAGTTCCGTATTGTGATGTCCGTTCCGATTTCCGTAAATAAACGATGTTCGGTTCGTCTTTACCTCCAGTGGTTTGGAGGGGTGCTCATGGCTTATTTACGTTATTTGTATTTGCTTCCGTATATTGGTGTTCAACGCACACTGTGTTGTGTTTTTAGTAGTATATGGGTACGGACAAAGTCACATTTGCGGAGGATTGTGCGGAGGATCGGATCATTGCGCATGCTTGACCGGAAGTGACCGGAGGTGACGTCAGTCACGTGACCGGAAGAGGTCCTGTCCGGAAGCGGCCCTGTTCGGAAGGATGTTCTGCGCATGCGTACTTTTTTCCCCGTATTTTTTTCAGCGGTACTTTTTTTCGTACTATTTTCCCGTACTTTTTCAGAAGTCGCAACGTTTGAAATCGAACGTTTTAAAATATCAGTGAGTTGTTTTTTTAGTACATTTCGTTATAGCACAGTTCATATTCCTTGCGTTATATCCATTCAAACGTCATCCGTAGGGCTTCCCCTGGACGGGTGGGGTGCGCGCATGCGCGATCTGAAGGGACCAAGAATACATTCATTTAACCCAAAAGAGGATTGAAATGTTATATAGCACCAACCAATCATATCACTCCTCCTCCTCCTCCTCCTCCTCCTCCTCCTGAAGGGATAACTCTGTAATAGGGGACATAACTCTTTATGTGGGGAATAAGTTACAACGCTGAATGTGCAAGGATAATACTACAGTTGGGGGAATATTTAACTCTTTATGTGGAGGATAATTGGGTGGTCATCACTCTGTATTTGGGCATGTACCTGTGCAGAAAGAGAAATACTATATAATACGTATCAAGAAATGGCTATTTGGAAATCAATTGTTACACTTATATACAAAGAGTTGTACTTGCCCTAGGCAGGAAAATAGATACAGATATTTGCTTGCCTTTGGCAGGTAAATATATACTAAAACCCTGTTCAGGAAGTAAGTTTTCTCACTGCTCTAAAAACAGAACACTGTGTTAGGTTGTTATGTAAAATAAATTTGATTGTGGAAATTGTGGGGGGTGGTAAGAAATGAAGAAAAGCAAGTTGAATAGTGAAAAGATAGGGAAAATATGGAAGAAAGGTAAGGTAAATAGTGAAAAGATATGAACAATATGGAAGAAACCTAGGGTGAATAGTGAAAAGATATGAAAAATACGGAAGAAAAGTAAGTTGAATAGTGAAAAGATATGCAAAATGCGGAAGAAAGGTAGGTTGAATTGTGAAATGATATGGAAAATATGGAAGAAAAGTAAGTTGAATAGTGAAAAGATTTGGAAAATACAGAAGAAAATTGTGAAATGAGATGGAAAATATGGACGAAAAGTAAGTTCAATAGTGAAAAGATAGGGAAAATATGGAAGAAAAGTAAGTTGAATGGTGAAATGATAGGGAAAATATGGAAGAAATGTGATAGGATTTGGATAGTGTGGAAGAAAAGTAAGTTGAATAGTGAAAAGATATGGAAAATATGGAAGAAAAGTCAGTTGAATAGTGAAATGATATGGAAAATACAGAAGAAAATAGTGAAAAAATAGGAAAAATATTGAAAAATATAGTGCAATAATATGGAAAATATGGAAGAAAAGTAAGTTGAATAGTGAAAAGATATGGAAAATATGGAAGAAACCCAAGTCGAATAGAGAAAAGTTTTGGGAAATATGGAAGAAAGGCAAGTTGAATAGAGAAATGATATGGAAAATATGGAAGACAATTGTGAAATGATATGGAAAATATGGAAGAAAGACAAGTTGAATAGTGATAAGATAGGGAAAATACGGACGAAAAATAAGCTGAATAGTGAAAAAGATTTGGATATTATGGAAGAAACCCAAGTTGAATAGTGAAAAGATTTGGAAAATACAGAAGACAGGCAAGTTGAATAGTGAAATGATATGGAAAATATGGAAGAAAAGTAAATTGAATAGTGAAAGGAGATGGAAAATACAGAGGAAAAGTAAGTTGAATAATGAAAAGACAGGGAAATGGGTGGTGGTGGTGGCAAATTTTTGTAAGAAATGTAATTATTGAAATAAATAATGTATTTATGAAAAGAAAATGACAGGGAAGGGGCAGATAACCAGTGAAAGGGCTAGTTCATAGAAAATAATAGGTTATATGACGCGCAAAATGAAAATAAAATGGCGGGAAAGAGGCAGACAACCAGTAAAAGGGCTAGTTCGTAGAAAATAATAAGGTTATAGGACGCGGATAATGAAAATAAAATGGCGGGGAAGGGGCAGATAACCAGTAAAAGGGCTAATTCATAGAAAATGATAAGGTTATATGATGCGGATAATGAAAATAAAATGATGGGAAAGGGGCAGATAACCAGTAAAAGGGCTAGTTCGTAGAAAATAATAAGCTTATAGGACGCGAATAATAAAAATAAAATGGCGGGAAAAGAAAATCCCGTGGAAGCGACGACTAATGTACATAATTTTGTGTTGTTACTTGCTAAACATGTGTAATGAAAAAAAAATAAAAAAGTGAAAAAAATTAACTAAAATTAAAAAAAAATGAGGAAAAATGAAGAAATAAAAAGGGTCGATTGGTTGTTTCTTTTTGTATCCTCCTTTCTGATTGGTTCTTTTTTCCTGGCTTCTGATTGGCTAATCGGCCGGAAATAACGACTTCTGATTGGTTCAATTTCCAGTGATATGATTGGTTGGTGCTCTAAAACATTTCAATCCTCTTTTGCGTTAAATAAATTCATTTTTGGTCCCTTCAGATCGGGCATGCACGCACCCCATCCGTCCAGGGGAAGCCCTACGGGTGACGTTTGAATGGATATTCCGCAAGGAACATGAACTGTGTTATAACGACATGTACTAGAAAAAACAACTCACTGATATTTTAAAACGTTCGATTTCAAGCGTAGAAAAAGTACGGGAAAAAAAAGTACGGTGGAAAAAAAGTACGGGGAAATAAAGTACGGGAAAATTATACGGGAAAAAAATACGTGAAAAAAAGTACAGGAAAAAAAGTACGGGTGAAAAGTACGGGAAAAAAGTACGGGAAAAAAAGTACAGGAAACAAAAAGTACGAGAAAAAAAGTACGGGGAAAAAAAGTACAGGAAAAAAAAGTTTGGCCGGACAGGTCCCCTTCCGGTCACGTGACTGTTACTTCCGGTGAAAAAGACCCCACTAGAGCGAATATTGCTCAACTTCCGGTTATGCATGCGCTGAACATACTTCCGAAGAGGGCCTCTTCCGGTCACGTGACTGACGTCACTTCCGGTCACTTCCGGTCAAGCATGCGCAATGGTACGATCGTCCGCACGATCCTCCGCAAATGTGACTTTGTCCGTACCCATATACTACTGTTTTTTTTTGCTTGTCTTCATCTTGTGTACCCAATGCTGCCAGTTTCTCTGGATTGTCCATTTTTTATTGTCCCTTCGGTTTTCTCTAACGTTTATTTACAACTACTAAAATGATGTCAAACACTAAAACCGCATATTCATCCGGGCTCTGACGAAGACCATTTATTTCGTCGGAATTCATCAAAACAAGTGGTGTAATGGTTAGCGTGTTCGCCGCGAGTCCCGAAGATCGTGAGTTCGAGCCCCGGTCGGACCAACCAAAGACTATGCAAAATTGTTTTTATTGTTTCTCCACTAAGCACGCAACATTAATGATTAAGGGCAAATACATATTGATTTGGAATCAGGATAATTGAGGAGCGACATGTCTAACCGTGGAATGTTATTTAAGTGAAATAACACTATGCAAATCCAGCTAAGTCTGTTGGACCAGTTTAAAGCGGCCATCTTTATCATCTCATTGAAAAGCAGACTGTTCTCGCCATGATATATCAGACAAAAATGCCAACTTGGTGTTAAACATCACTCAATCACTCACTCATTCAATCACTTACCCACTCAATGAGTAAAAACTCTTAAAATTGGGTCAAACATTCAGAAATCTATCATTGCTAAAATATTTACATTTATATTATATGTTCATGTTATTCAAGTTTTAGCTCTGCATAATAGAGTTTATTGGAACGCTTAAATAGACGGGACTTAAATTGTGAGGTAAAAAATGGAAAATTCTATTTGATTTTGATTTCAAATATCTTAGAATCAAAATATAATCATATGCAACTAATCTGATTAAAATCGGATCTTTCACTTTGACCCTCCTCCCCCTTTTACTGATATATGTCGCGACGTGGGAGATCTGAGTAGACCACCGCGACGGGCCACTTGCCAGTTCATTGTCTTATGCCATCCTAGCAGTGTACATGCCTTCAATAATACCATACCTCTTACCATTTATTAATGTACTATCGGGACATTTCCATTTGTCTAAAGCCATCAAAGCTGTAATTGCAGGCAGAAACTTGTGGCATCCTCCTTGGATGATTGGTAACCTGTCAAATACAGCTAAATCTGTATTAAGAGGTCGCATTTTGTTCATAGAAAAAATGGTCTTTTAACCTAAGTGATCTCTTAATATAGGTTCAATTCATATGACATTTCCTATGACATGACAAAAAGATGACATTTTAATACAGGTGGCTGCTTAATAGAGGTGACCGCATGGGCAGACTTGACTCTACATAGCAAAATGAAAAGCACAAATTATCACACTATTGGAAGAGTTTCAAAGTCAAATAGAAAATTCGTAGAAAGAGGCAACATATATAGCCCTAAAGCACAAACGAATGACCGCTCACTTTCTATGCTTGGGACAGGCAGTTCAATATACACTTGTTGGAATAAACTAGTTCTAAGGAACCAAGCCCCTCGTCTTATTGAAATGATGCGGTCATGCAAGTGACTTGCACATCCGAGTTAAATTGGCAATCCTCACATATAACTGGTTGAACAATATTATTATAAAGAACGCTATTGTCTTCAACATTATGAATAATATGTTTAATCTTCGTGACACTGAAGTTGTCATGTGTAACATATTAATGAATGTAGATTGCCTCAACCATCATTTGGGGCCGTCGAGGTCGTAATGATATATGGTAGTTGGATTAACAACTACCTTTGCAATCAATGCCTATCACCATTAAAGTTTAGAGTTTGAACCCCGCTCATGGCGAGGTGAAATCGATAAAACATTATGTGATCAAGTTTATCATTGACTTTCGATGGTTTGGTGGTTTTCTCGAGGTATTCTGGTTTCCTCCTCCAATAAAATTGACCGCCATAAGTTAGCATATATATTGTTGAAAATGGCGTTAAACACCATCACCCTAACCCTATTTTAAATCTTAGATAGTATTTCAATGCCACTGATTAACACTAGTAATGTCGTAATTGATGAAGACGTTCACCCATACGAACATCATGGTTTACTATATAAATAAATCGTGCTATTCAAAGGTTAAAACGAACCCATCACTTGCTTACCAGATATCTACTTAATTCTCAAAGATACATTGCACCCTTCTATCTTTGTAAAAGACATACATGCATAGACCTACTGGCTCCATATTTATATACCGGTATATCGGTTTAATGCATGTACTATGACCTTATTTGTATACAAATGATCTACAAAAATATCAAACGTACGCTGTGTGCTCTTTAAATGCTAAATATAAGTAAACAATTTAACAATCAAAGGACGTTTTTGTTTTTCTGGCTGAGTGGCAGTTGTTTAACGCCAAACTAGCTATATAATGTCGAGAACAAATTATTCAGAAGTTTATTTTTAAAAAAATTATTCTTACAATATTTAATAAATTAAGTCATGATTATCATTGACTTTTTTCACAAATTGATAGTTATTTGTTCTGTGTTTTATTGTATTTTTCATATCTTTTTGATATTGTGTTCCTTGAACCAACTTTTTCTTTTAAATGTATTATAAACACATGTAATTTTACATAATTTTGTTGTTATTTTGTTGAAAATATGTATTTATTTTTTATGTTATAGTTGTAATTTTTTCATATATTTTTTATTTAAATACTTTACAATTAAGTGCATATTTTGTTTTTATTTATAATTTTACTATTATGTTTTGTGACATTAACAAATTTACTGTATTGTCAGTAAACTTATTCATTTATTGATATTTGTTGGTTTAAGTTCAATAAAGTTAGTGTTACATAATTTCAAATGAGTGTTTGTTCAATCAATCAATCATCTTTATTCTCATAAACCATGTACAACGGTACAGAGAAGACATAAATATGCATATAACAAATACAGAATATATATAAACATATATACAGTATATACAACAAAGACATGGGTGTGAGACAGCCTAGAGAACAAAAGATTTAATTTATATTTCGTATAAATTTACATAATTTTTCTAAATTTTGTTTTTGATAAGCACTCATGATTTACTTAAATTTAAGAATATTTGGTCTTTCTCGTAAATTTGTAACAATGAACCTATTTCTAAAGCTTGAAAAATGTTCTCATTCCATTAGGTAATGGTATTCATCTCCAATAGTTATATTGTAACATTAACAAAGTCTGTTTTCTGAAATCAAACACAACAGCGTTAGAATTATATTTTAGAGCTGACAATTGTTTATTCTCCCTCAACGGGATTCGAGATTAAGGTTAAGGTTATGTATTTTAACCCCACTTTCAACAATATTTCATAGATATCGTTGGGGTCATGTATTGGTGGAGGAAACCGGAGTACCCGACGAAAATCACCATTACCGTGACTCTAACTCCCTAGCCCAATTGGATTTTGGGCTTTGACAGTGTGGTATTATTTGTTTTTCGCTATATAACAAAACGAATTAAAATTATGACCAAAAAAATTATATGTTTTGGAAATTGGTAAATAGCTTTAAAATGATGAAATAAAGGTAAATAGTTCACATTAAAAAGCTTATCGTAACACTTTTCGCCTTTTGAGAACGAAAATTACCATTGATTTATTATTTCTTTGCAAGGAAATAATTTGACCTCGCTTTCTCCGTATGCAACTGACCTTACTATTGCCAGGTAAAACGAATAATTTGTGTTTTGTCGCTTATTAACTGCAAACTTGCATGATTCTTTGTCCGTAATTAACGCCAACTAAAAGGAGATTCACAGAAAATAAGAAATAAGTGCATTCTTGTACTGATTTAATGACGATTCGGCAAACCCCGTAAACAATGCCGATAATTAATAAGATGGCGTCCATTTCTTGATCGATCTAAAAACACGAGCAGTTGCACCTTTTCCCCCCGATGCGCGTACATTTCATAACATTTCATAACATTTATAAGTTACAGAAACACGTTTCATTAAGGCATCAATCATATCTGATAGTTTTCATAGGTAACACAAATTTACGATTTTGGCAGATAATGCCCCTTTAAATTTTAATACATACCGGACGCCTATTGTATCTTGAAGTATCGTACACACTCCACACATAAAAAGAAACGTTGACATAATTTGTGATTTGACTAATTCCAAGTCCTCAGCACATATCTGTTTGCCAACTATCAAAGGAATGGATATGGTTGAACTGATTGCCAATAAGACTTGCTGTAACGATAGAAAACATGGGGATATTACACAAATTAACAATCTGAATAATAATAAAAGTGTCCTCTTAGATTTGATTTGACTTATTGTGTTTTAACGCCACTTTCAGCAATATTACAGCTTTATCATGTCGACCATGGTGGAGGAAGCCGAAGTACCCGGAGAGAACCACCGACCATGGGTAAGCAACTGGTAAGCTTTATCACTTGCGGCTGCGAGTCGAGTGCACCCTTTTTGTAATTTACAAAGCGGGGCGCGAATCTACGCCGTATTGGTGATAGGCTTGCATGAGTTGTTAGGTAATCCAACTACCTAACTCATTGAGCCACCCGGGCCCCTTCCTATTAGAAGATGTTCCTGAAATGTTCTTTCATGCTCTATTAAGATTTCGTATACAAATATTGCTCAATTTACGGTCACGGTTATGGTGTTTTAACGCCACTTTCAACAATATTCCAGTTATATCGTGGCGGTCAATTTTATTGGTGGAGTAAACCGGAGTGTCCGGAGAAAACCATCGACATGCCACAAGTTACTGACAAACTTTATTACATAATGGTTGCATCGAGAACACCTAGCTATGATCGGGATTCGAACTCACAACTTCAGTGGTGATAGGCACTAATTGCATAGGTAGTTGAAAATCCAACTATCATACTGGCGATCACGGCCCCTAGTGTTTGCGTATGCATAGTATTGTTCAATTTAAGATACTTACAAAGGTCTATTAGATGTAAATTATTGATATATACAAAACCTTTATAATGAAAATAAAAACAAATATAATTTAGTGGACAGTGTTAACCCTCCTCCTTTGCGCGGGAGTCTCCCGTGTAAGAGCATTATCTCCCGCATGGACTGGGTCTCCTGCACGAGTGACATTAATCTTCCGCACACACCTTTTCCTCCCGCACGATCTCTCCCCAACAAAAAAATGAAGTACAATAAAATCTTGACCTATATTTTGCGATCAATATTTCTGGAAATTTCCCATTTGGAACTCCCGCGCTCATAAAAAACGCCAAGAGATACGAATGGTAAAGGTGTTTAAATGATATCCGGTTATCGATCTGCTTGACACCTTTACAGGTAAACTGGGTCATGGAAATTAATTAAGGTGTTGATGATTATATAACAATTATCTGCTGATTGACAGTTAATTGGGGATAAGGAAGTGGGTTTGTGGCACACGCTTAGATGATTAGAGGTGTGATAGCGGCAATTAAAAATAGTTATAAACCGTTGTGCAAACAGGAGTCGGACAACCTTTGATGCCGAGGAAAACTTCTTATTTCGATCAAACGTGCAATGAATTCATCTCGGATTGAGTTGCTATGGCTTATTTGGGACCAAAGCCGATCAAAGTATTATTTAAGGACTAAGTTCCAGGATGGAATTGATAAACCGCAAAAATGCCGAAACGTATGCTATCACCCAACGCACCAGCAGCAAAGTGACTTTTTCATTTTATTGTTCAGAATATTCTGTCTTCATTGTTATTGCTTTGTTATAACCTTATGATTATGAATAAATTATAAAAACAGTTTTTATCCTTCATTCATCATATGAAACACTACTAATAAGACAGAAATGTAAACAATATATATTGAAATGGGATGCAGTTGGTTCAATACTGAAACAAACAAAAAGAAAACATCAATTAACAATAAAAACAATAAAAACATGCATCAAATACGTCGATAAAAAAATCTCCAGTTATGAAACCAAATCTCGAGCCAAAAATTTACAAATTTCCAGTTGTAGTATAGCAACTCTATCACATGAATGCAACTACAAGGTACCATTTTGTGCGTTTAAAGGCGACGCACAACATCTCCCCCTTAGAAGAGTTGGTAGGGGGAAGATCTCCCCCCTAGCAGTTCCCAGAGGTTAACAGGTGTGAGAGCGCGTTTTTGGAATAACCTTCATCGGGTACGCTCAAAGTAAAAAGATATTGGAAAGCCCATAACAATTTAAGTCTGAATAGCATAGAATGATGTTCTAGATTTTCTTTTTATCAAATGTTATTCATCTGGTAGTTTTTAATTTTGTTTGTATGTAAACAGCTGGTGGGTAAATACCGATTACGATTTTACATGTAGATACATATATTATAATATATTGTTAAATTAAAGTGGTCACTACACTATATCTACTTAATACCCTATATGTCCATATTATCTCTGTCTGGACTGTAATGTTACAGGTGATTAAAGGGTCATTAATAATTCGGTGAATACTGAATAACATTTTAGGAATGTTTTAAGTATAAGAAGGTGGGTCGTGTCAGTGGCATGACTACCATACTGTTACACCATTGCGGGAGGAGCATTAGAAAGAAACCAGGGGCGGATCCAGGACTTAGGGGGGCGCACTTAAAAAAATTGTGCCGAGCGGAGGGTGGTGCGAACATTTTTGGGGTACTTCGTGTGAAAAATCACGATTTTACGCCAAACAATCATATTTTTTCCAATTTTAGGGGGGGGGGGGGGGCGCCGGCGTCCCCCCCCCCCCCCCCCTGGATCCGCCCCTGGAAACATTGATTAAAAAATTGGGGTGACGATATTGGTATTTATCGTCATTTTCAGCAAATGGTTTCAACTATATCATGACTACCAGACACCATTGGAGTGTAAGGGGGCAAGAATTATTGGTTATGAATATCACATGCGCGTAGTTAGACCTTGCCATCATCAAGCGAATACAATTCGGTAATGCATGTCGCCTCAGATTCTATCCAATTTTGTTGGCCAGTTAAGAGAATATTTTTATTTTTATTATTATCATTAGGAGTGGACAAGACAGTGGGGGCAAGTTTGGGGAATGACCGAATAGTGGGGTTTCAAAGCTGTTAATAAAAATAAAGATAAATAAATAAAAAAAAGTACACTTTGGTTTCAATCTTACCCTCATACCTTTGGCTAAGCGGGCAATATTGTTGTACTTACATGCTACAGATTCAGCTTTTTCTTACATTTTTGCAAAAAATATGGTGGACATACACGTGCACACACGCTTTGAAAAATTGGGAGAGGGCAATTGCCCCCTTGCTCCCATTCCACGTGGTTCATACGTCCCTGCAATTATTATTATATACCCATATATTCAATCTGAGGTACAAATGTTCAGTTCAATTACATTAGCCAAGTTTTACCAGACATTAACCTTGCATTAACACATTGCAATCTAAAAATACCCAGGACACGTGCTATTATTATTAAATAATGCGTGATTCTGTTTTCACAACGTTGTATTTAAAGGGACTGAACTATTTAAAAGACACCAATAGTATATACCTTTAAAGTAAACAACGATAACCCAATAAAATATAATAGAATGTAAAAACAAATAAACAAAATAAAAATACTTCCCAGGACATGTGCTATTATAATTAAACATTGCGTGATTCTGTTTTCACAGCGTAGTAGTTAAAAGGACTGGACTATTTAAAAGACACTACCAAATCTATACCTTTAGTAAACAAGGATAAAATATTAAAATATAATTAAATTTAAAAAAAATAGAAATAAAATTTAAAAAATAAAAATATAATAATTTTGAAAAAGTATGTATATTAATTAAAAAATAATTTGTATATATGTTACCTGTAATCCGAAGAGGAAACAAAGGTAAAATGCTGGGTTATCCTCAATTCCATACTCCAAACGATTGTCATTAGATGTTTTGCTCCTCTCTACCTCATCCTCTGTTAAATCAGCCTCTGCTATTTCTGAACAACACACGTTAATAAAGTTATCTTTACTGTTGGGAGATTTCAACTCCATTCTCCATCCACAATAACACAACACAATCTATGAATAGCTCGCATTTATAAATAAATGTTTGTTTTCCAGGTGAAGTTTGTGTTATCAACTGGTAATTTTACATGCACTGTTTACACCTCACTTTTTGCCGATATAATCTTGTGTGTCTATGTTGACATACATACGACAGTTATTGTATTATGTAGAATTTATTTATCTTTAGTGATACGCGGTCTGTACACTCTTAACATAATAATGGCTAGGGCTAACGTTGTTATTTATCTGTGATAAGTGAATATGATCTACTGATATTTATATCCAGTAGTCTGTGACGACATGCTCATGACATCATATCGTACAAATTAAAACACCAGGAGCGTAGTATATGGGGGAGTGCATCTAGGGGAGGGGCAAAGCTATGTCTTAGTCCCACCCCTAGATGCACTTTATTTGTGTGAAAAATAAAAAAATAAAAAACAGCATGAGGACATAAACATATTATTGTTCAAATAACTAAGTGATATATAAGTTAAACCAAACTTGCTTTATTTTTCATTTTTTATTTTATTTGTTATTTTTTTCTGGCCAGTTTTGAAAACTTGTCCCTACTGTTCTAAAGCTCGCCCCTTTCCGGTTCTCTTCTAATTGCCACACCATTATCTCACCCCACTCTCCGGTCCAATCAAAATGACTTGGCCCCTCTCTTTCACACAACTGTCTCTGGAATGGAAAAAATGATCAAATTAAACGAATTAATGGATATTAAGAAGGAGGCTTAAAAATGCCATATATTAAATAATTGAAAATGTCTTGGATTAATAAACTAATATATATCTTTATTCTCATAAACCATGTAGTTACAAAGGTATAGAGATACATATATAATAAATAATGATAATCATATACAATGTTGTTACAAAGGTATAGAGATACATATATAATACATAATGATAATCATATACAATGTTGTTACAAAGGTATAGAGATACATAAATAATAAATAATGATAATCATATACAATGTTGTTACAAAGGTATAGAGATACATAAATAATAAATAATGATAATCATATACAATGTTGTTACAAAGGTATAGAGATACATATATAATAAATAATGATAATCATATACAATGTTGTTACAAAGGTATAGAGATACATAAATAATAAATAATGATAATCATATACAATGTTGTTACAAAGGTATAAAGATACATATATAATACATAATGATAATCATATACAATGTTGTCACAAAGGTATAGAGATACATATATAATACATAATGATAATCATATACAATGTTGTTACAAGGGTATAGAGATACATATATAATAAATAATGATAATCATATACAATGTTGTTACAAAGGTATAGAGATACATATATAATAAATAATGATAATCATATACAATGTTGTTACAAAGGTATAGAGATACATAAATAATAAATAATGATAATCAAATACAATGTTGTTACAAAGGTATAGAGATACATAAATAATAAATAATGATAATCAAATACAATGTTGTTACAAAGGTATAGAGATACATATATAATAAATAATGATAATCATATACAATGTTGTTACAAAGGTATAGAGATACATAAATAATAAATAATGATAATCATATACAATGTTGTTACAAAGGTATAGAGATACATATATAATACATAATGATAATCATATACAATGTTGTTACAAAGGTATAGAGATACATATATAATACATAATGATAATCATATACAATGTTGTTACAAGGGTATAGAGATACATATATAATAAATAATGATAATCATATACAATGTTGTTACAAAGGTATAGAGATACATATATAATAAATAATGATAATCATATACAATGTTGTTACAAAGGTATAGAGATACATATATAATACATAATGATAATCAAATACAATGTTGTTACAAAGGTATAGAGATACATATATAATAAATAATGATAATCATATACAATGTTGTTACAAAGGTATAGAGATACATATATAATACATAATGATAATCATATACAATGTTGTTACAAAGGTATAGAGATACATATATAATAAATAATGATAATCATATACAATGTTGTTACAAAGGTATAGAGATACATATATAATAAATAATGATAATCATATACAATGTTGTTACAAAGGTATAGAGATACATATATAATAAATAATGATAATCATATACAATGTTGTTACAAAGGTATAGAGATACATATATAATACATAATGATAATCATATACAATGTTGTTACAAAGGTATAGAGATACATATATAATAAATAATGATAATCATATACAATGTTGTTACAAAGGTATAGAGATACATATATAATAAATAATGATAATCATATACAATGTTGTTACAAAGGTATAGAGATACATATATAATAAATAATGATAATCATATACAATGTTGTTACAAAGGTATAGAGATACATATATAATAAATAATGATAATCATATACAATGTTGTTACAAAGGTATAGAGATACATATATAATACATAATGATAATCATATACAATGTTGTTACAAAGGTATAGAGATACATAAATAATAAATAATGATAATCATATACAATGCAAACAGCAAGAAGAAAGAAAGGACAAATAAGAAACATTATTTACGTATATAATAAAAAAAAATGTCGATAACATACAAATTATATATATATATATATATATATATTAGTAATGTTAATTATGATAATAAATGTCTGTAGAAATGAAATGATAGAATGATAAAGAACAGGGTGTAGAAGAATGTCGCTATAGGCTTATCACGGGGCGAACACAGCTTTGTTGATAACTTTGATAAATCTGCAAATTTTGTTCAGTTTAATTAATTTTTTTGTTTTCATTAAATGGCCGAATGCTATTGCACTTGGACGCGTTATAAAGTTTTTAAAGTTAGACCCACTAAATGTCTCACCTTGGAAGCCTTTTCTTCTTAGTTCAATACAACGATGAGGAGGGGGAAATATTCTATGTTTAAATAAAAGGGCTTGAAAGTATTGATAGGGAAGTTAAACCCATTCTAGAATGACGTATTTTGTAATTTTTCAGAAATCAAATCAACGGATATTGATATTTGTGATAACAATGATGTATTGTGTCAATCCATGTGAGTCAACCCATTCATACAAATAAATGGGAATATGTGCTTTCAAAGGCAACTATTATTAATGATTTAATATCACCAGATAACAATGCAAAAAAATGCACAAATTTAAGGAATTTGTGGATAATTATAACATTAAATAAATATTAATTTTGTAGTATACTATGATATTTATTAGTGCAATTCCAAATAATTGGAAACACGTTATATTACATGAAAATATAAAACTTAACAGAATATGCAATGAAATAGTTGAAAAAATATAAAAGTCAGAAAACAAACCTTGTAAATATTTCTATAAATTATTTATTCAGAGAATTCAACAAGAACCTATAAATTGTCACAAAAAATGGAAAATCGATTTTGAATCTTCTGTAGTTAAGATTAGCATGGTATTTATTCACTGTCATTTTGCATAGCTAAAAATACAAAACTACAAAACCTTCACAGAATGTTGCCTGTCAATTCATTCCTATATAAACGAGGACTTAAAGAAACTGAATTATGTACTTTTTGTATGGAAACTGAAGAAATTCTGTTACATCTATTTTGGAATTATAATTTAGTTCAACATTTTTGTTTGGCTGTTAAAAACTTTTTAGTGATTTGTGGTTATTACTTTTCCATTAAATGCAAATAAGGTTATAATAACAAGCAAGGGAGATAACTCTTTGAATATCCGAGAGTTACATTGAGAATCAAAATACAGTAAATCATATCTTGTTAATTTTAAAATGTTATTTATATAGGTACAAATGTAAGGGAGAAATACCACACTTACACGGAGATCTTCAATACCTCAAAAATAACATGTGTGGTAGTGGACTAAAATAACGCGCTTAGAACAGAGGCCATTAACACAACTGTCCTTAAGCCAATTGGACCCCACGCTGGAGTTATCTACTCTTGGCTGCTTAGCTACACACAACAACACACTGCAGGTTTTACAGAGAACATCATTGGGCCCCGCAGCTCCCAAGATCGGCTATGAGTCCATATACGACTGACGTCATATTGTTGTGATCCTATATTGAGTAAATACATATATTGTAAGATTGTAAGATTGATTGATTTTTTGGTGTTTTAACGCCACTTTCAGCAATATTTCAGCTATATCATGGCGACCAGTTTTAGTGGTGGAGGAAGCCGGAGAGAACCACTGACCCTGGGCAAGCAACTGATAAACGTTATCACTTGCGCTGCGCCATTTCTGTAATTTACAAAGCTGGGTGCGAGCCCACGCCGTATTGGTGATAGACTTGTATGAGCTGTTAGATCCAACGACCTAACTCATTGAGCCCGGGTCCCAATATATTGTAAGAATTAAAAGAATTTTCAGCCGTAAAATAAACGTGTTAAGGCTATGGATCCATATACATTGGGTGCAAATGTGTGTAATCTCGTATTGATTTATTTAATAATAAACTGAAATATATATATATATATATTTAATAATACCACCTTTCGGATCTATTATTAGTCTTTTGGGAAATCTTATATGCTATTATAAGGGTTAGGGTTATGCTGTTCAACGCCACCTTTCAACAATAATTCAGTTATAACGTGGTGGTCAGTATTATTTGTGGAGAAAACCGGAGTACACGGGGAAAACACCGGCCTGACGCAAGTCACTGACACATTTTATCACATAGTGTTGTATCGAGTACACCTCGTCTGAGTGTGATTCGATCTGACAACGTTAGTAGTGATATGCACCGATTGCGTAGGTAGCTGTAAATCCAACTACCATAAGATCACAGCCACGACGATCATTATACTATTACAACATCTCCTTTATTTGATATACAGTTTAGAATGATGTTTCAAATACAATTATTGTATGATGTTTGCTATATAAAATGGGACTAATGATATATCTTTCATAGTAAGTGAGTGAGCAATTTTCAGAGTGAGAACAAGTTGCATTTTGATGAGACGAAGATCATGACGCGTTGCACTAGACCAACACACTGAGTGGGTTTGCATTGTACTAGCTCACTAAAACAACAATCCAACGGTAAACATGTCGCTCCATTCGGAAATATTATCCTTATTCCTGCTTCCGAACTTTGCTTTTACTCTTTAATGATGTGTGCTGAGCAGAGGAGCAACACACACCAATGTTATAGTTTTTGATTTGACCTGACCGGGGTTCGAACCCATGACCTACCACACTGGAGATGAGCACGCTAACCATTACACCACCGATACGAATACGGCGAAAAATACAGAACCAATATATCTAGTGTTAATACCTATTGATGGTTTTGTTTATAATGTTTAACGCCACTTTCAACAATATTTCAGTTATATCGGGGCGGTCAGTTTTATTGGTGGAGGAAATCGGAGAACCTGGTGAAAACAACCTACCTGCTGCAAGTCACTGACAAACTTTATCACATGATGTTGTACATCTCGCCCTGATCGAGATTCGAACTCACAAGGTTAGTGGTGATAGGCACTGATTGCACAGGTAGTAAAAAATCCAACTACCATACGATCACGACCATGACGGACCCAATTTAATTTAATATCATTACGATAAGTATTATTAAATCTATTTGACAGACACAAAGGAACATAAAGATGCGTGTATTAGAAAAGTTTTTCATGATTAAGTGGTCTCTCAAGAGGCCGCCACTTTATATAAGTGTTATTTCAAGAGCCCGCCACTGATTGATGTAACCTATCTCTTACTACAGAAGACATATAAAGACTTGTATCATACCTTGTAATATACGTACCATGGTTTTCCGAGTTAAACGGTTAAATAATCCAAAGAAAAGATTGTTTAACGATTTAACTCGGAAAGCCGTGGTATCACATCTAAGTCGTTGAGTATTGCACGGCTCTTTGAAAGTAATAAAATTACAGCCCAGATTTAATGTGTGTAATATCTCGTATCTGCGTGTATTATTTCTTAGTTCTTTTCTGTTGCTTAAATTCTGGTATATAAACCATAATAAAGATCAGAGGAAAAGAATTCATTCCTGTTACAATGTACATTTATTTCATGACAAATTATGTTTTTCTCTAATAATATTATTACCAAGAATAACTTACTTCTTTTGCAACTATGTTTTTATTTGTTTTCGTCAATAATTTTAATATTAACATTTATCAATATGTACAAACTTTCTTTTGTGATATTAATTATCTAAAGCAGATGTTTCAACGATTATAAATGCAACTGGATTGAAGAAAACAATAGGGGCTGTCGTGGCCTTGATCGTATGGTAGTTGGATGTACAACTACATATGCAATATGCAATCAATGCCTATCACCACTGATGTTGTGAGTTCGTCAGTGACTTGCGACAGTTCGGTGGTTTTCTCAGGATCCTCCGGTTTCCCCCACCAATAAAACTGACTGCCACGATATAACTGAAATATTGTTGAAAGTGGCGTTAAACACCATCAAACAAACAAAAAAACATAAGAAAACAATGTGTAAATAGTGAGGTCAACAATTTAATCAATATCAACATAACTACCTCTCACCTCAGATCATTAAAAAAAACTACCTCTCACCTCAGATCATTAAACAAAACTACCTCTCACCTCAGATCATTAAGCAAAACTTCCTCTCACCTCAGTTCATTAAACAAAAATACCACGAAATATGACGATGGGCGACATCCAGATCCTGGTTTAGGATAGGCACGCATACGTGGCGAGGATGAATCGGTTAATGGCTTGTACTTCTAAATTTTAGATCTCCAACAACATTGCAGAAATAAACAAACAACAACCCAGCATGAAAGTAAGCGGTCATGCATTTGTGTGTTAGGGGTATCCAGGTTTCCTCTCTACGATTTTTCGATAAGATTTTGGAATTGTTGCGACAGTGTGGTATTTTTGGGAATTGTTCCGACAGTGTGGTATTGTTTGGAATTGTTCCGACAGTGTGGTATTGTTTGGAATTGTTCCGACAGCGTGGTATTTTTTGGAATTTTTCCGACAGTGTGGTATTTTTGGGAATTGTTCCGACAGTGTGGTATTTTTGGGAATTTTTCCGACAGTGTGGTATTTTTTGGAATTGTTCCGACAGTGTTGTATTTTTTGGAATTGTTCCGACAGTGTGGTATTTTTGGGAATTTTTCCGACAGTGTGGTATTGTTTGGAATTTTTCCGACAGTGTGGTATTTTTTGGAATTGTTCCGACAGTGTGGTATTGTTTGTTTTTCATTTTATTGGTAATGATAAATGCATATATATAACATTTGAAATAAATGGTGTCTGTGCTGTTTAGGCCCTTTGACATTCTTGCCCTCAAAGACTTTTAAATTAGTTGCTTTTCAAATATTGTACTGATGAAGGTTATTCCAGAAACGTGCCGTGTGCACTAATTGTGATATCCACGTTTTTGTTATACAATATTTCTAAATAAATGTTGTCAAATAATTTTTAGCTATGTTTAGAATTTGTGATTCGAACGCATAAATGTAGTTCCTGTACTGAATGTTTGAGGCCCGCCACGAATCGTGGGCGTAATTATTTGAATCGTTATTGCTACATTATTTATGTGCTGCCAATAATATATTATAATCAGGGAACGTCGTGGTCGTGATTGTATGGTAGTTGGAATTACAACTACCTGTGCAATCAGTGCCAATCATCACTAAAGTTGTGAGTTCGAATCCACCTCATGTGGAGATGTACTCGAAACAACATTATGCGATAATGTTTGTCAGTGACTTGTGACAGGTTTCCTCCACCAATAATACTGACTGCCACGCTATATCTGAAATATTGTTGAAAGTGGCGTTAAGCACCATAATCTCAACTGTAACTCTATATTATAATCAAACATTTATCATCAAAACATAATTATCATTTATAAAGCTTGGAACAGTTCTGTCGATGTGCTATTTTTCTTTTTTCACTTTGATAATAGAAAATTAACAAGACTCAAAATGTAATAATATTGATAACAGGAATGCACTTGTAATTTATCATGCTGAAAAGTCAATACAAAGGAAAAAACATCAGTAGTGTAACCATGGTGATCAAACATCAGTAATTTCTGATCTACGGATATTGCTATTTCGTTGTGTAATGATATTCGTCTCCGATGCTGTTTGCCTAGAGGCGATATCGTGGTATACCGGCTCTTGCATCGATTGTTGCGATAGTTGGTGTTGTAATATCTGTTTTTCGTCAGTCCTGCTATAGTTCCCCTGGACGTCATCAGCATTTATCGTGTCGTACTGGCGGCCACTTATTCTTTCTTGGGGAACATCGTATTCATTTTCTTGAATAAATTGACCAATCTTCTTTTTTGTAACTGTATGACCAGGGCAGATGTACAGGTTCTTTCTTTATAAAAATACATTAAGAAATAATTTATTAGTCATTAGTGTTTAGCAATTGAGTTTGTTTGCTTGACGGTGCTTAACGCCACTTTCAACAATATTTCTGTTATATCGTGGCGGTCAGTGTTATGGGTGGAGGACCCGAGAAAGCCATCGACCTGTCGCAAGTCACTGACAAAATATATCACATAATGTTGTACACCTCGCCGTGATCGAGATTCGAACTCACAGAATCAGTGGTGATAAGCATAGGCATAGGTAGTTGTAAATCCAGCTACCATACGATCACGACCACTGCCCCAATTGAGAAGAAAACATTGGGGACATGGATGTCAAATGGTTAGTGTGATTGATCATGGCTGGTAGCCATTATCATTAAAGCAATGAGGTCATCAGGAAATTTGAAAAAAATAAAATAACAGCAATTAAGGTTTGCTCGACTTGTACATGCAGAGAGAATTGTTGGGTTTTTTCTGTGCTTTTTTTAAATTTAGTTTTTATTTATTTTTTGTTTTGTTTGAAACTTATACTTTCTATAATGACCCTGCGTGGCTCAATGAGTTAGGTAGTTGGATTACCTAACAACTCATACAAGCCTATCACAATATGGTGTGGGTACTTCGGCTTCTTCCACCATTAAAACTGGTCGCCATGATATAGCTGAGATATTGCTGAAAGTGGCGTTAAAACACCAACATAAAAATAAATGAAATAAAAATTTCACACATGCCCATTTTGTTTATTACAGAGAATAATTGATATATTCTTATATTAAGAATGTATATTAAACAAACATGTATGTGTCGGGGATTATGTCATGCAGAAAATGTGTAAAAACGGGAAATATAAGATATATACTCATCAGACACAAAACGCTATTTAAACGTTAAAACAAACGTTGCGAGGTGTGCCTGATGCAAATACTCTTTACTAATCGATTATGGCTTTGGGGGCTTTGATACAAATTCGAATTAAGCGACTTAACGGGTTAATTAACACTTAAACAACAACAACAAACAAACAAACAAACAACAACAAAAACAAAATAAACAAACAAACACGGCGATTTGATTGTTTTTTTGTGTAATTCGTATTTCAACAATACATTTGAATAGAGTATACATGTAAGTATGTACATACATGAACAAATCCATCTCGTTCTTCGCTACAAAATGTCATTCCTGAAGAATTAGGCTAAACATGCAGATATAAATGCAACCACTGTACGATCACAGTCACACACAAAACAATGATTTGAAAGACAAACAATGGTCCACAAGCTACTAAACAGAAAACTGAAGTTTGATTTGTGAAGAAAATTCAAAAGTATGGAGATACCAAAGTGATAATCATAAGTCGAAAATCGACGGACAGACACTACAATGGACAGAACGATAAACAATGGTCCACAAGCTACTAAGCAAATAAGATGGAGCAAATTAAATCCGCTGAAATACCGGAGGTTAACAGATGTGCCCGGGGAAAGAAGATCCGGCTCCTCTAGTAACTCCCGTCGTGCTACTGTCAAACGACAGGAACATAATTGATCCATGAAACGTGTTATACGATACGTTACCAGCACCTGAGTTCACCCCCTGGTTTTTGGTGGGGCCCATGTTGCTCATTTTTTTTAATAGTTTTTTGTGTTGTCCTATTATGAGTTCCGCATAGAAACGATGTACGGTTCGTCTTTATCTTCAATGGTTTGTATGGGGCTCATGTCTTATTTACGTTAATTGTGCTTGTTTCCGTGAAGAGGTGTCCAACACATGCTGTGTTCTGTCTTTTGTTTTGTTTTTCTTCGTCATGTATATCCTATGTTGCCAAATTCTCTGGATTGTCAATTTTTGATTGCCCTTCGGTATTCTCTAATGTTTATGTGCTGATATCTACCTTCTGGTAATATGGATAAGTAGCGTCATCGTTTTTACTGATATAACCAGCAATGTCACCACAACAACAAGTACTCCTGTAAGAGAAAAGAGATGAGGAATAGATGATTGTTCTTCAAAATAACTTGCATAGCGAACGAACATAAGAAGGATCAATCATTTCATTTCTTGATCACTGAGATTTAATATTTTAAGCACTTTCTTGCACAACACACGATAATGTTATTTGACATCACTGTCAAATTAAAATGAAAACGGCCCTTTTTTTCTTTGATTGTCCTTTTTTGTAAATCTTTATTTCTATTGCGAATTAAATTTGACATCTATATTTGTATTACTATCTCTGGGTCGGTACCTCTGATGGTGAACTTTTAGTCCCCTAGATATTATCCGCACAGTTGTCAGTGCTTCGTGAGAAATAGTAATTATTGAAATTTACAGTTCCTAAAATCCGTACTTTATTAGATATCTACCTTTTTATTCCTAGACACGTGGTTGCCCATTACAATATATATACTTATTGCATGGAAATATCTACGAACGACTGGAATGTTTGACATGATAGGAACGACCGCATGATCAAATGAGTGAGGTTAGTGGTAGCTTCTTGTTATTTTTAGTGTTTTGTCGACGGTTCTGTGACCTTTTTCCTTTTGGTCATTGAATTGTTTGTCTTTAGAATTACTGA
Organism: Bathymodiolus septemdierum; assembly: GCA_963383655.1. Lineage (NCBI taxonomy): Eukaryota > Metazoa > Mollusca > Bivalvia > Mytilida > Modiolidae > Bathymodiolus > Bathymodiolus septemdierum. Next base: position 48,229,274 of record OY726529.1, on the reverse strand, counting down.
TTACTCCTTTCGTATCTTTACGGGTTTCTTCTTCATGAAGTATTCAGTAAATATTATAATTCATACCTCAATAAACGTTAGAGAATACCGAAGTGACAATCAAACATGGAAAATCTAGAGAAACTGGCAATATAAATGAAGCCAAACAAAGCAAAAACACAGCACAATATGTGTTGGACACCACTATGCGCAAACAAACACGAATAACGTAAATACGACATGATTCCTCCCGCAAACAACTAGAGGTGAAGACGAAGCCACCATAGTTTTTATGTGGAAATCGTGACGGACATCACTGCATGAAACTGAGAACGTAAAGACACATAATAATGTACAATGTCAGTGTACAATAATTTGCTTTGATTCGATTACCTTAAAGAGATACATACCAACAATCATGGCAAAAAACACTTCCGAACTATACAGTACCATACTGACTTGTAGCTTTTAGAAACGGTATGTGTAATCACATCTGCACCAGATTTACATACATATGTCGCTAGTATTTAGGAAATAATACGGTTATCTGGAAAAACCTGAAATAAAGTAAAAAGAAAAAAACAATGGCGACATCTCTTTGGTGAATAATAAATATGGTTGAAAGTGGAGTTTAACACTATAACACTTACCCCTAACCATTGAGCTTGTTGTATATTATTCATACGCTTGATTTTCAAATGAAGTGAACAACACTTCATGATTCATATCATTCTTTCTATTCATAATTGTATTATAATTGTTTACTTGAGTACAGAGATCCTGTAATTGGAAATTTCCAAATACAAGTGTATTTCCCGAATTGTAGGAATAATGCTTAAAAAAGATTTTGCAGGAAATGATGTAGTCTGTAAAACAGTTGGTGATTAGATGAAAAAGCTGAAATGTTCGCCGACATTCCTGACAATAAACGAGGTACATAAGAGTAAAGATAGTCGATGTCCTCGACCCCCGCTGATGTTTGGACTGTTTGGACTGTCTTTCCTGTCCTACATGTAATTATCTTATATCATCCTAGATGCAATATTATAAAAGTGAATTGCTAAAAAAGACATTAAAAGAAATGTTTTGACACCGGAAAGAAGTTTCCCTATGCCAATGTCAGAAACATTTGTGACATTATTCACGGCGGTCGTCGTGGTCGTGGTCGTATGGTATTTGGATTTATAGCTACCTGTGCAATTAGTGCCTATCACCCCAAAAGTTGTGAGTTCGAACCCCGTAAGTTATTTGCGACAGATCAGTGGTTTTCTCCGGGTACTCCGGTTTCCTCCACCAATAAAACTAACCGCCACGATATAACTGAAATATTGTTGAAAGTGGCGTTAAGCACCATAAATCTAAATCCAAATCCATTATTCAAGGTATTCACATATTACTAAATAATGAAATTATTATTAAAAGTAAAGGTGATCTCTCTTAGTCATAGCTAACCATAGACGGTGCTGACTGACCAGTGTATGTGTTCATTGGTTTGTGCCTGCTCTCAAAGACCTTTCATTGTCTTTTCAATATTGTGACTTTCAGGTAGCTGGTGTTAAAACACGAAAAATTTATTAATTTATTCAACATATTCTCAATAAATACAATTACACAATGAAAAAAGTGAAAAAAAAAGTTAAAATACTGCTATTGGCCAATTCATAATATAAACATATTACCCTTGCTATATGGTAGATTATCACCTTGAGAAAAAAATAATGAAAAGTGTGATAATCTACATAATACCTTTATGCAATGGCAGTATATTTTTTCATTATATAGAATTCGTTATTATATCTCTCTGTAATATAAGCAAAAAACATTTTTCTGTCTTCAGAAGATTTTAATAGACTGTTGTCTGGCAATGCGGAAGTCAAATAAGATTATGAACACGCCAGCTGGATGTGGGTGAATTTTTGTCTAGATAGGCAAAGTGCGGCCTAGGTGGGAGAATATGGAAAATTAGCAAATGCTGCCTGTCCAATCTAATGAATTGATAGCCATATAAATATGCAAACAGTATAATACATGAACATACTTATAATATTGTAAAGCACAGTGTTTCTGTAAGAGCTTTCCATCTTATTTAACATAATCATCTTAACAATCCCATACAACGGGCTTCAAAGATGTTGCTAAATGCAGAGTAATCTAAAATATTTTGCATATAAACAAAATGATACGCCAGACTGAGCCCTATTTGCTGTCTTTTTGAATAAGACTTACTAACACGCTGTATAATAAATATCTTAAACAAGACATTTTCAAAACCATTACTATCGGAATTCCGCGGGAGGGGAGACTATGCAAAACCTATGATGATAGTAGCACGTCTATGCCCCTCTAATATATTACAGGTAAACATAAACAGTTTTTTCAATACACTTTTAACAGGGCCTGGGTGGCTTAATGAGTTAGCTAGTTAGATTACCTAACAACTCATACAAGCCTATCATCAATACGGTGTGGGTTCGCACCCGGCTTTGTATATTGCACTCGACTCGCAGTTTACTCATGATCGGTGGTTCTCTCCGGGTACTCCGGCTTCTTCCACCACTAAAACTGGTTGCCATGATATATCTGAAATATTGCTGAAAGTGGCGCTAAACACCAAAACTCAAACTCTAATTGAGTAGGCACGACATTTTTTTGGAATAATCAGAAGTGTGGAATTGCAATTGACATTTGTGACGGTAATAATTTATATTTTTCGCCTCCGTCTTGTGTACCCGATCTTGCTACTAAAACTGGTCGCCATGATATAGCTGAAATATTGCTGAAAGTGGCGTTAAAACACCAAAAATCAAAAACAAAATACCCGTTTGTAATAATAACAAGGTACACTTAGTTATTTTAGTCCGCTGTGTTATGTCTTTTAGATGTATATTCCTTTTTGTTTTACGATTTTAATGGTGTATTGTTATTGTATTATATATATAGCTACTAAACATGGTAAAACTATTAATATATAAGATTCGTATTAACTCTTTACCGTTCGTATGACCCATATATGGGTCATAAGCGTTTTTTCCATTGCCATGCTGGAAAGGTAGGGACATAGCGGGAATACATTACATTTTTGATATGAAGTGTTATACATATTTGGAAAGCTTAACATCTCCAGATTAAGATGGATATATCATATTTTATTGTCAGTGCCTTTTTTTAACGTAAAATTGTTTTAACTGGAGATTTATCTTTTGAAAATTGGATAAAAAATTGACGTTTTTCTACCAAAGAGATCGCTGAAAATAACTACGCGATACTTGTACAAAGAAAGAAAAAAGTGGGAAAAAAAAAGTACATAGAACGAATCACTGAATAAAACTGAAACTTTCCATCGATTTACTTTTTCTCAAAATGTCGTTTGTAATTTTTAGGGGCCCAATACCTCTTCAGTTATATCGAAAACTACGTGCTCCATACCGATTTTTGAGCCAACATTTTGAATTTCGTATGTATGTTTTTCTGTATATTGAAATAGGGAAAACTAATTCAAGAAATAAAAAAACAAATAAATTTTCTTTAATTTGATGTATAATACATGACTCTTCAGTGAGTAAATTTTGTGTACAAGTCCGTTAAAACTACATTTTGCTCTGGAAATAATACGGAAATTTTAGCCGTCATGCCTTCTAAATTACACCTCTTCCGTGCACAAAATGGAGTTGTCCACAGAAAAACCAGGCCTGTTTAATGACCTGATTACCGCCATATTGGACATTTTCCGAAAAAGTAATATTTACGGACCGAAGGGGGAAACAAATCAGAATTACCAAAATATGAGGTTTGCAAATATATATAGATGATATTACGTTATGTAGAAATGATTTATCTTTACATTTATATAAATTATATATACGATTATTGATCTCTTAAGCTGTTATCCAAGTGTTGTGTGCAACATTTACATGTAAAATGCCATTTTATATTAACAGCATTTGTTAATATTAAATAATATCAAAATAAGGCACAATTAATAATCTTATTTTATCCGAAATGTACATACGTTAATACTAGTTTTAAATACAATCGAATATGCGTAATTTGTTCAGAATATTGGTAATCAAAGGAATTAATTGGTGTGTGTTCATATGCTGCATCAATTTTGTTTATTTTAATTGTCAGCCATATTGTTTGTTTATCGTTACTTTAGACACGCCTACCTTATGTTTATGTAAAGTTTATAGTAAGCACGAGTATATCATCATGTTATCGTTTTGGCTATTAAAAACATAATACAGATGATTATGTACTATTCACACAAAAACACGTCACTTTGAATGACATTATTGTAATCTTTGTTGATAATTATGATTTTTGTCTTGCATTTGATTTATTGCAATAATAGCTTTGCACAAATAAAGTCTGTCTGATTTACAATTTCACCCAACACTTTTTAATAGTAAAAATTCATGTATAGTTTTAGCATCCCTTCTTAGACAGTTTTATAGGTTTAAAATTATCTTTGTGTTGTGTCTAAATAGATGAATGGTACAGTTCTATATATACCTGTATTTTGTGTAGGGATATATGTTACTCAGACAATTATTTTATACTAACTTAAAACTTTTCTAAACCTCAGTTTTATGTTTTAATTTTTTTCAAATGTTGAAATTAACAAATATTAACTACCAAAACCCTGTTAGACAGACAGACCCACTATTGTCATCTGTTTCTATTAATGTTATCTATTTATCCTGCAATGGTAGCTCCATTTAATAATTTTTGAGATAGGAAAACTACCTCATAGTATTATGGGATTTCATTTTAAAATTCAAATTTGGATTTTATATTAATAATCTTTTGTACTGGTGATTGTAAAACAAGAAACAAAACATGAAGAATGCGTACATTGTATGTTATTTGTGTTAAAAATAATTAAATAATATTTTGTACACAATACCAAAAAAATATTTTTATTAATGATATCTTCGTCTGGTTGCATCTACCTCATTAATTAAAACATTACAAACATTTCTTAATAAAAAATAATGTATTATTTTTTGGATAAGATAAAAATGTCTTTAGATAAGTGACTTTTGAAAGACATTGTAGAACCCTTGAACTCTTATAAAGTCAAGATCATGCTCATTCAATTACTAGTAAATACTATTCTGCAAGAGACAACATTCATTAATATTTATGCAAATAACCCTTTTATTTTATAACAGAATTGTAGAATTGATGAAGATATTATACATTGTCAATATTTTTTTTCAGACAAAATTGTAGAACTCTGTCCAAAATGATGAATGATCCAGGATGAAGACTTTAGCATTGATATGACAATGTTAGATGGATTTTAATTTCAAAACATTCCATTATGGAAAGCTGGGGCATACTGTACATGTACCATTCACTGGTTGTTGGGAAAATTAAAGAATTTATTTGTGATAATGCATTTATATCTTATTAACTGGTACACTTTCCAATATTATGAAAATTTTCATTTACCCTGAAAACATTCAATGGAATAATATATGTGTATTTCAAAGAGCTGTGAAAACAAACATTTTATTGAGTAAAATCTGACAAAAAATAAATTTAGCTTAAATTGTTTATGTTTTTATTACCATTCTCCCTGGAATTGCTACAAACAAGAAATATTATATCAAAATGTACTCCATGTATACTTTTAATGGGATAGTGTCTGCAATTTGAGGCAGTTTTTTGGGATTATTTTTTTTACAGAAAACAATTAATCTGTATTTGTTGAAAATTGTACCACATTGTAATAGCAATAATTAGGGTTAGTTTTATGGTGTTTAACACCACTTTCAACAATAGTTCAGTAATATCGAGGCAGTCAGTTTTATTGGTGGAGGAATCCGGAGAAAACAACCTGTCGGAATTCACTGACAAACTTTATCACATAATGCTGTATAAATTATTTATGTAAACAAGAACCATTTAGTTGTGACATCATTTAAATGGTGCCATTTGGAGGACTGTTTATAAACCATTAATTTGTGACATCATTAAAATGATCATGCCCATTAGCATATTTTGCCAAATAAATGGAAATTCAATGGAGTTTCAAGTGGTCTTTAAATTGAGTTACAATGGTTTTACATATGGAATTTAAATTAAAGACAAAAGGTTTTTCAATGGATATTAATTTTTTTTAATTGGGTTTTCTATGGAGTTTCAATTGGAAAAAAAAATCCTAGAAGGCAATCACCACAGGGAAAACTTCTTTTTTTTTCTTTTCTTTTTTAAACATTTGACAGAAATCATAACTGGAATGTTCCTCTGATGGTCCTTTACAAAATGTGTGTGTTTTTGTGTCAATCAGAAATCCAAGATGGTAGATACCACAGGACATATATATTTTCATATACTCGAAACATTCAATCTAAATAGTGTTGATCTAAATCCAAGTTGGCTTACTCCACATGATATTGCCTAACTATTCTAGGAATATGAATGTAAAGGTTATTCTAAAAAACTGAAAACTTGCTTGAACACAAACAGTGCATGTATAACCAAGTAAAAGAGAAAGCAGGATATATTAAATAGCAAATATTTTTTTTTAGATATTACTGAAGTAGAGAGACTTAACCCACCATTGAGACAATAAATAAGTTGGCTATTACTTAAGTAGAAAAACTTCATCCACCCTTGAGACAATCAATAAGTTTGCTATTACTTAAATAGAAAGGCTTAATCCACCATTTACAGTAAATATGATAATACCACAGACCCTCAATTTCAAGGTAAACAGTTAAAAAAAGTGCCTTTGTCTGTAATTTATTAGTTAGATTTTATGGTGAGTGATTGTTGTTTATGCTTATATTGCAAATGAAAATTTGGTACAAATACATAGCTATATCCAACAAAAATTCGTTAGAAACTGATGATATCAACTAAATTATGATTTCTTTTATACTTTGAAAGATGATACAGCTTATTTTGTGCAGCTTGTTATTTAAAATAATGTGTGAAATCTTATACACAAAAAACATTTGATGTCATTGAAATGCTTGCTTGTGTTGGGTAGTATTTTGTACTACATCATGGCATACGAATATTTCTTTGAATCAATTATAAAGAAAATAATAATTCTATTAAGACATGTTTAAAGTATTGTACATCAAAGATTAATTGTTATTTTTAATGTACGACCGTTGTTAGCTTGGGTCTTTAATTGGAATTAAACTGTATAATGATTTCCTAAATAACCTCTTAAATTATTAATTAAACTTAAATACATTGCAAAATTAAGGATTCTATCTATCGAAATGAATATTATTTCTTTATTATTAATTTATGCCGATATATCCTTAATTTAAAATAACAAAAATGTGATGTACGTTATTTCCGTTACAACTTTCATTTGATCTGTAAAAAAGGGGGGATGATAATTTTTGTTTAATATATCCTTAATTTAAACAGCTAATAACAAAAATGTGATGTACTTAATTTCCGTTACAACTTTCATTTGATCTGTAAAAAAAAGGGGGATCATAATCTTTTTTTATTAACACAATGCTAAAATATCGTATATCTTTTTATATTTTATATTTTAATAAAATATAATATTTTTTTAACCTACAAATATTCCTAGGATATCATTAAATAAGGATTTATTGATTTTTGTACCAGGGCCCGCGTAACAACTTTTATTAGTTTCCATCATGAAAAGTGCCAAAAACGTCATTAAAAACTATTTTATTAACAATTTTTTTTCTATTTTATAATATGTTATATATTTCTACAAAATATATCCAAGTTTCAGGAAAAAAGCTTCATAAATAACTATTTAATCACGAATTATTGATTTTGAACCCAGTGTTTTACAGTTCTTTCCACGTTTCAACTTTTATTCACCTTTGTCACGTAGCAAAACTCCCACATACCCGTGCATTATATCTTATTTTTGACTAACAAAAGTATTGACCTCTGACGGGTCACAAATCAGGTTAACATGCATACGAAATATTTGTTAACATATTAATCACATGATCAATATATTAATAACGACCAATCGCAATATACAGGAAGTACGGAAAGTTTCTTAGGTATGATCATTGTGACAACAGACAAGCATAGAAACATTCCGAAAAGAAAGACGCCATGTTATTACCATCTCTCTACTACACGTTAAACTCCCCCCTCTATGATCTCCCCTGGAAAAACGCCCATGCAAATGGTAAGGCTTGTATATTAACTTCTGAAACTGTTTTGTAAATCATGTACAAAAAAAGGATCGATATGTGTTCAGAAATTGTTCACTGTGAGGATATTTAGATCGCGGCAACCACTAAAAGGTTACTGGTAAGCTGAAAACCTTCGTGACCTTTTGACATGTAGTCAGTTGCCTGAGTTGGGATCCCTACGACCCTAGTCAGTTTATTGACAGTTCACACGATTATACAATGACTGACATTTTTATGAAAAGGTGTAAGGTATTTATATTTTTTTGTTTTGTTTATTGAAGATAAACCTCTGTGTATTTGTGGATCTAGGATTTTCTTTAAAATGAGCACTTCTCCCATTTTTCCCTGATTTTCAAAGTGACAAGGTAAATAAGAATTAGTAAGAACATCTGTACCGAGTTAGGCTTTAATTCACCTGGTGCATATGTGTGATGGTAGGGGTATATATATTTTTTTAGTTCTACATATTATTATATTGAAGTCATGCATCCTGTACAGTACTGTCAGTAGTCTTTGTAGACTCTGTGAATTATTTTTTTACACCCGTATACATGTATATGTACATGTATTTATAAATAAATTGGTATGCATGTGTTATATGAAATTTGTTAAAATAAAAAGTTAAAACGTGGAATGTCGGTTGATTTTGGTTGCATTGAAACCTGTATATTTCCAGATTTTGAGGATTATGTTGGGCCTTTTGAGGATGAAGGAATGTCTGAGGAAGAGGAGGATTATTTGGACTATCTGCTTGGGATGAAAATGAACAAATACAAGATCCAGATGAAATTTGGCAACCACTAGAAGTGTATATGTAAAGTTCAAACAAAAATGTTTAATAAAATAAAAAAAGACACAAAAAAAATAATAATCACACCATAATATTAGGAAAGTGATTATAGATACTGGGTTATTTTCATTCAACATGTTTGCCCATTTCTATTTAATGTGTCAAGGGTTATTATTCATCATGCATACATGTATAACCACTTTTCCCTGTGCAAAGGGAGAAATTTGTTTTTGTTCAACATGATATTCATATTTTATTTTATGTTCTTCTGTGCATGTACATATACCCTCAGCACCACCCTCCACTAAAAAAGGAAAAATGTACATGTAGAATCTCAACTATCCTTGCTGAGATGACAAACATTTTGAACATAACACAAATGCTTTGCATATATCCATGTCAGTGAGATATTTAGGTTCCAGTGATTCTTAAACCTTTGTTTTTTTAATGTGGATTCAAAATGAGTTTTTATTTTTAAAACAATATACCACATTCATCACCATCATGGTTTGTATTGGGTTGTAAGTTGTTGTGAAAAATAAGTTTTATTTTTAATTCTGCACAAAATAAGAAATGTTTCAAAGAAATGATCCTTGAGAGTGCACTTTCTTGATACATGTATCTCGGCAGTGTATAATTTTGTTTTTCCATTTTTAAATTGAGCAATTCAAGGTTGTATTAATAATGATGTGATGGCAAAAAAGAGAAGTATGTAGAATAATATGAAATGAAAAGCAATAATGATTTGAAACAAATACCATACATGGTTTTGATATTCACACACAAGAAGGTAACATGTGTCTATTGTTACAAATCAAGACTTTGTCCAAATGTTCTTCTTTCCAAAATTAGAAAGAATGTGGGCAAGATGTATGTTTGTCTCAAATACAACCATTAATTATATACATATATATTTTTTATTTGCAGATTTATTGGTATATTGATTTATATGTCTTTCATGAAGCTAAGTTCTCTAGATCGCTATTGGAGTACAGATCCCCTGTATAGATTCAACCCTATTTCATCATGTATGACATCACTGAGATTCAAGGCCATCTTGGCATTTTTGCAGATCACACCATTACCTGATGTTGATAAAGGTAAAATATCTTGATTCTGGTGTAAAACATTCTGATTTTAAATCTACTTGCATTCCATCTTTTAATGAAAACTCCAAGAGACTAAGATGTACTTTTTGTTATGCTCATGCCAAGTTAAATGAACTCCCAGAAACACATTGTAAAACATTGTTCTATTGTGGAAATTGTAATGTGAATCTTTGTTTTTCACCTGACAGAGATTGCTGTACTAAATGGCACAGTACAGAAGGTGATAGAGTGAGGGCTTGGGTAAAAGAAAATGGAAGGAATAAAGATCATTAAGTTATGTTAAATTTTAGTAAGTCTGTATGTCATGTTTGTTTTAGCTGAAACAATTTTTTTTCAGTGTAACTTATAACAAAATCAAAGAAAAAGCAAATAAAAAATGAAAAAAGTCAGCAGTTATGAATACAAAAAAAAAAGAGAAAAAAATAAATCAGTTAGATATAAAGAATTAGTCAAAAAGAAATAATAGAAAAAATGAGTATATGAAAAAAAAATCTGATCACAAGATTGCAAACCCCCCCCCCCCCAAAAAAAACCCCAACACTAGATCACAAAATTATGAAAAAGCAGAAAAAAAATATAAGCTTTGGTAGTTTAAAGACAAACACTGAACTTCCAGTTCAGAGATGGTGGTTCAAATCTACCCCAAAGCCAAGAACAGTTATTTTTTTTTAATGTTAGTAGTCTTTTTATCACTAGTATAGGAGCACAGGTATAACCTATTTTTGAAGGTAAGAAGTGGCAGTTTCAGATGTCACAAAACCTCAATCATTAATGTAAATTACTAGTACCAGTTAATTAGTGATTTTAAAGACCTCAATTATATCATTAAATGAAAATTAAACAAAAAGGTCAATTTATTTTATTTATATGTCATTAGATCAATTTTATGTCTGAATATGTGATGAAATGCTGAAATTCAGACATAGTTCTATGGTTGTTATGCAGTAGAAATGGTTGCTATGCAGAAGAAATGGTTGATATGGATCAAGACAGGTAGTATATAATTCCTATTTTTTTTTATAAAAATATATTAAGAGACTGACACATTTACAGCAAAATTCGAATTTTTCATTAGCAATGGTTTATAGAAAGTTTTGTTGTAGATGCAGCAAAACTGCAAGCATTCTTTTATTTTTTGGACATGAACATTAACTTCTTACCAATATTCTAGTAAGTAATATTAACAATCACAATCTACCTTTAAATAAAAACTCATCATATCTCTTCAAGGTATTTTTGTGTAAAAAATTGATTTCATGTTTGAAAATATGATGAAATACTGAAAATCACATCTCGTCCTCACGGTTGCCATGCAGTAAGAATGGTTGCTAAGAATAAATTACAGATTATAAATACATTTTTTTGCTCTTGAAAGTGCAAAAATATAAAAAGATAGACAGCTTTACTTTATAATTCTATTTCTTAATATAATAATAATTATTCCATTATTATTAGAAACACTGGTGAAAAAATTACCATAAATTGCTGTTGTAGAGTTTACTTAGCAACCAAATTTTTTTTACTTCTGATGAAAATCCAAAATCCAAATGAGTATAGAATAAAAATTAAATATCATAGAAGATATTTAATGTTAATATTACACACTATTTCACAATGTATAGTGTGTTTATAGTGGAACTTTTTTGTGTTTGATGAAAAAATATAGGTATTTTTTGCAACTTAGTAAATGCGAATATGGTTACCATAGCAACAGCTCTTGATTTTTCTGCAATATAGCATTTTATTTTCAAAAACAACTTTAATGCCTTCACTTTGGTACCTAACATTAGGATGAATCACCATTGATATCACCATACTAGTGTCTACAACTCAAAAAGAAAGCAGCATTAACAACCAATTCTCGTAATCATTTAGTTACCGCAATGGCAGGGTGTCTTAAGTCCGAACATTATCTGTCTTGCATTTATCCCTATCATGGCTAGTTGACAAGGATTAAGGATCATGACATTTTGTCAAAAGTATGTTTTTAAGGTGAGTAAGCAGAACAGAGTGAGTAAGAGAGTCATTGTTGTTTAACACCAATTCAGCAATTTTTCAGCTATATAATGACGAGAACAATTTACTTTTGAATGAGATGATGATGAGGTCCGGTTTGTTCTGACTAACACGCTGAGTTGGATTTTTATAGTGCTAGCTCACAGTCCGTGGGTAGACATGTCGCTTCACTCGGACACAATATTCTGATTCCAGGCAGACCAGTCTTTGATGTTTCTCCGTAATGCTGCGTGCTTAGTGGAGAAGCAACACATACCAATTTCATAGTCTTTGGTTTGACCCGACCGGGGCTCGCACCCACGATCTACCGCACTCGAGACGAGCACGCTAACTATTACGCCACCGATGCGGTTTAGTAGAACATTATGTATATACGATGCATAAAGTTTGACAATGCCCCCCTCCCACAAACTTTCCGACACACACACATTCGTCCATTATTTTTTAATTAAAAGATTGCTAAATTTAAATTACCTGATCACTGCATTGATATCCCAATCAAGATAACAAACAAGGAAATAATTAAGACGAAAACAAAACAAAATGGCATTATATATATTATATATTGTTTGTATTTCCGGAATTATCGGAAGTTGTAAAGTGTCATCTATAGAAATACAGGATATTAAGAGATTTCTATAGAAATACATGGTAATGATATGCAAATTATGTATTTGTCAGAGGTAGGAAATCACTTGAAATGTTGTATGATGACCACTTCACAGATTAAAATAACTCCATATAATGGACAATGTTGGCATGTTGTTGAAAAATAACATATAATTTATCCAGGAAGTATCTCAACTAGGTACGTAATTTTGACAAATGTACACGTCCGCACAAACAGCGCTATATTGTTGTGTCCGACGCATGCTCCACGAAACCTCTTTCCAAATTATCAACATATATTGCACTTCGCCTTTATCCCAGTCTTTATGTCTTGTACACATAAACTAGATATTTTAAGACACTGCATTAATATTGTTTATAAATCAGTCATTAATGTGGGCTTAATCTTGTATTTTTCTGTGTATTGTTTTAGATCATTGTTCTTTTTATTTTGACTATTGTATTGTCTGTTCTTCATCGATTTACTGTTTGTGATTACTCCTTTGGTATCTTCCAACTTTTTCTTATTCTATTTTCGTATACCATATTATATATTATCATTATGCACATATATAGTTGGTTGATTCGGGCTAAAGTTTTGCCAGTCGTCTGGTTTACTTTCAAATCATTAAGTTTGAATTTGTTTGTATGGTCGCCCCCACAGAGCTGTCTTGTGGATTCCCTGTTGGCAGAAAGATATTGTTAGGTAATAACACTGAAAGCCTAGCCGTGGGCCATATTAGGTAACAATTTTGGGAACTGTATCGGTGCTCACCTTGAGTGTAGTAGATCGATGGTTCGAGCCCATGTCGAGTCAAGCTAAATACTATAAAATTGGTATGTGTTGCTTATTCGCTAAGGAGTAAGAGCACATATTGGTTTGCTCAGAATGAAAATAATGTATCCGAGCGGAACTATATGTCTTCCCGCGGACTGTTGTTTTGGTAGCACCGTAGAAATCCAATCAAGCGTGTTGGTCAAGTTCAAAGCGGACATTAACTCATCGAAAATGTACATTGTTCTCACCATGATATAGCTAACAAATTTATAATTTGGAGTTTGAAAACAACCACTAGCTCACTCAAAGCAAAATCAAAAACAAAAAGCAACAAATAACTATTTCAAAAATGTTCTTCTTTCTTCCATTATCCGGTAAGTCAATTTTAATATCTATGAGGTAATTTATATAGAAAATATGTACAATTACAGTATTTTTAAATCTTAATGTTATACTATATTTACAAGTTGTTATGAAAATGGTCATTGATTAAAAATGAATAATGAATAATAAAAAACATTGCTCATGATTTAAATGTTATTAATGGCGTAGTATTTCTTTGTACACATGTGTTCTTGATCTTAGGTGTGCTCGATTCGTTGTTGTCTGTGATTCAAAATGAATAAAAAAAAACACATTGTTCATGATTTAAATGTTATTAATGGTTTAGTATTTCTTCGGACACATATGTTCTTGGTCGGAGGTGTGCTCGATTCATCGTTGTTTTCTGTAATATCGTCACTAGACTTTGGTTGAGCAGACTGTGTTATTAAAGTTACAGGAATTGTCTGCTCACTATTGTTGCTATCCCTTTTCTGCTGATATGGATTTGCAACTATTGGTACTTGTTTCATCTTTATAGTACTTTTTTCAGTGGGTTGTTTTACAGCCATCTCATCGCTAATGTTAATATCAGCATCTGCACTTTCTTGACAAAACTGTTTGAAAGTCACTGTAGGAATATTAACTCTGCTGCCACTAGATTTACCTAGCTGAGGAGTTTTTGTAAAATTGGTCTTTAGTCGCGACACATTTGTTTCATTAGGCTCTCTACGCATGCTCCTATATCGGTCTTCATTAATACTCTGTAGACAAGAGTCGTTTGTATTTGATCGTAAGCGACCTATAGTATGCACTCTTCGTGTTGACTCGGCAGTATTTCGTCGTAAGCGTTCGGAATAAGTGCTTGGGCGAAAACCTTCTGCCTTTTTATACAATTCTCTTATGGTGTGTCCAGTTCCATAATGCTGTGGCATATATTTCAAGTTTTCAAGAGGTTGATTCTCGACTGGTCTATGTCGAAAGTTAATATCGACAAATTGTTCTGTACTCATATTATAATTAGGGTTCGTCCTAGGTTTCTGATATTCAGCATCAGTACCAGAAATATGTTCATGAATAGATTCGGTTCGCTTTTCGACATCATATTTCGAGAACGACTTGCTTCTTACAAACTTTTTAAGCTCTCTCGGAAACCGACGAGCGTAGCTTTTCCTGTCTTTTGTCTCAGCCACTTCTTGTGCTGCTTTCTCGTGCATATCTGTTGCATATTTTTCAAAAGCAGCAACTTCAATAATTTCAAAATCACTCCCATCTTCATTTTCGTTCTTTTTTCTGTTGAAAGCAAATTTACCACATTTTGTTTAAAATCAATTGAACTTCAATATTGTAAATATAAATTAATGGTAGCCACTATTGGAACAGGAACTGCCTACCCTTACGGGACATCTGTGTACACCTCCGATTTTAGTGAGCTTCGTGTTGCTAAATCTTTAGAAACAAAATTTACCATATTTTGTTTAATATCAATTGACGATTTATAATGCAGCATTTGGATACACCTCCGATTTTATCGGGGTTCGTTCGTGTTGCTCTGTAGTTGTCTGTTTAATGTGTTGTAGATCATTATTTGTCTTTTTCTATTGGCCATTGTATTATATGTCCTTCTTCGATTTACGGCTTCTGATTTTCCCATTGGTATCTTCAAATTTTTCTTTAGAAAATGCACCCAATTGAAGATATAAACATTTCAATACTGGAAGTGTGTAAGGGGCTTCTCTATGTAAACTAAAGGATAATATTACTTTACGAAAATCAAAATCATATTATTGGAAACAAAACACATCCCGATTATATAATACATGTTAGAGAATACCGAAGGGGCAATCAAAAATGGAGAATCCAGAGAAACTGGCAACATAGGGGACACACAACGGAGAAAACGAAAACAAAAAACACAACACAATATGTAGACACCACTATTCACAAATAAACTAATGGCTTAGGCCTAGCATAGGTATTCAATTGGTGAACAATGATACACTATTTGCTAAGGAATGTCAGTTCTATGGCATCAATATGTTCCAAATTGATATAATCTGTGGCCGTGATATTTTAAAGGTAGCTGAGTTACAGTTACTTAAATAACAAATGGCAGGCTTAAACTACTTTAATGGACCCAAGCCTCTACTGTTTGTGAAATGGTCCAGTCATGTAAGTGTTTCCACAAGAAAATGATTTAAAACAACATCGATGATGTTCGCAGAAGACTCACAGTTGGATATTTAAGAACCATTTCAAACTGTTGACCCCATACGGTCCTTGTAGGAACCGTCGTGTTCAGGTGTGTAAGAAGTATATAGAAAAACGGACACAATCACCTCTCAGCTTAATGCACTGAACGCAAAAGAAAATACCATGATATATAACGATTAAAATCAGCTATAAGTATACATGTATTACTTACGATAAATTCATTGTTAATCAATATTCTAAAAATGAGAGGGGGTGGGGGTTGTCACTAACAAACTTTATCACATAATGTTGTATCGAGTGCACATTGCATGAGCAGGATTTGAACTCGTAACGTTAGTGGTGATAGGCACTGATTGCATAGGATCACGACCACGACGGCTCCTTTAAAATATGAACACTAGTGTGCATGTAGTAATGTCTCGTGATTTTATACAGATTGTAATTACACATATGAACAGAAGGTTATTCTTAAACAGTGCTGATCAACAATTCAACCAATATCAACAAAACAAAAAAGCCACCTATCACCATCACCCATTCTCCCACTGAACACAACACGACATATGAAGCTGGACATCCAGGTACTGGCTTCGGACATGCAAAAAAATATGGCAGGGCTAAACCCCCACAAAAACGGGATGAATTCAGGTGTTACGGAAAGGTAAGTAGTGTCCGCTCCACAAACCCGGTGAAAAGTCATAAAAGATATCTACACCAACCACTCAATTCGTGCAACGGGTGCACCTATCCTCGGAAGAAACTGTTCAATGGCACAAATTATGGCAGTTACCGGACACAAATCTGCCTCGTCAGTTGCAGTATATCAACGTGTTTCATCAAAAGAAAAACAAGTTATGGGAGACATAATCACAAGTTCTGTTCGTGGAGAGCAACCATCTCAACTATCCTCAATAATGCCACCGCACAGTACTTCCCGGTTGCAACTCATGCCGCCGACACAAAACAGTTCAAGTTCAACATCACTTGTTCAAATGAGAGCCAATACACATGTTTCATCGTCAGTTACGGACGTCGTTGACATTTTGGATGTAAATTATGATGATTTATTTTGTGATTATAACACTCTTACAACAGTTAATTCCGTCACAAACACCAGAACAATTCAACAAACTCCCATGTTCCACGGCTGTACCATTACAAATTTGAACATAGCAATCAACAAGTGAAAGTGTGTTAAAATTTCCGCCTTTAAAACTTTCGAGGTCACGGGGCCACACCAAGTTTTTGCTTATTGTTAACATTTTTATTATTGAAATTGTTTCGCAAACCCGTTGTTTTGCTATGTAATATATTAATGTTATAATTATAAAGTTTATTAAATTTACTGCATATGAAATTGTGTTGATTTAGAAATATTGAACAGGATTTTCCTTTATGAGATACCTCAGTACATAAAATATCACGTGACAAATATTTGACGTCATTGAACAAAGAATGTCAGAGGTACGAAAAGGGACATCTAGAAATACGGAAAATGAAAACAAAAGACGCAAAATATTTAATAAGGTTTTAAATATGAATTGGGACTATGTACGTGGTAAAAAAAAAACAAAAGGAAAATAAAAATAAACAAACAAAAAGGAAACAAAAAAAATAAAATAAAAACAAATTTATACGACAGCTTGGTTCTGTATTTAACAAAAAATGGTTAAATCCGTAATATATTTGTTATTCAGCTATCAGACAGGGTATATAATGTGACATTCCCGGCTGCGCCTCAGGGAATATAGATCATAAGCCGGGAATGTCACATTATATACCCTGTCTGATAGCTGAATAACATATAATATTCTTTCTTGGTACCTGTAATTTTTTATCGATCGATCAGTTAAAGAACGACGAAACAGGTTTTTATAAGTTCACCTGTACCTTTGCAAAACTCAAGTTTGGCGGGGGTTCTAAGTGGTATCTACACGTGCAGTGCAGGTGAAACTTTAAATTTCTAAACTTTATTTCAACATGGCACGTCGAAAACTGTCAGATGCAGAGAGATGGCAAGCGGTTGGAATGGTAAGAGGTGATATGTCCTACAAGACAGACTGCTGAACGATTCAATGTAAGCCACTCGGTCATTGTTCGATTGAAGCAGTGTGTGAACCAAATCGGGAGTGTAAAAGAACGCCAAAGGACAGAAAGGTCTCTGAAAATGATTCCAAGAGAAGATAGACTCCTTAAAAGGCTCACCAGACAGCAACCATTCAGCACTACAAACACGCTGCGAAGCCAATGGATTGTCAACGGGCGCATTAGCAGACTAACCGTCAATAGACGTCTTAACAGCGCAAGGTTTCGTGCTAGGAGACCGATAAAACGTCCACTACTGACAATATGCCACCAAACTGCCAGGCTGCAATGGGCACGTGACCATATGGGATGGAACAGCAGGTCGTGGAAGAGAGTGTACTGGTCGGAGAAAAGTCGTTTTTGTTGAATCCAGTTGATGGCCACGTCCGCGTATGGAGACCGAGAAATACAACATTTCAACAGGAACATATTGTGGGCACAACTGCGTTTGGTGGAGTTGGTTTTACTGTTTGGGGATGCTTTTCTCTAAACTGTAAGATTGACTTGTATGTCATTGAAGGGACTTTAAGAGGACAAAAGTACCGTGATCAGATCTTGCGCTCATTAGTTGTGCCTCATTTTGATGGTCATCCATTAGCAAGTTGACCAATTCTGATGGATGGCAATCTAGACCACATAACTCGTATAGTGCAAGACTATCTGCAACAGGAGGCAATAGAGCTACTACCTTGGTCAGCCATGTCACCAGATATGAATCCGATAAAGCATTTATGGGACTATCTAGGACGAAAAGTGAATGCACGTACCCCGAAGTGTCAAAACATTCAGGAATTAGGGACTGCTTTGGTTCAGGGATGGAAACAGTACCCTCAACACAGACTGAGACGCTTGATTCATGGAATGAGGAGACGTGTTCAGGGACTGTACAGGATGCGAGGCGGTTATACTCGTTATTGACTTTATCATGAGTAATAAATGTTGAAAATTGATTGGTTTTCATTTTACAACCAGATTACACGTGTTTTGGTTGTGCAAGTTTATTTAACAGAAGTCCAAACTGAAACCTTTTTCACTTAATTTTTTGTTCAATTTTGCATACTCAATTCTGCGAGCTATAGTTCTTCCGGTTACTTATTTTTGAAAAAAATACCTGATCGTTTTTGGTGGTCTGGGTTATATTGTATTCATCCATAAAACGTTTTGTTGTGCGCAACTGCAGATTTGTTCACACATTTGAGAAAAATATTTTAGTTACAGTGAAAAACTGGTGGTCCCTAACTTATGGCCAAGTGTATATATTTTAATAATACCACCTTTCGGATCTATAATTAGTCTTTTGGGGAATCTTATATGCTATTATAAGGGTTAGGGTTATGCTGTTTAACGCCACCTTTCAACAATAATTCAGCTATATCGTGGTGGTCAGTATTATTTGTGGAGAAAACCGGAGTACACGGGGAAAACAAATTTTATCACATAATGTTGTATCGAGTCTGAGTGTGATTCGAACTCACAACGTTAGTAGTGATATGCACCGATTGCATAGGTAGCTGTAAATCCAACTACCATAAGATCACAACCACGACGATCCATATACTATTACAACATCTCCTTTATTTGATATACAGTTTAGAATGATGTTTCAAATACAATTCTTGTGTCATTTTTGATATATATTATGGGAACAATGATATATCTTTCATAGTAAGTGAGTGAGCAATTTTCAGGGTGAGAACAAGTTGCATTTTGATGAGACGAAGATCATGTCGCTTTGCACTAGACCAACACACTGAGTGGGTTTGCATAGTACTAGCTCACTAAAACAACAGTCCACCGGTAAACATGTCGCTCCATTCGGAAACATTATCCTTATTCCTGCTTCCGAACTTTGCTTTTACTCTTTAGTGATGTGTGCTGAGCAGAGGAGCAACACACACTGATTTTATAGTTTTTGACTTGACCTGACCGGGGCTCGAACCCATGACCTACCACACTGGAGGTGAGCACGCTAACCATTACACCACCGATACGAATACGGCGAAAAATACAGAACCAACATACCTAGTGTTAATACCTATTGATGGTTTTGTTTATAATGTTTAACGCCACTTTCAACAATATTTCAGTTATATCGTGGCGGTCAGTTTTATTGGTGGAGGAAACCGGAGAACCTGGTGAAAACCACCTACCTGCTGCAAGTCACTGACAAACTTTATCACATGATGTTGTACATTTCGCCCTGATCGAGATTCGAACTCACAAGGTTAGTGGTGATAGGCACTGATTGCATAGGTAGCTGTAAATCCAACTACCATACGATCACGACCATTACTATAAGTATTATTAAATCTATTTGACAGACACAAAGGAACATAAAGATGCGTGTATTAGAAAAGTTTCTCATGATTAAGTGGTCTCTCAAGAGGCCGCCACTTTATATGTGTTATTTCAAGAGCCCGCCACTGATTGATGTAACCTATCTCTTACTACAGAAGATATATAAAGACTTGTATCATATCTTTTAATAGTTGTACCACGTTTTCCGAGTTAAACGGTTAAATAATCCAAAGAAAAGATTGTTTAACGATTTAACTCGGAAAGCCGTGGTATCACATCTAAGTCGTTGAGTATTGCACGGCTCTTTGAAAGTAAAAAAATTACAGCCCATATTTAAAGTGTGTAATATCTCGTATCTGCGTGTATTATTTCATAGTTCTTTTCTGTTGCTTAAATTCTGGTATATAAACCATAATAAAGATCCGAGGAAAAGAATTCATTCCTGTTACAATGTACATTTATTTCATGAATTGAAACAGACAAATTATGTTTTTCTCTAATAATATTATTACCAAGAACTTACTTCTTTTGCAACCATGTTTTTATTTGCTTTCGTCAATAATTTTAATATTAAAATTTATTAAACAGGTCGATAAATATGATCCTGTTAAAAAAACTACTGTATATAGACTCATTAATTTTTAATAATTCTTATAGAAAACATTAAAAAAATATATATATATATATATAAATGTATAGTTCTCATTTAAACTTCATCTTCTCATCAGTTTGTTATATTTTCTACATGCTCTTAGTAACAAGTAAATATGGTATAACAGTTGCGACAGTGCTACAAGAACAATTTGGCACATGTAATGATCATCTGAATCTTCAATGTCTTAGGTTGATGATACATGTATGTACTGATCACAAACAGGTACAGGAAATACATCTGAAAAATCAATTAAATAGAAGTTATAACAAATTACCAAAAAAAAAACAAATCTTACAAAAAAATTAATAAAGCCTTTCTCTTCAATAAAGTCTTCAAAAAATTGGACCATAGTAAAGTATTTGTACAATTCATATCCATGATTATTAATAATAATATTGGTGAATACAATACTACGACATTTATATACATATCTTGTACTATTGTGTTTAGATACTTTGTATATACAGGTTTTAAAAACGTATTAGCTTCATGTTTGCTGTATTTTTTAATACTTTGTGCTGAACACTATGTGCTAATGCTACAGCATAATTATACATTTTCTTATTTTTACAAATGTGTACACATTATATCTTTGCTTAACCATAATGCACAAAAAGACATAAATAATAAGAAATACATGTGTCATGAAAGGAATATTATGTGCATTATTAATTGTTTGCTGATTTGTAATTGTGTCCATGTTTTATTGTGTTTGTATGTCTATGTATATGTTCTATGCTATGCTACTTTCGTTTTCCAAGGACTACACGTGGTTCTGTATATAAACAAAGTCACGTGTCCTATTTATATAACAACCTTGACATTTGGGTCAAGAAACAACGATAAAATATGTATAAACATATCAACAGTTAACAGCTGTTTAAAGGGAACGATTTTAAATGTAAATGAAAACTTTATAAAATGGATATGTAATAAGAAATTTATTCAATTTGAGTATATAAAAAACAATCTAATAAGAAAATCTGAAGCTCATAAAAGTAGGGTGACTAAATGTAATGAAAATCAGTCCAAAGAAGAAACAAAAAATAAAGCACCCAAAATAATCCGAAGCAAGTCATTTCGTACCATAACCATTTCGTACCATTGCCATTTCGTACCATAATTTACCAATTCGTACCATAACCAGAAACCATTTCATACAATATGAATTTTGCACCATAACCATTTCGTACCATAATTTACCATTTCGTACCACAAAATTGCAATTTCGTACCATATGTATTTTGCACCATAACCATTTCGTACCATATGTAATATTGCTCAGTAGCCAATTTGGAAATAGAATTACACTATGACCATTTCGTACCATATGTGATATGGAAGTAGATACACTATGACCAATTCGTACCATATAGAAATAGAATACCACTACATTTGTATGACCAATTCGTGCATATATTTATTATGGTTAAGATTGTCTCCCCAGTTGTAGATACTTGGATGTTTTGAAATGTATGAATTTAATTTAACTCTTTGTTATGATTTGTTGCAATTTTGCTTTTCAATGTAATTGGTGTTTCAATGAGTCATCCGTTAAATAATTATTTCCATCTAGTTGAATAAGAAAACAACACTCTATAATTGTTAAACAAATACATTTTATTACATATAATTATGAATACATTTTACATTTAACAACAAGAAGATCAACAAATACAATACGATACAATGCAACAATTTACTGATCTGGTATATACACTAATCGGCCACATAGACGTAGGAGACGGCCGACGGAAATACTACCCCCTACGTACTGCTCCCACTGGTTAAACAGAAGTCGCTGAGTTGTTCTGACATGTCTACGCTGTAGTTTCTTAAGCTTACCTTCAGAAACTAGCTGAATCTGGATAGGCAGGAGGTTGGCTTCTTCTATTAACAATGGTGCGATGATATGCAACCCTTTGTTTCCGCTACCTGCTGTCTTATCTTTGTTGAGACGGTGATGCCACCCCTCGACGTTGTTGTTTGTACGGGTAGGGCGCATAAAAATAGACCACGAGTGAACTGGCCAAACGGAGCTGGTGTTCCAGGTCTTTTCAATGTACTTGGTGGGGTCCATTAACATTGGCGACTGCTCTGGATCAAGTAATTTTATTGGATAAACTAGCAGGAAATATTTGTAGAAACAAAAAAGTGCATGGCTTTCTCTTTAGAAAATTAGAGCTTGGGTAACTTTTGTTTGAGTTTCTCTTCAAATGATATGAGCTTGGACTTCCTTTCATTTCATTTCCTAAACACTACCTTTGATCTAATAGCAATAAAAACAAATGGACAATGATTAGTTCTTTTATGTTTTAATTACTATCTTTGATTAATTGTTAGGCAAATAATAAATTAAATGCAGACAAAGCTTTATTACTTCAAAGGTTCCACAAGTTGTAACGAAATAATTATCTTTATTAAATAAAATGATAAATAATGTTGAAATCCCTGAACATTTAATAAAATTAATATGTATATACAAATACAAATATAAATACTTTATTAGCACAAACTCATCAACAATAGATGGTTAAGGCTCAGAATCTATGATAATGCACAATAACATAATATACATGTATATTTTATTTGCTCGTCCCCCCCCCCCCCCCCGTCTTAAATACATACTTTTTACGGTACCAACATGTAGCATATACTTGGGTATAACATTTATTTGAATACGATGTAAAATAAGGATAAATGTACTATCTTCATAAGATTCCGCATATGGTATGAAACGGTCATCTATTGTATCGAACTGCATATGGTACGATATGGTCATATAATGTGTCGATCTGCATATGGTACGAAATGATAATAATGTATCGATCTGCATATGGTACGAAATGGCAATGGTACGAAATGGTTATGGTACGAAAATGATTTTCACTATGGTACGAAATGGCAGGTACGAAGAACTAAGTAATACTAGTACATATAAAGAAGATACATCATTAAAACAAAAACTAGAAATAACAATTAAAAGACTAGATAAACTGTACACTGAAAAAACAAAAGGGAGACAAATCAGATCTAGAGTAAAATGGATCAAAGAAGGAGAAAAAAATACAGCTTTTTTCTTGGGGCTCGAAAAAACAAGACAAACAAAAAAGGCTATAAATGAATTATATGACAAAAATGGTAAATCTACTACTGATCAAAATGAGATAATGGAAATAGAAGTTGACTATTATAAAAAATTATATAAATCAACAAATCCAGATAATGACAAACTGAAAAAATATATTGAAAATACAAAAGTTCATAATAAACTAAGTAACAATGAAAGCGAGAAATGTGAGGGAGAAATAACTATAGAAGAATGTACAAATGCTATTTTTAAAATGAAGCTAAATAAAGCTCCAGGACTCGATGGTTTAAGTGTCGAATTCTATAGAAAATTTTGGAATAGCTTAAAAAAACTTGTTACAAAAGTATTTAATTTTAACTATGAGAGGGGACATTTATCAAACTCACAAAAAATTGGAGCCATATCTTTAATTTTCAAAAAAAATGATCCATTATCTCTGGATAATTATCGTTCAATCACTCTTCTGAATACAGATACAAAAATACTAGCATATACAATAGCCCAAAGACTTAAAGAAGTGTTACCATCCATAATTCACTCGGATCAAAAAGGATATGTTAAAAATAGATACATAGGTTTCAATATACGACAAATTCAAGACGCAATAGATCATTCAGAAAAGTTTAACATAGAAGGAGCCATAATATTTCTAGATTTTACAAAAGCATTCGACTCTTTAGAATGGTCGTTTATGACTGAATGTCTTGAAAAATTTGGCTTTAAAAGTTCATTCATAAGATGGATTCGAACAATGTATACAGATATAAATAATGGGTGGGTTTCTGCCCCATACCTGTTAACCCTCCCCCTTTTCGCGGGAATCTCCCGCGTAAGAGCCTTATCTCCCGCATGGACGGGGTCTCATGCGCGGGAGACATTAATCTCCAGCAGACATCTTTTCCTCCCGCACGACCTCCCCCCAACAAAAAAATCAAGTAAAATAAAATCTTGACCTACATTTTGTGATCAATATTTCTGGATTCCCCATTTGGAACTCCCGCGCTGATGAAAAACGCCGAGAGATACGAATGGTAAAGGTGTTTAAATGATATCGGTTATTGATCTGTTTGAACCCTTACAGGTAAATTGGGTCATGGAGATTAATTAAGGTGTTGATGATTATACAATAATTATCCACTGATTGACGGTTAATTCGGGATAAGGAAGTGGGTTTGTGGCACACGCTTAGATGATTAAAAGTGTGATAGCGGCAATTAAAAATAGTTATAAACCGTTGTGCAAACAGGAGTCGGACAACCTTTGATGCCGAGGAAAACTTCTTATTTCGATCAAACGTGCAATGAATTCATCTCGGATTGAGTTGTTATGGCTTGTTTGGGACCAAAGCTGGTCAAAGTATTATTTAAGGACTAAGTTCCAGGATGGAATTGATAAACCACAAAAATGCCAAAACGTATGCTATCACCCAACGCACCAGCAGCA
The DNA here is from genome assembly GCA_963383655.1 of Bathymodiolus septemdierum. Classification (NCBI taxonomy): domain Eukaryota; kingdom Metazoa; phylum Mollusca; class Bivalvia; order Mytilida; family Modiolidae; genus Bathymodiolus; species Bathymodiolus septemdierum. Next base: position 48,203,724 of record OY726529.1, on the reverse strand, counting down.
AAGTGACGTTTTAATTTTAGTGCTCTATGACTTTATTGTTCAGAGCATTCTGTCTTTATTGTTATTGCTTTGTTATAACCTTATGATTATGAATGATTATGAATAAATTATAAATACAGTTTTTATCCTTCATTCATCATATGAAACACTACTAATAAGACAGAAATGTAAACAATATATATTGAAATGGGATGCAGTTGGTTCAATGCTGAAACAAACAAAAAGAAAACATCAATTAACAATAAAAACATGCATCAAATACCTCGATACAAAATCTCCAGTTATGAGACCAAATCTCCAGCCAAAAATTTGCAAATCTCCAGTTGTAGCATAGCAACTCTATCACATGTATGCAACTACAAGGTACAATTTTGTGCGTTTAAAGGCCACACACAAAATCTCCCCCTTAGAAGAGTTGGTAGGGTGGAGATCTCCCCCCTCGCAATTCCCAGAGGTTAACATGTGTGCTGCCCCTTTTAAGGTTTTTCGAGGGATAAGACAGGTGTGTCCGGCTTCAGCTTTAATCTTCGCAGGGTAGCGAGAATGGCCGAGTAGTTACGATTGGTAATCCACGAGCATGAACAATTAACCTTTCGACCGTGATCGGTTTGAAAGTGTCAAATATCCGGATACTGTCAACAAAAAGCATGTGAAATCACCATAGACAGCTATTATATGTTTATTACATGTCAGAATTACAATATATACTGGATATTAACTGTATAAGTGTACTAACAACATTTATTTTGAACTATGCTTCACTAAATAGCAAATCCCTTGCTATTTAATGATTAACAACTAGGGATACTAGGTAAAAGCTGTATATCTAGTATATTGTTAACAGCAATTAGTGCAATAAAATCTGTGATTAAAAAAAAAAAAAAAAAATTATTAATATGTACAAACTTTCTTTGTGATATTAATGATCTAAAGCAGATGTTTCAACGATTATAAATGCAACTGCATTTCAGAAAACAATAGGGGCTGTCGTGGCCTTGATCGTATGGTAGTTGGATGTACAACTACATATGCAATATGCAATCAATGCCTATCACCACTGATGTTGTACGTTCGAATCTCGATTAGGGTGAGGTGTACAACATTATGTGATGAAGGTTGTCAGTGACTCGCGACAGTTCGGTGATTTTCTAAGGGTCCTCCGGTTTCCTCCACCAATAAAACTGACCGCTACGATATAGCTCAAATATTGTTGGAAGTGGCGTTAGACACCATCAAACAAACAAACAAACATAAGACAACAATGTATAAATAGTGAGGTCAACAATTTCATCAATATCAACAAAGCTACCCCTCACCTCAGATCATTAAACAAAAATACCACGAAATTTGACGATGGGCGACATTCAGATTCTGGTTTAGGATAGGCACACATATGTGGCGAGGTTAGATCGGTTAATGGCTTGTACTTCTAAATTTTAGATCTCCAACAACAGTGCAGAAATAAACAAACAACAACCCAGCTTGAAAGTAAGCGGTCATGTATTTGTGTGTATGGGAATCCAGTTTTCCTCTCTCTACGATTTTTCGATAAAATTTTGGAATTGTTGCAACAGTGTGGTATTTTTTGGAATTGTTGCGACAGTGTGGTATTTTTTGGAATTGTTCCGACAGTGTGGTATTTTTTGGAATTGTTGCGACAGTGTGGGATTTTTTGGAATTGTTCCGACAGTGTGGTATTTTTTGGAATTGTTGCGACAGTGTGGTATTTTTTGGAATTGTTGCGACAGTGTGGTATTTTTTGGAATTGTTCCAACAGTGTGGTAGTTTTTGGAATTGTTCCAATAGTGTGGTATTTTTTGGAATTGTTCCAATAGTGTGGTATTTTTTGGAATTGTTCCGACAGTGTGGTATTTTTTTGAATTGTTCCGACAGTGTGGTATTTTTTGGAATTGTTCCGACAGTGTGGTATTTTTTTGGAATGGTTCCGACAGTGTGGTATTTTTTGGAATTGTTCCGACAGTGTGGTATTGTTTGGAATTTTTCCGACAGTGTGGTATTTTTTTAAATTGTTCCGACAATGTGGTATTGTTTGGAATTGTGCGACTGTGTGGTATTTTTTGGAATTGTTCCGACAGTGTGATATTTTTTGGAATTGTTGCGACAGTGTGGGATTTTTTTGAATTGTTGCGACAGTTTGGTATTTTTTTGAAATTGTTCGGACAGTGTGGTATTTTTTGGAATTGTTGCGACAATGTGGTATTTTTTGGAATTGTTCCAACAGTGTGGTAGTTTTTGGAATTGTTCCAATAGTGTGGTATTTTTTGGAATTGTTCCAATAGTGTGGTATTTTTTGGAATTGTTCCTACAGTGTGGTATTTTTTTGGAATTGTTCCGACAGTGTGGTATTTTTTGGAATTGTTCCGACAGTGTGGTATTTTTTTGGAATTGTTCCGACAGTGTGGTATTGTTTGGAATTGTTGCGACAGTGTGGTATTTTTTGGAATTGTTCCGACAGTGTGGTATTTTTTGGAATTTTTTCGGCAGTGTGGTATTTTTTGGAATTGTTCCGACAGTGTGGTATTGTTTGGAATTGTTGCGACAGTGTGGTATTTTTTGGAATTGTTCCGACATTGTGGTATTTTTAGTTTTTCATTTTATTGGTAATGACAAATGCATATATATAACATTTGAAATAAATGGTGTCTGTGCTGTTTAAGCCCTTTGGCATTCTTGCCCTCAAAGACTTTTAAATTAGTTGCTTTTCAAATATTATACTGATGAAGGTTATTCCAGAAACGTGCCGTGTGCACTAAATGTGATATCCACGTTTCTATTATACAATATTTCAAAATAAATGTCAAATGATTTTTAGTTATGTTTAGAATTTGTGATTCGAACGCATACATGTAGTTCCTGCACTGAATGTTTGAGGCTCGCCACAAATCGTGGGCGTAATTATTTGAAATCGTTATTGTTACATTATTTATGTACTGCCAATAATATATTATAATCAGGGAACGTCGTGGTCGTGATAGTATGGTAGTTGGAATTACAACTACCTGTGCAATCAGTGACAATCACCACTAAAGTTGTGAGTTCTAATCCACCTCATGGGGAGATGTACTCGAAACAACATTATGCGATAATGTTTGTCAGTGACTTGTGACAGGTTTCCTCCACCAATAATACTGACTGCCACGCTATATCTGAAATATTGTTGAAAGTGTCGTTAAACACCATAATCTCAACTCTAACTCTATATTATAATCAAACATTTATCATCAAAACATATTTATCATTTATAAAGCTTGGAACAGTTCTGACGATGTGCTATTTTTCTTTTTTCACTTTGATAATAGAAAATTAACAAGACTCAAAATGTAATAATATTGATAACAGGAACGCACTTGTAATTTATCATGCTGAAAAGTCAATACAAAGGAAAAAAAATCAGTATTGTAACCATGGTGATCAAACAACAGTAATGTCTGGTTTACGGATATTGTTATTTCGTTGTGTAATGATATTCGTCTCCGATGTTGATTGCCTAGTGACGATATCGTGGTATACCGGCTCTTGCATCGATCGTTGCGATAGCTGGTGTTGGAATATCTGCTTTTCGTCAGTCCTGCTATTGTTCCCCTGGACGTTATCAGCATTTATCCTGTCGTAATGGCGAACACTTATGCTTTCTTGGGGAACATCGTATTCATTTTCTTGAGTGAATTGACCCATCTTCTTTTTTGTAACTGTATGACCAGGGCAGATGTACATGTTCTTTCTTTAAAAAAATACATTAAGAAATAATTTATTAGTCATTAGTGTTTAGCAATTGAGTTTGTTTGTTTGACGGTGCTTAACGCCACTTTCAACAACATTTCAGCTATATCGTGGCGGTCAGTGTTATGGGTGGAGGACCCGGAGAAAACCACGACCTGTCGCAAGTCACTGACAAAATATATCACATAATGTTGTACACCTCGCCGTGATCGAGATTCGAACACACAACTTCAGTGGTGATAGGCATAGGCATAGGTAGTTGTAATTCCAACTACCATACGATCACGACCGCGACGGCCCCAATTGAGAAGAAAACATTGTGGACATGGATGTCAAATGGTTAGTGTGATTGATCATGGCTGGTAACCATTATCGTTAAAGCAATGAGATATTCAGGAAATTTGAAAAAAATAAAATAACGGCAATTAAGGTTTGCTCGACTTGTACATGCAGAGAGAATTGTTTGGTTTTTTTCTGTGCTTTTTTTAAATTTAGTTTTTATTTATTTTTTGTTTTGTTTAAAACTTATACTTTCTCTAATGACCCTGCGTGGCTCAATGAGTTAGGTAGTTGGATTACCTAACAACTCATACAAGCCTACCACAATACGTGTGGGTTCGCGCCCGACTTTGTAAATTTAAAAAAAGGATGCACTCGACTCGCAACCGCAAGTGATAAAAGTTACCAGTTGTTTGCCCATGGTCGGTGGTTCTCTCCGGGTACTCCAGCTTCTTCCACCATTACAACTGATCGCCATGATATAGCTGAAATATTGCTGAAAGTGACGTTAAAACACCAAATAACAAAAAATGAAATAAAAATTTCACACATGCCCATTTTGTTTATTACAGAGAATAATAGATATATTCTTATATTAAGAATGTATATTAAACAAACATGTGCCGGGGATTATGTCATGCAGAAAATGTGTAAAAACGGGAAATATAAGATATATAACCATCAGACACAAAACGCTATTTAAACGTTAAAACAAACGTTGCGAGGTGTGCCTGATGTAAATACACTTTACTAATCGATTATGGCTTTGGGGGCTTTGATACAAATTCGAATTAAGCGACTTAACGGGTTAATTAATACTTAAACAACAACAACAAACAAACAAAAAAACAATAACAAAAACAAAATAAACAAACAAACAGAAAGACAAAAAAACAATCTAGCAAATTGTTCATCTTACCTTCATGACAAGCACACGGCGATTTGATTGGTTATTTGTGTAATTCGTATTTCAACAATTCATTTGAATAGAGTATATATGTAAGTATGTACATACATGAACAAACCCATCTCGTTCTTCGTTACGAAATGTCATTCCTGAAGAATTAGGCTAAACATGCGGATATAAATGCAACCACTGTACGATCACAGTCACACAAAAAACAATGGTCTGAAATACAAACAATGGTCCACAAGTTACTAAACAGAAAACTGAAGTTTGATTTGTGAAGAAAATTCAAAAGTATGGAGATACCAAAGTGATAATCATATGTCGAAAATCGACGGACAGACACTACAATAGACAGAACGATAAACAATGGTCCACAAGCTACTAAACAGATAACTGAAGATGGAGCAAATTAAATCCACTGAAATACCGGAGGTTAACACATGTGCCCGGGGTAAGAAGATCCGGCTAAACTAGTAACTCCGGTCGTGCTACTGTCAAACGACAGGAACATAATTGATCCATGAAACGTGTTATACGATACGCTACCAGCACCTGAGTTCACCTCCGGGTTTTAGGTGGGGCCCATGTTGCTCATATTTTTAATAGTTTTTTGTGTTGTCCTATTATGAGTTCGCATAAAAGCGATGTACGATTCGTCTTTATCTTCAGTGTTTTGTATGGGGCTCATGTCTTATTTACGTTAATTGTGCTTGTTTGCGTGAAGTGGTGTCCAACACATGCTGTGTTGTGTTTTTTGTTTTGTTTTTCTTCGTCATGTATATCCTATGTTGCCAAATTCTCTGAAATGTCAATTTTTGATTACCCCTTCGGTATTCTCTAATGTTTATGTGCTGATATCTACCTTCTGGTAATATGGATAAGTAGCGCCATCGTTTTTATTGATATAATCAGCAATGTCACCACAACAATAAGTACTCCTGTAAGAGAAAAGAGATGAGGAATAGATGATTGTTCTTGAAAATAACTTCCATAACGAACGAACATAAGAAGGATCAATCATTTCATTTCTTGGTCACTTAGATTTAATAGTTTAAGCACTTTCTTGCACAACACACGATAATTTTATTTGACATCACTGTCAAATTAAAATGAAAACGGCCCTTTTTCTCTTTGATTGTCCTTTTTTGTAAATCTTTATTTCTATTGCGAATTAAATTAGACATCTATATTTGTATTACTATCTCTGGGTCGGTACCTCTGATGGTGAACTTTTAGTCCCCTAGATATTATACGTACAGTTGTCAGTGCTTCGTGAGAAATAGTAATTATTGAAATTTACAGTTCCTAAATGATATAATTATTATCAAAACTAACGTTCCCCCCTCCCAAGGCATAGATGACCTTAGCCGATTTTGGCCACCCTTTGATGCACTTGCTCCCAAAAATAGCTTAAATTAGTTCGAGGAATGTTATTCCGGAACTGCGTCGTGCGTACTTTATTAGATATCTACCTTTTTATTCCTAGACACGTGGTTGCCCATTACAATATATATACTTATTGCATGGAAATATCTACGAACGACTGGAATGTTTGACATGATAGGAACGACCGCATGATCAAATGAGTGAGGTTAGCGGTAGCTTCTTGTTTTCTTTAGTGTTTTATGGGTAGTGTTTTGTCGACGGTTCTGTGACCTTTTCCCTTTTGGTCATTGAATTGTTTCTCTTTAGAATTACTGATTACTCCTTTCGTATCTTCACGGGTTTCTTCTTCATGAAGTATTCAGTAAATATTATAATTCATACCTCAATAAACGTTAGAGAATACCGAAGTGACAATCAAACATGGAAAATCCAGAGAAACTGGCAACATAAATGAAGCCAAACAAAGCAAAAACACAGCACAATATGTGTTGGACACCACTATGCGCAAACAAACACGAATAACGTAAATACGACATGATTCCTCCCGCAAACAACTAGAGGTGAAGACGAAGCCACCATAGCTTTTATGTGGAAATCGTGACGGACATCACTGCACGGAACTGAGAACGTAAAGACACATAATAATGTACAATGTCAGTGTACAATAATTTGCTTTGATTCGATTACCTTAAAGAGATACATACCAACAATCATGGCAAAAAACACTTCCGAACTATACAGTACCATACTGACTTGTAGCTTTTAGCAACGGTATGTGTAATCACATCTGCACCAGATTTACATACATATGTCGCTAGTGTTTAGGAAATAATACGGTTATCTGGAAAAACCTGAAATAAAGTAAAAAGAAAAAAACAATGGCGACATCTCTTTGGTGAATAATAAATATTGTTGAAAGTGGAGTTAAACACTATAACACTTACCCCTAACCATTGAGCTTGTTGTATATTCATACGCTAGATTTTCAAATGAAGTGAACAACACTTCATGATTCATATCATTCTTTCTATTCATAATTGTATTATAATTGTTTACAGAGATCCTGTATTTGGAAATTTCTAAATACAAGTGTATTTCCTGAATTGTAGGAATAATGCTTAAAACTGATTTTCCAGGAAATGATGTAGTCTGTAAAACGTATGGTGATTAGATGAAAAGGCTGAAATGTTCACCGACATTCCTGACAATAAACGAGGTACATAAGAGTAAAGATAGTCGATGCCCTCGACCCCCCCTGATGTTTGGACTGTCTTTCCTGTCCTACATGTAATTATCTTATATCATCCTAGATGCAATATTATAAAAGTGAATTGCTAAAAAAGACATTAAAAGAAATGTTTTGACACCGGAAAGAAGTTTCCCTATGCCAATGTCAGAAACATTTGTGACATTATTCACGGCGTCGTCGTGGTCGTGGTCGTATGGTATTTGGATTTATGACTACCTGTGCAATCAGTGCCTATCACCCCAAACGTTGTGAGTTCGAACCCCGTAAGTTATTTGCGACAGGTCGGTGGTTTTCTCCGGGTACTCCGGTTTCATCCACCAATGAAACTGACCGCCACGATATAACTGAAATATTGTTGAAAGTGGCGTTAAGCACCATAAATCTAAATCCAAATCCATTATTCAAGGTATTCACATATTACTAAATAATGAAATTATTATTAAAACTAAAGGTGATCTCTCTTAGTCATAGCTAACCATAGACGGTGCTGACTGACCAGTTTATGCCCATTGGTTTGTGCCTGCTCTCAAAGACCTTTCATTGTCTTTTCAATATTGTGACTTTCAGGTAGCTGGTGTTAAAACACCAAAAATTAAATTAAATTATTCAACATATTTTCAATAAATACAATCACACAATGAAAAAAGTGAAAAAAAAGTTAAAATACTGCTATTGGCCAATTCATAATATAAACATATTACCCTTGGATGAGGATGCTATATGGTAGATTATCACCTTGAGAAAAAAAGTATTATCTGAGTGTGATAATGTACATAATACCTTTATGCAATGGCAGTATATTTTTTCATTATATAGAATTCGTTATTATATCTCTCTGTAATATAAGCAAACACGATTTTTCTGTCTTCAGAAGTTTTCAATAGACTGTTGTCTGGCAAAGAGGAAGTCAAAAAAGAGTATGAACACGCCATCTGGATGTGTGCGAATTTTTGTCAAGATAGGCAAAGTGCGGCCTGGGTGAGAAAATATGGAAAATTAACAAATACTGCCTGTCCAATGTAATGTAATGAATTGATAGCCTATTTATTACATACTTCAGACATCTAAAAAAGAGACACCCATATTGGCCTTGATATGGAAATGATATTGTACTAATCCAATAACCGGTTATCTTCCCGGGGTGTGAAAATATGGAAAGTTTACTTCCGGTCATATTGGTCATGCAAAAATACCTTTATTTGATCTAAGTATGTAATGAATGAACATATTTGTAATATTGTAAAACACAGTGTGTCTGTAAGAGTTTTCCATCTTATTCATCATAATCATCTTAACAATCCCAAACAACGGGCTTCAAATATGTTAGTAAATGCAGAGTAATCTAACATATTTTGCATATAAAAAAAAATGATACGCCAGACTGAGCCCTATTTGCTGTCTTTTTGAATAAGACTTACTAACACGCTGTATAATAAATATCTTAAACAAGACATTTTTAAAACCATTACTATCGAAATTCCGCGGGAGAGGGACTATGCAAAACCTATAATGATAGTAGCGCGTCTATGCCCCTCTAATATATTACAGGTAAACATAAACAGTTTTTTTTTAATACACTTTTGACAGGGCCTGGGTGGCTTAATGAGTTAGGTAGTTAGATTACCTAACAACTCATACAAGCCTATCATCAATACGGCGTGGGTTCGCACCCGGCTTTGTATATTGCACTCGACTCGCAGTTTTCCCATGATCGATGGCTCTCTCCGGGTACTCCGCCTTCTTCCACCATTAAAACTGGTTGCCATGATATATCTGAAATATTGCTGAAAATGACGTTAAACACCAAAACTCAAACTCTAATTGAGTAGGCACGACATTTTTGTGGAATAATCGGAAGTGTGGAATTGTAATAGACATATGTGACGGTAATGACTTATATTTTTCGCCTCCGTCTTGTGTACCCGATCTTGCCACTAAAACTGGTCGCCATGATATAGCTGAAGTATTGCTGAAAGTGGCGCTAAAACACACACAAAAATAATACCCCTTTGTAATAATAACAAGGTACACTTAGTTATTTTAGCCCGCTGTGTTATGTCTTTTAGATGTATATTCCTTTTTGTTTTACGATTTTAATGGTGCATTGTTATTGTATTATATATATAGCTACAAAACATTGTAAAACTATTAATATATAAGATTCGTATTAAAGAAAGCAGCATTAACAGCGCAATTCTCGTAATCATTTAGTTACCGCAATGGCAGGGTGTCTTAAGTCCGAACATTATCTGTCTTGCATTTATCCCTATCATGGCTAGTTGACAAGGATTAAGGAAGATGACATTTTGTCAAAAGTATGTTTTAAAGGTGAGTAAGCAGAACAGAGTGAGTAAGAGAATGATTGTTGTTTAACACCAATTCAGCAATATTTCAGCTATATCAAGGCGAGAACAAGTTACTTTTCAATGAGATGATGATGAGGTCCGGTTTGTTCTGACTAACACGCTGAGTTAGATTTTTATAGTGCTAGCTCACAGTCCGTGGGTAGACATGTCGCTCCACTCGGACACAATATTCTGATTCCAGGCAGACCAGTCTTTGATGTTTCTCCGTAATGCTCTGTGCTTAGCGGAGAAGCAACAAATACCAATTTTATAGTCTTTGGTTTGACCCGACCGGGGCTCGCACCCACGATCCCCCGCACTCGAGACGAGCACGCTAACTATTAGGCCACCGAAGCTGTTAAGTAGAACATTATGTATATACGATGCATAAAGTTTGACAACGTCCCCCCCCCCCCCCCCCCACCTCCCACAAACTTTCCGACACACACATTCGTCCATTATTTTTTTTAATTTAAAGATTGCTAACTTTAAATTACCTGATCACTGCATTGATATCCCAATCAAGATAGCAAACAAGGAAATAATTAAGACGGAAACAAAACAAAATGGCATTATATATTGTTTGTATTTCCGAAATTATCGAAAGTTGTATAGTGTCATCTATAGAAATACAGGATATTAAGAGTTTTTAATAGAAATACATGGTAATGATATGCAAATTATGTATTTGTCAGAGGTAGGAAATCACGTGAAATTTGGTATGATGACCACTTCACAGATTAAAAAAACTCCATGCAATGTACATTGCTGGCATGTTGTTGAAAAATAACATATAATTTATCCAGGAAGTATCTCAACTAGGTACGTAATTTTTACAAGTGTACACGTCCGCACAAACAGCGTTATATTGTTGTGTCCGACGCATGCTCCACGAAACCTCTTTCCAAATTATCAACATATATTGCACTTCGCCTTTATCCCAGTCTTTATGTCTTGTACACATAAATTATATATTTTAAGACACTGCATTAATATTGTTTATAAATCAGTCATTAATGTGGGCTTAATCTTGTATTTTTCTGTGTATTGTTTTAGATCATTGTTCTTTTTATTTTGACTATTGTATTGTCTGTTCTTCATCGATTTACTGTTTGTGATTACTCCTTTGGTATCTTCCAACTTTTTCTTATTCTATTTTCGTATGCCATATTATATATTATCATTATGCACATATATAGTTGGTTGATTCGGGCTAATGTTTGCCAGTCGTCTGGTTTACTTTCAAATCAATAAGTTTGAATTTGTTTGTATGGTCGCCCCCACAGAGCTGTCGTGTGGATTCCCTGTTGGCAGAAAGATATTGTTAGGTAATAACACTGAAAGCCTAGCCGTGGGCCATATTTGGTAACAATTTTGGGAACTGTATCGGTGCTCACCTTGAGTGTAGTAGATCGATGGTTCGAGCCCATGTCGAGTCAAGCTAAGTACTATAAAATTGATATGTGTTGCTTATTCGCTAAGGAGTAAGAGCAAATATTGGTTTGCTCAGAATGAAAATTATGTATCCGAGCGGAACTATATGTCTTCCCGCGGACTGTTGTTTTGGTAGCACCGTAGAAATCCAACCAAGCGTGTTGGTCAAGTTCAAAGCGGACATTAACTCATCGAAAATGTATATTGTTCTCACCATGATATAGCTAACAAATTTATAATTTGGAGTTTGAAAACAACCACTAGCTCACTCGAAGCAAAATCAAAAACAAAAAGCAACAAATAACTATTTCAAAAATGTTCTTCTTTCTTCCATTATCCGGTAAGTCAATTTTAATATCTATGAGGTAATTTATATAGAAAATATGTACAATTACAGTATTGTTAAATCTTAATGTTATGCTATATTTACAAGTTGTTATGAAAATGGTCATTGATTAAAAATGAATAATGAATAATAAAAAACATTGCTCATGATTTAAATGTTATTAATGGTTTAGTATTTCTTCGGACACATATGTTCTTGGTCGGAGGTGTGCTCGATTTATCGTTGTTTTCTGTAATATCGTCACTAGACTTTGGTTGAGCAGACTGTGTTATTAAAGTTACTGGAATTGTCTGCTCACTATTGCTGCTATCCCTTTTCTGCTGATATGGATTTGCAACTATTGGTACTATGTTTCATCTTTAAAGTACTTTTTTCACTAGGTTGTTTTACAGCCATCTCATCGCTAATGTTAATATCAGCATCTGCACTTTCTTGACAAAACTGTTTGAAAGTCACTGTAGGAATATTAACTCTGCTGCCACTAGATTTACCTAGCTGAGGAGTTTTTGTAAAATTGTTCTTTAGTCGCGACACATTTGTTTCATTAGGCTCTCTACGCATGCTCCTATATCGGTCTTCATTAATACTCTGTTGACAGGAGTCGTTTGTATTTGAGCGTAAGCGACCTATAGTATGCACTCTTCGTGTTGACTCGGCAGTATTTCGTCGTAAGCGTTCGGAATAAGTGCTTGGGCGAAAACCTTCTGCCTTTTTATACAATTCTCTTATGTGTGTCCAGTTCCATAATGCTGTGGCATATATTTCAAGCTTTCAAGAGGTTGATTCCCTACTGGTCTATGTCGAAAGTTAATATCGACAAATTGTTCTGTACCCATATTATAATTAGGGTTCGTCCTAGGTTTCTGATATTCAGCATCAGTACCAGAAATATGTTCATGAATAGATTCGGCTCGCTTTGCGACATCATATTTCGAGAACGACTTGCTTCTTACAAACCTTTTAAGCTCTGTCGAAAACCGACGAGCGTAGCTTTTCCTGTCTTTTGTCTCAGCCACTTCTTGTGCTGCTTTCTCGTGCATATCTGTTGCATATTTTTCAAAAGCAGCAACTTCAATAATTTCAAAATCACTCCCATCTTCATTTTCGTTCTTTTTTCTGTTGAAAGCAAATTTACCACATTTTGTTTAAAAGCAATTGAACTTCAATATTGTAAATATAAATTAATGGTAGCCACTAGTGGAACAGGAACTGCCTACCCTTACGGGACACCTGTGTACACCTCCGATTTTAGCGAGCTTCGTGTTGCTAAATCTTTAGAAACCAAATTTACCATATTTTGTTTAATATCAATTGACGATTTATAAGACAGCATTTGGATACACCTCCGATTTTATCGGGGTTCGTTCGTGTTGCTCTGTAGTTGTCTGTTTAATGTGTTGTAGATCATTATTTGTCTTTTTCTATTGGCCATTGTATTATATGTCCTTCTTCGATTTACGGCTTCTGATTTTCCCATTGGTATCTTCAAATTTTTCTTTAAAAAATGCACCCAATTGAAGATATAAACATTTCAATACTGGAAGTGTGTAAGGGGCTTCTCTATGTAAACTAAAGGATAATATTACTTTACGAAAATCAAAATCATATTATTGGAAACAAAACACATCCCGATTATATAATACATGTTAGAGAATACCGAAGGGGCAATCAAAAATGGAGAATCCAGAGAAACTGGCAACATAGGGGACACACAACGGAGAAAACGAAAACAAAAAACACAACACAATATGTAGACACCACTATTCACAAATAAACTAATGGCTTAGGCCTAGCATAGGTATTCAGTTGGTGAACAATGATACACTATTTGCTAAGGAATGTCAGTTCTATGGCATCAATATGTTCCAAATTGATATAATCTGTGGCCGTGATATTTTAAAGGTAGCTGAGTTACAGTTACTTAAATAACAAATGGCAGGCTTAAACTACTTTAATGGACCCAAGCCTCTACTGTTTGTGAAATGGTCCAGTCATGTAAGTGTTTCCACAAGAAAATGATTTAAAACAACATCGATGATGTTCGCAGAAGACTCACAGTTGGATATTTAAGAACCATTTCAAACTGTTGACCCCATACGGTCCTTGTAGGAACCGTCGTGTTCAGGTGTGTAAGAAGTATATAGAAAAACGGACACAATCACCTCTCAGCTTAATGCACTGAACGCAAAAGAAAATACCATGATATATAACGATTAAAATCAGCTATAAGTATACATGTATTACTTACGATAAATTCATTGTTAATCAATATTCTAAAAATGAGAGGGGGTGGGGGTTGTCACTAACAAACTTTATCACATAATGTTGTATCGAGTGCACATTGCATGAGCAGGATTTGAACTCGTAACGCTAGTGGTGATAGGCACTGATTGCATAGGATCACGACCACGACGGCTCCTTTAAAATATGAACGCTAGTGTGCATGTAGTAATGTCTCGTGATTTTATACAGATTGTAATTACACATATGAACAGAAGGTTATTCTTAAACAGTGCTGATCAACAATTCAACCAATATCAACAAAACAAAAAAGCCACCTATCACCATCACCCATTCTCCCACTGAACACAACACGACATATGAAGCTGGACATCCAGGTACTGGCTTCGGACATGCAAAAAAATATGGCAGGGCTAAACCCCCACAAAAACGGGATGAATTCAGGTGTTACGGAAAGGTACGTAGTGTCCGCTCCACAAACCCGGTGAAAAGTCATAAAAGATATCTACACCAACCACTCAATTCGTGCAACGGGTGCACCTATCCTCGGAAGAAACTGTTCAATGGCACAAATTATGGCAGTTACCGGACACAAATCTGCCTCGTCAGTTGCAGTATATCAACGTGTTTCATCAAAAGAAAAACAAGTTATGGGAGACATAATCACAAGTTCTGTTCGTGGAGAGCAACCATCTCAACTATCCTCAATAATGCCACCGCACAGTACTTCCCGGTTGCAACTCATGCCGCCGACACAAAACAGTTCAAGTTCAACATCACTTGTTCAAATGAGAGCCAAATACACATGTTTCATCGTCAGTTACGGACGTCGTTGACATTTTGGATGTAAATTATGATGATTTATTTTGTGATTATAACACTCTTACAACAGTTAATTCCGTCACAAACACCAGAACAATTCAACAAACTCCCATGTTCCACGGCTGTACCATTACAAATTTGAACATAGCAATCAACAGGTGAAAGTGTGTTAAAGTTTCCGCCTTTAAAACTTTCGAGGTCACGGGGCCACACCAAGTTTTTGCTTATTGTTAACATTTTTATTATTGAAATTGTTTCGCAAACCCGTTGTTTTGCTATGTAATATATTAATGTTATAATTATAAAGTTTATTAAATTTACTGCATATGAAATTGTGTTGATTTAGAAATATTGAACAGGATTTTCCTTTATGAGATACCTCAGTACATAAAATATCACGTGACAAATATTTGACGTCATTGAACAAAGAATGTCAGAGGTACGAAAAGGGACATCTAGAAATACGGAAAATGAAAACAAAAGACGCAAAATATTTAATAAGGTTTTAAATATGAATTGGGACTATGTACGTGGTAAAAAAAAAAAAAAAGGAAAATAAAAATAAACAAACAAAAAGGAAACAAAAAAAAAATAAAAAATAAAAACAAATAAAAACAAATTTATACGACAGCTTGGTTCTGTATTTAACAAAAAATGGTTAAATCCGTAATATATTTGTTATTCAGCTATCAGACAGGGTATATAATGTGACATTCCCGGCTGCGCCTCAGGGAATATAGATCATAAGCCGGGAATGTCACATTATATACCCTGTCTGATAGCTGAATAACATATAATATTCTTTCTTGGTACCTGTACTTTTTTATCGATCGATCAGTTAAAGAACGACGAAACAGGTTTTTATAAGTTCACCTGTACCTTTGCAAAACTCAAGTTTGGCGGGGGGTTCTAAATGGTATCTACACGTGCAGTGCAGGTGAAACTTTAAACTTTCTAAACTTTATTTCAACATGGCACGTCGAAAGCTGTCAGATGCAGAGAGATGGCAAGCGGTTGGAATGGTAAGGGGTGATATGTCCTACAAGACAGACTGCTGAACGATTCAATGTAAGCCACTCGGTCATTGTTCGATTGAAGCAGTGTGTGAACCAAATCGGGAGTGTAAAAGAACGCCAAAGGACAGAAAGGTCTCTGAAAATGATTCCAAGAGAAGATAGACTCCTTAAAAGGCTCACCAGACAGCAACCATTCAGCACTACAAACACGCTGCGAAGCCAATGGATTGTCAACGGGCGCATTAGCAGACGGACCGTCAATAGACGTCTTAACAGCGCAAAGTTTCGTGCTAGGAGACCGATAAAACGTCCACTACTGACAATATGCCACCAAACTGCCAGGCTGCAATGGGTACGTGACCATATGGGATGGAACAGCAGGTCGTGGGAGAGAGTGTACTGGTCGGAGAAAAGTCGTTTTTGTTGAATCCAGTTGATGGCCACGTCCGCGTATGGAGACCGAGAAATACAACATTTCAACAGGAACATATTGTGGGCACAACTGCGTTTGGTGGAGTTGGTTTTACTGTTTGGGGATGCTTTTCTCTAAACTGTAAGATTGACTTGTATGTCATTGAAGGGACTTTAAGAGGACAAAAGTACCGTGATCAGATCTTGCGCTCATTAGTTGTGCCTCATTTTATTGGTCATCCATTAGCAAGTTGACCAATTCTGATGGATGGCAATCTAGACCACATAACTCGTATAGTGCAAGACTATCTGCAACAGGAGGCAATAGAGCTACTACCTTGGTCAGCCATGTCACCAGATATGAATCCGATAAAGCATTTATGGGACTATCTAGGACGAAAAGTGAATGCACGTACCCCGAAGTGTCAAAACATTCAGGAATTAGGGACTGCTTTGGTTCAGGGATGGAAACAGTACCCTCAACACAGACTGAGACGCTTGATTCATGGAATGAGGAGACGTGTTCAGGGACTGTACAGGATGCGAGGCGGTTATACTCGTTATTGACTTTATCATGAGTAATAAATGTTGAAAATTGATTGGTTTTCATTTTACAACCAGATTACACGTGTTTTGGTTGTGCAAGTTTATTTAACAGAAGTCCAAACTGAAACCTTTTTCACTTAATTTTTTGTTCAATTTTGCATACTCAATTCTGCGAGCTATAGTTCTTCCGGTTACTTATTTTTGAAAAAAATACCTGATCGTTTTTGGTGGTCTGGGTTATATTGTATTCATCCATAAAACGTTTTGTTGTGCGCAACTGCAGATTTGTTCACACATTTGAGAAAAATATTTTAGTTACAGTGAAAAACTGGTGGTCCCTAACTTATGGCCAAGTGTATATATTTTAATAATACCACCTTTCGGATCTATAATTAGTCTTTTGGGGAATCTTATATGCTATTATAAGGGTTAGGGTTATGCTGTTTAACGCCACCTTTCAACAATAATTCAGCTATATCGTGGTGGTCAGTATTATTTGTGGAGAAAACCGGAGTACACGGGGAAAACATCGGCCTGACGCAAGTCACTGACAAATTTTATCACATAATGTTGTATCGAGTCTGAGTGTGATTCGAACTCACAACGTTAGTAGTGGTATGCACCGATTGCATAGGTAGCTGTAAATCCAACTACCATAAGATCACAACCACGACGATCCTTATACTATTACAACATCACCTTTATTTGATATACAGTTTAGAATGATGTTTCAAATACAATTCTTGTGTCAATTTTGATATATATTATGGGAACAATGATATATCTTTCATAGTAAGTGAGTGAGCAATTTTCAGGGTGAGAACAAGTTGCATTTTGATGAGACGAAGATCATGTCGCTTTGCACTAGACCAACACACTGAGTGGGTTTGCATAGTACTAGCTCACTAAAACAACAGTCCACCGGTAAACATGTCGCTCCATTCGGAAACATTATCCTTATTCCTGCTTCCGAACTTTGCTTTTACTCTTTAGTGATGTGTGCTGAGCAGAGGAGCAACACACACCGATTTTATAGTTTTTGACTTGACCTGTCCGGGGCTCGAACCCATGACCTACCACACTGGAGGTGAGCACGCTAACCATTACACCACCGATACGAATACGGCGAAAAATACAGAACCAACATACCTAGTGTTAATACCTATTGATGGTTTTGTTTATAATGCTTAACGCCACTTTCAACAATATTTCAGTTATATCGTGGCGGTCAGTTTTATTGGTGGAGGAAACCGGAGAACCTGGTGAAAACCACCTACCTGCTGCAAGTCACTGACAAACTTTATCACATGATGTTGTACATTTCGCCCTGATCGAGATTCGAACTTACAAGGTTAGTGGTGATAGGCACTGATTGCATAGGTAGCTGTAAATCCAACTACCATACGATCACGACCATTACTATAAGTATTATTAAATCTATTTGACAGACACAAAGGAACATAAAGATGCGTGTATTAGAAAAGTTTCTCATGATTAAGTGGTCTCTCAAGAGGCCGCCACTTTATATAAGTGTTATTTCAAGAGCCCGCCACTGATTGATGTAACCTATCTCTTACTACAGAAAACATATAAAGACTTGTATCATATCTTTTAATAGTTGTACCACGTTTTCCGAGTTAAACGGTTAAATAATCCAAAGAAAAGATTGTTTAACGATTTAACTCGGAAAGCCGTGGTATCACATCTAAGTCGTTGAGTATTGCACGGCTCTTTCAAAGTAAAAAAATTACAGCCCATATTTAAAGTGTGTAATATCTCGTATCTGCGTGTATTATTTCATAGTTCTTTTCTGTTGCTTAAATTCTGGTATATAAACCATAATAAAGATCCGAGGAAAAGAATTCATTCCTGTTACAATGTACATTTATTTCATGAATTGAAACAGACAAATTATGTTTTTCTCTAATAATATTATTACCAAGAACTTACTTCTTTTGCAACCATGTTTTTATTTGCTTTCGTCAATAATTTTAATATTAAAATTTATTAAACAGGTCGATAAATATGATCCTGTTAAAAAAACTACTGTATATAGACTCATTAATTTTTAATAATTCTTATAGAAAACATTAAAAAAATATATATATATATATAAATGTATAGTTCTCATTTAAACTTCATCTTCTCATCAGTTTGTTATATTTTCTACATGCTCTTAGTAACAAGTAAATATGGTATAACAGTTGCGACAGTGCTGCAAGAACAATTTGGCACATGTAATGATCATCTGAATCTTCAATGTCTTAGGTTGATGATACATGTATGTACTGATCACAAACAGGTACAGGAAATACATCTGAAAAATCAATTAAATAGAAGTTATAACAAATTACCAAAAAAAAACAAATCTTACAAAAAAATTAATAAAGCCTTTCTCTTCAATAAAATCTTCAAAAAATTGGACCATAGTAAAGTATTTGTACAATTCATATCCATGATTATTAATAATAATATTGGTGAATACAATACTACGACATTTATATACATATCTTGTACTATTGTGTTTAGATACTTTGTATATACAGGTTTTAAAAACGTATTAGCTTCATGTTTGCTGTATTTTTTAATACTTTGTGCTGAACTCTATGTGCTAATGCTACAGCATAATTATACATTTTCTTATTTTTACAAATGTGTACACATTATATCTTTGCTTAACCATAATGCACAAAAAGACATAAATAATAAGAAATACATGTGTCATGAAAGGAATATTATGTGCATTATTAATTGTTTGCTGATTTGTAATTGTGTCCATGTTTTATTGTGTTTGTATGTCTATGTATATGTTCTATGCTATGGTACTTTCGTTTTCCAAGGACTACACGTGGTTCTGTATATAAACAAAGTCACGTGTCCTATTTATATAACAACCTTGACATTTGGGTCAAGAAACAACGATAAAATATGTATTAACATATCAACAGTTAACAGCTGTTTAAAGGGAACGATTTTAAATGTAAATGAAAACTTTATAAAATGGATATGTAATAAGAAATTTATTCAATTTGAGTATATAAAAAACAATCTAATAAGAAAATCTGAAGCTCATAAAAGTAGGGTGACTAAATGTAATGAAAATCAGTCCAAAGAAGAAACAAAAAATAAAGCACCCAAAATAATCCGAAGCAAGTCATTTCGTACCATAACCATTTCGTACCATTGCCATTTCGTACCATAATTTACCAATTCGTACCATAACCAGAAACCATTTCATACAATATGAATTTTGCACCATAACCATTTCGTACCATAATTTACCATTTCGTACCACAAAATTGCAATTTCGTACCATATGTATTTTGCACCATAACCATTTCGTACCATATGTAATATTGCTCAGTAGCCAATTTGGAAATAGAATTACACTATGACCATTTCGTACCATATGTGATATGGAAGTAGATACACTATGACCAATTCGTACCATATAGAAATAGAATACCACTACATTTGTATGACCAATTCGTGCATATATTTATTATGGTTAAGATTGTCTCCCCAGTTGTAGATACTTGGATGTTTTGAAATGTATGAATTTAATTTAACTCTTTGTTATGATTTGTTGCAATTTTGCTTTTCAATGTAATTGGTGTTTCAATGAGTCATCCGTTAAATAATTATTTCCATCTAGTTGAGTAAGAAAACAACACTCTATAATTGTTAAACAAATACATTTTATTACATATAATTATGAATACATTTTACATTTAACAACAAGAAGATCAACAAATACAAATACGATACAATGCAACAGTTTACTGATCTGGTATCCATACACTAATCGGCCACATAGACGTAGGAGACGGCCGACGGAAATACTACCCTCTACGTACTGCTCCCACTGGTTAAACAGAAGTCGCTGAGTTGTTCTGACATGTCTACGCTGTAGTTTCTTAAGTTTACCTTCAGAAACTAGCTGAATCTGGATAGGCAGGAGGTTGGCTTCTTCTATTAACAATGGTGCGATGATATGCAACCCTTTGTTTCCGCTACCTGCTGTCTTATCTTTGTTGAGACGGTGATGCCACCCCTCGACGTTGTTGTTTGTACGGGTAGGGCGCATAAAAATAGACCACGAGTGAACTGGCCAAACGGAGCTGGTGTTCCAGGTCTTTTCAATGTACTTGGTGGGGTCCATTAACATTGGCGACTGCTCTGGATCAAGTAATTTGATTGGATAAACTAGCAGGAAATATTTGTAGAAACAAAAAAGTGCATGGCTTTCTCTTTAGAAAATTAGAGCTTGGGTAACTTTTGTTTGAATTTCTCTTCAAACGATATGAGCTTGGACTTCCTTTCATTTCATTTCCTAAACACTACCTTTGATCTAATAGCAATAAAAACAAATGGACAATGATTAGTTCTTTTATGTTTTAATTACTATCTTTGATTAATTGTTAGGCAAATAATAAATTAAATGCAGACAAAGCTTTATTACTTCAAAGGTTCCACAAGTTGTAACGAAATAATTATCTTTATTAAATAAAATGATAAATAATGTTGAAATCCCTGAACATTTAATAAAATTAATATGTATATACAAATACAAATATAAATACTTTATTAGCACAAACTCATCAACAATAAATGGTTAAGGCTCAGAATCTATGATAATGCACAATAACATAATATACATGTATATTTTATTTGCTCGTTTCCCCCCCCCCCTCCCCCCCGTCTTAAATACATACTTTTTACGGTACCAACATGTAGCATATACTTGGGTATAACATTTATTTGAATACGATGTAAAATAAGGATAAATGTACTATCTTCATAAGATTCCGCATATGGTACGAAACGGTCATCTATTGTATCTAACTGCATATGGTACGATATGGTCATATAATGTGTCGATCTGCATATGGTACGAAATGATAATAATGTATCGATCTGCATATGGTACGAAATGGCAATGGTACGAAATGGTTATGGTACGAAAATGATTTTCACTATGGTACGAAATGGCAGGTACGAAGTGGTTATGGTACGAAATGACTGTAATTCAAATAATTAATACAGGTAAATATATGATAAATCAACCAGTAAACATTACTTATCAGGAGGCTCAACGGAGGGTAATTATAGGTAAATATACCAAAACAAACCTGTAAACATTATCTATCAGGAGGATCCACAAAGAATAATTATAAAGTGTGTTATTATACTCAATAGTAACAAAGAAAATAGTTTGACCACAATGATAATTAAAAGTATAAATATAACTTACCTTTTCTTTAAACCAATAATTCAAAATGAATCATAATATTCTACATATCTGCTCCATTAATACAAATGGACTTCAACAATCTGAAAAAAGACAAAGATTAATAGAATGGTCAAAACAACAACAATATAATATCCTTTTACTGCAAGAAACTCACTTTTCACAAAATATTGAAAATAAATTAATACAAGATTATAAAGGAAGTCTGTATCAAAGTAATGGTACAAGAGGGGTGGCAATTTGGATAAAAAAGAATATAGAGTTCAAATTAATTGATGAATATAAAGAC
This sequence comes from Bathymodiolus septemdierum, assembly GCA_963383655.1. Taxonomy (NCBI): domain Eukaryota; kingdom Metazoa; phylum Mollusca; class Bivalvia; order Mytilida; family Modiolidae; genus Bathymodiolus; species Bathymodiolus septemdierum. The sequence goes on along the minus strand of OY726529.1, from coordinate 48,181,458 downwards.
AATGAGGGAAGACTGTTACTTATAAATGTCGAAATAAACAATGCTTTTTACACTATAATAAACATTTATGCTCCCAATAATATGAAAAAAAGAAACACTTTTTTCAAACAAGTAGATAGATTTATCAATGAGTATAGTATAGGTCAGATAATACTAGCAGGATATTATAATGATATTTTATCAAACATAAAAACAAAAACAAAATATATCAATCAAAGAAATTTGATAAACCAGTCCATAACTTGAAATCAATGATAAAATCACACAAACTTATTGATATATGGAGACAAAAAAAAACAAAACTAAAACACAATTTACCTGGAACAGGAAAGATAAATCTGAAGCAACAAGAATTGATTACTTTCTTGTCTCGACAGAAATCTTAATGAATTCTTATTCAAGAGACATAAGACCTATTGTGTTGAAATTTACCGACCATAATAGTATATCTTTAAAACTAAAGCTTTTCTAAGGTAATAAGGGAAATGGATATTGGAAACTAAACACAAATATTTTAGAAAACCAAGAATACTGTAAATCCATTGAAAAATTAATCATTAAATATCAGCACAAATTTAAAGAACAAACCAAATTAGATATTCTGTGGGATAACTTCAAACTAGAAGCGAGGGATAAAACAATTGATCATTGTAAAAAATTGGCAAACAGTAAAGAAAATGAAATTAAAAAACTGGAAAATGAATTAAATACCTTGAAGAACTAAGTAATACTAGTACATATAAAGAAGATACATCATTAAAACAAAAACTAGAAATAACAATTAAAAGACTAGATAAACTGTACACTGAAGAAACAAAAGGGAGACAAATCAGATCTAGAGTAAAATGGATCGAAGAAGGAGAAAAAAAATACAGCTTTTTTCTTGGGGCTCGGAAAAACAAGACAAACAAAAAAGGCTATAAATGAATTATATGACAAAAATGGTAAATCTACTACTGATCAAAATGAGATAATGGAAATAGAAGTTGACTATTATAAAAAATTATATAAATCAACAAATCCAGATAATGACAAACTGAAAAAATATATTGAAAATACAAAAGTTCATAATAAACTAAGTAACAATGAAAGCGAGAAATGTGAGGGAGAAATAACTATAGAAGAATGTACAAATGCTATTTTTAAAATGAAGCTAAATAAAGCTCCAGGACTCGATGGTTTAAGTGTCGAATTCTATAGAAAATTTTGGAATAGCTTAAAAAAACTTGTTACAAAAGTATTTAATTTTAACTATGAGAGGGGACATTTATCAAACTCACAAAAAATTGGAGCCATATCTTTAATTTTCAAAAAAAATGATCCATTATCTCTGGATAATTATCGTTCAATCACTCTTCTGAATACAGATACAAAAATACTAGCATATACAATAGCCCAAAGACTTAAAGAAGTGTTACCATCCATAATTCACTCGGATCAAAAAGGATATGTTAAAAATAGATACATAGGTTTCAATATACGACAAATTCAAGACGCAATAGATCATTCAGAAAAGTTTAACATAGAAGGAGCCATAATATTTCTAGATTTTACAAAAGCATTCGACTCTTTAGAATGGTCGTTTATGACTGAATGTCTTGAAAAATTTGGCTTTAAAAGTTCATTCATAAGATGGATTCGAACATTGTCTACAGATATAAATAATGGGTGGGTTTCTGCCCCATACCTGTTAACCCTCCCCCTTTTCGCGGGAATCTCCCGCGTAAGAGCCTTATCTCCCGCATGGACTGGGTCTCATGCGCGGGAGACATTAATCTCCAGCAGACACCTTTTCCTCCCGCACGACCTCCCCCCAACAAAAAAATCAAGTACAATAAAATCTTGACCTACATTTTGCGATCAATATTTCTGGATTCCCCATTTGGAACTCCCGCGCTGATGAAAAACGCCGAGAGATACGAATGGTAAAGGTGTTTAAATGATATCGGTTATTGATCTGTTTGACCCCTTACAGGTAAATTGGGTCATGGAGATTAATTAAGGTGTTGATGATTATACAACAATTATCCACTGATTGACGGTTAATTCGGGATAAGGAAGTGGGTTTGTGGCACACGCTTAGATGATTAAAAGTGTGATAGCGGCAATTAAAAATAGTTATAAACCGTTGTGCAAACAGGAGTCCGACAACCTTTGATGCCGAGGAAAACTTCTTATTTCGATCAAACGTGCAATGAATTCATCTCGGATTGAGTTGTTATGGCTTGTTTGAGACCAAAGCTGATCAAAGTATTATTTAAGGACTAAGTTCCAGGATGGAATTGATCAACCACAAAAATGCCAAACCGTATGCTATCACCCAACGCACCAGCAGCAAAGTGACGTTTTAATTTTAGTGCTCTATGACTTTATTGTTCAGAGCATTCTGTCTTTATTGTTATTGCTTTGTTATAACCTTATGATTATGAATGATTATGAATAAATTATAAATACAGTTTTTATCCTTCATTCATCATATGAAACACTACTAATAAGACAGAAATGTAAACAATATATATTGAAATGGGATGCAGTTGGTTCAATGCTGAAACAAACAAAAAGAAAACATCAATTAACAATAAAAACATGCATCAAATACCTCGATACAAAATCTCCAGTTATGAGACCAAATCTCCAGCCAAAAATTTGCAAATCTCCAGTTGTAGCATAGCAACTCTATCACATGTATGCAACTACAAGGTACAATTTTGTGCGTTTAAAGGCCACACACAAAATCTCCCCCTTAGAAGAGTTGGTAGGGTGGAGATCTCCCCCCTCGCAATTCCCAGAGGTTAACATGTGTGCTGCCCCTTTTAAGGTTTTTCGAGGGATAAGACAGGTGTGTCCGGCTTCAGCTTTAATCTTCGCAGGGTAGCGAGAATGGCCGAGTAGTTACGATTGGTAATCCACGAGCATGAACAATTAACCTTTCGACCGTGATCGGTTTGAAAGTGTCAAATATCCGGATACTGTCAACAAAAAGCATGTGAAATCACCATAGACAGCTATTATATGTTTATTACATGTCAGAATTACAATATATACTGGATATTAACTGTATAAGTGTACTAACAACATTTATTTTGAACTATGCTTCACTAAATAGCAAATCCCTTGCTATTTAATGATTAACAACTAGGGATACTAGGTAAAAGCTGTATATCTAGTATATTGTTAACAGCAATTACTGCAATAAAATCTGTGATTAAAAAAAAAAAAAAAAATTATTAATATGTACAAACTTTCTTTGTGATATTAATGATCTAAAGCAGATGTTTCAACGATTATAAATGCAACTGCATTTCAGAAAACAACAGGGGCTGTCGTGGCCTTGATCGTATGGTAGTTGGATGTACAACTACATATGTAATATGCAATCAATGCCTATCACCACTGATGTTGTAAGTTCGAATCTCGATTAGGGTGAGGTGTACAACATTATGTGATGAAGGTTGTCAGTGACTTGCGACAGTTCGGTGATTTTCTCAGGGTCCTCCGGTTTCCTCCACCAATAAAACTGACCGCTACGATATAGCTCAAATATTGTTGGAAGTGGCGTTAGACACCATCAAACAAACAAACAAACATAAGACAACAATGTATAAATAGTGAGGTCAACAATTTCATCAATATCAACAAAACTACCCCTCACCTCAGATCATTAAACAAAAATACCACGAAATTTGACGATGGGCGACATCCAGATTCTGGTTTAGGATAGGCACACATATGTGGCGAGGTTAGATCGGTTAATGGCTTGTACTTCTAAATTTTAGATCTCCAACAACAGTGCAGAAATAAACAAACAACAACCCAGCTTGAAAGTAAGGGGTCATGTATTTGTGTGCATGGGAATCCAGTTTTCCTCTCTCTACGATTTTTCGATAAAATTTTGGAATTGTTGCAACAGTGTGGTATTTTTTGGAATTGCTGCGACAGTGTGGTATTTTTTGGAATTGTTCCGACAGTGTGGTATTTTTTGGAATTGTTGCGACAGTGTGGGATTTTTTGGAATTGTTGCGACAGTGTGGTATTTTTTGGAATTGTTGCGACAGTGTGGTATTTTTTGGAATTGTTGCGACAGTGTGGTATTTTTGGGAATTGTTCCAACAGTGTGGTAGTTTTTGGAATTGTTCCAATAGTGTGGTATTTTTTGGAATTGTTCCAATAGTGTGGTATTTTTTGGAATTGTTCCGACAGTGTGGTATTTTTTGGAATTGTTCCGACAGTGTGGTATTTTTTGGAATTGTTCCGACAGTGTGGTATTTTTTTGGAATTGTTCCGACAGTGTGGTATTTTTTGGAATTGTTCCGACAGTGTGGTATTGTTTGGAATTTTTCCGACAGTGTGGGATTTTTTGAAATTGTTACGACAGTGTGGTATTGTTTGGAATTGTGCGACAGTGTGGTATTTTTTGGAATTGTTCCGACAGTGTGATATTTTTTTGGAATTGTTGCGACAGTGTGGGATTTTTTTGAATTGTTGCGACAGTTTGGTATTTTTTTGGAATTGTTCGGACAGTGTGGTATTTTTTGGAATTGTTCCGACAGTATGGTATTTTTTGGAATTGTTGCGACAGCGTGGTATTTTTTGGAATTGTTCCGACAGTGTGGTATTGTTTGGAATTGTTGCGACAGTGTGGTATTTTTTGGAATTGTTGCGACAATGTGGTATTTTTTGGAATTGTTCCAACAGTGTGGTAGTTTTTGGAATTGTTCCAATAGTGTGGTATTTTTTGGAATTGTTCCAATAGTGTGGTATTTTTTGGAATTGTTCCAATAGTGTGGTATTTTTTGGAATTGTTCCTATAGTGTGGTATTTTTTGGAATTGTTCCAACAGTGTGGTATTTTTTGGAATTGTTCCGACAGTGTGGTATTTTTTTGGAATTGTTCCGACAGTTTGGTATTGTTTGGAATTGTTGCGACAGTGTGGTATTTTTTGGAATTGTTCCGACAGTGTGGTATTGTTTGGAATTTTTCCGACAGTGTGGTATTTTTTGAAATTGTTCCGACAGTGTGGTATTGTTTGGAATTGTTGCGACAGTGTGGTATTTTTGGGAATTGTTCCGACAGTGTGGTATTTTTTGGAATTGTTCCGACATTGTGGTATTTTTAGTTTTTCATTTTATTGGTAATGACAAATGCATATATATAACATTTGAAATAAATGGTGTCTGTGCTGTTTAGGCCCTTTGTCATTCTTGCCCTCAAAGACTTTTAAATTAGTTGCTTTTCAAATATTATACTGATGAAGGTTATTCCAGAAACGTGCCGTGTGCACTAAATGTGATATCCACGTTTCTATTATACAATATTTCAAAATAAATGTCAAATGATTTTTAGTTATGTTTAGAATTTGTGATTCGAACGCATACATGTAGTTCCTGCACTGAATGTTTGAGGCTCGCCACAAATCGTGGGCGTAATTATTTGAAATCGTTATTGTTACATTACTTATGTACTGCCAATAATATATTATAATCAGGGAACGTCGTGGTCGTGATAGGATGGTAGTTGGAATTACAACTACCTGTGCAATCAGTGACAATCACCACTAAAGTTGTGAGTTCTAATCCACCTCATGGGGAGATGTACTCGAAACAACATTATGCGATATTGTTTGTCAGTGACTTGTGACAGGTTTCCTCCACCAATAATACTGACTGCCACGCTATATCTGAAATATTGTTGAAAGTGTCGTTAAACACCATAATCTCAACTCTAACTCTATATTATAATCAAACATTTATCATCAAAACATATTTATCATTTATAAAGCTTGGAACAGTTCTGACGATGTGCTATTTTTCTTTTTTCACTTTGATAATAGAAAATTAACAAGACTCAAAATGTAATAATATTGATAACAGGAACGCACTTGTAATTTATCATGCTGAAAAGTCAATACAAAGGAAAAAAAATCAGTATTGTAACCATGGTGATCAAACAACAGTAATTTCTGGTTTACGTTGTGTAATGATATTCGTCTCCGATGTTGATTGCCTAGTGGCGATATCGTGGTATACCGGCTCTTGCATCGATCGTTGCGATAGCTGGTGTTGGAATATCTGCTTTTCGTCAGTCCTGCTATTGTTCCGCTGGACGTTATCAGCATTTATCGTGTCGTACTGGCGAACACTTATGCTTTCTTGGGGAACATCGTATTCATTTTCTTGAGTGAATTGACCCATCTTCTTTTTTGTAACTGTATGACCAGGGCAGATGTACATGTTCTTTCTTTAAAAAAATACATTAAGAAATAATTTATTAGTCATTAGTGTTTAGCAATTGAGTTTGTTTGTTTGACGGTGCTTAACGCCACTTTCAACAACATTTCAGCTATATCGTGGCGGTCAGTGTTATGGGTGGAGGACCCGGAGAAAACCACGACCTGTCGCAAGTCACTGACAAAATATATCACATAATGTTGTACACCTCGCCGTGATCGAGATTCGAACACACAACTTCAGTGGTGAAAGGCATAGGCATAGGTAGTTGTAATTCCAACTACCATACGATCACGACCGCGACGGCCCCAATTGAGAAGAAAACATTGGGGACATGGATGTCAAATGGTTAGTGTGATTGATCATGGCTGGTAACCATTATCGTTAAAGCAATGAGATATTCAGGAAATTTGAAAAAAATAAAATAACGGCAATTAAGGTTTGCTCGACTTGTACATGCAGAGAGAATTGTTTGGTTTTTTTCTGTGCTTTTTTTAAATTTAGTTTTTATTTATTTTTTGTTTTGTTTGAAACTTATACTTTCTCTAATGACCCTGCGTGGCTCAATGAGTTAGGTAGTTGGATTACCTAACAACTCATACAAGCCTATCACAATACGTGTGGGTTCGCGCCCGACTTTGTAAATTTAAAAAAAGGATGCACTCGACTCGCAACCGCAAGTGATAAAAGTTACCAGTTGTTTGCCCATGGTCGGTGGTTCTCTCCGGGTACTCCTGCTTCTTCCACCATTACAACTGATCGCCATGATATAGCTGAAATATTGCTGAAAGTGACGTTAAAACACCAAATAACAAAAAATGAAATAAAAATTTCACACATGCCCATTTTGTTTATTACAGAGAATAATTGATATATTCTTATATTAAGGAATGTATATTAAACAAACATGTGCCGGGGATTATGTCATGCAGAAAATGTGTAAAAACGGGAAATATAAGATATATAACCATCAGACACAAAACGCTATTTAAACGTTAAAACAAACGTTGCGAGGTGTGCCTGATGTAAATACACGTTACTAATCGATTATGGCTTTGGGGGCTTTGATACAAATTCGAATTAAGCGACTTAACGGGTTAATTAATACTTAAACAACAACAACAAACAAACAAAAAAACAATAACAAAAACAAAATAAACAAACAAACAGAAAGACAAAAAAACAATCTAGCAAATAGTTCATCTTACCTTCATGACAAGCACACGGCGATTTGATTGGTTATTTGTGTAATTCGTATTTCAACAATTCATTTGAATAGAGTATATAGGTAAGTATGTACATACATGAACAAACCCATCTCGTTCTTCGTTACGAAATGTCATTCCTGAAGAATTAGGCTAAACATGCGGATATAAATGCAACCACTGTACGATCACAGTCACACACAAAACAATGGTCTGAAATACAAACAATGGTCCACAAGTTACTAAACAGAAAACTGAAGTTTGATTTGTGAAGAAAATTCAAAAGTATGGAGATACCAAAGTGATAATCATAAGTCGAAAATCGACGGACAGACACTACAATAGACAGAACGATAAACAATGGTCCACAAGCTACTAAACAGATAACTGAAGATGGAGCAAATTAAATCCACTGAAATACCGGAGGTTAACACATGTGCCCGGGGTAAGAAGATCCGGCTAAACTAGTAACTCCGGTCGTGCTACTGTCAAACGACAGGAACATAATTGATCCATGAAACGTGTTATACGATACGCTACCAGCACCTGAGTTCACCCCCGGGTTTTAGGTGGGGCCCATGTTGCTCATATTTTTAATAGTTTTTTGTGTTGTCCTATTATGAGTTCGCATAAAAGCGATGTACGATTCGTCTTTATCTTCAGTGTTTTGTATGGGGCTCATGTCTTATTTACGTTAATTGTGCTTGTTTGCGTGAAGTGGTGTCCAACACATGCTGTGTTGTGTTTTTTGTTTTGTTTTTCTTCGTCATGTATATCCTATGTTGCCAAATTCTCTGAAATGTCAATTTTGGATTGCCCCTTCGGTATTCTCTAATGTTTATGTGCTGATATCTACCTTTTGGTAATATGGATAAGTAGCGCCATCGTTTTTATTGATATAACCAGCAATGTCACCACAACAATAAGTACTCCTGTAAGAGAAAAGAGATGAGGAATAGATGATTGTTCTTGAAAATAACTTCCATAACGAACGAACATAAGAAGGATCAATCATTTCATTTCTTGGTCACTTAGATTTAATAGTTTAAGCACTTTCTTGCACAACACACGATAATTTTATTTGACATCACTGTCAAATTAAAATGAAAACGGCCCTTTTTCTCTTTGATTGTCCTTTTTTGTAAATCTTTATTTCTATTGCGAATTAAATTAGACATCTATATTTGTATTACTATCTCTGGGTCGGTACCTCTGATGGTGAACTTTTAGTCCCCTAGATATTATACGTACAGTTGTCAGTGCTTCGTGAGAAATAGTAATTATTGAAATTTACAGTTCCTAAATGATATAATTATTATCAAAACTAACGTTCCCCCCTCCCAAGGCATAGATGACCTTAGCCGGTTTTGGCCACCCTTTGATGCACTTGCTCCCAAAAATAGCTTAAATTAGTTCGAGGAATGTTATTCCGGAACTGCGTCGTGCGTACTTTATTAGATATCTACCTTTTTATTCCTAGACACGTGGTTGCCCATTACAATATATATACTTATTGCATGGAAATATCTACGAACGACTGGAATGCTTGACATGATAGGAACGACCGCATGATCAAATGAGTGAGGTTAGCGGTAGCTTCTTGTTTTCTTTAGTGTTTTATGGGTAGTGTTTTGTCGACGGTTCTGTGACCTTTTTCCTTTTGGTCATTGAATTGTTTGTCTTTAGAATTACTGATTACTCCTTTCGTATCTTCACGGGTTTCTTCTTCATGAAGTATTCAGTAAATATTATAATTCATACCTCAATAAACGTTAGAGAATACCGAAGTGACAATCAAACATGGAAAATCCAGAGAAACTGGCAACATAAATGAAGCCAAACAAAGCAAAAACACAGCACAATATGTGTTGGACACCACTATGCGCAAACAAACACGAATAACGTAAATACGACATGATTCCTCCCGCAAACAACTAGAGGTGAAGACGAAGCCACCATAGCTTTTATGTGGAAATCGTGACGGGCATCACTGCACGGAACTGAGAACGTAAAGACACATAATAATGTACAATGTCAGTGTACAATAATTTGCTTTGATTCGATTACCTTAAAGAGATACATACCAACAATCATGGCAAAAAACACTTCCGAACTATACAGTACCATACTGACTTGTAGCTTTTAGCAACGGTATGTGTAATCACATCTGCACCAGATTTACATACATATGTCGCTAGTATTTAGGAAATAATACGGTTATCTGGAAAAACCTGAAATAAAGTAAAAAGAAAAAAACAATGGCGACATCTCTTTGGTGAATAATAAATATTGTTGAAAGTGGAGTTAAACACTATAACACTTACCCCTAACCATTGAGCTTGTTGTATATTCATACGCTTGATTTTCAAATGAAGTGAACAACACTTCATGATTCATATCATTCTTTCTATTCATAATTGTATTATAATTGTTTACAGAGATCCTGTATTTGGAAATTTCTAAATACAAGTGTATTTCCTGAATTGTAGGAATAATGCTTAAAACTGATTTTCCAGGAAATGATGTAGTCTGTAAAACGTATGGTGATTAGATGAAAAGGCTGAAATGTTCACCGACATTCCTGACAATAAACGAGGTACATAAGAGTAAAGATAGTCGATGCCCTCGACCCCCCCTGATGTTTGGACTGTCTTTCCTGTCCTACATGTAATTATCTTATATCATCCTAGATGCAATATTATAAAAGTGAATTGCTAAAAAAGACATTAAAAGAAATGTTTTGACACCGGAAAGAAGTTTCCCTATGCCAATGTCAGAAACATTTGTGACATTATTCACGGCGTCGTCGTGGTCGTGGTCGTATGGTATTTGGATTTATGACTACCTGTGCAATCAGTGCCTATCACCACAAACGTTGTGAGTTCGAACCCCGTAAGTTATTTGCGACAGGTCGGTGGTTTTCTCCGGGTACTCCGGTTTCATCCACCAATGAAACTGACCGCCACGATATTACTGAAATATTGTTGAAAGTGGCGTTAAGCACCATAAATCTAAATCCAAATCCATTATTCAAGGTATTCACATATTACTAAATAATGAAATTATTATTAAAACTAAAGGTGATCTCTCTTAGTCATAGCTAACCATAGACGGTGCTGACTGACCAGTTTATGCCCATTGGTTTGTGCCTGCTCTCAAAGACCTTTCATTGTCTTTTCAATATTGTGACTTTTAGGTAGCTGGTGTTAAAACACCAAAAATTAAATTAAATTATTCAACATATTTTCAATAAATACAATCACACAATGAAAAAAGTGAAAAAAAAGTTAAAATACTGTTATTGGCCAATTCATAATATAAACATATTACCCTTGGATGAGGATGCTATATGGTAGATTATCACCTTGAGAAAAAAAGTATTATCTGAGTGTGATAATGTACATAATACCTTTATGCAATGGCAGTATATTTTTTCATTATATAGAATTCGTTATTATATCTCTCTGTAATATAAGCAAACACGATTTTTCTGTCTTCAGAAGTTTTCAATAGACTGTTGTCTGGCAAAGAGGAAGTCAAAAAAGAGTATGAACACGCCATCTGGATGTGTGCGAATTTTTGTCAAGATAGGCAAAGTGCGGTCTGGGTGAGAAAATATGGAAAATTAACAAATACTGCCTGTCCAATGTAATGTAATGAATTGATAGCCTATTTATTACATACTTCAGACATCTAAAAAAGAGACACCCATATTGGCCTTGATATGGAAATGATATTGTACTAATCCAATAACCGGTTATCTTCCCGGGGTGTGAAAATATGGATAGTTTACTTCCGGTGATATTGGTCATACAAAAATACCTTTATTTGATCTAAGTATGTAATGAATGAACATATTTGTAATATTGTAAAACACAGTGTGTCTGTAAGAGTTTTCCATCTTATTCATCATAATCATCTTAACAATCCCAAACAACGGGCTTCAAATATGTTATAAAATGCAGAGTAATCTAACATATTTTGCATATAAAAAAATGATACGCCAGACTGAGCCCTATTTGCTGTCTTTTTGAATAAGACTTACTAACACGCTGTATAATAAATATCTTAAACAAGACATTTTTAAAACCATTACTATCGAAATTCCGCGGGAGAGGGACTATGCAAAACCTATAATGATAGTAGCACGTCTATGCCCCTCTAATATATTACAGGTAAACATAAACAGTTTTTTTTTTAATACACTTTTGACAGGGCCTGGGTGGCTTAATGAGTTAGGTAGTTAGATTACCTAACAACTCATACAAGCCTATCATCAATACGGCGTGGGTTCGCACCCGGCTTTGTATATTGCACTCGACTCGCAGTTTTCCCATGATCGATGGCTCTCTCCGGGTATTCCGCCTTCTTCCACCATTAAAACTGGTTGCCATGATATATCTGAAATATTGCTGAAAATGGCGTTAAACACCAAAACTCAAACTCTAATTGAGTAGGCACGACATTTTTGTGGAATAATTGGAAGTGTGGAATTGTAATAGACATTTGTGACGGTAATGACTTATATTTTTCGCCTCCGTCTTGTGTACCCGATCTTGCCACTAAAACTGGTCAACATGATATAGCTGAAATATTGCTGAAAGTGGCGCTAAAACAAAAAAAAAATAAAAATACCCCTTTGTAATAATAACAAGGTACACTTAGTTATTTTAGCCCGCTGTGTTATGTCTTTTAGATGTATATTCCTTTTTGTTTTACGATTTTAATGGTGTATTGTTATTGTATTATATATATAGCTACTAAACATGGTAATACTATTAATATATAAGATTCGTATTAAAGAAAGCAGCATTAACAGCGCAATTCTCGTAATCATTTTGTTACCGCAATGGCAGAGTGTCTTAAGTCCGAAAATTTTCTGTCTTGCATTTATCCCTATCATGGCTAGTTGACAAGGATTAAGGATCATGACATTTTGTCAAAAGTATGTTTTTAAGGTGAGTAAGCAGAACAGAGTGAGTAAGAGAGTGATTGTTGTTTAACACCAATTCAGCAATTTTTCAGCTATATCATGGCGGGAACAAGTTACTTTTCAATGAGATGATGATGAGGTTAGATTATTATAGTGCTAGTTCACAGTCCGTGGGTAGACATGTCGCTCCACTCGGACACAATATTCTGATTCCAGGCAGACCAATCTTTGATGTTTCTCCGTAATGCTGCGTGCTTAGCGGAGAAGCAACAAATACCAATTTTATAGTCTTTGGTTTGACCCGACCGGGGCTCGCACCCACGATCTACCGCACTCGAGTCGAGCACGCTAACCATTAGGCCACCGAAGCGGTTAAGTAGAACATTATGTATATACGATGCATAAAGTTTGACAACGTCCCCCCCCCTCCCTCCCACAAACTTTCCGACACACACACATTCGTCCATTATTTTTTTTAATTTCCACAAACTTTCCGACACACACACACATTCGTCCATTATTTTTTTTAATTCAAAGATTGCTAAATTTAAATTACCTGATCACTGCATTGATATCCGAATCAAGATAACAAACAAGGAAATAATTAAGACGGAAACAAAACAAAATGGCATTATATATTGTTTGTATTTCCGGAATTATCGAAAATTGTAAAGTGTCATCTATAGAAATACAGGATATTAAGATTTTTTTTTATAGAAATGCATGGTAATGATATGCAAATTATGTATTTGTCAGAGGTAGGAAATCACTTGAAAGTTGGTATGATGACCACTTCACAGATTAAAATAACTCCATACAATGTACATTGCTTGCATGTTGCTGAAAAATAACATATAATTTATCCAGGAAATATCTCAACTAGGTACGTAATTTTTACAAGTGTACACGTCCGCACAAACAGCGTTATATTGTTGTGTCCGACGCATGCTCCACGAAACCTCTTTCCAAATTATCAACATATATTGCACCTCGCCTTTATCCCAGTCTTTATGTCTTGTACACATAAACTATATATTTTAAGACACTGCATTAATATTGTTTATAAATCAGTCATTAATGTGGGCTCAATCTTGTATTTTTCTGTGTATTGTTTTAGATCACTGTTCTTTTTATTTTGACTATTGTATTGTCTGTCCTTCATCGATTTACTGTTTGTGATTACTCCTTTGGTATCTTCCAACTTTTTCTTATTCTATTTTCGTATATCATATTATATATTATCATTATGCACATATATAGTTGGTTGATTCGGGCTAATGTTTGCCAGTCGTCTGGTTTACTTTCAAATCAATAAGTTTGAATTTGTTTGTATGGTCGCCCCCACAGAGCTGTCTTGTGGATTCCCTGTTGGCAGAAAGATATTGTTAGGTAATAACACTGAAAGCCTAGCCGTGGGCCATATTAGGTAACAATTTTGGGAACTGTATCGGTGCTCACCTTGAGTGTAGTAGATCGATGGTTCGAGCCCATGTCGAGTCAAGCTAAATACTATAAAATTGGTATGTGTTGCTTATTCGCTAAGGAGTAAGAGCAAATATTGGTTTGCTCAGAATGAAAATAATGCATCCGAGCGGAACTATATGTCTTCCCGCGGACTGTTGTTTTGGTAGCACCGTAGAAATCCAACCAAGCGTGTTGGTCAAGTTCAAAGCGGACATTAACTCATCGAAAATGTACATTGTTCTCACCATGATATAGCTAACAAATTTATAATTTGGAGTTTGAAAACAACCACTAGCTCACTCAAAGCAAAATCAAAAACAAAAAGCAACAAATAACTATTTCAAAAATGTTCTTCTTTCTTCCATTATCCGGTAAGTCAATTTTAATATCTATGAGGTAATTTATATAGAAAATATGTACAATTACAGTATTTTTAAATCTTAATGTTATACTATATTTACAAGTTGTTATGAAAATGGTCATTGATTAAAAATGAATAATGAATAATAAAAAACATTCCTCATGATTTAAATGTTATTAATGGCGTAGTATTTCTTTGTACACATGTGTTCTTGATCTTAGGTGTGCTCGATTCGTTGTTGTCTGTGATTCAAAATGAATAAAAAAAACCACATTGCTCATGATTTAAATGTTATTAATGGCTTAGTATTTCTTCGGACACATATGTTCTTGGTCGGAGGTGTGCTCGATTCATCGTTGTTTTCTGTAATATCGTCACTAGACTTTGGTTGAGCAGACTGTGTTATTAAAGTTACAGGAATTGTCTGCTCACTATTGCTGCTATCCCTTTTCTGCTCATATGGATTTGCAACTATTGGTACTTGTTTCATCTTTATAGTACTTTTTTCACTAGGTTGTTGTACAGCCTTCTCATCGCTAATGTTAATATCAGCATCTGCACTTTCTTGACAAAACTGTTTGAAAGTCACTGTAGGAATATTAACTCTGCTGCCACTAGATTTACCTAGCTGAGGAGGTTTTGTAAAATTGTTCTTTAGTCGCGACACATTTGTTTCATTAGGCTCTCTACGCATGCTCCTATATCGATCTTCGTTAATACTCTGTAGAGAAGAGTCGTTTGTATTTGATCGTAAGCGACCTATAGTATGCACTCTTCGTGTTGACTCGGCAGTATTTCGTCGTAAGCGTTCGGAATAAGTGCTTGGGCGAAAAACTTCTGCCTTTTTATACAATTCTCTTATGGTGTGTCCAGTTCCATAATGCTGTGGCATATATTTCAAGTTTTCAAGAGGTTGATTCTCTACTGGTCTATGTCGAAAGTTAATATCGACAAATTGTTCTGTACTCATATTATAATTAGGGTTCGTCCTAGGTTTCTGATATTCAGCATCAGTACCAGAAATATGTTCATGAATAGATTCGGCTCGCTTTGCGACATCATATTTCGAGAAAGACTTGCTTCTTACAAACTTTTTAAGCTCTGTCGAAAACCGACGAGCGTAGCTTTTCCTGTCTTTTGTCTCAGCCACTTCTTGTGCTGCTTTCTCGTGCATATCTGTTGCATATTTTTCAAAAGCAGCAACTTCAATAATTTCAAAATCACTCCCATCTTCATTTTCGTTCTTTTTCCTATTGAAAGCAAATTTACCACATTTTGTTTAAAATCAATTGAACTTCAATATTGTAAATATAAATTAATGGTAGCCACTAGTGGAACATGAACTGCTTACCTTTACGGGACACCTGTGTACACCTCCGATTTTAGCGAGCTTCGTGTTGCTAATTCTTTAGAAACCAAATTTACCATATTTTGTTTAATATCAATTGACAATTTATAATGCAGCATTTGGATACACCTCCGATTTTATCGGGGTTCGTTCGTGTTGCTCTGTAGTTGTCTGTTTAATGTGTTGTAGATCATTATTTGTCTTTTTTTATTGGCCATTGTATTATATGTCCTTCTTCGATTTACGGCTTCTGATTTTCCCATTGGTATCTTCAAAGTTTTCTTTAAAAAATGCACCCAATTGAAGATATAAACATTTCAATACTGAAAGTGTGTAAGGGGCTTCTTTATGTAAACTAAAGGATACTATTACTTTGCGAAAATCAAATCATATTATTGGAAACACAACACATCCCGATTATATAATACATGTTAGAGAATACCGAAGGGGCAATCGAAAATGGCGAATCCAGAGAAACTGGCAACATAGGGGACACATAACGGAGAAAACAAAACCAAAAAACACAGCACAATATGTGGACACCACTATACACAAACAAACTAATGGCTTAGGCCTAGCATAGATATTCAATTGGTGAACAATGATACAATATATGCTAAGGAATGTCAGTTCTACGGCATCAATATGTTCCAAATTGATATAATCTGTGGCCGTGATATTTTAAAGGTAGCCGAGTTACAGTTACTTAAATAACAAATGGCAGACTTAAACTACTTTTATGGACCCAAACCTCTACTGTTTGTGAAATGGTCCAGTCATGTAGGTGTTTCCACAGGAAAATAATTTAAAATAACATCGATGGTGTTCTCAGAAGACTCACAGTTGGATATTTAAGAACCATTTTAATTTGTTGACAGCATACGGTCCTTGTAGGAACCGTCGTGTTCAGGTGTGTAAGGGGTATATATAAAAACGGACACAATCACCTCTCAGCTTAATGCACTGAACGCAAAAGAAAATACCATGATATATAACGATTAAAATCAGCTATAAGTATACATGTATTACTTACGATAAATTCATTGTTAATCAATATTCTAAAAATGAGAAGGGGTGGGGGTCGTCACTAACAAACATTATCACATAATGTTGTATCGAGTGCACATTGCATGAGCAGGATTTCAACTCGCAACGTTAGTGGTAATATACACTGATTGCATATGAACACTAGTGTGCATGTAGTAATGTCTTGTGATTTTATACAGATTGTAATAACACATATGAACAGAAGGTTATTCTTAAACAGTGCTGATCAACAATTCAACCAATATCAACAAAACAAAAAAGCCACCTATCACCATCACCCATTCTCCCACTGAACACAACACGACATATAAAGCTGGACATCCAGGTACTGGCTTCGGACATGCAGTAAAATATGGCAGGACTAAACCCTCACAAAAACGGGATGAATTCGGGTGTTACGGAAAGGTAAGTAGTGTCCGCTCCACAAACCCGGTGAAGTCATAGATGACGAAAGGACGTGTTTCTGATTACTACAAACGGAACATTTATATGACGTCATTTGTGACACAAATATAGCGTAAAAGTAAACTATGCTTTGAATTGATGACTTCAACTTAGCCACTAGGAACCCTTGGTTCAGTAGCTTTATTAATAGCAGCAGCCCTCTACCAAAGAAATCATGTTAGGAATAACAGGTCCATGAATATCGCACTAATATGCAGGTTCTGCTGAGATGCTGCTACATATTAATGAAAAGTCAACAATTAGAAAATTATTTCTTTTGTTTCGAGCCTAACCGTCCTCATTGTCAATTACGTGGTGCATGTCAGGGTATGAGGTAAATCTAGCTGTATCTGTGATATGCTTTATTTCAAGATCAATGGAACAGATGCGATCAACACAAATACAACTTAGAATTATTTAGTGAAAGGACATTTTACGATTCACGCGGCGTCCTCAATATGACTGCATCATATTATACCCCGTTTTAATTGTTTCCTAACGCCGAAGCGCTGATGACCACAGTGAAAGTGATAATTGCGATTGTACTACGCGAAATATATGACAATTATATAATCTTTGCAATGTGTAAGTGTTCATGTTTCTCCTGCTGCATGTGTACGATAGCCACTTTCTGAAGAATCAAAGGGGCAATCAGAAGCCATGATCCAAAGAACCAACAATGCCAAGACTAAACGACAACGGGCGAAAAGACAAGCAATGGTCGCCAGAAAAAAACTACCCAAAAGACCAAAGATTGAGTAACACCAAAAATCGCTGAAGAACGAACGCAGGTTCTAAATAGTTCCTCGCTGTATAAAGAACAGACGAAAGTGACTTTTGACCCTTTATTAAACATTTGTGTCCATTATAAGTGACGATGATGGATTATCGGAAACCTTTCTGTTTTGGTCGTGATTCTGCGATTCGCTAGTGGCGTAGTTGGATTTTCTGAAAAATATTTGTTTATTATATTGTCATTTTTTTAAAGTACTAGCATTATAGTCTCGTAAAAACCTTAAAATCATAGGAAATAATTTTGTCTAATGGAAGATATTATTGTTGATTGTCACATGACGAAAGGAAATGTGCACCGTTGTTTCGTTTCTGTAGTGTTGATCTGGATAATGACAAGGCTTGCAACAGGCTTGTTATTATTAGTAAACAGTTATTAACAGAGAGAATAAAATGGCTCTTGTTATGTAATGTAGATCTCGTCAATGTCTCGTCAAAATGAGATAAAACACATCCAATACAAAACCATTTATTTCAATGTTGTTTTCTATAAAATCTCGTAGTTGAGTTGAGTATATTTCGCTCACCTGACATTTATTTGCAACTAAGAATTCGCTTAGTTGTCACGTGACGGACATTTCAAAGTTTCAGTCGAAGTAGTAAAAACGTAACGATGAAACAAGATGATCTACAGCTTATATAAGAAAAGTAGAATATACCAATATGCAAAAGCAAGATAAAAAGTCAAACAATGGCCACAAAAAGACAGAGAGACAAAACAAATCAATCAACGGAAACAAACTAACGATAACAACATGTTCTCCATTAGAACTCAATTGTGGACACATGTGTTCTGGAAAGATAGGTAGTTCTATCAACTTTGAATAAATGAAAAAAAAAGTTAAAAACGATATCCCTGTCAATTGGCTCACAGTTTATGAAACCCAGTTTTAGAAACGATCAGGCGATCGTGGTTATCATAGAGAGCCGTAAATACAACATACCATTTGACATATAATGCTTATTCATGTGAAATTTGCTAAGTTTCAGCATGGTAGTATCTTAGCAGAATATCAGCCAAAACATTCCAATAGTCCTTTTTCGAACGATGATGCGCAATAAACTAACATGTGAAGCTACACCGTGGATAGTGGATATTTGTACACATTGCCGAAGTACGAAACAAGTTAAAGCCACTGTCATCAAAAGGGTAATGCCAACCTCACCATTTTCAATCGATACCTTGCCTTGGATCAAACGTCTATGGGATTATTTTTCTAGTTCATTACATTGCATGTTTGGGTGAAATATTTCAAAAATATTTTAAAAATTCGTTTAAAAAAAATCTCCAATACAGACATAATTTTCGATATCAGATTCCATCTACAAGACATGCATGACTTGATGACATATTCACTGTAATTTTTAAATGATTTTGCCATATGCCGTATCTCAAGATTAAATTGAAGTCATCAGATTGAAAAGTTTACGGTCGCCAATTACCACAGATATGTTCCATTTGTCATAATCACAATCCTTTCTTTCCTCATGCATGACTTATAACTTGGTTTGAAATAAGAGTAGCATGACAGGCACCACTCGTGGAGCAGGAACTGCCTATCCTTTCTTCATCCCCGGTTTTTATTATGTTGTCCTTTTTATATTGGCCATTTCAATGTCTGATTTTTTTCGATATACGCTTATGGTAACCCTTTTGCAATCTTCAAATTTTCTTTTAAGGAAAGTGTGAACATTTACATTAATTAATTACTAGTAAGTATTTATGCAATAATGAATGTCGAGAAAAGAATAATACTATTCTCCTGGAAACTCCCTAAAATGTCTATGGTGAGGGATTGCTATCTGGTTTCCTCACAGTAATAAGTTCAGAATAATCGTTCATGGGAGTTTTGTCACTCTGGTGTTTAAACTTAACTGTACATGTTTTGTTTGTTCACTGTTCAGTGCTTACTAATCATGAACATGATTTATTGCTATACAAATGAATAAGTCAAAGGGATATATATCGACATTTGATTGGTCGAATCTATCACATGTGACGCTGAGGAAAACATCGTTTTCCCTAATCATATAACCCTTACTGGAAATAATCAAAATTCTTAAATAACGTGAATTACCTCCCTTAGTGTAGAATGCATATATCAAGCTGTGTAATGATCAAGAGACGATCCGTTCACATTCGAAAAGTCATGACTTAATAGGGTGAACTCATCTTCGTAACTCCACAATACAAGGGAACACAAGTCCTTTCTTATGTCCTCCGGTCAATTATATCATTTTATTTATCAATGACACTGTTATGGTATATCTACCATATACAGAAACAAATAAGTAAATAGGGGCGTGTTAGACAAGTCGTTTAAGAGTCGAATTCCCATTGATTGGAGGGGAAAAAATGATGGAACACCTTTTTTTAAATAGAAACTATATCAAACGTGTATGTGTAGTAATCAGTCTGTGGTTTATTAAAACGATCACAACATCTCTCTTTACCTTGACAGATTGAGATTTCAGGGACAGGGTATTCTACAATCTATTCAGCCTAGTGTTTAAACTGGACTTTCATAAGACTAGAGATGGGCCATACAATATATCTTTTCCTTTGTCAATCAAAGAAAGCTGCTATTGTGTAAGTTTTGATTGTTCACTGACCAGAACTTATTAATTACTTACATGCTTTTACAGATATAAAAAAACTGCGTTCAAATGTTATTGTTCTACGGATAGGGATTAATATAAGTTCTTGTAACTTGTTTCCCAATCCAATTAATTACTTGCTATTATGTAATGTATATAGTTGAATATTGTAATGTTATGTTGAATTAATTAATAACATATGCTTAAACTAAATGTTATGGTTGCACTAATCATATCCTTGTAGATATTTGATTTGTCGAAATAGTCACACGTGACACCAAGGAAAACAGCATGCCAAGCTAGTTTTTAAAGTCCCAAACATGACATTTAAAAGTTCTTATGTTTTCACTCTTGTCGCAATGACGAATGGACACCCCCGTGCTAGAGTAATACAAGGTTCAAGGTTGTCACGTTTTAAGTACATACCTCATTTTTCTCACTATTTGGTATGAAACGCCAAATACGACTAACAGGAACACAACGATGCCCACTATAACAAATACAACCCAGTCTAAAAATAGAAAATAAACAATCATTACATTGGTTAATCTCAAGATAACCAATGCAACCCAGTCTAAAAATAGAAAATAAACAATTATTACATTGGTCAATCTCAAGATAACAAGCCAGTTAAATATATAACATTATTCTCTTACTGTGCAGAATAACTTGATTACGAATTATGTTTATGAGACAAGAGTTGTCAGCACATTACCATATATCGGCCACACTTTTGTTGACTAGTAGGAATTAATTGGTTTAAGTTGAAAATTCCGATCACATCATTTGTTTCCCGTTTGCATTGGGAATCATAATAACAATCGGTAGCCGTATTTCGGTGCCATTTGTTTTTGCCTGATAATTTTTTGTGATCTTATTGACGATATTTATGACATAAATATGACTTATCACCGATTTTGTTTTGTAATAAGGATAACATGACGGGTGTAAGTAGTGTATACAACGACTCTTCCCTCTCTGGAACACCTGGGTTCATTGCTTGTACCTTTGTTTATTTTCTTTTGATTATTTTATTGTATTTTTCTTAAAACATTGCTGCATCTGACCTCAATCAATCAATCAATCAATCAATCAATCAACTTATTACCTATTGATGTTGTTTTTGGTACATATAGCCCATTGTCAATGTTTTCGCTATTTTGTTTCATTACCATGCGATTCTTTTTTTTAGTTCATTTCCTATTTTCGTTATTAAAGCTATCCATTTCATTACCTATTAAAACTGTTTTCTATAATTCATTATTGCATTATCGCATTATTACATATTCAAGCTGTCTGCTTTATTTGTTATTGAATCTGTTTGATTCATTATTCGTAAAAGATGTGTTCTGGGTTCGTTATTCAGATAATTGCTCCATTACATAGTTGTATCCTATATTCGTTATTTTAGCTGTCTGCTTTATTACATTTAAACGTATTTCGTATATTCGCTATCTGACTATGCGCTTTATTCTTACTTAACTACGGCTATTCGTTACTTTAAACATATTTTATTGTTCAAAAAGACAAGAGGAAAAGACACAAGTAAAGCAAGTTAGACAGTCTTCTCCCATTACATATACATTTTGTATTACAACAATACTCAATCATCTTCGTTATTCGCTTTATTACATATTAAAGCAATTTCCTATTTTCGCTTTTAAAACTTGTCGCTTCATTTCATTTTTTTAGCATTTTTTAAATTAACTATTGGTGTTGTATGTTATCTGAGTTCAACCAGTGTTGCTCAATCTTTAGTTTTCTGTGCAGTGTCTTGTAGATCTCGTTTGGCCATTGTATGTTCTGTCTCTCCTCGACTTACAGCTTATGATTACCCCTTATGTATCTTCAAACTTTTCTTGGAAGTACAATGCATTTGATGTACAGTCAAACCTGTATTAAGAAGTCACCATTGAGACAAATACAAATGGTCCTATTAGACAGGTGACCTCTTAAAAGAGGTTCAATTTATATGAATTTCTCTATGACGGAACAAGAAAAAAGTGACATTTTAATACAAGCGACTGCTTAATAGAGGTGAACGCATGGGCAGATTTGACTGTACATAGAATAGAGAGTTTCACATTTATCATACTACCTGTTGAAGCTATTTGAGGCTGAGGTGATAGTACTGTTGTTGCTATATTATTGTCTTCTGTTATATATGAAGTAGACATTGTTGTTGGACGGTCGGTTGACATAGTATATTCTGGAATAGATTTTAAAGTGGACATAATTGTATCTTCTGTTGTGACTAGTTTTGTTGTCTGTCTCGTCATCGATATTTGTGTAGTTCGTTCAGTTGTAACCATTTGCATTGTTTTCTCTTCTGTCGTAGGAATTTGTGTTGTATGTTCCGTTGTTGCCGTTTTGGTTGTCGTTTGGTCCGTTGTTGCCGTTTTGGTTGTTGTTTGTTCCGTTGTTGCCGTTTTGGTTGTTGTTTGTTCCGTTGTTGCCATTTCGGTCGTTGTCACTTCCGTTATTGCAATATTGGTAGTTGTATGTTCAGTTGTTGTTGCAGGTTTGGATGTGAACATTTCCGCTGTTGTCGGTTCTGTTGTGACCATTTTTGTCGGTGTCTTTTCGGCTGTTGCCATTTCCGTTGTTGTTTGTTGCGTTGTTCCCATTTCGGTAGTTGCATGTTCGGTTGCTGTCGGTTCGGTTGTGACCATTTCAGTTGTTGTCGGTTCGGTTGTGACCATTTTGGTAGTTGTCGGTTTCGTTGTGGTCATTTCGGTCGTTGTGGGTTCGGTTGTGACCATTTCGGTAGTTGTCTGTTTCGTTGTGGGTTCGGTTGTGACCATTTTGGTAGTTGTCTGTTTCGTTGTGGCCATTTCGGTCGTTGTGGGTTCGGTTGTGACCATTTCGGTAGTTGTCTGTTTCGTTGTGGGTTCGGTTGTGACCATTTTGGTAGTTGTCTGTTTCGTTGTGGCCATTTCGGTCGTTGTGGGTTCGGTTGTGACCATTTCGGTAGTTGTCTGTTCCGTTGTTGCCATTTCAGTCGTTGTCTGTTTCGTTGTTGTTTCCATTACTGTTGTCGGTTTCGTTGTGGTCATACTTGTCTGTTCAGTTGTTGTCTGTTCGGTCGTGACTGCTTCTGTTGTTGGAATTGTTGTCTGAACGACAGTAGTTACAGCATCAGTAGTTATAGCTTCGGTGGTTGTTTCTATTAAAGTGGTAAGTTTATCGAGACGTTGATGGTTACATTCGTTGGCATCTGATGCTGAAGGAGCTATTACAATAAAACAATATACTAAGACGTATTAAGACAAACGTGGAAAAACAATTCAGTGGGTGCACAATGAGAATCAAAAAGATCATAACGCGCCTGTTCCATCTGTATTTTATTTGGAAATATATTTTGTTATTGCTAAGCACATTTTTGCTTCGATTTTAAAAACCTATTAGGACTATATATATCACAGAGAGACTATGTATATCACAGAGAGACTATTCATATCACAGAGAGACTATGCATATCACAGAGAGACAATGCATATCACAGAGAGACAATGTATATCACAGAGAGACTATGTATATCACAGAGAGACTATGTATATCACAGACAGACTATGTATATCACAGAGAGATTATGTATATCACAGATAGACTATGTATATCGCAGAGAAACTATGTATATCACAGAGAGACTATGAATATCAGAGAGAGACTATGTATATCACAGAGAGACTATGCATATCACAGAGAGACTATGCATATCACAAAGAGACTATGTATATCACAGAGAGACTATGAATATCACAGAGAGACTATGTTGTGTCTTAATTTGCTATTTTATGAAAATATATCTTAAGTAGTGATGTCAACAATACTACAAACATCAACAAAACGTAGAACTTAAAATCATAGAATACAAAAAAACCACGACCTTTGCTGATGTAAATCCTGGTTCTCGCTTAGGAAAGGCACAATAATTTGCCATGGGTAAGCCAGTGGTGTATGCTTAATGCGAGCCTCAATGAATTCTTGTGTTTTACCCATTTTCAATAGACCATTTGCACTTTCCCAAATTGATTCTAAAATTATACGTTCTTTTTGGCGATTTTATAGGAGTTATATGCCTAACGGGTTGCTACAACAATTAATTTGTATACAGAGTATGAGAAACATATTTATTACTTTCATTAAACTTTGCGTAAAATGGACATTTTCATACGCATCTAAAGGGAAGTAACCCATACAAAAATTTAAAAGAAAATGTATACTTTCAAAATCAAGTCGAAATGTGATAATGATCAATTGCGTTGTCTTGTCGTATCCCCTTAAATCGACTCTTATTTTTCAACAACCCACACAATTATAAACAATCTAACACGTGGAATATGACGGGTGCCACTAGTGAAGCAGAAATGGTTTACCCTTCCGGAACACCTAAGTACACCCCCGTTTTTAGTGAGGATTGTATAACTTCGGTTTTGGTTTTCTTATTTCGCAGGCTAATTGGTCATGATATGTAGCTTATCATACTATCCTTTCGCTTTCATTCGACAATTCGTATACGAGTGATGCTACTTTAATGATTTCATGCACTTACAATACAGTTATACTTTGTCAACGCAACTGCTTTGATGTCTTTGGTCTGATAGTTTTCATATTTAGGAGGGTGATTGATATGTAGCTAAGCATATTTTTCATCCATTCTGATTCGACGACTTTTAAAGGAGTTATGAGACTTTAACGTTTACATGTATTTTCAATACAGTTATACATTGTGAACGCCAATCCTCTTAGGTCATTTGTCCGATATCTTTCATACTTGCTAGGTTAATTGGTCATGATGTGTACGGCATAGTTTTAGGGCTGGATAATCGTTCCTAACAGACAGTGTTATAGTGTAAATAAACTGTTATATAAAAACAGCTGCAATATATTGGAGCGGGACATGCTGTCGTTACGACATTGTCTTGTTTGTATATTCGAGTGAAGGGTGATTTAGATATAATTAAATTTGTTTCCAGATTGGCTGTATAACGATGCAACTGGTCTATGATAAAATACACTGTATCACATATCAACACTTAATAACACGACGGATGCCACATTTGGAGCAGGAACTGCTTACCCTTTCCGGACACCCGAGCTCACCTCCGGTTTCTAGCGTGGTTCGAGTTGTTCAATCTTTGGCTTTATGTGTAGTGTGTTGTATATAAAATATTTGTCCGTTTGTCCTTTTTCATTTCGCCATTGGATTGTTTGTCCGTCTTCGATTGACGGCTTCTGGTTACCTCATTGGCATCTTCAAACTCCTTTTGATATATTCGATGATATTTTTTCTCGGGAGTACTTATACTTTAGCGGCCCCTAACCCTCTCCCTTGTGATGTCATATCCGCATGGGACCGAAATAAAAGGTTATGGGTCATGTGCGTTGATTATTGCAATAACTGACTTCCGCGGTCCGCCAAAGTAGATTATGTCCTTTTCTCGTTCTACATGTACTTACCATTACAAACGAAGGAGTAACTGTTGGCACACCCAGCTTGTTGTAAAGCAGAGTTTGCAGAACTTGTATAAAGTACAGACTGACATTCGGAAGGTAAAGAATTCACTGAAATAAAGTTAAAGTTATGTCAATACAAACAGTAGATAGATAACTGTGAATTCATTTTAATTCGTGGAATCCCATTTTCGTGCTTTGTAAAAAGAAATATTTTCGTGGATATGAAAATGTTTGGGTTTCCTTCTATGGATTCTTGTGGCAGTACACACACACAGATCCAACTCACCTCGTTAGCTTAGTATAAATAAACAAATCAGACATTATCATCACTTCAAAACGTAGCTTGTTTTCCCGATCATATAGATTAAAAATTGTATTACTTGGTGTTAAGCACACCCCTTGATGAGCATATATCAACATCCTCAAGATAGTGTGTAGTACTCTCAACTGGACATTAAAACTATAACATTTGCATATCTTTGTAAAAAGAAAAAGCTCAGTTGGTACAAGGCAGGGGAGCATTATCTGGAAGCACGTTTCACCAGGGTTGTGATGGTAGTTGGTATATTTGTTGAGTGTTGCTCTAAGCAAGGATTCAGCTTCATCATGGATACCAAGTAGTAGTAAAGGTATTACAGTTTCCGGAAAAAAAACCTCAAATAGACGATGACCTTGATGCCAAGCTATATCACCTCGACGTGTGATGAGAAAGAATTTCCGCCATATCTTTCGAATTGACATATATATTACATATATTCCAACAAAAACAATATTACATTTATTATTTCTGAAAAAATACACAGTATATAATATTTGTTCCTAAAAGAACAAATAGTATACATTTTTCATTTATTTTTTTTTGCAATGTGTGCATAACACTAATAATAGAATAGTCATGGTATCAATATCAAATTAATTTCAATCCCGAACACTTACACGTATGTATCATTTTATGAAGAGGATCTACCGTTATCAAAAGTGTATGGTAACTAATGTTAGCGACCACTTTCACAATAACATTTCTGAGGGGTACCGTGCTAGAAATTATGGAAAACTGATGTGTTCGACGGGAGAAATAAGGAGAATTAGGTTATCACAAACCATCCGTTCTACATACATGACGTATCACCGGGTTGGTAACTAGAATAACACGACGGATGTCACATGTGGAGTAGGAACTACCCACCCTTCCGGAGAACCTAACTTCACCACGATTTTTAGTGTGTTCTTGTTGCTCTATAGTTTTCTGTGCAATATTTTGTAGATCATTGTTTATCCTTTTTCTATTAGCCATTACATTGTCTGTCCTTCTTCAATTTACGGCTTCTGATTTCCCCTTTGATATCTTCAAACTTTTCTTATAGCCATGGAGTGTTTTCAAATACATAATACTTGCCTACTGAATATACATCTATGCTGGCAAATCCACCACATGTTTCTCCACTGTTTCCTGGGCATGGCGTTGTACAACCAACATTTGTACTAAAAACAGTGCTCGCTGCATAACATTTGCATGTAGTTGTCTACAACGTACGAATACAATGTATCAAACAGATAATAAGGGTTCCCATTTCATAAATTTAATTGATGGTTTATGGTGTTTATCGCCACTTTCAACAATATTTCAGCTATATTGCGACTGTCAGTTTTATTGGTTGGAGGAAACTGGAGTACCCGGAGAAAGCCACCGAAAGTCGGAAGTCATTGACAAACTTTTATCACATAATCTTGTATCAGGTACACTTCGCAACGGACGGCTTTGAACTCACAACTTTAGCGGTGATAGGCACTGATTGCACATGTAGTTGTAAATCCAACTACCACCATACAATCACTGCTCCTAAATTTACTTTTTTGAAATCAAAATGTTTTAAAAGTTGTCTTAAAATGAAAGCAGATACCTTATATTGTGTTAATTTAGTTTAACAGTACCATGACGTGTGTCACTGGTAGAGCAGGAACTTTTTATTTTATTTTGTGGTGTTTTGTTTGTCTTGGTTCTGTGTCTTGTGCCCAATGTTGCCCGTATCTCTGGATTCCGTATTCTTAATTTCCCCTTCGGTTCTCTCTAACGTTTATTTTCAATACATTGTCCTTTAAAATGGTATCAACTTTTACTAAATGTATTCAAAATAATAACATATATATCGAGATTGGAGACAAATAAAGGATGGCGCTTTACTTTTACCGACGTATATAGTTATTATTTCCTTCTGTCAATTTTTTATTCCGTTTTATGGGATATCATAAGCCTGAAACAAAACCGATGTAACGATGAAAATAAAGTTGTACTTACCAAAACACCAAATGGTTTGGACGTTCCACAAAAGTTTAAACATTCCACCATCTGGTTATTAGCTATATTGTTTCTGATTGATTCTGCTATGATATCTCTTTTACAACCTGACAATAAGTAACATTATCATACAGTTATAAATGTAATCCAATGAGAAACGATCATTTATGGCAAGTGACTTTACCTTATTTATTTCGTATTGTATAAGCGGAAGTCTTATTTTCCGAGTAGTGGACATTTTTATCGTCATGTGAACAAATATTCGTATACCACCGGCCAATAGATGCGTATGTATATATATATATAAACATTGTAAGGTGGGTTATATTTGTCAGTTGGCAAATAGCAAATCGTGTTTCACTCGTACATTCCATGTCTTTGCTATTTATACAATAATATTGTGTTGTCCATGTTATATGCCCCATGTTATATGCTGAAATATGTCCTAAGGTTAGAAGGCATAATGCACGACCCGAAGGAGAGGGTCGTGCATTATGCCTTCTAACCTTAGGATATATTTCGGCATATAACATGGACAACACAATATTATTGTTATTATTACTCTGAATATCTTTGGTGATTTAAAAAAATGAAATTTGTCTAAAATGTATTGATAGTATAAAGATTGGCAAATAATATTCATCTAAATTCAAGAAATATTTAATTTCAACAATAACAATGAACTGTCAAATATGTAATTCCCAAACCTGGAACTGGCCATTGTTTTGACAGACGACATCATCAACGTTAAAGAAAAACGTATAATACATTGGAAATTGTACACTGTTAAAACCGCTCAGATCATCCCGTTTAGACCCCGCCTATTTAAATGGCGTACCATTGTTCTAAGCTCCGCCCATCAGCATAGTAATGACTCCAACAATAGTACTATGCGAGTGCATAGTACAACGACGCTATTTATTCTTTGTAAAATTATGTTTCGATAATATCATGTCAATTATAATGAAAGTTTCTTACATGATGAGTAATAATAATAAATATTGTAACTGTTGTGTATTTATGTCCAACTGTATATATGTGTATTGTTTATATAAAAGAGAAGATGTTCTAAGTTGTGAAACTTGTATCTGATCCTATTGTCATGTTTTTGGACACCGACTATGTCTAAACTATATAAACATGTCAAAATACTTTAGGTAGTGTTTTATTTGAAAACTACTTTCCATTGGGTAAATAGCCAATGTGCTTGTTAGAGCGTGTAACAAAAACGTCATTATACATTAAAATCCACCTGTGATGTAAATCTATTGTCAAAACTCTCCATTATTTTTAAGGAATGGAGAGTTATTGTTCTCTTTGTACTTTTAAGGTCCCACAAGGGGCAAACAATTTAATACTTTGTACTTTAGATACTATACACAGACTTTTTTTTTGTTACAAGATTAATAATTAATCAAATTAATATAGCACAATGGGTGGATTTTAAGTTGGAGAATGTCCTCGTATCTCTCCATTCCTTAAAAACAATGGGCCTTGGCCCCTTCGGGGCCTCGGCTCCATTATTTTTAAGGAATGGAGAGTTACTTGGACATTCTCCTATACGTAGAGTTCGTTTATAGCGAACAGGCTTGTAACGAAATCAGGCTTATAGCGAAGTAAACATAAATCCCCGGTCCAATCGCTATTTAAACAATGTATTTGTGAAGGCCTATTACGAATTTTTATAACGAAATCAGGCTGATAACGAAGAGAATGTTAAACCCAAACAACGTTTTTATTACTCAAAATTGACATGATATAACAAAGAAAATTGCTGAACAAACAAATCGTTTACCTGTCTTCCGTTACGCACGGACGATCACATATTAGAATGGTCAAGTGCACTTAACACTTCCGTTATTGATAATAGAAAAATCAATAATCCCACCTTTGATGTTGTTAATGATGTCAATCAAGACTTTTCTTTAAAATATTCAAACAATAAAATGGGTATTAATGATGTGATTAACAAGTTGTCAATTAATAACACATGCGCTAATTTATTGCATTAAAACTGAATAAAACGTAATCTAAATTTTAATGAATGGATGCACAAGCTAAAGAAATTAAAAACAAAGTCATATGTGAGATTAATTGATTCGCTATTGTTTATTCTTTCTTTGATGATAGACTCTTTAATTAAACAACAAACTGCGTGGTCTCAAGGTTCATCTAAATACCAAAAACAAAAGAAATGTACTCGTTCTGAAATTTCGATTAAACTGAGTTTTTATGTGTATATAATATATAAAAAAAAAAAAATATTCTTCAAATTCAAATTAAGAAAAAAAGGAAAATGGCTACAATCTTAAAATTGGTCATTAAAAATATATATCCGAATTATCATCATGATACCGCTTGGCATGATACCGTTATCGATCCAAGTGTTAATACCCGACCTCATATTTCCTATTTATAAAATAGATCGTGAACAAAATTAAAAAAATGTTTCTAAGGAACGTTTGAAGATACCAAAGAGGTATTCAGAAGCCGTAGTCTTTGAGAACTGTCTAACGGATTATATATTTTTTTACGACAAAGTCCCACTTTACTGTGCATCAGTTATCATAGCGTAATGAAACTGCCCGGTTCAGAACCAGATTTTTTTCTCTCTAAATTTACGCGACCTCGGTGGCTCGAACAACCGATAGCTAGAACAGATTTTGACAGTCCCTTCGAGTTCGAGCCAGCGAAGTTCTACTGTACGATTTTCAAAAGGGGAAGTAATTCTACATTGTTTCTCTTATAACGAACGATGCCTATAACGAAAAATGTATATGTATTTATTCGTATATAGATGATTTTCTTTGGTTTATGGTATTTAATGCCACTTTCAACAATATTTAAGCTATATCGTGGCGGTTAGTTTTTTTAATTAGTGCAGGAAACCGGAGCACCCGGAGAAAACCACTGACCTGTCGCAAGACACTGACAATCTATCACATAATGTTGTATCGCCTGGGTGGGATTCGAACTCACAACGTTAGTGGTGATAGGTACTGATTGCATAGGTATTTGTAAATCCAACTACCATGCGATCACGACCACGACGGCCCCTATTCCTATATAGAAAATATATTCTGAGGTGTATTATTTATATTTATTAAGAGTTATAATCAAAGTTAAATCAATCCAAAAGATGCTTGTAATTAGAAAAAACATCTACTATTTACAATGTGCAGCAATAAATGTTGGCTATGGTATTTAACGCCACTTTTAACAATATTTCAGATATATGGTGGCGGTCAGTTTTTAAAAGGTCTAAGCAAACAAGCAACTAATATTTTTCTTTTTGCCATTCTGTTGTCTGTCATTCTTCGATTTACGGATTCTGATTTCCCCTTTGCTGCCTTTGAACTCTTCTTTAGCAAACAACTAATATATTACCTAATTCAATCGGCCATGGTGTTCCCAGCCATATTTGTTCGTTCTGTAGACTACATGATGATGTAAATGACAGGAATGTTGATCCATACCCTAAAAGTGTTCCTGATAGATAGGTAGAACAATAGTTAGATGCCTCGGTCCAACCGTCCCCATCGGGAACAAAATACAAAGTTCCAGCACAAACTTGAAAAAAAAAACGAAAACAAAATTATAAAAAGAAAACAAATTATATATTTCATGTTTGTTAGCAATATTACTTTTACTTTGATCAACACAGAGTACCCAAATCAAAGCCAAAGAAACCAATTTCGATATTAAATCAACACAGTATTACAGTGAACACTGTCTAAAACAAACTTCCTTGGGACCAGCCTTTACATGCGAAATAGACAGGTGTTAGGTTTATGCAAGATTTCCTACATTGACAATGTATTTAATGTTTGAGTTATACGTGATTTCGGCTTATCCAGAGTTCGGCTTGGACAGGCTTCGCTGTATTTATCTTTTGTCTAATAAATGTGGTAAGTAGTCTTCATTTTTCCGATCGTTTCTACAGATTTCAATTTGGTGACAGATAGTTGTTTAATACTCACCTTGTCATATGTATTTAAAATCCACCTGTGATGTAAATTTATTGTCAAAACTCTCCATTATTTTTAAGGAATGGAGAGTTATTGTTCTCTTTGTACTTTAGATACTGTACACAGACATTTTTTTGTTACAAGATTAATAATCAATACAATGAACAAAGTACAATGGGTCGATTTTAAGTTGGAGAATGTCCTCGTATCTCTCCATTCCTTAATAACAATGGACCTCGGCTCCATTATTTTTAAGGAATGGAGAGTTACTTGGACATTCTCCTATACATAGTATGCATGTACAATGAAATCAAACTACCATATTATCACGAGAACGACGATCAATTATTTAAAACTAAACTGAACAACTTTGACAGAATTCGAACAATGTTGATCCGCATCGGTGGTTTGGAGCTTAGCGTGCTCGTCTCGAGTGTGGTATATCGTGGGTTCGAGCCCCGGTTGGGTCAAACCAGACAATAAAATTCGAATTTTATGTTTATCCGTTAAGCACTGGTTGATACAGAATCTGAATAATATGTCCAACTGCAGCAACATGTCTACCCACAGACTGTTGTATCAATGATCTAGCACTATAAAAATCCAACCCAGTACAAGTACAAAAAGACAGAAAATGCCCAAATATGCATGTGAAAACGCATCATCGTTTTGAGCATTACTTGCAAATGTCATACCATGACCGTCATATTCAATTCATAAACTAGATTGCTTGACTTTATCCATGTTCTATGTAAAAATGAGTATTTATATTCATTCGTATAAATGTTCATATGTGTGGATGTTTTCTGGTGTATACATTTAGCAATCAGTATATTCGCAATGTCGTATTTTTAACTTCTACTTCACAGTTAGTGAGTCGACACAAAGTAGGAAATCATAACACATGATGCTTTATTTTGATTGGTTAATTAGTGTTTACTATTCAAAAAAAGTTTATGCTTAATCTTGACAACGGGTGACTATACCTAGCGACGGGAACTATGCCAATTTCAAATGAATTCCCTCGGTCAATATACATGTGAAAGAGATTTTCTCGCGTTATTTTTATATATTTCAGTCAGATTTAACTCCGTTAAGATAGACGACGCCTAATATTGATATTGAAATAAATTATATTATTTTAAAATTGAATTAGATAACTTATTATTAGATTGTTAAATAAGAAAAAAAAATCTTTTCACAAATTACAATGTAATCCACTTTTTTCATAGAAGATAAAATAGCACACGCCTGGTGAGGAATAGTGCCCTCGTCGTTGGTTCACGCACTATACCTCACCAGACAACACTATAGGAGAACAGTTCTCTCAAGAAAAAAAGAGTAAAAAAACACATATAAAAGAACAAAACACATTAACACATTGGGTGGAGGTGAATCTTTGCTGGCTCGCGTTATGATGTTTAGCGCCACTTTCAACAATATTTCAGCTCTATCGTGGTGTTGCTGGTGTTAGTGTTTGTTTATACAGGTATTGCCGTAGGAAGTCCATTTATCACGAGGGGTGGGGTGCCATTAAACAGTTAAACCACGTGTTATTGTTGTGCATGCTCCATTTTTGAACATGTATTTTCAATGAAAGATCTTTTCAAGGTCATATGTGGTGGTTTTTAAGTTCAATTATTTGAGGTGAGAGATAGTTGTTCGTTTTATTAGTGGAATTAGTGGAATTGTTGACCATCACTATTTATACGTTCTTTTCATAACTAATTGCAAATTTAATTTGTAATTTTAACCGTATTTTCTTATTCATGCTATATTCTTAATAACATTTTTACCGAACTGATTATATGCATTTAATCAGAGCATTAATTGTATTTCAGAATTTCGACTATTTTATCAAACCATCTGGCCTGCCTTTTGGCTATCATGATGCGGTAGTGAGTTCGCATGCCGATTGATATAAACAACACCCAATTCGGAACAGCCAAGATATCTTGATTATCAATTTCATTTGGTGGTATGAAAGGAAATCTCACAAGGTTAATGCGTATTACTATACCTCACTGTATATGAATGTTTTCTATAGGATCATTTATTATAGTCAAATGTCCTTAGACAATAATTGATGTATTCAATTACAACCTTAAAATTCCCCTAGAATGGTAGACAACCTATTGTCTACCTCGACAACCCATAGTTTATCTCAACATAGGTGTGATAATAGTATTGTTACCCTAAGCAATCTCTTTATTTTTTCTTTTTTTCTACCGATGGTGTACAGATATTATATTATCCAGCAGTGTCAAAAAGTCAAAAATAAGTTGCCAAATTTATTACAAAGAACAAGATTAAGGGTCGACGTTCCAATCGATTACACACTTCAAATACGTTACTCACTATGATCAGGCTTTCCGTATTATAATAACCTGGCAATCCCCCATCGAGAGACCCCCATATCCGTCACTAGTGGATGCACTGGGCAGCTCTGTGGATTGTACCCTGGGAACCTTCACTAGCACACATGGTTCTGATTGGTTCAATAGTGTCAGATAAGAGTGTATCGACGACGGCGAATTCATATGGGTCCGTTGAACTGAATAAAATATCCCAAATATCCTCAGATATTTCTGTATGTTTTAGTATTGTTATTCGAGTTAAAATATGTATCTTTTGCAATTCTGTACAATGTTAACAGTGCATCTCCGGGAATACTGTTGCACTAAAGGTCAAAAGGTCAAATGTCTGCTTAAAGATTAATAGACGGAAATATATAGGAAATGGTGCAAACATGTATTTTGATTTCAGAAAGGGAAAAAATGTTCATATTAGAAAAATGATCCAACACTAGGAATCGATTTTTTTATGCCTCTACTTCATTCACCTTATTAATAATCATACATGACACTTCTTATCTAAGAAGATAGTTAGATAATGTTAAATTATAATTTCATATAATGACAGATTTGCTGCAAAAAAGAAGAAAAGTTACATTTCTTTTCTTTATATCGAACTAAGCGTGTTGATCTGGTAAAAAACGGACCTCATCATCATTTCATTGAACATTAGCTTGTTATCACCATGATATAGCTGAAACATTGCTGAGTAGGCGTTAAGCAACAATCACTCACTTACTCAATCTTCAGGTATACTCAAAGTTAAAAGATTGGATTTTTTTTTTTCGGAGAAACGAAAATTAAAAGTCCTACAACAAGATAGCAAAAAACATATTTATAGAAAAAAAGAAAAAAAAGACTAAATATAAACATTGTAATTCCTCTATCTAGATAATAAATGTAAAAATAAAAATGAAATAGAATAAAAACATATTGTGACAACTTTGTCGGAAATATATTATTAAAGTATTAATCCAGTTAATAATTAAGATTACCACGAACATAAGCGGATATGTTATAACTAAATAAACACGCTACTTGTATTGTCATCACCAGTTTATTTTTGAACAGACATCTAATTTGAATTAAACATGGTTTATTTGCTCAAAATATTAGTAAGTGGGGTTGGGAACAAGTTCTTACCACAATTATTTAAAGCCCGCCCCTTATCCCAAAATATTCTTTAATTGCTTCATTTCGATTTCTAATCTCATTCGCCGCGATGTGCCATTTTGAAAATTAAGCAAATATTTGATATATTTTGAACCCTCTTTTGCCCATGCAGTTAATAACATAGTCGACCATATATGTCTATATTTTAGCAATAGTCAACACATGAACAACAGGAAGGAAAAAACAGTTTTAATCCATGTTCACTTATTAAATTTTAAAAGTACAAACATGTATGTGTAACTCATACAGAGGCGGATCCAAGTTTTTGAATTAGGGGGGTTAATGGAAAAATGCAGGGATAAAACGTGCAAATTCATGCGTTCTGAGAATTTGAACGCACTCTTTGCCATTTGTGTATAATCTTTTCATTTTTATGTGTTCGAGTCGTTTTCTTTATCGACAACTCTTATTATTTACCTACCCCTATTATATGCCAGTTTGAAACGGGCAGCATTATAAAGAAGGTCAAATAATGCCATGCGAAGTATTTAACGTGTATTAATGTATTATTATCAAACTTTCTTTTTCATTTCAGTCGAGCATTAAATATTCTCATCGCGTTGATGATGTATAAGCACTACATTAGCCGTTAACTCAGTTCTATCATCCAACCAATATCATATTCACGAACTACATGAATAGTTTAACTATGAAAAGACAACATAAATAATGGTAAAACATCTCACCAATATCAACAAAACGAACAATTAGCTCTCACTTTTATTCACTGAGCACAATACAGACCACAGCATATGCCATTGTAAGTTCATGTTCTGGATTGGAACAAGCACACACACGTGGCGGGATTAGACCGACTTATGGGATCTGAACCATCCTCATTTGATAATTTGATCTCCAAGGGCAATACGTATAAAGTAGAACTTCGGTGACTCGAACTCGAAGGGACTGTCCAAATGTGTTCGACTTAAACAAATGTTACAAAGTTTGCACATATTCGCTTCCAATTGGAACATTAGAACAAATATATAGTTACTTTAAAGATCTTGTAATACTGGTATATTTACAGGTACTTACATGAACACTGAATTGTGAAAATAAATAATTGTGTTAAAATATCCATATTTTCCTGTCGTCATGTTATTGTGTATACATAAAAGACAATAAATCAGAAACGGATATATGGTGATTAGTGGTATTAGGATCAACCAACAAACACGGAACTGTTATATGTCATTCATAGTGTAAGTCGGTTTGTGTGTACAACATTTAGTATTATCCTTCAATAACAATAGTACAAAAGGGGATCGTCCTGGTAGTTGGATTTACTACCTACTATGTAATCAGGGAATATCACCACTAATGTTGTGAGATCGAATCGCGCTCATGGCGAGGTGCACTCGATACAACATTATGGGTACTCATCCGGAAAAATCAGCCTCTAAATACACAATACAGGCTACTTCTGTTGTTATCGACGTACTGTAGTTATTATATATGTGATTTTAGAGGATAAATTCATGATGCCATATTATTAATTTTTGTAAATATATTAAGGGATTTATATCATTTCGTAAACTGTGGATGCCGTCGAGGTCGTGATCGTATGGTAGTTGTATTTATTACAATCAGTGTCTATCACAACTAAAGTTGTGAGTTCGAACCCTGCTCATGGCGAGGTGCACTCGATACAACATTATGTGATGCAATTTGTCAGTGACTTACGACAGATCTGTGGTTTTCTCCGAGTACTCCGGTTCTCTCCACCAATTAAACTAATCGCCACGATATTACCGAAATAGTTTTGATATTGTAGAAAAGGCCTCTAATGTTGCTAAGACACTAATCTTTTTTTTTGCACAAGTGATTCTATATATAGAAGGTAAATCATGTGCCGACCTTGTCCAATGTAAAGGAAACAATCTGACCCGACGATATCAACTGAAATATAGTCAACCATGCTTTAGCAACCACCTCTATTGAGCAACAACTTGTATTTTGTGACCTTGATTTTAATTCCTATACCCATGACATTTCATGTAAATTTAACCTGTAATTAGCAACCACCTGTCTTATATGACCATATTTCAATGTCAATGAGGAAGGTCACATTAGACAGTTTTGAAGTGAAAATGCAGACTGGTTTGGGGTGGTTTATGCTCAATTCCGTAGTTTTCAATGTTATTAAATATTATTTCAGAGATAATTGTATCGATATTTTTTGTACAAATCAGATACATTACTTTGATAACAAACTAAGTTGCCTGAAATTAAACATAAGATACTTGTGTTTTTCCGGATTCGCATCCAAGCAAAATAGTCATCGGAGCTAATGCTAACGCCTCTGACTCTTTCGCTTGGGTACTCACCCGGAAAAACAAGCCTCTAATGCACAATACAGTCTAGTTCTTTTGATATCAGAGTATTGCAGTCATTACATGTGTGAATTTAGCCTATATATTTTTGATACCAAATGTAAAATTATTGATTTGAAAAAAAAATATATATTAAGGGATTTATATCATTTGATAAACTGCGAAAATAAATACAAACATTTTGTCAGTCAACACTTCATTTTTTTATTATACATTTGTTTTATTGGTTAAGTTTGTTAACTTCTGGTTCATAGTTTGATATATATTTACATGTATACAGTATTGTAACGATTTTCAGTTTGAAAAAAAAATGACAGTAAAAACTAATTCTGTTACAAGAGTAAAATGTGATTCTGTTAAAATATTCGTCATCCGGGTAGTTAAAACATGCTATATCTTTATTATATTGTATTAATGTGTTTTAACACGAGACCTTGCATTCAATACAAATCATCATCGCGAATAGATTCTTGTCTATTCTGGCTATTTCTGAACAATTTATTGTCCAACAGTTCATTCTGAACATGCTCATTCACACCATTTTGATTGCGACTGGAACGATGTTTCCGTTCCGGTCTGCGCACACCGTTATTTGACTCATCAACACTTCCGGTTCGATTATTCACCGCTACAGTATTGTAAGCTTTATTTTGAATCCCAGTCCTGTCGTTTATCTTATTATCTCTATTGACATTGGTATTTACATTGTTTCTATTATTATCCCCTCGAGCGCTCGGCTGATAAACTTCATCATACGCAGCTGGTTCATGCGAATGTATGTTGCTATGCATTTTCTTCCCAGTTGGGGTATGTTCTGTCGGTTTCTTATGAATAGCAGTATACACAGGTATTGAATTCTTGTCTAAATCGACACCCTCCTCTCCACCAAAGGCAATAATGGGTTGTGGGGTTCTCTCTCTCATATCAACGTTATGATAGCCGGGTGGTTCTCGGAACGCGTTAATGAATTCGTCATCATTTTCGTGGTGTGTACCTCGTTGTCTAGGTTGCATGTGTAATCTGTCCTCTTTCACCTTTTTGTCTCTCCTATATACACAATAAACGGTTATTATAAAAAGTGCAGATTTACAACATTAGAAAATTAAAAGCTAAAAACAAATTCTAAAATAAAATTAGTGTTGTTAGTTCTTAGATTATGTAGTGCTTGCAATGTCACTTTCCATGTCTTATTTACGTTATTTGTGTTTGTTTGCGAATAGTGGTGTCCAGCACATATTGTGTTGTGTTTTTGCTTTGTTTTTCTTTGTCTTGTGTACCATATGTTGCCAGAGTCTCTGGATTGTCAATTTCTTATTGCCCCTTTGGTATTCTCTAACATTTATTCATCGTGAATATAGCTTGCATTGCTCACCTGACGCTAAGCAACCACCAATTAATCAATCAATAAAAATGTTGAAGATGAAACAAGAAATGAGTACACCCAGATAACGAACGCCCATGACGTTAGATGCACAAAAACGTTAGTAGTTAGTGCCTTTGCGAGGTGGTCGTGATCGTATGGTTGTTGGATATACAATTACCTGTGCAATCAGTACCTATCACCACTATGCGAGTTCAAATTCCGCTCATTGTGAGGTGTACTTGATAAAACAGTATGTAATAAAGTTCGTCAGTGACATGCGGCAAGTCGGTGGTTTTCTGCTGGTACTCCAGTTTCCTCCACCAATAAAACGGCCTCCCACGATATAACTAATAATATTGTTGAAAGTGGCGTTAAACACCATAAACCAAGCCAAACCGGGTAAATCTTTCATAGGACTTACAAAAAAAATGGGTGCACGCAAATTTTAATCTGAAATCATTTTCGCACTGCATGCCACTTATCCTCTTCTATTTTGTTCACAAAAAATTATTAATTTCATACCCATTCTTATGTTATTTAGCTTTAAAGACTTTAACTAATTACATTTCTCTTGTTTTGTCATCAACTCCCCAGATTTTAATCTTTTATGGCAAAATGTGTTCAATGAGAAAAATGAAATTACATTAATTTGTTGATACATATTGTGTTGTGCTTTTGTTTTGTTTTTCTTCGTCTTGTGTACTTTATAAAGCCAGTTTCTCTGCATTGTCCATTTTTGATTGCCCCTTCGGTATTCTCTAACATTTATTGACAGATATGTGTTTATAAGATTTCATTCCAATCTCGTCATCGTTTTTTGTTTGTTTGCTATAGTACTCGTAATGATATGGCTTCAATACTGTTCTTATCCAGGCTATTAAAACACGGGCTTGATTTCCGTTACGATTTCCGCATAACACGATGCACGGTTCGTATTTTACCTCCAGTTGTTTGTAGGAGGGCTCATGTCTTATTTACGTTACTTGTGTTTGTTTGCGCATAGGTGTGTTCAAGACATATTGTGTTGTGTTTTTGTGTTGTTTTTCTTCGTCTTGTGTATCATATGTTGATTGTCCTTTTGTACTTTTTCTTTTGACCATTGTGTTGTCTGTTCTTCCTCGATATACGGATTCTGATTACCCCTTTGGTA
Source organism: Bathymodiolus septemdierum (assembly GCA_963383655.1). Taxonomy (NCBI): domain Eukaryota; kingdom Metazoa; phylum Mollusca; class Bivalvia; order Mytilida; family Modiolidae; genus Bathymodiolus; species Bathymodiolus septemdierum. The sequence continues at coordinate 48,140,942 of OY726529.1, read as the reverse complement.
TCTTCAAACTCTTCTTGCCAGTGTCACTGGATTGTCTATGGCTGGTTGCCCCCTCGGAGTTCCTGCATAATGTAGTTATACCGCAAGCATATGTATTAACAATCCTCTTTAGATCTTTTGCTCCCAAAGACTTTTAATTTATTTGGCTATCCAGTCTTTAGACTATGAGTGAATCTGATGAAGGTTATTCAAGAAACGCGATTTTGACAGTTTATCTGTACAATATATCACAATGAAACGAAAATGAGTAAAATTTATTGCAGAAAAAAAGTATAAATAATAAATAAATATATGTAAAAGCAATAAATAAACATATAAATAAATAAATAATAAGTTAGCTGATAAATAATATAAAAAAGGGGCAAGGTTTTGGGCTATGGTGCTTAACGCCACTTTCAATAATATTTCAGTTATATCGTGGCGGTTATAAAAAAGGAAATAATAATAAAAAAGTAATAATTTTTAAAAATGTATAAGTAATAATAGAAATATGAATAATAATAGAAATATAAATAATTATAAAAATATAAATAATTATAAAAATATAAATAATTAAATAAATAAATGAACCAGCTAGAATATAAAAAACTACAAATTGATCACAACTTTTAAATATATTCATCTCCTGTCTCAAACTGCGAATAATTATAAAAAATTATAAAAAATATTATTTACCCTTTCAGTCTACATTTAGAACGTGGGACAATTATGAAAGAGACGTAAATCGCTGATATGAAAGTCACGTAACGTGACATTACCATTGGATGGTACATACACAGACACAAAACGAAAACCCAATGAAGTCAAACATCGATTTTGGATAATATTGTCATATAATATATCTACTAAAATGTGCTTGTTATTAAGAAATTGTTTATTTTCTCCCTTTCTACGATTTTGCTATTATAGGATTAAACACTGTTTTTTAGGAAATTATCTATGTATAAACTCCGACAGCTCACTCACAAACTGAATGTAGAGTTTGTGAGTGAGCTGCCGGAGTTTATACATACATAATTTCATAAAAACACAGTGTTTAATCCTTATAATTCTTATTCTTGGACATCATGTTTGTTTTCGACGCTAAATACTAATAATTCTTGGTGGATTATTTTTTTCATATTCCTACGCCGTAACGCTACAAAACCAATAGTCCGGCAAACGGAAATATTGATTTATAAATTCCTCCCAAATGACGTAGAATAAGTGACGATATTCAATCAGATTACGAGTTATTGATAAATTCTAGTAAGAATAGAATTATTGAAATTTGGAAATGTTCCGACTGTGGGTTATTATTTTTTTCATTTTATTATATAAAAATATTCTATAAAAATTGCATTTGCTTGTTTGTATGATACAGTATTAACCTATAACAATAACTAATGTTGTACATTATTTAAGAATTTGTAAACTTTTAGATAACCGGATATTCATAATCCTTTAAGTGATGAACTTTATGCACTTAATATTGTGGCAATATATTAAAGGGCAGAAAACTGAGATGATTTTACAAGCAGTTACATCATTATATATTAATAAAGTTTTATAAATAACTGTTCAATGTTCAATGTAATGGCGTGCTTTCTGTATGCTTTTTATATCTCAACACGAGTTTTTGCCAATGTCTGGAAAATAGAAGATGAAAATAAAAAAAATAATTTCGTTGAAATCGAATAATTATGAAGCTCTGAATTATTCATACAATTATAATTTCATCACAGCGAACCGAATGTCTAAATATGGAAATACCCCAGATTTGACTCCAATTTAAGTGAAGGCTATTTACTTGTATAGAAACAGAAGCACTATTACAAAAACATATGTACAATTTACGTATGTGTGTATGTCAATGTTATTACATATTTCAATAAAATATAATAATATATTCGAAATGTGCTTGTGGATTTATCAGGGAAGACGATTCCCACCTTTTCCTGAACTGTCTGCTATATGTCAAACAGGGGACAGTTCCCTTTTACCTTTTGCACCATCATAATATTCGGAGAGATATTAGAACGTTATTATTTGGAGACTCTCAAAAAACCTGGCTCAAAATAGTTTGTAATCAAAAGCAGTACAGACATTCATTAAGAACACTAAGCGACTCCCTGAAAGAACATAACCCCTACACCCCTCCCTCCCCCCCTCGCCCCCTCCCCCCCCCCCCCCCCCCCCCCCCCCCCCCCCCCATTCTACTTATTTGACATCAATACATGTTTTGTATTATACATGCTTATATACTTATTATTCATCATGCTCCTTATCAGACATATGTTTATATGATGCTGGAGGGAACTTTATATAAGTTGTAAAACTTGTATTCAATCCTATTGTATATATTTGACACTAAAATATGTTTAAAGTAATGTCACAAAATGGAATTTCCAATGTATATCTTTTTCTTCCAAAATAATGACCTTTGACGAATTGGCTAAGTACAAGAGTTGAGATAAGCTAGACACCCATGATTTTGTCATAATAAAGAATAAATTAATTTGCACATTTTGTTGATATAGGCACAATTGTTGACCTTCACTGTTTGAACATTCTTTTCATAATTAAATGGAACTTTGCTTGGACTGAGATGTCTTATTTGTAGTGTATGTAATGCCATGGTAGTCTATATTACATCATTACCTTAAATATATTACAATGAAAAAAAATATAATCGTCCTAATTATGCATGAAATATTTGGTGATGGACATTAAACAAGCAACAATCGGTCGTAAAAACGAAAAGGCGACGGTGTGTTCGTTGCCCAATCTCATTCATAAGCGTATTTAGATTATATTTGCTTAACATCATATGCAAAGGTGTATTTAAAATAAAATATACTTAAATAACATCCTAGAAAATATTTGTCATTTTTTTAGGAAGTGTGTTTTGCTAAAAAAATAATCTGTCCTTATGACCCAGACGCTATAGAAAATTTCTATTGGAGTGATTGTAATTTATATTACTGTTATATACGTGTGAAAATCGCCCTGCGCTAAATTAAGATATTTTCAATCAAAAAGTGTATATCCAAATGTTGGTAAACCGACCTACTAAATAAAAATAAACAAGAGCAGTAATAAAAACTTACCTCATTTTGAAATATACCACTGCTAATATTAACATAATCAGTACCAATACTCCAATGGTTATTCCCAAGATAAGTCCTAACATGTACAAAAAAAATATATATCTTAGTAACCATAGCAACAATATGCCATTTGCATAAGTAACCCCAAAAGAGACACCAGACACAGTTAGGTGTTAGTGTGTCAATAATCAATAAAGTGACATAGAAATAGACAAAAGTCTTTGTATGTGTATTATTTTTTACTCAAAAGAAAGGTTTATATATACCAAATGGGTAACAACAAAAAATAGAGACAACAATGTCGGCAAAATACTACATAGAAATCTAAAAATTGAGCAACACGAGCCCCCCACTAAACTAACTAAACACTTTGCTTTGTATTGTCTAGCACTTGGTATGTTGTTGTTGAACAGACTCCTACTTTAACACTGCAATGACAGTTTGTTTGTATTGTTCAACTGAGTTTCATATCACACTGCTCTATACGTTTGCTTTGTGTTGTTCAACCGAGTGACGTATAACACTGCTCTGGTACTTTGCTTTGTTTTGTGCGACCCGGTAACGTAGAACATTGCTCCAGAACTTCGCTTTGTATTGTTCAACCGTGTGACGTATAACACTGCTCTGGTATTTAACTTTGCTTTGTGCGACCGGGTGACGTAGAACATTGCTCAAGAACTTCGCTTTGCATTGTTCAACCGAGTGACGAAATGCACTCTAACAGTTACCATTGTGTTGTTCAACCGTGTAACACCTAATGAAAATGTAGATATATAAGTTAGTGTTTAACACTGCTCCAACACTTAGTTTTGTATTGCTCCACCGAGTAAGATAGAACACTGCTCTAACAATTGGTCTTGTATTGTCCAACCAAGTAGGGGCGTGCACTGCTTTAGCAGTTGGATTGATATTATTTAGCATAGTGATGCTTAAGTCTGCACCAAAACTTTGCTTTGTATTGTTCAACCGTGTAACGTAGAATACTACTCTAACCATTGTTTGTTTATTTAACAGAGTGACGGGTAACATTGTTCTAACACGGCTGTGTATTCTTCAACCAAGCCACGTAGAACACTGCTCCAATAATTGGCCTTGTATTGCAAAACGGAATGATGTTTTTAACACTGCATCAACACTTTGTTTTGCATTGTTCAACCGAGTAACACATAACACTGTTTTAATATTTTTATCTAGAAATAGACGATATCAGTAGTTCGAATGGGGCATTTTTGAAATAAACAGTGTTGAAATAGATCATATGTACCAGTTAACCATAACCATATACCGAATTGATTTAAATAATTGAATGGATTGAAGGTAACTAATATTAGCAGATATATACCTAGATTTGACGTGCTGCTTTCTGCAAGTCCCTCTGGTCCTGTAGTAGTAGTATCCGATGGTCCAATACATTCAATATTGGCCAGGCCGCGATCTGTGACACAATATAATAATTATTGCTATATGCATTATTAGTAAGATAATATTTTTGTATTGCTGAAAAATTTAACTGTTTGTTAATATAAAGGCACAATATGGTAAAAACAATCCAAATGAAGAAATTATTAAAATATTGAATATGGTAAGAAAATAACTGCTTATAGCAAAACGTTTATTTCCGGACTTGTCTATAAGAGTTACACTATGGGTATCTAATAAAAAACAGGATATTTGCCTTGCAAAGAGCCAAATACTTTCGTGTAACAAGAAAAAACAATATTGCATGTATTTATTTACTACCAAATAAAAAAGACAATCGGCACATTTCTGACTATGATGCTAAAATTATGCGTTTGCAGGAGTTATTTCCCTTTAAAGCGGGCAAGTTCAATGGAAATAAATATATCTTCCCCATAATTCACTTTTTGCTATATTATTATCCTCTGAATTTCTATTAAAATCATGAGAAAATTATACTCCAAATCGTTGTCCTTTCCATTGCTCTTACTAGACCGAGTACAATTTTACCAGTCTTAAGGCAAATAACTCTTATAAAGAAAGGTTTAAAAAGGTATAATTTAATACCCATTCTCTGTAAGGACTTAAATTGACAGGAAATGCATAGTCTCAGAATCCAACTAATGTTATCTATTTTTTTAAAGTTTCATAAGAAATGATGGAAAATGTTGCAAAATATTTGTATCAAATGCCGGTTTCCATGGCAACCAGCTCAAATATTCTGAGTCTGAAAAATTGTAGAAAAAATCACATCCCTCTAAAAGAAAGTTCAGCTGTTAAAACTATTCTTAATTCAAACACCCACTCTTGTTAAAAACATTTTATATGGTTTATAGGTAAAGAATGGTCAGAGTGCCAAATGTGTATCTTGTACCAAACATTGGCTATTGTCTGTCAAAATGTGATTATGACAAAGAAAGGGACAGGAATAACCTTTTTTTGAATATAAAAAAAATGAGGTTGCCATGCTTATGATTTACTTATACTAAGTTGAATCAATGGTTCCAATAATATAGAACTTTATTCAATAAACAAAATAATGGGACCTTCTCTTATATGTGATTTCCATATTGGATCCCTTGTTATGCAGGTAAGGATTATCTCCCTTCCTTAACTCTCCTTTGTGGAATCAATTATAGTACATGTAAACAAATTGGCGGGCTAAACTAACAACTGAAATGATTTTCCTAAACATCACATTTATTAATATTTGTTCACTTTAATTCTTTGTACAACATCTGAATAATTGAAAAAAATAAAGATTTGAAGTTAACTACCTTTCTAAAACCAAGATATGGGTTCATATTCATAGGTTGGTAGACAATTTTTTTTTTGGAAAATTTTTATTATGAAAAAAATAACCCAACTGTTTTTTTACCTTTTCTTTTTGTTAAATATTCAAAAACAACATACCAAAAGCATCATTTACATGTTAACATTCAAAATTTGAAAAAATAGGGCATATTTTCAATAGAATTTTTTTTTATGAGTCTTTAAATAGGGGTACACTCATACGTTTTTCATGAAAAAATACGCTAAAATGTAAAAAGAACAATACATTTTTTCACAATTTTCAATATGTTTTTATCTTCGAGATATAAATAGACAATCATGTGTAATTACCTCAATATTGATGATAATTTAAATGGGTGGTCATTACATTCTGTTTACATCTTTATGAAAAATGTACAAGCAAATGTATTCCTTATTTGAGTGGTCAATTTTCAAAACTGAAGCAATAAAAAAAAGTCACTATCGTTTCAAAACATACCCTTGTCCAAACATCCTTATATTTTTGCTCTTAAATTTAATGCGAAAAAAGGGGGGTAAATTAGTTTTGCCACCCTCTACTTTTCAAAGTGGGGGTGGGGGAGGGAGTGATTGTCCCCAGCTCCTTTTCCCATGAAGTGGCATTAGTGAAGTTCGAACTGCAGACTCATATGGAGCATCTGAGTTCATGTTGGTCCGGAGGTTTAGTGATATTTGTGTTGCTCAATCTTCAGTTTTCTGTGTATTCGTAATTTTTTGTCCGCCATTAAATATTTCTCTTTTTGTTTTGTTTCACCTGTATATTTATATCATATATTGTTAATGAAGTAATATATTGACCCTTTGAGATTAATTACCAATAAATGTAACTCTCAATCTGTAGTGTAAATAATCAAAGATGCTAAAATGGGAAGTTGGAGTATGTAATTTTTCCACCGAATTATCTCCCTTTGATGTCAACACGCATTTATTTATGTGAAATAAATTATGTCAACGGGGGAGAATGATAGAAATAACTTTTATCATATGTTAAAATAAGTTGAAATTTGCCAAAAAAAAAATAAACATTGATTGAGCATTTATGACCTAAATCATATTTTTTAAATTAAATTTCCACTTCAAATTATGTTTTCATGAAGAAAATGCGTCTCTAATTTTATTTAATGCACATAAACGCTTGATTTAATCATCCCTACAAAATAGTTTGCACATATTCGAAGCATTTGCACACAGGTCTCTTTATATAGCCCCTTAATACACGGTGGTAAGTCGTTACGGACACTTTCCGGAGAAACGGCACATTTATGATAAAACAACGGGCCTTTTCAGATAAAAACATGGCGTAGAGATGGATGACGATCGGGAAATCGAAGATTTAAGCAAGACGAACAGGTTTATATTAATTTTAATCTTTTTCACGGAATGAAAGGATTATCAACGATTTTGTTTCGAATTACTTTTTTCAAATATTCAACATAATCAACTTTGTTTTTCGCATTAAAAATAACAGTCTCGGAGAACATTTTTTCCTTTTGTCCTAAAAAATACTAAAAAGCTCTTAGAGTTGCAATTTAAATTGTACTTTTAATTGTACTAAATATATATTTGAAGCTTAACAAATGGTGCTCCTTGTCGTCATTAGATTATCAAAATACTAGCACCCGAAAAATTTTCATAAGCAACGGCCACTTTATGATTGACGTTTTTATCGGCACCGGAATAATTTGGAAGGTCAGGTGGCTATATTGCATTTACCTTGACTGTTTGTTTATATAATAATAGTTTGTCCAAGAACTTTGGGAATATTTTTTCTCAGCTTCTACCGTGTAGAATGAATTTTTATTTGGTATATGTATGTAGCTTTGACATAATTATAGGATAATTAATTGGAGAGTGTGAATATCGGAAATATAATCACGAGTGCCGTAGAACGCAGGGATTTAACGATTGCGCATGCGTTCTCGGCATTTGTGTTTATGTGTTATATTGATAGATACCATCCAGTTTTGCTATGTATTTGATGTATATATCACAATAGTCATCAAATCATACAAATTCAACTAAAAACTGCCATTTTTTGTGAAAAAAGACTACCATTAAATGTTGAGGAAAATAAACTAATGGCTAGCCTGTGCTATTTTTTAGAAACATGCTAGGGACCGACCATTTAACTTGAAAGGGGGGGGGTATGGTTTTTTATTTCGTTCAGAATTTTTTTTTCGGACAACACAAGAGTTAGAATATTTATTTATTTCCCATAATTCCACATTAGGTTATATGACAAAAACTCTGAATCAAATTATTTTTTTCCCTCCATCAAAATCAGAATATTTTTTTCAGCAACATTGGGAATCAGAATATTTTTTTAGAAAAAAACCATAACCCCCCCTTCAAGTTAAATGGTCGTTCCCTTAGGGCTTTAAATTGGATAGATCCCACCCAGGTTTGCTATGAATTTGGTTTATCTACCACAAGCGTCATCAAATCATTACAGTTCAACTAAAAATTGCCATTTTTAATGGAAAAAAGACTATCATTAAATGTTGAGGAAAATCAGCCAAATGGCTAGCCTGTGCTATTTTTTGAAACAGGTTAATGTACTACATTAGATAGATCCCATCCAGGTTTGCTATGAATTTGGTTTATCTATCACAAACGTCATCGAATCATAACAATTCAACTAAGAATTGCCATTTTTTTTTATGAAAAAAGACTATCATGAAATGTTGAGGAAAATCGGCCAATGGCTAGCCTGTGCTATTCTTAGAATCATGTTAAGGTGCTAAAATGGATAGATCCCATCCATGTTTGCTATGAATCTGGTTTATTCTATCACAAATGCCATCAAATCATGACAATTCAACTAAAAATGTCCATTATTTATGAAAAAAGACTGTTATTAAATGTTGAGGAAAATCAGCCAATGGCTAGCCTGTGCTATTTTTAGAAAAATGTTAGGGTGGTAAATTTGATAGATCCCATCCAAGTTTGCTATGAATTTTGTTTATCTATCACAAGTGCCATCAAATCATAACAATTCAACTAAAAATTGCCATTTTTTATGAATAAATACTATCATTAAATGTTGAGGAAAATCAGCCAATGACTAGCCTGTGCTATTATTAGAAACATGTTATGGTGCTAAATTGGATAGGTCCCATTCATGTTTGCTATGAATTTGGTTTATTTTAGCACAAATGCCATCAAATTATGACAATTCAACTAAAAATTGCCATTTTTTATGAAAAAAGACTATCATTAAATGTTGAGAAAAATCAGCCAATGGCTAGCCTGTGCTATTTTAAGAAACATTTTATGAGGTTAAATTGGAAAGGTCCCACCCAAATTCGCTTTGTATTTTGTTTATTTGTAATAAAGGTCATTAAATCATGAATGTCATTTAGAATAAAATTATGGCAACATAATGTAAACTCAATTTGAAAAACGCAAAAATTTCCAATTTGCAAATTTCGGAAAATTTCCCATTCTTGGCCCAGATTTACCAATGGAAAATGATATTGTGTAACAAAATGTTTTTTGTAGAAAGAAAGCTTAACATATATTTAACTAACATGCATAGATAAAGTTCCTTCATTTACAGCCAGTTTTATTTTTATAACTTGGAAAAACAGAATATTTTGCCCTGAATAATGCCCTCTCCAGGACCAAACTATAGGAGGTATGGTTGCCATGGCAACGGATCATAATTTTTGAAATTTTATTTTCTTAAGTTGTTAAACTTGGTCAGGTAAGTGATCTGACAACATAACACCAATATCTGAAGACATGCATTTCCAGCCCACTGTATAGCTATTGAAGTCCTTACAGAGAATGGGTATTAAGAATCAAGTCTGGAATGTGCAAAAGGTCCATTGTTAGTATACCTTTACATATATAGTTCCGTTCACTGTCACAGTCTCCATTTTTCAGTTGGAACGTATTGCTACCAAATTCCACATATTGACAACCAGAAGACGATAAGATATTCACTAGAAAAAGAACAATGGTATAAAGGGTTGGACATAAAATCCAGGTCTACTTATATATCCTATTGAAAATGAAAGTTATAAATTGAAGTGATAACAAACACAAAAATAATAATGTGAAACTCTAAAAATGATTTCGGACGATATCTAACAAAGCCATCGTTAAGTCAACCTCCACCTCAAGGAGTATCATGTTGATTATTGCGTTCTTACCTTTACATTGATACACGATTTTGTGTCCATGTACTCGTATCTGTCTATTAAATAACACATGATACATTGTTATATATGTAATGTTTTGCAGATCGTTGTTTGTCCTTTTTCTTTTGGTCATTGTGTTGTCTGTCCTTCGATTTAAGGATTCTGATTACCCAATTTGGTATCTTCAAACTCTTTATATGTTCGGGGAGGGGGGGGGGATGCGGGGGCAGATGTATACGTCGTCAACATGCTTTATATTCTCCGAATCCTGCCAATCTGTGTTTATCAATTTAGTGTCTCTAGATGGAAAATACACATGTATGTAAAACAATTACCCCAAAACCTGTCTAACTGCTAGTTGCAATATACTTGAAATATGTTACGCTATACAACAATACAATTATTATTTTCTTTAGTGATAACAGTCATGAAATAAAATGTACGGTTAATTTATAGTGTGTATTGTAATTATAATAAATTAACCAGAAATATCGCTGGTTATAAGTAACAAAAACGTAGATATCAAATTTAGTGCGTATGACGCGTTTTTGTGATAACCTTCATCAGTTACGCTAGTATTCAAAAGACTTGAAAAAAACATTGTGAGTAAATATGATTATACCCTTTCTATAAACGATCATATGAACGACTCCACACTGTTCTGTAGGATTGCCTGGACATGTTACACTATCACAACTTCCGGCAGGAGATACACCAACTAACGAATCATAACACAAACACTTATCAGCCTGCAAGAATAAAAGAAAGAATGACATGTTACACTATCACAACTTCCGGCAGGAGATACACCAACTAACGAATCATAAACAACCAGTTATCAGCCTGTAAGAATAAAAGAAAGAATGGCATGTTACACTATCACAACTTCCGGCGGGAGAGACTCCAACTAACGAAACATAGCAAACAGTTATCAGCCTGTAAGAATAAAAGAAAGAACGACATGATACACTATCACAACTTCCTGCAGGAGATACACCAACAAACAATTCATAACACAAGCAGTTATCAGCCTGTAAGAATAAAAGAAAATGACATGCTGCACTATCACAACTTCCGGTGGGAGAGACACCAACTAACGAATCAAAACACAAACAGTTATCAGCCTGTAAGAATAAAAGAAAGAACGACATGTTACACTATCACAACCTCCTGGGGAAGAGACAACAACTAGCGAATCATAGTACAAACTGTTATCAGCCTGTAAGAATAAAAGAAAGAATGACATGTTACACTATCACAACTTCCTGGGGAAGAGACAACAACTAGCGAATCATAGTACAAACTGTTATCAGCCTGTAAGAATAAAAGAAAGAATGACATGTTACACTATCACAACTTCCTGGGGAAGAGACAACAACTAGCGAATCATAGTACAAACTGTTATCATCCTGTAAGAATAAAAGAAAGAATGACATGTTACACTATCACAACTTCCTGGGGAAGAGACAACAACTAGCGAATCATAGTACAAACTGTTATCAGCCTGTAAGAATAAAAGAAAGAATGACATGTTACACTATCACAACTTCCTGGGGAAGAGACAACAACTAGCGAATCATAGTACAAACTGTTATCAGCCTGTAAGAATAAAAGAAAGAATGACATGTTACACTATCACAACTTCCTGGGGAAGAGACAACAACTAGCGAATCATAGTACAAACTGTTATCAGCCTGTAAGAATAAAAGAAAGAATGACATGTTACACTATCACAACTTCCTGGGGAAGAGACAACAACTAGCGAATCATAGTACAAACTGTTATCATCCTGTAAGAATAAAAGAAAGAATGACATGTTACACTATCACAACTTCCTGGGGAAGAGACAACAACTAGCGAATCATAGTACAAACTGTTATCAGCCTGTAAGAATAAAAGAAAGAATGACATGTTACACTATCACAACTTCCTGGGGAAGAGACAACAACTAGCGAATCATAGTACAAACTGTTATCAGCCTGTAAGAATAAAAGAAAGAATGACATGTTACACTATCACAACTTCCTGGGGAAGAGACAACAACTAGCGAATCATAGTACAAACTGTTATCAGCCTGTAAGAATAAAAGAAAGAACGACATGTTACACTATCACAACCTCCTGGAAAAGAGACAACAACTAGCGAATCATAGTACAAACTGTTATCAGCCTGTAAGAATAAAAGAAAGAATGACATGTTACACTATCACAACTTCCTGGGGAAGAGACAACAACTAGCGAATCATAGTACAAACTGTTATCAGCCTGTAAGAATAAAAGAAAGAACGACATGTTACACTATCACAACCTCCCGGGGAAGAGGCAACAACTAGCGAATCATAGTAAAAACTGTTATCAGCCTGTAAGAATAAAAGAAAGAATGTACCAGCTAATGAATCATAACAGGAACATCTATCAGCATGTAAGAATAAACGAGCAAAATACAAATTAACGAATCGTAACATCAACAGTTATCAGCCTGCAAAAATAAAAGAAAGAATGATATGCTAAATTAGCATAATTTTCGACAGGATATACATCCACTAACTAATCATAACACAAACAGTTGTCAACCTGTAAGAATAAAAGAAAGAATGACATGTTACAATATCACAACGTCCGGTAGGAGATACACCAACTAGCGAATCATAACATAAACAGTTATCAACCTGTCAGAATAACAGAAATAATGAAATGTTACGCAGTCACAACTTCCGACAGGAGATACACCAACTAGCGAATCATAATATAAACAGTTATCAGCCTGTAAGAATAAAAGAAAGAACGACATGTTACGCAGTCACAACTTCCAGCAGGAGATACACCCACTAACGAATCATAACATAAACAGTTATCAGCATGTATGAATAAAAGAAAGAATGACATGTTACACTATCACAACTTCCGGTGGGAAATGCACCCATTAACGAATCATAGCAAACACAGTTATCAGCCTGTCAGAATAAAAGAAAATATTACATTTTAAATAATCATAACTTTCGACAAGAGATTCAAAAACTAACGAATGAGGTTTTATTTTGTTCAATGGTTTGAGATGAAAGGTGATTGTTCGTTTTGTTGATATTTGTGGAATTGGTGACAATTACTGTTTGATTAGCGTAACTAGCTTTGAGTGCGATAGATTGTGGGTTCGATTCTCGGTCGGGTCCAGTCAAAAACTTTGAAATTGGTATTTGCTGGTGCAGTACAAATCGGACATCAATATTTTCTTCTAACAAAATGTAACTTGTTCTCTCCATGTTAAAGGTAAATAATTGCGTAGAACAAGAAACAGTCACAATTTTATTTGCACACGTCTCGTCGATATCCCCAGGATCCAATCTCAGTTCAGGAAACCTTTGATCCAAACCTTTATAGCCAGCTGGCTGACAAACAAGCGCTAAACTGATTCATATTTATAAATAATACACACTAACACGTATTTACAATACATAAGTGCAAATGACCTTTTTACCTGTACTCCAATAAAAGTGAAAGACTCTCCACTACAATATTGGGCGCACTCAGCTAAGTGGTTTGGTGTAAACTTCTTCTGGTTAGATGTCTGTATAATATGAAAACAGCCTGCAACAACATGAGTTTACTGCTTAACATTTGCTAAATAATAGAATTGTTGCTTTAAATTCAAATCCTTTATTAGCCATAGTACGGCCCACAGATACAAGATACAAATACAGTTAACAGATAATAATATGAATTAAGATAATAAAGTACAGATCATCATTTTCAGATATGCAGTGACTGTCAAGCAGAAATCCGCAAATTTCAGTTAAAATATTAATATTTTCAGAATTAAGCAACCAGATCAATTTATTCAAAGATGATAGCAATTTGAATTTTTCAAATTTGCAGGTTAATTTAATAGCTTCGAAAAGTTTATTTCTATGATTATGATAGCAAGCTTTAGTTATGAAGCAAAGTCTTCTAAGTGATGTATGTTCATTGAACACAAAATAAACTACGAAATATGACGATGAAAATTTTATCCATGGCTTGTGACAGGAACACAAATGTGGGCGCGGGTAAGACGGCTAATGGGATACAAAACATCCCCTTTCATTAACGGGGTCTTCCATTGCAATGCAGATATAAACAAGCGATGAAAACATTATCACATTTGCTTCCGTTTAATAAGTTTACATACAGATTTATCTCCTTTTACAGAAAATCTTGTAAGGATTTACCAAATACATAAAGCTATTTTTCTCCGTATTGCTGACTTTTTCATGAAATTGTGCACATTTCATACAGAAATCACTTCGACCGATTAGGTACCTCTTCAAGAATCATGTTTTCTCAAAGTTTACCGTTTTTTTCCGGGCAATGTTTTTATAATGAGAGCTTAAATATGAACAGCATTCTACTCAACCATACCGTTATTCACACGAGAACACATTTTACTTGTGTTGAATGTACCCACTTTTCATCTTACGGGGATTGTTAAGTCAATCACTAGACGTCACAATATTGACAAGAATATCCGTGTCTAATGTCTATATACACGTACAACTATATCATGATACAATACAACACAATGGGAGCTACATGTCGAGCAGGAACTGCGTATCATTCCGGAGCATCTGAGTTCACTCCGAGTTTTGGTGGGTTCTTGTTGCTCGATCTGTAGTTTTCTGTGTAATGCTTTGTTGTTGGTTGTTTGTCCTTTTGTCCTTTTTCTTTTGGCCATTGTATCGTCTGTCCTTCAATTGTCGGCTTCTGATTATTTCGTTGGTATCTTCAAACGTTTCATAGTCCTGGTGGTGTTTGTACAAGTAAGTCCACAAATGGTGTACTGAATCTTCACTCTAATATTCCATAGAATTATGAATAGAAATTGACTTCCCTGTGTCTTAAATGAATAAATAGTCAGATTACTTCACCATAGTTTGTTTCTTGTTAATAACACTGCATCATGGGGAAATATATACATCAATAGGCGTCGAAACGTTGAAAAGTACCACTTGACTGCAGACTAGGTGCAGTTTCACACTCATCTTAAGATATGAGTTAAGTTCATTCCTGAAGACCATTTTGTGCTTGTGACATGTAGAACACCAGCAGAAGCGCTGTTCCGTTACTTAAAGTTTGTTTCCAAAGTGTAATATTGGATAGTCTTTTATGTTCATTTCCATATATATCCTTTCTTACTAAATGGTTATGAAGCGAGTTTATCTAAATAACAACAACTTTGCTGTTGTATATATGTATTTATAATGGATAAGCTGTAATAATGGGATACAAACCTTGGTTAACAAGCCATGGTTTGTTAGTTAAAACATCAGCTACAGCACAATGCCGGGAGGCGTCCAGTAACTCAGCACTATAACTCAGTAGAGATCCACCAATTCTTTCACAAAACAGTTCAGCATCGTTTTTTGTTTTCTTGTGTCTGTATACTGTCAGCGTGGAATATGATTCTGACGGGGAAAATAAGAACTGGCTATATTACTATAAAATTTCAATGTAATTAATTTTGGAAGCTAGATATTAAAATACTGGTATTCCCTATGGATGTCATTATTATGGTAAGAAACACTGCATAATCACAATTTGTATCATACTTTCTCGTCCTTTATATTGTCAACAGCCGTACACTATCTCATGATACCCAGAGAGGAGGTGGAGCTAGATGACGTCACATCATACAATATCTTCGATAACAAAATATACAAGATATCATAATAAGGCTTACATACTCTCACTCAAACAGCAAAATTAAAAAACTTTGATTTACGTGACAAGATACAAGTCCCTTATTGAACAACGTTACTCGTGCACCATCAGATATTTTGATAGGCCAGACTCGTTCTGGGAACTCGTCACATGGCCTACCAAAATTTCTGATGATACACTCGCCTTTTTGTTCAATAAATGTAGAATATTGTTGATAAACTGTTAAACATTTTGCGAAACAAAGATCCAAAATGATACACTTATGTACAACCTTACTTCTACTGCTATAATATAAGAGGCCGCCTTCATAGGGTACTGCGCTTCGTGCTCTAAAAATTTACAATTTTACTTTAGAAAATAAAATTTAATAAGTATTTTGTTTTTACTTTTGATTTTAAGATAAAACTATATACAAGAGTTTTTGATGAACTAGTGGTTAATGAGTGAGACAGCTGATTCGAATGACTCAACAGTATCGTGTAGGAAATATGATCGTGGATTGAGTGAGTAAGTGGTAGTTATGTAAAGTCAAGTGAACAATTTGTCATCTACAACGTTACATTTTAATGAGATGATGATGTCCTCTTTGTACTAGACCAGCACGCTTAGTTTGATTTTTATATTGCTAGCTCACTGAAACAAATATCCACAGGTACACATGTCATGTCATGAGGACACATTATTCTGATTCCGAGTTATCCAATCTTTGTTCTGCCTCTTTAACACGTGCAGCGTGCTTAGTGGAGAAGCAGCAAATACAAATGTTCTAGTGTTTGGACAATCTCTACCCAGAGTTGTCGGTCCTTACATGTTCTCCAATCTCTGGCAACGCCTATACACCAAGAATCTTGTCAAAATCGGTTTATTAAAGGGTATCTTGATATAAACCGGTTATAATGACCCCATATATTTTAATACGGTGATCAGTCATATAGCGCTGTTCCGGTTCCTGGTTGTAATAGCTTCTATAGTTGCTGAACATTACACTGGTAATATTTAATAAAACGGAAACCAGTTTAATACAAAGGTAGACTACGCTTTAGGCGTTGACAGAGATTGGATAGAGTGTAAGGACCGACAACTCTGGGTAGAGATTGGTGTTTAGATTTACCGGTCCGTGGCTCGAACTGACGATCTACCGTACTCGAGGCGAAAACGCTATCCATTACACCACCGATGTGGTTTGTTAAAATATAGTGTTAATCCTTTGATATATATGTAATACTTAATTCATAAACCAAGCTAGTGTTGGAGTTGTATCTGCAGGGTATGTCTACATATTTGCTAACCAAAAGTTATTTAAACAATCAGATTATATATTTTTGAATGCGGCAAACACTGGATATTTTTTTTGTATATTGAAGTTTAGCGTTGTGTCAGTACATCACGTCTCTGTTATACAGGAAAGATGCTATCAATTGTTACTCTTGGTAAACAAATATGTTTTGTTATTGCGTATATCTGGCTAATATGATATTGTGCTTGGGAACGACCATGTTTTTTTCTTAACTTTAAAGAATGGGGTATGTTTTTTTTTAATTATAGCGCCAAATTGTAACGTAAAATGTGAGATGACCTGAAAAGCTGCAAAAAAAAAAAATAATAATGTGACCCTACAATTTTCTTGAATGAATTTGAGTAAATATAACGGTCCCTTGTATTGCTGTAGATGGACATTTCGTATTAAATAAATGGAATTAAAAACAAAAACAACAAAAAAATGATTAATTATGGGTATAGCAAATTAAGATAAAACCGTTTTAAATGTCAAGAACTTCATGAAAACTAATACATTTTTCTAAAATAAGGAACCATTTTGTGGTAAACAAGTTCATTATGCTTTTATTGTCTATTAACATGCGAAAAAGTTAGTAAATCATCAATGAATATTATATATTATAGAAATTGTAGATCCCTGAAGATACATAATATACACATGGCTTTTGTCAACTGTTTACAGAAGATTTTATAAAGGCACATATTTAATGTACCAAAATGGCTTGAGGGTCTTTACCTTCGAAATAGTAATTATTAAGTTGTAATTCAATAAATGAATTTAATATAGTAGATATACTAAATCGTCTTTGCTGTAGATTATAAACGTTGAAGAAAAACTAACCGGCAGTCCAGAATGGACAATAACAGACACTGGCAACATATGACAAACAAGACACAGATGGACAATAACAGACACTGGCAACATATGGCAAACAAGACACAGATGGACAATAACAGACACTGGCAACATATGGCAAACAAGACACAGATGAACAATAACAGACACTGGCAACATATGGCAAACAAGACACAGATGGCCAATAACAGACACTGGCAACATATGGCAAACAAGACACAGATGGACAATAACAGACACTGGCAACATATGGCAAACAAGACACAGATGGACAATAACAGACACTGGCAACATATGACAAACAAGACACAGGACGAAAAGAAACACAATGATAAACCGTAATACAAAACACTAAAAGAATGAGTAACACGGATTCAACAAACAAAAAACGGGGTGAACCCAGATGGGTCAGCCGTTCCTGTTTATAGCTTATACAAGAAGCTCCAGTTTTAACAAATTTAGTGCGGAACACGTCGTTTCTCCTACATTTTATTTTCTACTAAAAGACAAAACCTTGACATCTTCTTCGCATGATAGATCAATCGAATGGTATATTAATAAAATGAAAAAACAGTAAATATCATATTGTCGGAGCAATTCCAAAAATACCAATATACAAATTGTATAAGGAAGTAAAATCGATACCCCAAAAACAAATACACGACTGCTCGCATTCCTGGTTTGGCACAGGCACTTCAACTAAAGGTGGCGGGGTATATCTAGTCTCATGGGACCAAAATTCCCCTTTTAGTGAAATGTTTTCCCATCCGTATGCAAAATATTGTTTCCTTATCTTGTATTATCCCCGAGATTACATATATGTTAGTGCTTCAGCACTGACATTATTTATTATATTTATTTACAGTTCCTGAATCATATACTAAGGTTCCTTACCCACAGGCCTAAGTGATGTTAACCAATTATGGATATCCTGTTTATGGAACTTTTGGTTTTCTTGAAGCCAAATTCTAAATTATGTGGCTTTCCAATATTTCAGTTTTGAGCGTACCTGATAAATATTATTCTAGAAACGTGCCGTGTGCACTAAACTTGATCTCTACGTTTTTATTAGTGATGAAAAAAAACGGCGTTAGACCAAACATTTTCCGACATCTTTGGCACGTGATAGTTACAGAAATGTGAATGTATCACGTAAGAAAATCGAAACAGAATTTTTAAGTTTAAATCGAAAATTCATTTGCAATCAAATATTGATTCCGTATGTGAAATAATTCTCGTATTTTGCTTCGCAATGGTGTGATTATAATATGCAAGAAGATGGACAATTATCGTTTACAGTTCGGTGCATTTAGGTAAAAATATGTTTGAGATTTTTTCAAAGCATTAGGATTTTTATTTTTACATATATTAAACATATTTAAAAGTATTATGTAAAATTGGTTTTCTCCGTGTAATTCGGATTACTCCTACAATAAATCTGACCACCACGATATATCTGAAATATTGTTGAAGGTGTCGCTAAAAACTATTTAGCCAAACCAAACCAAATCTAACATAAAATCATATATTAATAGACTTACCTTTTGTGAGACAAAGCAATATCAGCAACAATTTTAACATGGTTTCAGGTGTGTGTCGTTACATTTCTAACAGGACACAGACATTTTGTTTTGATGTATAATAACAATACATTGAGTACAAGTCTTATGATAATACATCTTGTCACGTTGTTTACGAAATATGTGCAAAATATCTGATATTTGATGATGGACTACTTGGGGCTATTCCGTATACAACAAAATGGCTAAATTTATTCAATTTTCATTGCTGCGTAACGAGAAATTTAGATTTTATCAAGAAATACATTTTTTCTCTCAAGTATTTTGTTTACGGTGATACTAATGGGTGGAACTTAAATTAAACAAAAAAATATGTCCTAAATATTTAATTGGGTTTTTAGACCACACAATATTAAGCAATCACGACGAATTTTAGTGACTATATTTGCAAAGTAATAAACATGTGTGATACATTGTTGTAAGACTTCACGGACCATTAGGTATCTATTTTTATTACAGTCTTAAATATTCGTTTTAATATTATTATTCAGGACATTTGAATTCAACTTCTTTGTTATGAAGATTAAATAAATTATGTTCAATTATGGCGTTCTTTATAATAACGCAGTCCATCCCTTTATAAGTGAGGGTTGGCATTTTCCTCAACTGTGGAAAGCACAATAAATAGAGTTTATTCCCGCTACTTTTATTGAAGTGTCTGTACCAAGCCAGGAAAGTGAGTATGTGTGTGCGTTAGGGGTGTCGATTGTTTCCTCTTTCTACGATTTTGATATTTGACTTTGAAATTGTTCCGATAGTGTAGTGTTTTTTTAATTATCATTTTTGTTATATTGTTTCAAAACAAAAACGACAAAGGTGATATCACAGTGACTGGTATTATACACGAACACATGGAAACACAAAATATCAAAGACTACACATTAATAAAAAAAAAAAGAAAAAAAAAAGAAAGATGTGCATGAAGATAAAATACTCGATAAATTGCAAAATTTCAATCTTATGGTAACTACCGTTCAAACTAAAATTTTGATATGACCCTTTTTTTCTTAATTAAAAAAACCATGTTTGCTTGTTTGTCAGTTGATGAAAGCGTTTGCCCCTCAACTTTCCCGTCCTCTTCTGAAGTTTATCTCCTACTTTCCAGTCCACTTCCCATGTTTTCCCCCACTTTCCAGCTCTTCAGTCAACTTATAAAACTTCTTCAACTTGCAGGTCCCTTTAAAAAGCTTCCCCGAATTTCCGATCCACTTATACGCCTTTGCATATGTAATGTAAACATAGGCTATCATTGAATATTCCCCCATATTTGCACTAGTGCAATATCGCTTTAATTTATGACGTCATCGAAATTTAAGTGATGCTCTCTTCAGTTTAGAAGTTCAGCTATGCAATTAAAGGACAGAGGCGTAGGACAGTGGGGGAGGGGCAAAGCTATTTTATTGCCCGGGTGGGCAAAAATTAAGAAAAAGCTGGAAGCCAAGAAAAATTATTATTCAGTTAACCATTGGGTATAACTACATGTTTTGAGTTTATTTTTTTGTTTTTTTTTTGTTTTTTGCTTTATTTTGTTCTTCATGTCTTTGTTCTTGCTTAATTGCATTGAAAACTAACTCACTTTCCGGTCCTCCCCTCAATCTTCCCGCAACTGCCCGCTTCACTCCTACGCCATTGAAGGGTTATTGTAAGAAGTTGGCTAGTAGTTCATGGTACTTAGGGTCATATCGCAGTTTATTGACCGGTCGGTGACTCAATGATTGTTATATGACAGAGCCTCCTGGGCTTTGGTCCATCTAACATTCTTGTGGTGACCCACCGATCAATAAACTGCAATTGTCCCGAAGTGGTATGAAATACAGTGAAAACTGCCTCAACCGAACCTCATTGGGACCAGTTTTGATGTTCTCAATAAACATGTGTGTTGTTAATTTAATGAGAGCGGGAGGTTTGGCGCCTTAAAATCTGATTCAACCCACCATTTCTTTAGAAATGCCTGTATCAAGTCAGGGTCATTACGGTTTTCACAGTTTTCCGGTTGTTGACTGATTTTGTCTGTTTATATAATTATGAGTTTTGACTTTCCCTTTGTAAGATTGTTCGGAGTTCGGTAATTTTGTTATTACCCTTATTAACAAAGATTTCCTACCTTGGGACTTGATGTGAAATTCGGTTTATTGAAGATTTCAGGGTTCGGTTTAGACAGGTTTAACTGCATAATACTCAACAGACCAATATCAACTTGCTTCAATGTGATAGATACCATACACTTGTATGTATGACGGGTAAACTTACCTTTCGAGGCATCTTTTATTAGGGTGTGTGTTTTTTCCATTCTTTGTTTTATCCATAATGATTAGTGTTGTCTTTTTCCGAAATCATATACAATATATGAATTTTAATAGCGAGTTTTGTCATTCTGTTTTTCATTCAATAAAATAGTGTTGCTGCTGTAGCATAACAGTTCAGAACCGTATCGGTGGTGTAATGGTTAGCATGCTCGGATCGAGTGTGATAGATCGTGGGTTCGATCCCCAGTCGGATCAAAACAAAGACAATCAAATTAGCATTTGCTGCTTCTCCGCTAAATACACACCATAAAATGGAAAGGGCAAAGACTGGTTTTGTAGAATCAGAAAAATATGTTCATGTGGAACAACATGTCTACTCACTGCTGTTGTCGTAGCGAGCAAGCACTATATAATTCCAACTAGGTATGTTGGTCAAATCAGACATAATCTAATAGAAATATTATAAGCATACTGTCTTTAGTTGAGGGTGTTACGGTAGATTACCACAAGAGGGTGATATTTTTGCTGAGTGTGGTAATCTACCGTAACACCCTCAACCAAAGGCAGTATGCTTTATATTATACTGAATGCCCTTCGAAGGGTGGTATTGTGGAGGGTGGTATTGTGGAGGGTGGTATTGCGGAAGGTGGTATTGCGGGATGTGGTATATCCTTGCAATACCACCCTCTGCTTTGGTGGGCGGGGTTAATAAAAGTTAGAGAAAAATACCGCATCTACATTTACCAATGAAATTGCCGAATTATCAAAGAAATTTGCATAAAGTATAATATAACATGTTCTCGAAAAAGAGAAAAAAGAAAAAAAGAAGAAAAAAGAAGAAAAAGAAAAAAAAGAAAAGAAGAAGAAAAAAAAAGAAAAAAAAAGAAATAACATGTTCTCGCCATGAAATAGCTGATAAAGTGCTCACTTGGCGTTTACACCCAACCACCACTCAACTGGTATATTTAATTTGAAACTTGTTACACAATGATGTTTCATAATAGTTAACGTCAATAGAATAAGGGAAATGACTTTTTACAAGAGAATATAGTTTAAAGTATTTGTTTTACGAATAGTAAGCTGGCAATATGACAAAAGCAGTATAAATTGGACTTTTACAAATCTTTGGACAACACATTTCACATGATGTTTCAGAATAAAGTAGAGTTTAGCTAACGATAACACGACGGGTGTCACTAGTGGAACAGAAATTGCTAACATTTCCGGAGCACCTGCGTTCACCGCCGGTTTTTAGTGGGGTTCGTGTTATTCGATCGTTTGTTTTCTGTGTTGTGTTTTGTAAATCATTCTTTGTCTCCTTTGTCGTCTGTTTGTCCCGTTTTGCTTTGGTCATTTCATTGTTTGTTCTTCTTCAATTTACGGCTTCTGATTTCCGCTTTAATATCTTAAAACTTTTCATAATATGACCACCAACAGGATAACAATATTCGTTGTATATTTTGCCAGTATATTGTGTCTTGTTGTGTAATTGTTCAGTATTGTCTGTAGTGTTTGCAAAAAATGAAAATTAAAAAAAAAAAAAAAAAAAAAAATTCGTTTTATATGATATCCTCTTAAAAACAAACTACATGATAACATCATCAGTTGCTATTTATGTATTTATCCATATATTCAGAGAACAAACAAACAAACAAACTATTAAAATAAGATTCAGGCACATACCATCACTTGAAAAGAAACCACAACGCCCTTGAGTTTAACTTCATAGGTTATCTATCTAACATCTCACTTAGAATACTATTATATAGTTATTACATATGTATTATAACCTCTGCAGCCTTTTCTGTGACTCTCCGTAAACAAGTATTACAAATATATAACTATATATGCCCTATATATTTTGACATTGTATTGCTAGAAAAACCACACACACACTGACATATCCTCGAAATATTATAAGAAAAATATATTCTTAATATCATGAGTGAATTATATATAGGGGTTGGGTTATGGTGTTTAACGCCACTTTTAACAATATTGCAGTTATTTCGTGGCGGTCAGTTTTATTGGTGGACGAAACCGGAGTACCCAGAGAAAACCACCGACCTCCCGCAAGTCACTGACAAACTCTATTACATAATGTTGTATCGATTTTATCTCATCATGAGCCGGATTTGAACTAATTGCATAGGTAGTCATCAAAGGCAAAATATGGTAGACAAGACGAAGAAAAACAAAAACACAACACACTCTGTGTTGGACACCACTATTCGCAAATAACTTAAATATGACATGGGTCCTCCTACAAACCATTGGAGGTAAGGACGAACTGGATATGTAACTATATATGCTCTATATATAATCTAACATTTTATTGCAGAACAAACCCACACACATATATCCTCGAAATATTATTAAAAAATATATTTAATATGATGAATGAATTATGAATTCCGAAATACAAATGATGTTCCAATATAAAATAACAGCCTCTGGAAATGGCATAAAGACAAGTGTTTATGATTAAATTAGAGTTGTATGTAATAATACTATACTAAATATGTGTGATTGGTGTGAAACGAAAAATATCTATGAGACTATTTGATAATTATAAATGTATATACACACTACATGTGTATTCCTCTACAAAAATAAAAAAAATTCAAAACAATATATATATGTCTCCTTCGAAAATGAAACTGAATGATAGTAGTATGTTGCTAATTTCTTGTATCCTGCACTGGTTCTATTTCAGCAGTCAAATTACATTGACTGGAATTTTTGTTGTTGTTGTATATGGTCACTGACCAACATATATTTTTTTTCTGCTACCTGATTCATGTTGAACGATGTAACATGATTAAATTAGAGTTGCATCACAGCATAAGCGCGGACGTCATAGAAGACATCATAACAATGACTAGAACGACCTTGGTTTTGCTCTTTTTAGATAATTTGGCAGTTATATTGGGCTTTTTGACATTACAGGATCAATACAATATATGTATGGTGTCTATTCGTGTATCATCACACCTCACAAAATCTGAGAATAATGTTTATTATTATGGACAATAAATGAGCTGTGTACATGTGTTATCATGGCTACATAATGTTTTAATGTCTTTACGATGTATTTTGAAAATGACCTCTTGTATTAGATGATCATGTCGATACATGGCGTCCATTGTTGTCGTACGATTGGGAAGAAGATTTGGTCTGGGGAGTGGTGAAATAAAATGTCCCTTCATCATGTGATAAATCTCTCATCTGTTCATCCGTTTCTTTCTTCGTTGATACATTATTTCTCCTGCAATAAACGATAATCATAGCACTTTTTAAAGGTAATATATCAGATCCTTTGATGGGGTTAGGGTTAGGATTATGGTGTTCAGCGCCACTTTCAACAATATGTCAGCTATATCGTTGCGATCAGTTTCATTGGTGGAGGAAACCGGAGTACTCGGAGAAAACAATGGACTTGTCGCAAGTCACTGACAAACTTTATCATATAATGTTTTATCAGGTGCACATGAGTGGTATTCGAACTGACAACGTTGGTGAGGGTAGGCTCTGAGTGCATATGTAGTTATAAATCCAAATACCATACGATAACTACCTTGACGGCCCCTCTTTTGATAGCTATTTTCTAATCGACAATGGGTATCATTAGGTGATACCCCCTTTATAATAAATTATTTTCACATTAACAGTAAGTAAAAGTGGCAAGCCCATCCATCTGTTAAAACAATTAGTTACGCTTAGCTTAATTATGGAATTAGAGCAGTATTTTATTTTAGTAGTAAACATTTTAAGGAGACATACTTAAAAAAGCAGTTCCGCTTGTTTCTGAATCCTTTTTGTTTATAATAATTTGTATTTGTATGTACTATATATAAACATATATATACGTCTGAAAATTAAACCAAACAGTGTTAGAATTAGATTTTAGAGCTGTTAAATTTTTGTTCTTCCCTCGGCGGGATTTGAACTCACACCATTGATACACTGCAGCACCTTACGTCCAGCGCCCTAGACCACTCGACCACATCCACTTCATATATATATATATATGAATTCTACTAAAACAAGATACCTAACTTGGCTTCCCTTAGCGTCTTAGGTTAGTGTACCAACCATGCGTTCTTGAATATATCATAGTTATATAAAAGACAATTGTATATGTATACTATACGAAATAAAATATACTTTGGTGCCTACATGACAGTGATCTTATGAAAGTATGATGTGCTTCTACCTATGCAATCAATGACTATCACTAAACCCATTGGCGAGGTGTACTCGCTATAATCCTATGCAGTAAGCATTTTCACTGACTTACCCAAGATCGGATGGCGTCTCTGCGTGTTCCAGTATCCCCAATAAATAAAACATACCCCAGTGATATAACCACTGAAATATTGATGAAGGTGGCGTTAGGCATCCACAAACAGCCACATTATCATCGATGTATTAGCGATAAAGCAGCCTTGTGTGTGAAAGAATGTGGATGCTATTCTCGGTCCAGTCAACCCCAATAAGCACACATTAGTCGGGAGCACAAGTAATGACTGGTTGGATGATAATGAGATAAATAAACGTTAGAGTATACCAAAGGAGCAATCAAAAATGGACAATCCAGAGAAATTGGCAACAGGTACACAAGACAAAGAAAAATAAAGCAAAAACACAACTCAATATGTGCATGACACCACTATGCACAAACAAACACAAATGACGAACCGAACATCGGTTTTATGCGGAAATCGTAACGGACATCACAATACGGAACTCAGAATGCAAAGACACATAATAGGACAGCTAAACAAACTTAAAATAAGAGCAACACGGACCCAAACCAAAAACACAGGTGCTGACAAAGAGTTAGCAGTTCCGACTCACCGTGTGTCAGAGAGAATCCACATGGCACCATACGGACTGTTGTTGCAATGAACTAGCACGTTAAACAGCACTCGTACAAATCACATCTTGAATATACGCACATATGATTACTATGGTTTGCTTAATAAGATTGCTGTAATTGTACTGTTTCCTCTATTATGCACTTTACCGCTGTCATGGCGACCTCTTAATGCTCTTTCAGGATTGTAATATATGAAATCCCCACTTTGACTACGAGAAAGCTAACATCATTCAAAGAGTTCTCCAATGGATGAATTCTAATACCAATATTGCACATACCTTACCTGAATCTTATCAGAAGAATTATCGCTAGGATGACAATTAACAGCAGTCCAAGGCCTACTACTAAGCCAATAATTAAACCTGAAAAACAAGAAAATTAGCACGGATTAGGAGTTAGGCTTATGGTTATGGTGTTTAACGCCACTTTCAACAATACAAAACTGTATCTCAGCTATATCGTGCAGTCAGTTTTATTGGTGAAGGAAACCGGAGTACCCAGAGAAAACCACAGACCTGTCGCAAGTCACTGACAAACTTCATCACATACTGTTGTTTCGAGAACACCTCGCCTGAGCGAGATGCGAACTCACAACGTTAGTGGTGATATGTACTGATTGCATAGATAGTTGTAAATCCAACTACCCTATGATCACGACCACGTTGGCCCTTAACACGGATTACGGATCATACTTCCAAAAAAATTTGAAGATACTAATGTGGTAATGAAAAGACTCCACAAATAAGTGAGAGTGAAACAGATGCTCTGGAAGGGTTATCAGTTCCTGTTCCTTTAGTGCTACAAACACCGGTTAATTCCCGGTTTTAAGTGGGGTTAGGGCTTTTGTATTTTTCCCATATATACCAGGCCATCTTTTATTTACGACTTCCTATTACCACTTTGGTATCTTGAACTTTTCTTGGAGAGTAGTTTAGACAAAACATATATTACAATGACCAGTATATGTATTATTGTGTACATTGTGTAATATTGTAAGCTCAGGTGTTCTTATGGGATTGTCAAAAAGATTATATATTGTCGGTCATACTTGTCTTGACATTTTAATTATCGTTCACAGTTCATATTATGTTCGTTAAAATATTATAAGGGTCAAGGAATGGTGAATTTAAATAGCATTTGTGCAAATTATGAAATATTACTAATACTGCAGTACAATGGAACATGTGATAAAATGAAAAACATAAATATCACACTGCTGGAACAGTTTCAAAATCAAATAGAAAAATAGTAGAAAGAGGCAAAACAGATACCACTACATGAGTAGTCACATTCTGGCTTGGTACACGCACTCCAACAAAGAGTGGCGGGTCAAAACTAGCTTAATGGGACCAAACTTCCCTTCCAACTGCAATGGTGTTTTCCACATATAGAGAACATAGTAAAGTTGTCGCTAATTACGAATCAGGGGTTAGGGGTGTGGTATTTTACGCCACTTTCAACAATAATACAGCTATATCGTGGTGGTCAGTTTTATTGTTGGAGGAAACTGGAGTACTCGGAGAAAACCATCGACCTGTCGCAAGTCATTAACACACTTTATCACATAAAGTTGTATCAAGTATACCTCGGCGTGAGCGGGATTCGAGCTCACAACGTTAGTAGTGATAGCCACTGATTGTACAGATAGTTGTCGATCCAACTACCATATGATTACGATCACGACGCCCCTAAATATGAACCAAAGCACGCTAGCCATTACACCACCGATGCAGTTTTTCCTATTGGATTTTGGAACTGTTCTGACAGTGTGACTTTATTTGTTGTTCATTTTATTCGGAATATTTATAATATTTATAATACTATATGCTGATGATACGGTTATATTATCAGAATCTGAGTGATTTACAGGCACAGCTCGATGCTTTTCATGAATACTGTTTAACCTGGAAGCTGAAAGTTAATATTAATAAAACTAAAATTGTCATTTTGGGAGTGGTCGTACACCTCAAAATTTATCTTTTAAATATAATGGCTCCGAAATTGAAGTAGTCAAAAACTTCAATTATCTCGGTATTATTTTTAGCAAAACTGGCAATTTTAATCTGGCAAAACAACGTTTAGTGGATAAAGCAGTTGTTTCTATGTATGAAGTACTGAAATTAGGAAGAAAACACAACTTATCTATTAAATGTCTATTGATTCTTTTCGATTAAATGGTTAAACCAATTTTACTTTAAGGCTGCGAAATATGGGGATTTGGAAACAATGACGTGTTAGAAAAAGATACACTTAAAATTTTGTAAAAATTATTTTGAACCTCAAGACGTCTACTCCGAATTATATGATATATGGTGAATTATGTATATATCCGGTCGAAATCGACATTAAAATTAGAATTATTTCTTTTTGGACAAACATTATTTGTGGAAAACAATCCAAAATATCATGCATTATGCATAGTTTATCACACCATTTGTATTCGCAACACAATTTCGATATTAAATGGATAACATTTTTGAAAAAAAATATTAAACGAAACTGGTTCTTCTAATATATGGCAAGCGCAAACTTTCAAAAGCATTGAGTGGCTAAAGCAAAGTATAAAGCAAACATTGTTATACCAGTTTCTACAGGATTGAAATTCGTCAGTCCATAATTCCCCTAAAGCATTTAATAATAGAATTTTCAAAACTGATTTTAAATTTGAAGAATATTTTATTATTTTAGATGAACAAAATTCCCTTCTTTTATGTAAATTTAAAACTACAAATCATAAATTCCCATAGAGAGGGGAAGGTGGAGTAATATTCCGAAAGAAAATCGCTATTGCGAACTGTGTCAAAAGAATCAAATTGGAGAGGAATAGCAATACATACTTGAATGAACTAATTTAAGCGAAAAAAGTACTTCACTACTTCCAAAACATCTAATTGAACATCCCAAAATAATAAAATTAATGACTAATGAATGGAAACCAATCCGGCAAAAACTATGTAAATTTATTAGATATATAAATATGATAGTTTGTCCTCCCGGCTAAATCCATCTGTCGAATTACTGTATTTGTATATACATGTATTGTATATAGTTTAATATGTTCATTTATTTGTAACATCTCTGTATATGTGCTATGCACTGTCAGTTTGAGAAATAAAGATATAATATGACATACGAACTTTATATTACACACCAAAAGTAAATGTGTTCATGCATTAACAGTTGGAAAATTTGTCATTTCACGTTAAACATCAAACACTCATTCATTAGTTTATTTTAATGACAATTTAATGTTTAATGCCCCGGTGTTTGGTGAGGTTCATGTTACCCATCTTTCTAGTTTTCTGTTTGTGTATGTTGACTTGTTTTTGCTTGTTTGTTTGTGTGTTTTTTGTTTCTTTGTTTTGATTTGATTTGTTTGTCTTGTGTCTTGTGCACATAATGTTGTAAGTGTCTTTGGACTGTCCATTCTTCGGTTTTCCCTAACATTTATTTATATAATTTTTAAAATCTTAATATAATACTTTTAAGTTGTGCATCACTTACCGTCGTTTGAACCTGTCATGGGCGATGCTGAAATGTCGTCAAATGAACACCATATAACATCAGTATTTCCAACTGAAAACAAGACAAAACATTAATAATTTTGGTCCACTAGTGGAGCAGGAACTGCTCCCCTTCCGGAGTTCATAATTTCACCTCTTGTTTTAGTGGGGTTCGTGTTACTCGATCTTTAGTTTTATGTGTATGTTTTGTAGATCGTTGTTTGTCCTTTTGTACTTTTACTGTTGGCCATTGTGTTATCTGTCCTTCGATTTACGGATTCGGACTACCCATTTGGTATTTTCAAACTCTTCTTAGCCCATCCACCTTTTATTCATGTGCCTGCAGAGTGAGTTTATAGATTGAATTGTTAAAGTCTGGCTCACTGAAAAAACAGATCGGCATGTCGCTCTACTCAGACACAGTCATTATCCTGATCCCGAGCCAACCCCGTCTTTGATTTTTATCCTTAATGCTGCATAATTAGCGGAGGATCAACATATACCAATTATATAGTCTCTGGTTTGACCAGCTAATCTCTACAACACCGATGCGATTTAGTAAGAGAGAAGTTGAAATGGGTTTCAAAGTTGAAACTTGTTACTGTGTGAATTTATAACCTTATTAATAATATTTTATTGATATAGGCTTAGTATTACATGTTAGGGTTATGGTGTTTAACGCCACTTTCAATTAATATTTCAATTATATCGTGGCGGTCAGTTTTATTGGTGGTGTAAACCGCGGAGCACCTGGAGAAAACCACCGACCTGTCGCAAGTCATTGACAAACTTTATCACATAATGTTGTATCGGGTACACCTCTGTCATGAGCGGGAATTGACCTCACAACTTAAATGGTGATATTCACTGATTGCACATGTAGTTGTAAATCCAGCTACCATACGATTACGATCACAAAGACCTATTTTAGTTTTACACGCATAATGTAGTACAACAATGCGTTATTGACAAATATAAAAGTACCTCTACATATATATGGTTTCAAGTCTGTACAGAGATCCAGATTTTCGATTATCCCTCCATTGGCAATCGTTTTAAATGATCGATACCTGCAATAGTCACCATTCTGTTCAACTACAAAAAAATGTAAATTGCATATACAATGGAGAAACTTATTTCTCTGTCTATTTCATATTGGTGTTGTATTAATTTATTGGAAGTGCTATTTTTTTTGCATTCATTTTTCTCAGAAGAGGGAATATACTGTTATCTAGTTGAATGGGAATATATTATTTAAAATGTGATGTTAAATAGTACATATATATACATGTGGCAACAATGAAACTACAGAGTAAATTGTGGACATTCCACACTTGTTTCATTCAATAGGATGAGACTCCTTTTAAAATGACTAATGCGGTAGGTATCACTAGTGGAGTAGAAACTAACATCTGAAGCTTATTACAGCTTTAAGGTAAAATTTGATCTGCTCGTTTAATTTTCTAATTTTTGTTTGGCAGTGGCTACCAGTCGGAAAACAAACCCACGATTTGACCGTTACAGCTAGTGATTCTAAAACCACGCAGTCAGGGGGCGATAACCGTAAACAAATCTCGCTAGGTGCCGCTTTGCAAGTCCCGCAAAATTTTCCATTCGCGCTGTTGTAGGATAAACGTGAAATAAAGTATTGAATAGACAAACATGTGACAGAAACGTGATTTCTATAAAATATTTATATATTTGTTGCAATGACTGGCTATATCAGACAAGCGACCGAGGTTTATATTAGTCAAAAACGTGTTTCGAATCGTGCATTCTATAATGTGTAAAAACACGAGGTTCGGTTTGTTTACATTCTTCGGCCAATGAAAAAGCTGACACAAATCTATATTAAGACATTAAATTGATGATACAGGAGTGATATATCATCATCAACCAATAGCAAATGCTCTCTCAACTGGAAATTCCGTCACCCTGAACAGAAATCATTCCTGAAAGAAAATTCGAAGAGGCATGTTTTTTTTTAATTTTCGCCTTGTTTTAGTGCAAAATTTGCCCATTTTGGTGAACATTTCTCCCCCAATACACCCATGAAGTGTGTATATGTCTGCCTTTTATTAGATTTATTAATATCTTTATATTTTAACCGAAAGTTTACAAGAAAACTGCATTGTTTACATAAGATTACGACCCCGCCCCTTTCCCCCGTCTCGTCAATACACTTTGTTTAGACTCCTTTCCCGTTTGCTGTCAGTTAATCTTGTTCATATCTAATGTGGCAATTATTTCAAAGGCAATTAGTTTATCAAATATATTTAGGAATGCTGACTTTTAAGTTTTACCTGATTTTCTTCTGCAAATGAATTATGTGTAGCAGGTATACAATGATTGAATGAATGCGACTGAAAACAAAAACCAGCCAGTGTGTTATGAATAAAAAGTAGGCTAAATTTGTTATCTGTATGTAACTGCATATATGATATTTAATTGATTAAACAACTGTGTATTTTGCAAGACTGTGATTTTACCATAGTTGACTAGTAATGCCCCAAAAAAAACTAACTGTGCTGAGGCCCACAGTGGCAGGGACCCATGGCCCTGTGTTCATTGTCTGCAGGCAAAGCCATGTTATGCCTTACATGTTACACAAATTTTAGCAAATTTGTGAGGTCTGATGATTCTCTAAATGAACTTTCAAAAACTGATGATTACCAGTTAACTAAATGTTTTCACAGTTTGATCAGGTGGAATATTGCAATGTAGACTCTGACAATCTTGACCGTTACTGTTTTATCCTGTTTTAGAATTTGTAGTCAGTGACTTTTTATCCAACAAAGCCTTATTGTTCCCAGATTTGTACAAATAATTTGAAGATTTAGTTGACAAAACAGCTTTAATTAAATCACTGAAAGAACCAGAAGACAAAATAGAATGAGTAATGTCCATTGATATACCAAGGTGTATCGTACACTACTCGTCAAAAAAGTGAAAAATAAATATTGCAAAGCTCAAGATGGCAACTGATGTTGAAGCTTTATGTAAGATATTGACAGATGAACGAATTAAGCAACTATTATTAAGCTTACAAGGTACACAACACACAGAAATTGAGAATGAACCGAGTGAAAATGTAAACAAAGAAAAAATGGCGACATACGCCAGTGTTGTTTCTAATGAACATTATAATAAAACTAGACACAATGAACAACCCACATCTACTGATACACACACTCAAGATGCACAAAGAAATCCGAGTGATTTCGTGAAGCCGATCTTTTTAAAAGATCAAGATGTACATGGTTCTGTGAAACCACTCCGAACACAATGGATGACAAATGTAGAAATATACATGGCAATCGGCTCTAAGGTCCCTTCCGAATGTATAAAGGGAATTCAGAGGATACGGTAAATGTGGCGTATCTACATGGATAACGAGGGTGACAGACTGTCGTTGTTAGTACAGGGGATAAGCTTGCGTAGCAGGCAGGTACCCCTACACTCTCAAAACCCTCATAACCCATCTAGGCTCTACAACCAGATACGATCCGCATAAAGGTGAAGAACATCCCCCTTTCTGCGGATGATGGACAGATTCATCGAGTCCTAACTTTAGAGGGCTGTGAAATCCAGGGACTCTGAAGAAAAAGGTTGCGTGTAAAGGGGAAACTGACAAATTGTGAAACAGGTGATAGGCTTGTAATATGCAAAGTCCTCAAAAAACCCATCCCAAGATATTTGCAGATTGGAAAATACTTAGGTAACATGTTTCATAGTGGTCAACCAGAATTTCAAAATAGAAACCCAGATGAGAGAGCAAAAACTTGTCACACGTCTTTGAAACCTGGGCACTTAATATATGAATGTTCCAATGACTGGGTCTGTAGAAAATGTGAGCAAAGTGGTCATACAATGATGGACTGTCCACAAGATTTTCATGACAATGAAGCTGATGATCCTGTGCATAATGGTGATAAATCTACAGAAATACAACCTCTGGTAGAAAATACTGAAGGTACATTAAAATCTAAACCAAAAGCATTACCTGTGTCTAAAACATCAAATGGGAACAACAAACAACATGCTAACAAGTCAGGTCCCCAGAAAACTGTTAAAATGACTAATAGTGACAACAATAACACTGACAAATCACAGTCATCAATTGATAGAGTTATTAGAACACCACAGAGAAGGCTAGCTGCAAATGCCAGGACACCACCAACACCAACAGAAGATCTACATGACAAAACTTGTGGGACAAAAAAAACAAAAACATAGTAAAATAACTTTTTAAAAACTTAAACATGTTTTATACAAAATGTGTTAATATTTTATGCAATATAGGTAAATAAAAAAAAAATGAAAATGAAAAACAAAGTACACCAATAAAAGCTCAGATATATGTATATTTACTTAATGTGTTTTAATATCCTAGTAACATATACATTTGGAATGTTATCTTATACTAAATTAATATTTAAAAAAACAAAAAAACAAAAAAATGAAGCTCAAAATAGAGTGCAATATTTTGATGATGAAATACATGATTATATGGGAGATAATTATTATTTAGTAGACATTGGTATGAAGAATGTCAAAAAGAATATTTTAGTTATATTGTCTGCATTATTGAGTATGTTAATCACATGTAAATCAATGATATTGACAAAAAATATATTGATGAAATATTGTGACTACAAAGTGAAAAATAATATGAGTATATTTAATTTTATGTCCAAATTGTATGATGTAGAAATTCATATATATATGTATTGTATAGTTTATAGATCAGTAATATTTTATACATCTGAAAAAGCTTATAACCAAGTTGATTTTTACAATCTGATACTATCATTAGTTAATCAGCTGATCAATGTTGACACGCGAAATATTAGATACGATAACGTAACCCTCATTCCACTTGTGCTCCAGTTAGGGTTACGAATCGGTCCCATTCAACGTATGGGAGCAAATTAAAATTTTCGCTAAGTGAATATTTCAACTTTCTTTTTGCATATCTGGTCTTAACTTATTATTCCCTACAATTTTTAAGTAATGGCGATACGAAATAAGTGTTACAATACCTGTTTCTACCTTCACGATCGATTTAGTATTCGAAAATTGTTTCTTGTCCGCCATGGCACCTTACATATTCTCTCGTGATGGGCGGAGCCTATCCATATATGGATCTGAATGCCAAATATGAAAAACTTTACTATGAATAAGTATGATGTTTTACTACGATTGGTCCAAATAAGGATATCTCCAAAACGAGTCAAGTGCCCGTTAAATAGCAACTTGTAAACAAAATGTCGGACAGAAAGAAGATTTCATGCATTCAAATTTTCAGATGGATATAAGTCTACCATGGATTGATGCAGCGCTTACTTAACACCTTAAGGTTTATCTAAATATATTTATCTTTCACCCCCGTTAATTTTTCCAATCACTTACAACGGAATTGGGACAAAAAACCGCTCGGTGTGAATCATTCCGGGCGCTGCTTCCATACGTTGAATGGGACCGATTCGTAACCCTCGCTGGGAGCAAAAGCGGACTGAGGGTTACGTTATCGTATCTAGCGAAATATATACGGGTTTTTACCTATTCTATTTATAGTACACGAAATGCATTTAGATAATGGTAAACAAATCGACACGTTTAGCAGGCGAAACTATATTACAATGAAAATGTTAGAACTAATATATTTCAAAAACACTCTGCAATGTAATAACAATGTACAAAACATCAATAACTTACCTGTGATATCCATTTTTTTGTCACAGACACTTTATTTGTTTTCTTCAGTAAAAGAAAAACAAGTTAATACATTTCCCTTGGAAATATACACTGCGAATCAATTGAAAAGTACGGAATAATACAAGTCTTTACTAATCAACTTGGAAATGAATCTATGAATTATATATCCATAATAAAACTAGAAAAGCTTTTCTTGATAGCCACATCTGATATTACGGAATCACATATAATTCCCGACACTATATTCGTACAACAGTTAAATAACGTGTTGTCATATATAGACATAGTCCGTACACTTCTTCGTAAAATACATATATGTAATCCTATTAGTGAATATATACTGAACTTTGTAAGTTCTCAATTATCATACATAGTAATTAAATTTTTGACACCGTTGTGGATGTGTTTAAAAATACAAACACACATATGATACAATAACTGGGTAGTGAATCACGTGTTTCATGTAGTATTAATAACTGACCACAATCCAAATGAGGTCATTTGTACTTTTAGATTTGTTTATATTGTAATGATTTCAAGTAAACAAATTGTAAATAAATGTGGTATTATGATTGTTAAAGAATATGAAATGTATATGATAGTAATTTTATGTTATTTTGTGAACAATTCTATATACTCAATACTTAAATATTTATGACATCGAAAAATGCAATCAATTTATGTAATCTCAATGTAAACGGTATAGATTTAAAAGAAAAGAGAAATAGGATTATAGAATGGATTAAAGCGAAAAAAAGTTTAATAACATTCTTACAAGAAACTCATGTTGATGTAAATATAGAAAATGATCTCAGTCATAAGTCAGACAATGATGTATGTTGTAGTCACGGGACAACAGCAAGTAGGGGGGTTGCAATTTTTATGAAAAAAATCGCTCCATTATGAATTGATTAATAAATACAATGACACCGACGGAAGGTTAATACTAATTAATGTAGAGATAAACAATACAATCTTTACTCTGGTTTGTATTTATGCACCAAATTGTAGAAGTTCAAGAAATTCTTTCTTTTAAAAGGTAAGTGATAAAATTCAAGAGCATGGTATCGGTATTCCAATAGTCGGGGGAGAGTTTAATGAAACGTTAAAATCAATAGATAGAAAAACTTCACGTTCAAATCAAAACAATCAGCCGGTAAGTAGTTTTAAGAATTTAAGGATAGGAGAATGTCCGAGTAACTCTCCATTGGTTTTAAGGAATGGAGAGATACGAGGACATTCTCCAACTTAAAATTCACCCATTGTACTTTAATAATTTTATTAATTATCAATCTTGTAACAAAAAAATTTAAATAAATTGTTTGTTATTCCCTTTTGCAATTTTAAACAGGTTGAGGTTTTTGACCTTTAAACTCTAGCTTCGCCCCTGTACATATTGTTCACAACTCTCCATTCCTTAAAAATAATGGAGAGTTTAGACAATAGATTTACATCACAGGTGGATTTTAATTAAATCGAACAAACTGGTAGACATCTGGCGATATTTAAATGAAAATATACAACAATATACATGGAGAAGAAAAGATAGGTCACAAGCTAGCAGAATAGATTTAATTTTAATAGGTACAGATTTTGTAAACTTAGTGGAATTTTGTAAAATTAAACCAGCTGTTATACAGTCGACAGATCATCAAAGTGTTTTTTGAAATTTAATCCAGGATTAACTGAAAAATGTAATGGATATTGGAAAATAAACAATTCAATTTTAAATGAAGAAGAGTATAAAAAAATAATCAATAACCTTATCGATAGTTATTTAAATACAAAGAAAACAATTGATATTAGATTATTATGGGATACATTAAAAATTGAGATAAGGGAATTCAATTCAGTTTATTGTAGGAATAAAGCTAAATCGACCAGGGAAAATCTTAGAAATCTGGAAAAAGATTTGGAATTTAAAATAAAATTAAAAGATGGTCTGCAATATGATGATGAAAATCTAGATAAAGATATTGATGATTTAGAGGATAAGATAAGCAAAATACACGAAACTAAAGCGAAGGAGCGCAAGTGAGGTTTGGGGGAAAATGGGTGGAACTGGGAGAGAAAAACAATTCTTACTTTTTAGGCTTAGAAAAAAAGAAACAAACTAAAAAATCTATAAATAAATTAAAAGATGAAAATGGAGATATAATATGTGAACAAACAGAACTACTAAAAGAAATAAAAAGATATTATGAACAGTTATATAGTTCAAAAAACCCAAATAAAGAATCTTTAGAAAATTATATATTAAACACTAAGATAGAAAATAAAATAGATGAACATGATAAATTAAGTTGTGATGGAAAGGTAACAGTAGAAGAATGTTCATATGCTATTCATAGAATGAAATTAAATAAATCCCCGGGTTTAGATGGATTGACTGTCGAGTTCTATAGAGTATTCTGGAATAAACTTAAATATATTTTAACTGATGTCCTAAATAAAGGAAACGATGAACAGTGTCTTACTTGTTCGCAACGTACTAGTATCTTAACTTTGTTGTTTAAAAAAGGCGGTCATTTAAATCTAGATAACTATTGCCCTGTCTCTCTTTTAAATGTAGATTTTAAAATCTTATCATATGTTCTTGCTCAAAGACTAAGCAAATTATTACCAAAAATTATTAATGAAGATCAAACTGGTTACGTGAAAAACAGATTCATCGGTTTTAACTTGAGACAAATTCAATATATCATAGACTATGCGGATCTTTATAAAATTGAGGGGGCAATAATATTCATAGATTTTTCAAAAACTTTTTATTCTGTGGAATGGGATTTTATGTTTGGAACTTTGAAACATTTTAGATTTAGCGAATCTGTTATCAGTTGGGTTAAAACACTATATAGTGATATACAAACATGTGTAATGAATACTGGCTGGGTGTCTGAAAATTTCAAAAACTCTCGTGGAAAACGTCAAGATGTCCTTTATCAGCGTTGTTATTTGTTTTATCTGTCGAAATCATGGCCCTAAATTTGAGAAGTTGCAAAGATATAAAAGGAATAACAGTCAAATTAGATGAAAAAAACCACAGTATTAGAATTTCACAACTAGCCGATGATACAACCCTATATTGCAATAGTAAAAAAGATGTCTTAAAGGCAATGAACGAAATAGAAATATTTGGCTCATTTTCAGGTTTATTATAGGAATAAACGCATTTTTTCCGGAGTTTATTGATGTATGACCTGGACCAATTCACTCACAAACAAATAATACAAGCTTTTTTCTTCATTGGCATTTATTTTTTTATTTCATATCTAACAATAATTGTCGATTATTAACAATACACATTGTTTCTTTTATCTTTTTTTATTATCGGGAATCCAAGCCGCCATTTTGTTTACATTACGAAAAAAGTAGTCCGCTGAACATCGTCTATCGAAAAATAAACTGACTAAACCCCGCCTCCATAAGCGCTTATATCCAATCAGAGTATAGGATTTCTAATTATGTAAATCATATAAGAATTATTGTCAAATAGAAACAAAACAGAGGGGGTATGGATTGGTAAACTAAAAAATTGTAAATACAAAATTGCTGGAATCAATTGGACAGATAAGCCGATTAAATCACTAGGAATATATTTTGGTAACAACAGTGAAGAAAGTCAAAAACTAAATTGAGAAAATAAAATAGAAAAGATGAATAAACTATTTTGTGCATGTGGAAAAAGAAACCTTTCTATATTAGGAAAAAATTTAATCATTAAATCATTAATTTTACCCCTATTCACATGTTTGGCCAGTGCCTGTTTAGTACCAGATATATATCATAAAGAAATAGAAAAGAAATGTTTCAAATTTATATGGAATGGTAAACCAGATAAAGTTAAAAGAAATTTGCCTATAAACTCATACGAAAGAGGGGGTTGCAAATGATTGATATCAAAAGTTATTTCATAGCTCTAAAAGCAACTTGGGTAAGTAGACTAGTAATCGGGCATATTTCTAATTGGAAGCTTATACCAGTAAAATATTTTAGTGCAATTGGTAAAAACTGGTTAGTATTTAGCATGAACCTAGATAGCACAAAATCATTAAATTATTTGAAAAAAATACCAGAATTGTATAGAGAAGTAGTCAAATGTTGGAATTTAAGTGATGGCGGTCAAACAAAATCACCTGTCACATTCATAGATATCAGAAAACAAATTATTTGGGTGAACAAGCACATTACTTTTGAAAATAAACCTATTGTTTTTGAAAATTGAATAAAAAGTAATTTAATATATGTTAATGATATTTTAGACTCTACACAAACTTTATCAAGCAAATTCATTCTGGAAAAGTTAAAGTTTAAATCTAATTGGATTGCAGAATTTAACATTGTAAAAAAATATATTCCAAAAAACTGAATAAATACTATTAAAACAGAAAATTCAGCCAAAAGTACTGTAAACATTAAAAGAAATAAGATTATATGGAAAAATAATTATATTGAGACTTCATATTTATCTAATAAAATGCTATATAATTCACTGCTTTTTAACAAAATAGAGTCTTCTATAGGAGTTGACAAATGGGTAAAAGTATTAGATATACAAGAAAAATCTTTCATGAAACCATTATACGAATTTATTTTTTCATATTTGGAAGAAAACAAACTGAAAATAGTTAGATGGAAGTTAATACAATACATCATTCCTACAAACAAATTATTATTTCAATGGAAAATTGTAAATAATAATCGATGTAACTTGTGTGGAAATGAAGAAGACTATCTTCATTACTTTATTACATGTTCTTTTTTGAAAACGTTTTGGGAAAAAATATATAATCTTTTTAAAAGTAATAATTTAGAATTTACATTAAAGTTAAAACATCTTATATTTGGTTATACGATATCTGATAATAATTATTATGGTTTTAATTATTTTATCACAATTCTCGGTTTTTCAATATATAAATCATATTATTTATCTGAACAGAAGACAAAAAATGTAAATGTTTATAAAATTTTTATATACGAATTAAATAAAAGAATTGATGACATAAAACAATCATAGTATGATTAATAGTTTTTTGTATGCTATGAAAAAGAAAATAAATAGTTCTTAAATATTACTATTTTTATTCTTAAAATGTATTTAAATTTGTACCAGCTGATTAATTCCCTGGATGATCAGTGGAATGTAACATGGTACATCAAGAGAAGCTTGGACTCTTGATTAGAATTGTAACAAGCAAGAATTCAGAATAAATAAAATTATTATGTTGTTAAAAAAAAAGAAAAAAAAGACAAAATTGGTGAACCCTCTCCCATTAGAGGTAATACATTCTCCCATTTAAGTTTGGAAGATTTCAAGGAAACGGGTGATGAAACCTTTGCATAGGAAAGTTTCGAAAAGAAATTGTTAGCTTACAGTTTTCTGAAATATTTGGTACAGAAAAATAATATACATGTAGATCTCCCAGGTCATAAGACTTGTCTTTCATTTTCTGAAACTGACACTGAAAAATCAGAGTTTTGTTCAATTGAAGTTTTAGATGAGACAGCAGATTCAAAAGCCACAGTTTTAAAAACTTTGAATATTCTTCACAAAAAGTTTCAGATTGGGATAAATCTTCAGTATCTAGTTGTTGTTGGGGACGGGAAATCTTATGACCATTTAATAAAGTTAAAATCAGAATATGGAGGTTCATTAAGCTGGGTTTTGCCATATCCTGGAGACTGGCACATACTTTTTAAAATCTCATTTTCTATTAAATTAAAAATTCATTGTACTTAGGATTTGTTCAACTTTCATCAAAATTTATGGACTTTGTACTCTGTTAATAGTTTATGGAAAAGAAATACACTTGAAAACTAATGTGTACAGTCATCTGTCAAAAGTATTGGGAAATGTAAAAACAAATCCCTATATAATCAACCAAAATCATATTTTTTTCAAAAAATTATTGTGGTTTTTATTTGTACATAATTTTTCCATGATTGTTAATTTTTAGGATTTATTTTTAGTTGAAATATAAAAGAAAATCAAAATCAATTTTTATTTGTTGTGTTTAAATTATGTAAAAATAAAAATAACTCATAACAACATAATGAGTAAATAAATAATCAATATATTGACAATTCTGAATGTTTTGGTGTAAAATTTGTTAAAATCTATCCAGAAATTACATCACAATATTTTTTTGAAAAAATATGGTTTTGGTTGATTATATAGGGATTTTTTTTTTACATTTCCCAATACTTTTGACAGATGACTATATACATTTTCTTTAAATATTTATACATTTTTTTTATTTTTATATTGAATTTTATTCTCATGCCTAGAAAAAAATTACACGAGTTCTGTGAAAATAACAATTCAAAGTTTTCACAGTGATCCACCAATAAAACCGGTGGACGTGTAAATTTTAATAGTCTATCCTTTCTTTTGAGGATAGGAAACAATTTATAAATGTTTCTATATTCCAAATTTTTTTGTTATTTATATGCATATACTATTAAAATAGCAGAGTGCATTAACATTTGTGCACAGCGTGTTTTAGTTCTAAATTTATTTTTAGAAATACGGAAATTCATACGGAGTTATCTTTCTTGACTGACAATTTTCCTGAATCTGAATAATTTTCGGCACTAAAAGCTGACAGAAACTATTATTAATGAAAAAAAACGTGTACCAGAGAAACATTTCGTTAAATAAATATATAGCCTAGCGAAGTGTGAAGATTGGAAATGTCATTCTACAGCAAACTTAATATATTTGCATTTTATTTCAATGCGATGGTACGGAGTTATCTTTCTTGGCTGACAATTTTTCGGCACTAAAAGCTGACAGATTTTTTTTATTAATGAATAAAAACGTGTACCAGAGAAACATTTCGCTAAATAAATATATAACCTAGCGCAGTGTGAAGTTTGGGAATGTCACTCTACTGCAAACTTAATATATTTGCATTTTATTCCAATGCGATGGCGACATTCCATCGAAGGGGTCACCCTCTAAATCATCAAAATTTTAATAATAATATCCCGTTTTAACTCAAATTTAATAAACAAATCGTGGAAGTAATTATTGCCGAAAAGAAAACAATATAAGACGCTTCGATATGTTCTACGGTATAAATAAACGAGGTCTTTGTTCTACAATTTTCATGACCGACGAAAATGTCAACATATTCAAATTAGAATCACGTGACCCGTGGTTTTACCAGCGACGCCATTAATGAGTTTGCTTTTCGACTGTACATAAGGTAAGCATTATGATACAAACTTTTATTGAACAATATCAATGGTAAAATGTATCGCTTGATATTAAATATGTATGATAACATTAAATCATGTGTAGTATATAACAATTGTAAATCTGATTTCTTTAGGTGTGAAAACGGTGTTAGACAGGGTGAGAACTTACCGTTTTTGCTTTCAATTTTTCTAAATGATTTAGAATCTTACCTGCAGTCAAAAGATGTCAGTGGGTTGACAAAATTGTCTGAAGAAATTGAAAACCAGTTAAATGTATATCTGAAACTTTTCGTCATACTGTACGCCGACGATACAGTGATAATGTCGGAAACCAAAGAGGATCTTCAAAAACAACTTGATGTCTTTTCTGAATATTGTAAGTTTTGACAACTTAAAGTTAATGTCGAAAAAAATAGAATTTTGGTTTTTTCTAGAGGAATGCTTCCAAATA
The DNA here is from genome assembly GCA_963383655.1 of Bathymodiolus septemdierum. Classification (NCBI taxonomy): domain Eukaryota; kingdom Metazoa; phylum Mollusca; class Bivalvia; order Mytilida; family Modiolidae; genus Bathymodiolus; species Bathymodiolus septemdierum. The sequence continues at coordinate 48,097,526 of OY726529.1, read as the reverse complement.
ATCTAACATTCACATTTAATGAAATGGAAATTGGAATAGTGTCTGAATTTAATTATCTGGGTGTTTTACTTTCAAAATCTGGGAACTTTTCAATGGCAAAGAAAGCTCAAGTAGAGAAAGCCACAAAAGCAATGTTCGAAGTTTTAAAAAGAGGAAAAATACATAACCTATCAATTCAGTGCCAGTTAGACTTATTTGATAAAATAATCAAATCTATTTTATTGTATGGGTGTGAAGTTTGGGGGTTTTCAAAAAACGAAATTATAGAAAGGGTGCACTTGCGATTTTGTAAACTATTACTTAATTTCAAAACTTCCACACCAAGTTACATGGTTTATGGGGAACTAGGTAGATATCCCCTAGACATTGATACAAAAGTTAGAACAATATCTTTTTGGGCTAAATTAATCTGTGGAAAGCAAACAAAACTATCTGCTATCATTTATAAATGTATGTATAATATGTTGAGAGTGAGAGATAGAAACTTTATGTGGTTGAAATATGTAAAACATATATTGTGTAATTGTGGTTGTAATTATATTTGGGAGTCACAAATTTTTATTAATGAATTGTGGTTGAAACACTCGATTAAACAAAATCTCACTGATCAATATCTCCAAACGTGGCTTTCTTCAGTAAACGATTCTCCGAAGGCACTGAATTACAGAATATATAAAGATAATTTGGTTTTCGAAAACTACTTAAATATTTTAAATGATAAGGATAATTTGACATTAAGTAAATTTAGAACAACAAACCATAAGTTACCAGTCGAAAATGGTAGATGGAAAAACATAGCCAGAGAGAATAGAATATGTCTCTTATGTAATAATGGAGAAATTGGAGATGAATTTCATTATCTATTTAAATGTCAGTATTTCGGCATTCAAAGAAAAATTTATATAAAGAAAAACATTCGTATAAATCCAAACATAATAAAGTTCAAACTATTAATGACATCAACTTCAAAAATAGAACTCCAAAAATTATGTCGTTTTGTCAGAATTATTAATAAAGGTGTGTCGACTCCCGGTTAACCTCTTGTTATGACCTGTCTGTATATATTGTGAATAGTGTACATATTTTCATATCTCTATACCTGTATGTATTATGGTTTAAGAGAAATAAAGAATCTATGTCATAGGTACACAAGACGAAGAAAAACAAAGCAAAAACACAAAGCAATATGTATCAACAAATTAATGTAATTTCATTTTTGTCACTGAACACATTTTGCCATAAAAGATTACAATCTTGGGAGATGGCAAAATAAGAGAAATGTAGTTACTCAAAATTTTTTAAAACTAAATAATATAAGAATGAGTATGGAATTAATTAATTGTGAGATCGAATGTGAACAAAACTGAAGATAATAATTGGCATGCAGTGCGAAAATGATTTCAGATTAAACTTTGCGTGCATCCATTTCTTTTTGTAAATCCTATGAAATATTTACAAAGGCACTAAATACTTAGGTATAGGCGCATTATACGCCATGGAAGTTCGTTAATTGGTTCATTTTCAACATTTTAATCGATTGATTAAGGTCGTACCATACACCTCAGGTAACAGTTGATCTGCTCGTTTAATTTTCTTATTTTTGGCAGTGTGTTTGAATAAATCTCAAGATTTTAACAAATTCCAACCAACAGACTCAGAGCTATAAATTCACTAGCCACATAGCAGCTTTTCTCTCTGTGGTTTTGATCACTGAGATGCTTGAAATCTGCATACAAAGATCATATGATCAAAACGTTCAACTGATTTTAAACAGTTATCTCCCTGTAGTGTATGGTACCCCATTAAGTGAGACGTGTGCTGTGTTTTGTTTGTCTTTTTGTTTTTAATTCCTTTTCTGTTTACCCTTGAATTGTGATCCATTTACGGCTTTTGATGATAAATTTTGGTGTCTTCAATCTTTTCTTGTATTCTTTTAAGGGTGTGAGTTATGATCATTATCAATCGAAGATGATACTGCTAATGCTAAGCAAAAAACAGTAACCTTAGTCGATTTTTGTATCCTCTTTAGGCCGTTTGGTTTTCATTCTTCCAAACATTCAAATATTTTGACCTTGAGCGTACCCGATGAAGGTTATTCCAGAAACGCGTCGTGCGCACTAAATTTGATATCTACGTTTTTATGGGTCACTAATCTGCAAAATCATATGATTTCCACTTATGTTCATCCGTATTCATTATTGAAAAATGTGTATTTCTACATCAATTTCTAACTTACTCACCCTTTTTATAAATTACGCCTGAATATTCTAAACCACAGCGGTCACCTGGGCTCAATGGACATTTCTTGTAACTACAAGACTGGCTTTCCAAGTCAACAGCATCTTCATAACACTCACACTTAGTTGTCTAAAACAGAATGAGATTGACATATTATCATATTCAATAAGAAGAGAGGTTTGTGAACATAAAACTATTGTAATCCCGCCACTTTTATTTGAAGTGCTCGTTCTAAACCAGAAAGGGGGTCATTGATACAAGTATGTTTTATGAGTATCGATTATGGTTCTGCTACTGCGATTTTCCGATTGGATTTTGGAACTGTGTTTGTTTTTGTTTTTGTTTTTATTTTATTTTAAAAGTCAATTGATGATTTCTTCATGACATATAAAAACCACGACTTATCACCGGGTTTGTATCTAGACGGGTGCCACTAGTGCATCAGGAACTGCTTATCTTTCCGGAGGACCAGAGTTCTTACCCGGTTTTTAGTGAGGTTCGTGTTGCTCAATCTTTAGTTTTCTGTGTAGTGTTTTTGATCGTTGTTTATCCTTTTTCATTTACCAATTTTGTTGTCTGTCCTTCTTCGATTTATGGAATCTTATGACCTCTTTGGTATCCTCAAACTCTTCTAGACGGAAATATACGTAATGTGCCTATCATTTGAGTGATCTGGGAATGCTGCTTGACTTGGCACTCGTTTCAAAAACAGGAGTCGCAGTGGATACATGTTTACGTTTTCTAAGAATAACAGTATGGATAGCAATGCATAGACTTGTTTCAATCCATTTCTAAAATAACACAATCTGTATTTGTATCATATCAGCATGACTCTAGGTACAGCAAACGCCTCACCCATAAACCAATCCTGTTGTACATTGTATCAGCACAAAAGTCGGCACAAATGGCGAGGTGTTTATTTTCTACTGTACCGTCCATTATCTTGTCCGTTGTGCCATTAAAACATCCCACTGAAAAATATAAGAAAATATTTTGCTGGTGATACCATAAAACATTTCAACATAATAGCAAATAAAAAAGACAATGGATAGGGAGAGTCATCTCGATGGAGGGGTGTCAGGATGGCCGGTTATAATACGGAAAGCCTGATTGTGGTCCATAGTGGGTAACATGTTTGGAGAGTGCCCCTCTCCCTGCACGCTAAAGATCCCTTTTATAGATTTCGAAAAATAGTAGGCACATTGCAGCCGCTACAAAAGACTACATTTTTCATACCTCTCTTATTTCTATTAATTTATTTATTGTTGACCTTGTTTTAGTCCTAAATATAGCTCAAATAATGCTTGCCTGATAAAGACCATCTGGGTAAAACAAAGATGAATACATTTAAAAATAGTTTTGAACATTGACAAGCGCTGTTTTAGTCCTAAATATAGCTCAAATACTGCTTGTCTGATAAAAATAATCTAGGTAAAACAAATTCCCGTGGAAAAGTAGTTTACGTTGTTATACATTTAAATGATATTCATATACAAAGATGATTACATTTTAAAATAGTTTTGAACATAGACAAGTGCTGAAAGACGAATTTTTAGAGGGGTCGTCGTGGTCGTGATCGTATGGTAGTTGGACATACAACTACCTATGCAATCACTCAATTAGTGCCTATCACCACTGAAGTGATGAGTTAGAATCCCGCTCATGGCGAGGTATACTCGATACAACATTATGTGATACAGTTAGTCAGCGACTTGCAACAGGGCAGTGATTTTCTCCGGGTACAGAGTCAGAGCTGATGATATCATTGTTGTTCATCCCATTACTGTACTCATTGCCAATCAGATGTCACTACACCTGTATGTGCCATATATTACATTCCACTTGGAAATGCCTGCCCCTTGAAAAATGACAAATTTTGTTGCGCTTATGTCTCAATAACCTCTAATAAAAATATGTTGTTTCAACATAATTAAATAAAATAAAAATAGCATTAGAATTAAAACTTACATTCACGATTGTACCAAGGAGTTGCTGTCCACAAGTTAGGTACTTCCCCTGTCTTTTGACATTTGCGTACAGTTTTGACCATTAGTTCACTGTAGCTCAGAAGACTACCGCCAAGACTCATACAATGTTGTATACTATTCTGGTAAGTATCATTTTTAATTCCAGAATAATATATCGTGGACATACCATCTGAAAAGTTTAAAAAAAAACATTATTAGACATTTATTATTAAAATGAAAAAAATAAATTACCACACTGTCGGAACATTTCCAAAATTCAATAGAAAAATGGTATAAAGAGGCAAAATCGATACCCTTTACACACATATAACTCTCTTTTCTGGCTTGATACAGACACTTACTTCAAAAAGTGGCGGGATTAGACTAGTTTTATGGCCCCAAATATCCCCTGTAAGTGAAATGATGCGGTCGTGAAAGTGTTTTCTACACGCGGGTAAAACACAAACCCTTATACAGTCGGAAAGCAAACCCATGATTTGACGGTTACAGCTAGTGATTCTAAAACCACGCAGTCAGGGGGCGATAACCGCAAAACATTCCCGCTAGGTGCCGCTTTACAAGTCCCGCAATTTTTTTCATTCGCGCCGTTGTAGGATAAACGTGAAATAAAGTATTAAATAGACAAAATTGTGATAGAAACGTGATTTCTATAATATATATATATATATATATTGCAATGACTGGCTATATCAGACAAGCGACCGAGGTTTATATTAGTCAAAAACGTGTTTCGAATCGTGCATTCTAGAATGTGTAAAAACACGAGATTCGGTTTGTTTACATTTTTCGGCCATTGAAAAAGCTCACACAATTCTATATTAGGACATGAAATTGATGATACAGGAGTGATATAGCATCATCAACTAATAGTAAATGCTCTCTCAACTGGAAATTTCGTCACCCTGAATGGAAATCATTCCTGAAAGAAAATTCAACGAGGCATATTTTTTTTAAATTTTCGCCTTGTTTTAGTGTAAAATTTGCCCATTTTGGTTAACATTTCTCCCCCAAAACACCCATGTAGTCTGTATATGTCTGCCTTTTATTAAATTTATCAATATCTTTATATTTTAACCGAAAGTTTACAAGAAAACTGCATTGTTTACATCAGATTATGCCCCGTCTCGTCAATACACTTTGTTTAGACTCCTTTCCCGTTTGCTGTCAGTTAATCTTGTACATATCTAATGTGGCGATTATTTCAAAGGCAATTAGTTTATCAAATATATTTAGGAATGCTGACTTAAGTTTTACCTGATTTTCTTCTGCAAATGAATTATGAATTTATGTGTAACAGGTATACAATGATTGAATGAATGTGACTCTGAAAACAAAAACCAGCCAGTTTGTGTGTTATAAACAGAAAGTAGGCTAAATTTGTTATCTGTATGTAACTGCATATATGATATTTAATTGATTAAACAACTGTATTTTGCAAGACTGATTTTACCATAGTTGACTAGTAGTAGTAATGCCCCCAAAAATGTTACTGTTCTGAAGCCCACAGTGGCAGGGACCCTCGGCCCTGTGTTCATTGTCTGCAGGCAAAGCCATTTTATGCCTTACATGTTATAAAAATTTTAACAAATTTGTGAGGTCTGATGATTCTCTAAATGAACTTTCAAAAACTGATGACTACCAGTTAACTAAATGTTTTCACAGTTTGATCAGGTGGAATATTGCAATGTAGACTCTGAAAATCTTGACCGTTACTGTTTTATCCTATTTTAGAATTTGTAGTCAGTGACTTTTTATCCAACAAAGCTTTATTGTTGCCAGATTTGTACAAAAAATTTGAAGATTTAGTTGACAAAACAGCTTTAATTAAATCACTGAAAGAACCAGAAGACAAAATTGGTGAACCCTCTCCCATTAGAGGCAATAAATTCTCCCATTTAAGTTTGGAAGATTTCAAGGAAACGGGTGATGAAACCTTTGCATGGGAAAGTTTCGAGAAGAAATTGTCAGCTTACAGTTTTCTGAAATATTTGGTACAGGAAAATGATATACATGTAGATCTCCCTGGTCTTAAGACTTTTCTTTCATTTTCTGAAACTGACACTGAAAAATCTGAGTTTTGTTCAATTGAAGTTTTAGATGAGACAGCAGATTCAAAAGCCACAGTTTTGAAAACTTTGAATATTCTTCACAAAAAGTTTCAGATTGGGATAAAGCTTCACTATCAAGTTGTTGTTGGGGACAGGATATCTTATGACCATTTAATAAAATTAAAATCAGAATATGGAGGTTCATTAAGCTGGGTTTTGCCATATCATGGAGACTGGCACATACTTTTTTTTAATCTCATTTTCTATTAAATTAATAATTCATTGTACTTAGGATTTGTTCAACTTTCATCAAAATTTATGAACTTTTTACTCTGTTAATAGTTTATGGAAAAGAAATACACTTGAAAACTAATGTGTACAGTCATCTGTCAAAAGTATTGGGAAATGTAAAAACAAATCCCTATATAATCAACCAAAATCATATTTTTTTCAACAATATTATTGTGGTTTTTATTTGTACATAATTTTTCCATGATTGTTAATTTTTAGGATTTATTTTTAGTTGAAATATAAAAGAAAATCAAAATCTATTTTTATTTGTTGTGTTAAAATTATGTACAAATAAAAATAACTCATAACAACATAATGAGTAAATAAATAATCAAAAAATTGACAATTCTGAATGTTTTGGTGTAAAATTTGTTAAAATCTATCCAGAAATTACTTCAAAATATTTTTTTGAAAAAATATGGTTTTGGTTGATTATATAGGTATTTTTTTTACATTTCCCAATACTTTTGACTGATATATACATTTACTTTAAATATTTATACATTTTTTTTTTATCTTTATATTGAATTTTATTTTCATGCCTAGAAAAAAATTACACGAGTTCTGTTCATGATTCATCAAAAGGATATAGAAATGTTTTTTTCTTGAATTGCTAGAATAAAACCGGTGGACCTGTACATTTTAGTCACCTATCCTTTCTTTTGGGGATAGGAGACCATATATAAATGTTTGTATATTCCAAAATTTGTTGTTAATTATATGCATATGCTATTAAAATAGCAACCTGTATCGGCATTAACATTTGTGCACAGCGTGTTTTTAAGTCATTAGGTTAGTTCTAAATTTATTTTTAGAAATACGGAAATTCATACGGAGTTATCTTTCTGAATCTGAATAATTTTCGGCACTAAATGCTGACAGAAACTCTTATTAATGAATAAAAAGGTGTACCAGAGAAACATTTCGTTAAATAAATATATAACCTAGAGCAGTGTGAAGTTTGGGAATGTCATTCTATTGCAAACTTAATATATTTGCATTTTATTTCAATGCGATGGTAAGGGGTTATCTTTCTTGGCTGACAATTTTTCGGCACTAAAAGCTGACACAATTTGTTATTAATGAATAAAAACGTGTACCAGAGAAACATTTCGTTAAATAAATATATAACCTAGCGCAGTGTAAAGTTTGGGAATGTCACTATACTGCAAACTTAATATATTTGCATTTTATTCCAATGCGATGGCGACATTCCATCGAGGGGGTCACCCTCTAAATCATCAACATTTTAATAATAATCTCCCGTTTTAACTCAAATCTAATAAACAAATCGTAGAAGTAATTATTGCTGAAAAGAAAACAATATAAGACGTTTCGATATTTTCTACGGTATAAATAAACGAGGTCTTTGTTCTACAATTTTCCATGATTTTCATGACCTACGAAAATGTCAACATTTTCAAATGAGAATAACGTGACCCGTGGTTTTACCAGCGACGCCATTAATGAGTTTGCTTTCCGACTGTATATATAACGGGAGAACAGCGTTATTACAAAGAACGTTATATAATCTTGAACATTATGCAATATATATTTTAATCTTCGTGATACAGACGCCGTCATATGTACAATATTATTTCTGTTAACATACAAGGGCATCGTAAGACAATACCGAAATAATCCTCAACTTTGAACCAAAATCTAATTGCCAATACCATGTTTAGTCATCTCTACACTTTTCAACAAGGTATTGATATATTCCGAAAAACTTTCACAAAGATAGAATGAGACGATTCTTTAAAAAAAAAATAGAAGACGGCGACGTTACAAAAAGTCTGAATACAAACTGGAACCTCGAACGTAGCGTGTGAGTTGTGAAATATAAACTCCCACGTTTGGTATGCTACTACATGTATCAAGATGTGGAACATTTCTAATAGAAAGAGAGAGAAAAATCAACTTACATTGTAACTGTAGAGTCGTAATAATACATACAAACAATAACTTATTATACTTACATTTTAACTGTAGAGTCGTAATAATACATACAAACAATAACTTAATATACTTACATTTTAACTGTAGAGTCGTAATAATACATACACACACTAACTTAATATACTCCATACTTATTAATGTAGGTTACATTGGAATCTACTTATAATAACAATAACATATTGTAAACTATCATTAAATTGTAGGTACACGTTACTCCATTGAACATAACAAGTGCCTAAAGATACTGAATTTACAAACCAGATGACTATGAGAAGAAAAAAAATCAGTTATTGAATCTCTTATCTGATTTTTGTAACAGGATAACATATTTCACGTATGGCTTGTAGTTAAAGAATGTAACTTTGTATTGATTTTTTTAATAAAATGTCAAAATTTTCGTGATTATTTTTTTTCACATCATTTTGGAAATCTTAACCCAGGGATTTATATCAGTTTTTGTGTTTTACAAATTATAAATTACAATTTTGTTTATATCATCATTGAATTTGATTATATTATGAAATAATTTTACCCCCCAAAAAAAAAACCGCTTTAATGAGAAGTTATTCATTAATTCTTACAATGATTGGTAATTGATATAAACAATCGTTAGAGAAAACCAAAGGGGCAATTAATAATTGACAAACCAAAATTTTAAAAATCTTTATTTCTTATATAACCATAGTTAGAACAGTGGTTCAGAGAATTTGCCAATTTAACATAAATAGGTAATAAATACACATGACAAGACAAGATGGTCTACACAATTGAATAATAATAACACGAATGAAATAACATTATTTTTGGACGAGAGAGATATATGGTTAATCAGGAGGACTAGAATGATATTATAGGACACAGGACACATTCGGAACAAAACACAGAACGTAGACACACAAAAAAGACAAAAAATAAATCCAACACAGAAAACTATAAAAATTAGCAACACGTTCTCAACCTGGAGGTAAAACCCAGGTACTCTCGAACGGTAAGCAGTTTCTGTATCTTATTAGATACCCGTCGGTGATAGCAACACGTACTCAACCCGGAGGTAAACCCAGGTACTCTCGAACGGTAAGCAGTTTCTGTATCTTATAAGATACCCGTCGGTGATAGCAACACGTACTCAACCCGGAAGTAAACCCAGGTACTCTCGAACGGTAAGCAGTTTCTCTATCTTATAAGATAATCGTCGGTGAATAGATTTATTATCCATCATATAAACGTCGCAGATATTAAATGAACTGGACCAATCAAATTGTACTATACACCTAAAATTCGCATCTTAAGAAAAAGGTTAGAATACAATATAGAGAAACTACGGTCAAGTTAAATAAAATAACACAGAATAGTACAAATGAAATAATTTAAATTTTTATTGCTGATTAAATATGTACGTCCTGAAGGTATTTATTTGACTTTATTAAAGAACTGTAAGTTTTAATTACTTACAATTGGTGGGATTATATAGAGCATGTACATGTGTCACTCCAATGTGCTTGCATGTATTTTATTTCCATACATATTTTTTGTTATTTAAGTGCGATGTTCTGTAATAGCATATCGAACACACACCTTGGTTATAGGGTTAGGGCTATGGCGCTTAACACCACTTACAACAATTATTCAATTATAACAGTCAGTTTTATTGGTGGAGGAAACCGGAGATAGTGGTGATAGGCACTGATTGCACAACTAGTTGTAAATTCAACTACCATACGATCACAACTATATGATAACCTCATCGACTATAAGATAACAAATAATAAAAAATATGTGACCATGTTGCGTTGAACAATTAAAATCTACACTCGAAGGATTGTCGTCGGTTCTCCATTTAGAACTCAATATCTTTGTGAAAATATTAAAATCTTCAAATTGCTGTAAATTTTGAGAGAACAATATAACAGGAATTACGACAAATATGATGAATGCAAATCAAATCCAATCAATTTAGTTTTGAAGGCTCCAACTCGAACATAGATTGAATGAAACCAATATGCAACACATGAATAATGAAAAACAAGAACACATGAACATAAACAATAATGAAAAATACGATATTTCTATTAATGTTGTTGATGCCACCTTTGAAAACATAGTCTAAATAAGACAATCCCAGGAAATAGATATTGGATTTTATATTGAAGGCAATATTTTAGTATATCCTAATTTCAATATATTCATTTGGTTTTATTCGTCATATCAGTTATCACGTTGAAAGTGGCCTTAAATATCATAACTTTAACACTAATCCCTTTATAAACTTCTATAAGTTGTATGAGACTTCGCTATATAGGTTATTGATAAACCGCCTCGGTGGTATAATCGTTAACGTGCTCGTCTCAAGTGTGGTGGATCATGGATTCGAGCCTCGGGCCAGTCAAACGGAAAGCTATCAAAATTCTTACTGGTATTTCTTGCTTTTCCGATAAGCACACAATATTAAGAAGTGAGAGCAGGAGTAAGACCAAAGACTAGTTGGCTCGGAATCTGGATAATGTGTCCGAGTGGGGCGATATGTATACCCACAAACTGTTCTCTCGGTGAGTTAACACTTTAGAAATCCAAATTAGCGTCCTGGTCTAGTACAAAGCAGACCTCATCATCTCACCAAAATGTAACTTGTAATCGCAATGACTTAACTGAAAACCCATTCGGCGTTAAGCTCAATCACTCATTCATCTTGATTTTTCAGACTACCATTTTCGTGACAATCAAAGCACCCATCAGTAGCCACCCATAAGCAACACAGATTTACCTGGTATTTGGTTTTTCTCTTCATGGAGATATAGCTTGACGTTAACCACCAATCAATCAATTATTGAAATCAATCAAGAACTTGACGATCATGTTATGATATGTTGCTTTAATTAAAAACAAAAACAAGCAAACTTTACGGATTTCAGAAATGAGGAAGAGCAGCATTGCCTTTTTCTTTAATTCAGATCTGATTATTTTGGCCACTAGTTGAGCTGAAGCTGCTTACGACCCCGGAGCATCCGAGTTCACTCACCTCGAATTTTTGTAGGGTCCTTGTTGCTTTAGTTTTCTGTGTGGTGTTTTGTGGACCATTTTTTATTTATTTTTTTGGTGTCCTTCTTCGTGTTACGGTTTCAGATTACCTCTTTTTTATTTTCAAGCTATGTTAAAACCAACCAAGTCTAAAACATATATAAACGGTTTTCACACTACAATACAAACTTAAGAACAGTAGCAACGTTGTGGAACACATTTGCTTTAGTAATAGATTTATCGAATAATTTCGGTAGAGTTATCTACCTTCCTATGTTATATACACACTGTTTCATCGAATATGATTATCAAGGGTCAACATGAATACATTCGGTGTCTATCCGGTGCGTTCCAAAACATATCATGCTTGTCTTGTTTGCTGGATTATGTAGAAAAGTCGCTGATTGATCAATTTATGATGCACACGTGTTGATCCTTGACACGAGCGTTTTCAGATCTCCCACTCGGTGACTAGTAAACAACTGATAGAAAATAGGGAGGAAGTGTAGAGATCCAAAAACTATAAAATTAATATTTACAGCTTCCTTGCACTACGTGCAGCTTTAGAGAGTAAGACCAAAGATTTGTTAACTCGGAAGCAGAATAATGTGTCCGAGTGGAGCGACACGTTTACTAAGCGAGTTGGTCTAGTACAAAGTGGACATTATTATCATCTTATAGAATGTAACTTGTACTCGTCATGATATAGTTGAACAATTTCTCGTTTGACATTAAGCAACAATCACTCACTCAAATGAATGTCAAGGAATTTAATTTAAACAGTCAGACAAAGAGCTACAAGTTACTACTTACATATCAAATCAATTCACGATGTCCTCTTGAGAAAAAAATCAGTAGGTTTTTGAAAATGTGTGTAACGCTTACAAATTGTAGTTTAAATTATGAAAAAGCAAATTTAAATGTTCAACATTCACGTTTTTGCTGCTGCAATTTGATTACAAAGGTAATGACTATTTAAGTGGTAGTAGTCAAGTTGATTGGTTTATGGTGTTTAACGCCACTTTCAACAATATTTCGGTTATATCGTGGCGGTCACTTTTAATGGTGGAGGAAACGGAGTACCTGACAAACGTTATCACATCATGTTGTATCGATTACACCTCGTCATGAACGGGCGTCGAACTCACAACATTAGAGGTGATATGTACTGATTGTACACATCCAACTACCATACTATCACGACCACGACAGTCCTTAATCAAGTTGATAGTTTGTCGTACCAGACAAGACATTATGAAAAGAGAGGATTAACAGTGTTGGTCAACAATTTTACCAATATCAACAAAACGAACAACCGTCTATCACCTCAAATAATATAACATGGCAGGCACAAACATTTGGTGGAGATAAATCAATTAACTTGATCCCAACCTTCCCCTCTTAATAACTGGATTTCCAATGATAACTCATATATAAACAAAAAAGGCCGTGATCGTATGGTCGTTGGATTTACAACTACCTATGCAATCAGTGCCTCTCACCATTGATGTTATGAGTTCGAATCTCGATCAGGACGAGGTGTACAACATTATGTGATAAAGTTTGTCAGTGACTTGCGACAGGGTGGTGGTTTTCTCTTTGTCCTTTGGTTTCCTCCAATAATAAAACTGACCACGATATAACTGAAATATTGTTGAAAGTGGCGTTAAACACCATCAAACAAGCAAGCAAACATCTTGGCCATGACAAGGGTGCTAGGCTGCGGACACCCTTGCGTTCCATACATGGAACGATTGGATCGGGAATCCAAAGTATGCAAACTGTACGAAAGTACCTGCATATGGAGTATATATATCTCAGTCGATCCGATATTCAAGAGCTTGTGGTTCCTATCATGATATATTTGATAGAGAGTTGCTGCTAAAAAGGAAGCTACTGAACCAAATGTTCCTATTGTTTAAGTTGAAGTCATGACTTGATTGACCAATACGGGATATCTGTGTTCCAAATGACCACGGATATGTCCCGTTTGTCGTTTTTTTAACCACAATCAGGTCCTTTCCTTGTTCATTACTTATCACCGGGTTTGTAACAAGATTAACCCCTGTGGAACCCCCACCCTCACCTCCCCCCCCCCCCCCCCCCCCCCACCCCCCTGCCGCACCAGACGAGTTCGCCTGTTTTGTTTACCTGTCTTAGTGGAGTTCATGTTGTTAATGCTGACTCATGTTTTTATGTCTTCATGTTTGTAGTTCCGTGTTGCGATGTCCGGTACGATTTCCGCCAAAAAACAATGCTCGATTCGTGTGTCTTGACTCCAATTTGGTGTGTGGGGGGGTTCACGTTTTAATTATGTCAATTGTACTTATCTACGTATCCTGATGTCCAACACGATTGCCATATCACATGATGTTCGTATCGTTTAACAGTAACACAACGGGTGCCACATGTGGAGCAGGAACTGCTAACCCTTGCGAAGCACATGAGCTTACTCCAGTTTTTAGTGGGGTTCGTATTTCCCGATTTTCATTTATCTGTATTAAGTTTTGTAGATCCTTGTTTGTCCTTTTTCTTTTTGGCCATTGTGTTGTCTGTCCTACGATATATTCTTCTGATTACCCCTTTGGTATCTTCAAACTTTTTTTATCTGGACTCTTTTATTGAAGAGCTAGAAGATACCAGAAGGGTAATCAGAATCCATATATCGAAGAAGAACATACAACACGAGGGGCTAAAGAAAAAGTACAAAAGGACAAACAACGATCTACAAAGCATACATAGAAAACTAAAGATCGAGTAACACGAACCTCCCCCAAAACGGGGGTGAACACAGGTGCTCCGGAAGGGTGAGCAGTTCCTGCTCCACTAGTGACACCCATCGTGTTAATCTTGTTACAAATCCGGTGAGAAGTCACGAACGAGGAAAGGACCAGGAAGTGTTTACGACAAGTGTAGCATATTCGTGGTCATTTGTGACACATATAATCTATAACGGTCAACCAAGTCATGATGGCGACCGTAACACTTTCAAAGTGATACCATCAACTTAACTAAGATAAACCCTTGGTTCAGTAGCTTCCTTGTTAGCAGCAACCCTCTATCAAGGAAATGCTGATAGGAACCACAAACTCTGGAATATCGTATTAACAATCGAGAGATATATACTCCATGTGCAGGTGCTACTGGAATGTTGCTACATATGAATGAATGTGAAAATTAAAATCATCTCTTTTGCCGCAAAATTTCGTTCTTAACCGCCCTCACTGTCAATTTCGAGGAGTAGGTCAAGGTATGAAGCAGACATATCAGTATCATTTGTATCTGTGGTATCCTTTATTTGAAGCTCAATGGGATAGATGTGATCAACGATATCACCAAACCTGCAATTATTTAGTGAAAGGACATCATCTATATAGCGCAACGTGTAATTAAAGGATCTGGCTACCTTCTTTTCGTTTTTGTTAAGAAGCCCCGGTATAAAGTCTGCCTCATACGAATAAAGGAGCAAGTCGGCGAGATGAGGAGCACAGTTTGTACCCATGGGCTTTCTGTTAAAAAGAAAATCGTCCACCAAAGATAACAAATATGTTGTCAATCAAAACCTCGAGTATGTTGATGATATCAGTTTCGGAGAACCTTTTGGTAAAACAAGAGTGGTTTTAGCAAATTAAATCTGTCTCTTCCTAGCACAAGGTATTTGTATCTACGTTGGCCATTCTTTTCTATGAAACACAGTTGGACCAACTCCCTTAATTTGTCATTCAGCTTAGAGTGAAGAATTAGTTGTGTTGAGGGTAGAGAAGTGAAATGTTTTAATCCTATTGCAGGAGGAGAGGTTGTATGTACTCTAACAGATAATTAGAGTTCTTCAGAATCCACATCTGATTCACACCACTTCTCGAGTAGCTAGTGGCACGGTAACTCTGAAGCTCGGTCTTGACCGCCGATAGAAAACATGTTAATAATTTGGAAATAGTTTTCGTGGAGCATTTGGCAGACCCAGGAAAATAGCGCTGACTGAAAGTACACTCGTGTAATATAGAAATCCAGTAGGGTGATGGTAGACACAGTTCTTTTTGCATCACACAGAACTATAAAATGTCGTTACAATCATCTGGCGACAGGACAAAAAAAAGAAACTTACTTTGAATTATATTTTATTTATATTTACAGCTACTTATTTATAATAAATCTCTAGTTTATGACTTGTACATATTTGTACAGGATCTTATTCTATTTCGAACCAGAATACCTTCTTTCCTGTGTTACATACAAGTATTTCATTTACACTTTTATCATAACACATTGCTCTTGGACTTGAAATCTGATATACCTCCTTTGCTGCATTTCCATCTGGTGATATCACCACTATGTTTCCAGATTGCTCACCAGACACGAAGACAAAACCCTCATTATCGACGACAACACCCCGCGGAGAGCGTAAAGGTGAAGTGTCTTCAAATGACCATATTTGTTGTCCATTCATAGCACAACAGCTCACGGTTTGTGTGTTAGACGTGTAAAACTATTTATTTCCGTCACAGGTGATGTATGAAAATTGACCTATATCTGTTGGAACCAAGAGTTGATCGCACTTGGTCTCCAGGTCAAATCGTCAAATTCCGTCCTGCTCGTGACAATAATAAAGTTTACCATCACAGTGAGTAATCCCATAGCAACTATCATCATGCTGAATTGAGCCTACAGTTTTGTTTGTGTCAATGTTAACGATAAATATACCGTTATTACGAGAAACGGCTATTGTGTCTACATCGATACTGGTTATATCGTAGACTGATCCTCTGTGGCGATTTAATGCCCGAACGGTGCGAATGAAATTACCATCATTATCATTCAATGTCACACGATCTGTGCTATCATGTAAATTGTATTCAGAGAAAAGAATGTTTTCGCTGTCTAAGATAGAACAATCAGTTAGTTTGTTAGATGGACTTCCAGTTCTCACCTTTATTTCTTTTAGAAAATTCAAAATGATATCATTGCTTGTTCTGCTCGTTAACGGTTCTGCGATTTGTGCTTGTTTCTCCTTTTGTTTGACATAAACGACATCACTTTTAAAATCATCGACACAAACATCACCAATCGATTTCATCTTAATAATTTCATTAATTCTTGCAGTAAATTTAATACTTTTGCGATTGAATTTTCCCTCGCTGTCTAATTTTTCAACATTTTTGTCTTCATTGTTTGCTTTAGAGATCAAATGAGGTAAACTTAAAAAGGTTTGTAAATCAGACGCATGCTCTTTTACTTTCTTCAATTCCAATGTAATATCTGACGTCTTATTTTCTATTTCTGTCAAACTGTTTTTTACGTCACCTAAGAGTAAAGTGACGTCATCAACAGTCTTATTTATACTTCAGATCAATGTCTCTTGTAACTGATCGAGGCGGTCATTTAAAGATTTTCGTATTTTGTGAATTTCTTCACAAATTTCTTTTCGTTGAGTTTGAATGTCCTGTATATTCTTTTCCTTGTCATCTGTCAATCTTCTTACAAAAGAATCCAATTCTTTGAGAGTTTGTTCTAGATCCAACATAGCCGGTGATGATTTAACATTCGGGGTGAAATCTTTTATCGGAGCAACACCAGGGCATTCCGTATGTGAGGTTAGAGAGCACCTAATACAACACGGACAGCTATGGACAGAACAGAACGAATCGAGTTTTTCATCGTGATCTTCGCAATGATAGTTCAAGGTTTGGACAACAGCTGGTAATTCATTATAGCCCTCTAATGGCATGGTTAGATGATGTCGAGATAATTTGAAGATTTATGGTGCTTTAGACAATCGGCACACAAAAAATCATCACATTCGGGACACCAAACCATTGCTTTAACTGGTGAAGGGTCGCAAAATGAGCAAAACTTTTCATCAGACTGGTTCGATGTTGCCATACTTTTAATCTAAAATGTAATCATTCTACAATTACTTCGATGCATGGTATCAATTACTACAATCATGGTTTGCTATATGTAATACACTCCGATGTAAGAAAATATACAATGTACGAACAATGTGGTGAATATATAATTCATTTGTATGAGTTTTTGGGGAGATTTTCATTTCTGTTTCGCAGCGAGCGCAAAAAGGGAGTATTAAAACTTATATTTCAAATTTAGTGTGCACGACGCGTTTCTAGAATAACCTTCATCAGGTACGCCAAAAGATTGGAAAGCCAAATAAATTTCAAACATTTTGGAGCATGAAAACCTTAGGGCCTAAACAGAATATCCAAAATAGGCTGCGATTACCTATGTCTGAGCTAGGAGAACCGTAGTTGTGATAATAATTCAATAAATTAGGCACCGTAATGTTAGAAAAAATATATATCTAATACACCTACTGGGAGGTAGCTGTGGGTCCGTAGCCCTTATGGTCCTTGGCCACTTTTCTCATATTTACAGACAATAGGGCTACGGATTTCACCCTATCAAAAACTTTCGAAACTGCGCAGTGAAAATGTTACACCGCTTTTTTGCAAATATTTGTCATGAAATCGGGTGCAAGAGCGATCAAACATATATATTTTGTTTCGTTAAATTGTTATCTACATTCTTCTATACTTACTTACCTGTTAATATTTATTTCCAGCTCATTATCATAACAAATGTCTCGACATTAACTGATCCCGCCTACTTCGTTCCGCCATATTGTCATTGTGGTATTCTCGCTTTGAGGTCACGTGACCTTTGAGAGATAACTGTAAGAGAAAAACACGTATTCGGTTTGTTTACGTTTTACCGGAGGTTTTGCACGGCGATTTTTGATCTGAAATAAAATATTTAGTCAACCTAGAGTGAAATACTTTACAAATATTAACCAGAAATGTTATTTTCTTCTATGGCTATTCCAATTGAGGTGAACTCTCATTCAACATTTTCAAGTTTTTCATGTAAACAAACCGAACACATGTGTTGATGTTAAAGTGATCTTTCAAAAGTCACGGGACCTCAAAGCGAGAATACCACAACGACAAGATGGCAGAACGAAGTAGGCGGTATCAGTTAATATCGAGACATTTGCTATGATAATGAGCTGGAAATGAATATTAACAGGTAAGTAAGTATAGAAGAATGTAGATAAATATTTAACGAAACGAAATATATATGTTTGATCGCTCTCGCACCCAATTTCAGTATCAAAAGATTAGGAAGCCACATCAGTTTAAAGTATTTTGGAGACTGACAACCAAATGGCTTAAACAGGATAGCCAAAAACAGGATATGCCCGAGGAAAGAGAACCTTAGCTTAGCTTATGTATATCTTGTTTATCTTGCAATGTCAAAAAGTCCAAAACATTTGGCAAAATGTGAGAAAAGAGCAGAAACAAGCGTTGTTCTAATATTTTTCAATTGTGTCCTACAGTCCGACAAAAGTTAAGCACCACTTGACTTGCTTCAATACTATCTTTTCTAATAATGAACTTATTTCAAATCGGTTTGCTGTTTTCGTTACCTGTACACACATATTTACTTACTTGTGAAACAGGTTATTGATCGATTTTTTTTTATGTGTATATGACAGGGTGTGTAAAGTGCCACGTGTACTTTTCAACATTTGTGTTTGCTAGCGAAAGCTGATTTTATTTGTTTAGGGTTTTAAGTTTCATTCTCTATTGGTTTGGTATGGTGCGGCGAAAATTAACTATACCAGAAAGGTGGCAAGCTGTTGGCATGCATAACGGTGGTTTCAGCCATAGAAGGGTGGCAGACCACTTCAGGGTTAACCATTCCATCATTGTACGACTGAAGCAGCGTTTTCGTCAAACAGGGAATGTTACTGACCGTCCACGTGCAGGTAGACCTCGCCGAGAGAGGACCGACTCATATCCAGACGGGCGCGACAACGGCCGTTCAGTACAGCTGGTGCACTTCGTGGTAACTTAACGCTTGGAGGCCACATTAGCATACACACTGTAATCAGACGCCTCCACCATCAGGGAATGCGAGCGCGACGATCCATAAAACGTCCACAGTTGACATTACGTCATCGCCATGCTCGATTTGACTGGTCACATGATCATTTGGGGTGGACTATTCGCATATGACTGTAAGTTGGACTTGTACGTTATTGATGGTAATCTGACAGGCCAAAAATACCGTGACAATGTGCTCGCTCCACGCGTAGTCCCCCATTTCGACAATCATGCGTTAGCTGACAGGCCAATGTTCATGGACGACAACGCTAGGCCACATAGAGCCTGCATTGTACAATATTGTTTACAGCAAGAGGCTGTTCAGAAAATTCAATGGCCTGCGATGTCGCCAGACATGAACCCTATTCAGCATGTATGGGACTATATTTGCCGAAAAATTAACCAACGCAATCCAAAATGTCAAAATATTGACGAATTAAGAACCGCTATATTACAGGAGTGACAACAGTTCCCCCAAGAACGGCTTAGGCGTCTTGTGCGAAGCATGACGAGGCGTGTTACAGAACTTCACAATAAACGTGGTGGATATACTCGTTATTGATTTGTATATCTTACACATACGCACAATAGATGCATTTAAAAGTTCTTAAAATCTGAAGACTCTGCATTTTAATGCAACGTTAAAAACATCCATCAAAGACAAACTGGTTTTACGTTTCTCCAGCGCCTCTTTTGAATGATAAATACTGAAAGAGATTGGTAATTTTAGAGCCCTTGGTTTAGTCTTTTAAGAAGTGTAAGAAAAATGGTGATATCTATTTTATTGTTTTAACAGTATTGATGTAAAAAAATATATCGATAAAAATATAGGGTGGTGCTTAACTTTTGTCGGAGTGTATGTATAGCTAACGTCCGCGCTTATAATGTTATCGTTTCTTAATATCGCTCTATATTAATCCGGCACCAGAAAAACTTTATTAGGTTCATGACTAAATATGACTGAAATGTATTTGACCCCTTTATTTGTACTAATAATCACACAATTACAAAACAATATACAGATAGAGTGACACCTGCATAAGCCAAATCCCGAACCCTGAATGAAACGGAATCTTGTATAATCCGAACTTTATATAAAGTCCATGTATAAGACCTCTTTGTTAATTTAACCTATGTAAGCCAAACATTTGTCCATTCTGAACACCTGAAGAGGTTCACTGTATTTGCAAAATGAAATCATTCACATGTGGTATTTACATCTGTGGTTAAGTTATCTCAATTGTTGGTTTGTTTTTATGTATATAAGCTGATTAGATCAACGCGATTGTTTAATTGTAGCACAGGGTACATTGTAACTTTAATTTTTACATGGTAGAATACACTTGATTGAGCATGAACGGGCAGATCAGATCAGGAAAGGCTTTAAAAGTATAAATTGGAATTGATAGTCTCATTATGTGAGAAATTATACTTTATCTCCATTTAGAAACTTGTTGTTTGTGTTAAAATGAAAAAAAAAACAAAACAAAACAAATACCATACTGTCGGAACAATTCCAAAATCCAGCAGAAAAAAATAGAGAAGGACAATACACAATATCATAATAACGTCTTTAAATGTCTACTGTTATTATTATAATTAGTTGTAATTATATATTATCTTTAGAGGTTAAGAAGGTTAGAAATATATTATGTAGTTACAAAGTAAGACAAGCACAAATGATAAACATTTTGGAAATAAAGAACAATATTCTTATTTTTGATTACTGAAATATTTGAAAAACTAATAGAAAGTATGAATTGGATCAGAAATACGGGAAGCTGAAAAGCAATATCTTATATTACACTAAAACAAAATGCCAAGTTCGACAAAGATGAAATCCTAGCTAACCACAGATCATTCATGACCTCTTTAAACATTCCCTCTGGTAAAGAGTCTGAGGATTTACCCTATTTATATTGGATACCTAAACTCCATAAGACACCGTACAAAGAAAGGAACATAGCGGGATCATCAACTTGTTCGACGAAAGAATTGTCTATTCACCTGACAAAGATTCTGTCTGCAGTAAAAGAGGGACA
The DNA here is from genome assembly GCA_963383655.1 of Bathymodiolus septemdierum. Taxonomy (NCBI): domain Eukaryota; kingdom Metazoa; phylum Mollusca; class Bivalvia; order Mytilida; family Modiolidae; genus Bathymodiolus; species Bathymodiolus septemdierum. The sequence continues at coordinate 48,076,044 of OY726529.1, read as the reverse complement.
ACAGAAATATTGTGAAACTGTTTACTCGCGTAGTGGCATAAATCACATGTGGATTTTGAAAAACTCTAAAGATCTTTTGGATAACCTGAAATCAAGATCTTTCTCTCAGGTATCCTCCATCAAAACTTTTGATTTTTCAACTCTATATATTATATTGTCAGTTGTATTGGTGGAGGAAACCGGAGATAGTGGTGATAGGCACTGATTGTACAAATAGTTGTAAATCCAACTCCCATACGATCACAACTATATGATAACCTCATCGACTATAAGATAACAAATAATAAAAAATATGTGACCATGTTGCGTTGAACAATTAAAATCTACACTCGAAGGATTGTCGTCGGTTCTCCATTTAGAACTCATTATCTTTGTGAAAATATTAAAATCTTAAAATTGCTGTAAATTTTGAGAGAACAATATAACAGGAATTACGACAAATATGATGAATGCCAATCAAATCCAATCAATTTAGTTTTGAAGGCTCCAACTCGAACATAGATTGAATGAAACCAATATGCAACACATGAATAATGAAAAACAAGAACACATGAACATAAACAATAATGAAAAATACGATATTTCTATTAATGTGTTTGCTTCCACCGTTGAAAACATAGTCTAAATAAGACAATCCCAGGAAATAGATATTGGATTTTATATTGAAGGCAATATTTTAGTATATCCTAATTTCAATATATTCATTTGGTTTTAATCATTATGATAATCATTATCATAATCATATGACATCAGTTATCACATTGAAAGTGGCCTTAAATATCATAACTTTAACACTAACCCCTTTATAAACTTCTGTCAGGTGCATGAGACTTCGCTATATAAGTTATTGAAACTGTTTGCTTTATTACATTTTGAATTTAAACTGCCTCGGTGGTATAATGGTTGACGTGCTCGTCTCAAGTGTGGTGGATCATGGGTTCGAGCCTCGGACCAGTCAAACGGAAAGCTATCAAAATGCTTACTGGTATTTCTTGCTTTTCCGATAAGCACACAATATTAAGAAGTGAGAGCAGGAGTAAGACCAAAGACTAGTTGGCTCGGAATCTGGATAATGTGTCCGAGTGGGGCGATATGTATACCCACAAACTGTTCTCTCGGTGAGTTAACACTTTAGAAATCCAAATTAGCGTGCTGGTCTAGTACAAAGCAGACCTCATCATCTCACCAAAATGTAACTTGTAATCGCAATGATTTAACTGAAAACCCATTCGGCGTTAAGCTCAATCACTCATTCATCTTGATTTTTCAGACTACCATTTTCGTGACAATCAAAGCACCCATCAGTAGCCACCCATAAGCAACACAGATTTACCTGGTATTTGGTTTTTCTCTTCATGGAGATATAGCTTGACGTTAACCACCAATCAATCAATTATTGAAATCAATCAAGAACTTGACGATCATGTTATGATATGTTGCTTTAATTAAAAACAAAAACACGTAAACTTTACGGATTTCAGAAATGAGGAAGAGCAGCATTGCCTTTTTCTTTAATTCAGATCTGATTATTTTAGCCATTAGTTGAGCTGAAGCTGCTTACGACTTCGGAGCATCCGAGTTCACCCACCTCGAATTTTTGTAGGGTCCTTGTTGCTTTAGTTTTCTGTGTGGTGTTTTGTGGACCATTTTTTATTTATTTTTTTGGTCCGTTTTACTTTTGGCCATTTTATGGTGTCCTTCTTCGCGTTACGGTTTCAGATTACCTCTTTGTTATTTTCAAGCTATGTTAAAACCAACCAAGTCTAAAACAGATATAAACAGTTTTCACACTACAATAAAAACTTAAGAACAGTAGCATGTTGTGGAACACTTTTGCTTTGGTAATAGATTTATCGAATAATTTCGGTAGAGTTATCAACCTTCGTATGTTATATACACACTGTTTCATCGAATATGATTATCAAGGGTCAACATGAATACATTCGGTGTCTATCCGGTGCGTTCCAAAACATATTATGCTTGTCTTGTTTGCTGGATTATGTAGAAAAGTCGCTGATTGATCAATTTATGATGCACACGTGTTGATCCTTGACACGAGCGTTTTCAGATCTCCCACGCGGTGACTAGTAAACAACTGATAGAAAATAGGGAGGAAGTGTAGAGATCCAAAAACTATAAAATTAATATTTACAGCTTCCTTGCACTACGTGCAGCTTTAGAGAGTAAGACCAAAGATTTGTTAACTCGGAAGCAGAATAATGTGTCCGAGTGGAGCGACACGTTTACTAAGCGAGTTGGTCTAGTACAAAGTGGACATTATTATCATCTTATAGAATGTAATTTGTACTCGTCATGATATAGTTGAACAATTTCTCGTTTGACATTAAGCAACAATCACTCACTCAAATGAATGTCAAGGAATTGAATTTAAACAGTCAGACAAAGAGCTACAAGTTACTACTTACATATCAACTCAATTCACGATGTCCTCTTGAGAAAAAAATCAGTAGGTTTTTGAAAATGTATGTAACGCTTACAAATTGTAGTTTAAATTATGAAAAAGCAAATTTAAATGTTCAACATTCACGTTTTTGCTGCTGCAATTTGATTACAAAGGTAATGACTCTTTAAGTGGTAGTAGTCAAGTTGATTGGTTTATGGTGTTTAACGCCACTTTCAACAATATTTCGGTTATATCGTGGCGGTCACTTTTAATGGTGGAGGAAACGGAGTACCTGACAAACGTTATCACATCATGTTGTATCGATTACACCTTGTCATGAACGGGCGTCGAACTCACAACATTAGAAGTGATATGTACTGATTGTACACGTCCAACTACCATACTATCACGACCACGACAGTCCTTAATCAAGTTGATAGTTTGTCGTACCAGACAAGACACTATGAAAAGAGAGGATTAACAGTGTTGGTCAACAATTTTACCAATATCAACAAAACGAACAACCGTCTATCACCTCAAATAATATAACATGGCAGGCACAAACATTTGGTGTAGATAAATCAATTAACTTGATCCCAACCTTCCCCTCTTAATAACTGGATTTCCAATGACAACTCATATATAAACAAAAAAGGCCGTGATCGTGTGGTCGTTGGATTTACAACTACCTATGCAATCAGTGCCTCTCATCATTGATGTTATGAGTTCGAATCTCGATCAGGACGAGGTGTACAACATTATGTGATAAAGTTTGTCAGTGACTTGCGAAAGGGTGGTGGTTTTCTCTGTGTCCTTTGGTTTCCTCCAATAATAAAACTGACCACGATATAACTGAAATATTGTTGAAAGTGGCGTTAAACACCAACAAAAAAGCAGACAAGCATCTTGGCCATGACAAGGGTTCTAGGCTGCGGACACCCTTGCGTTCCATACATGAAACGATTGGATCGGGAATCCAAACTATGCAAACTGTACGAAAGTACCCACATATGGAGTATATATATCTCAGTCGATCCGATATTCAAGAGCTTGTGGTTCCTATCATGATATATTTGATAGAGAGTTGCTGCTAAAAAGGAAGCTACTGAACCAAGTGTTCTTATTGTGTAAGTTGAAGTCATGAGTTGATTAACCAATAGGGGATATCTGTGTTCCAAATGACCACGGATATGTCCCGTTTGTCGTTTTTTTTAACCACACTCAGGCCCTTTCCTTGTTTATTACTTATCACCGGGTTTGTAACAAGATTAACCCCTGTGGAGCCCCCATCCTTACCCCCCCCCCCGCCGCACCAGACGAGTTCGCCCGTTTTTTTACCTGACTTAGTGGAGTTCGTGTTGTTAATGCTGACAGATGTTTTTATATCTTCATGTTTTTAGTTCCGTGTTGCGATGTCCGGTACAATTTCCGCCAAAAAACAATGCTCGATTCGTGTGTCTTGACTCCAATTTGCTGTGTGTGGGGGGGGGGGGGGGGTTCACGTTTTAATTATGTCAATTGTACTTATCTACGTATCCTGATGTCCAACACGATTGTCATATCACATGATGTTCGTATCGTTTATCAGTAACACAACGGGTGCCACATGTGGAGCAGGAACTGCTAACCCTTGCGAAGCGCATGAGCTTACTCCAGCTTTTAGTGGGGTTCGTATTTCTCGATTTTCATTTATCTGTATAAAGTTTTGTAGATCCTTGTTTGTCCTTTTTCTTTTTGGCCATTGTGTTGTCTGTCTTACGATATATTCTTCTGATTACCCCTTTGGTATCTTCAAACCTTTTTTATCTGGACTCTTTTATTGAAGAGCTAAAAGATACCAGAAGGGTAATCAGAATCCATATATCGAAGAAGAACATACAACATGGGGGGCTAAAGAAAAAGTACAAAAGGACAAACAACGATCTACAAAACATACATAGAAAACTAAAGATCGAGTAACACGAACCTCCCCCAAAAACGGGGGTGAACACAGGTGCTCCGGAAGGGTGAGCAGTTCCTGTTCCACTAGTGACACCCGTCGTGTTAATCTTGTTACAAATCCGGTGATAAGTCACGAACGAGGAAAGGACCAGGAAGTGCTTACGACAAGTGTAGCATATTTGTGGTCATTTGTGACACATATATTCTATAACGGTCAACCAAGTCATGATGGCGACCGTAACACTTTCGAAGTGATACCATCAATTTAGCTAAGATAAATACTTGGTTCAGTAGCTTCCTTGTTAGCAGCAACCCTCTATCAAGGAAATCCTGATAGGAACCACAAGCTCTGGAATATCGTATCAACAATCGAGAGATATATACCCCATGTGCAGGTGCTACTGGAATGTTCCTACATATGAATGAATGTGAAATTTAAAATCATCTCTTTTGCCGCAAAATTTCGTTCTTAACCTCCCCTCACTGTCAATTTCGAGGTGTAGGTCAAGGTATGAAGCAGACATATCAGTATCATTTGTATCTGTGGTATTCTTTATTTGAAGCTCAATGGGATAGATGTGATCAACGATATCACCAAACCTGCAATTATTTAGTGAAAGGACATCATATATATAGCGGAACGTGTAATTAAAGGATCTGGCTACCTTCTTTTCGTTTTTGTTAAGAAGCCCCGGTATAAAGTCTGCCTCATACGAATAAAGGAGCAAGTCGGCGAGATGAGGAGCACAGTTTGTACCCATGGGCTGTCTGTTAAAAAGAAAATCGTCCACCAAAGATAACAAATATGTTGTCAATCAAAACCTCGAGCATGTTGATGATATCAGTTTCGGAGAACCTTTTGGTAAAATAAGAGTGGTTTTAGCAAATTAAATCTGTCTCTTCCTAGCACAAGGTATTTGTATCTACGTTGGCCATTCTTTTTTATGAAACACAGTTGGACCAACTCCCTTAATTTGTCATTCAGCTTAGAGTGAAGAATTAGTTGTGTTGAGGGTACAGAAGTGAAATGTTTTAATCCTATTGCAGGAGGAGAGGTTGTATGTACTCTAACAGATAATTAGAGTTCTTCAGAATCCACATCTGATTCACACCACTTCTCGAGTAGCTAGTGGCACGGTAACTCTGAAGCTCGGTCTTGACCGCCGATAGAAAACATGTTAATAATTTGGAAAGAGTTTTCGTGGAGCATTTGGCAGACCCAGGAAAATAACGCTGACTGAAAGTACACTCGTGTAATGTAGAAATCCAGTAGGGTGATGGTAGATACAGTTCTTGTTGAATCACACAGAACTATAAAATGTCGTTACAATCATCTGGCGATAGGACAAAACAAAAGAAACTTACTTTGAATTATATTTTATTTATATTTACAGCTACTTATTTATAATAAATCTCTAGTTTATGACTTGTACATATTTGTACAGGATCTTATTCTATTTCGAACCAGAATACCTTCTTTCCTGTGTTACATACAAGTATTTCATTTACACTTTCATCATAACACATTGCTCTTGGACTTGAAATCTGATATACCTCCTTTGCTGCATTTCCATCTGGTGATATCACCACTATGTTTCCAGATTGCTCACCAGACACGAAGACAAAACCCTCATAATCGACGACAACACCCCGCGGAGAGCGTAAAAGTGAAGTGTCTTCAAATGACCATATTTGTTGTCCATTCATAGCACAACAGCTCACGGTTTGTGTGTTAGACGTGTAAAACAATTTATTTCCGTCACAGGTGATGTATGAAAATTGACCTATATCTGTTGGAACCAAGAGTTGATCGCACTTGGTTTCCAGGTCAAATCGTCGAATTCCGTCCTGCTCGTGACAATAATAAAGTTTACCATCACAGTGAGTAATTCCATAGCAACTAACATCATGCTGAATTGTGTGTACAATGTTGTGTATGTTACTATTAACGATAACGATAACTTTATCACGAGAAACGGCTATTGTGTTTGTATCGATACTGGTTATATCGTAGATTGATCCGCTGTTGCGATTTAACGCCCGAATGGTGTGAATGTAATTCCCATTACTGTCGTTCAAAGTCACACGATCTGTGTAAGAATTGGCATTGTATTCAGAGAAAATAATTTTTCCGTTATGTAAGATAGAACAACCAGTTAATTTGTTAGATGGATTTCCAGTTCGCACCTTTATTTCTTTTAGAAAATTCAAATTGATATCATCGCTTGTTCTCGTTAACTGTCCTACGATTTGTGCTTGTTCTTCGATTGTTCTTCTCGTTAACGGTCCTACGAATTGTGCTTGCTTCTCCTTTTCTTTGACATAAACGACATCACTTTCAATATCATCGACACCAACGTCAACAATCGATTCCATCTTAATAATTTCATCAATTCTTGCAGTAAATACATGTGTAATACTTTTACGATTGAATTTGCCCTCGCTGCCTAATTTTTCAACATTTTGTTCTTCATCGTTTGCTTTAGAGATCAAATGAGGTAAGCTTAAACAAGTTTGTAAATCAGTCGCATGCTCTTTTATTTTGTTCAATTCCAATGTGATATCTGACGTTTTATTTTCTATTTCTGTCAAGCTCTTTTTTACGTCACCTAGCTGTAAAGTGACGTCATCAACAGTCTTATTTATACTTTCGATCAATGTCTCTTGTAACTGATCGAGGCGGTCATTTAAAGATTTTCGTACTTTAAGAATTTCTTCACAAATTTCTTTTCGTTGAGTTTCAACGTCCTGTATATTCTTTTCTTTGTCATCTGTACATCTTCTTACAAAAGAATCCAGTTCCTTGAGAGTTTGTTCTAGATCCAACATAGCCGGTGATGATTTAACATTCGTGATGCAATCTGTTATCGGAACAACACCAGAGCATTCCTTATGAGAGGTTAGAGAGCACCTAATACAACACGGATAGCTATGGATAGGACAGAACGAATCGAGTTTTTCATCGTGATCTTCACAATGATAGTTCAAGGTTTGGACAATAGCTGGTAATTCATTATAGTCCTCTAATGAGATGGTTAAATGATGTCGAGATAATTTTGAAGATTTATGGTGTCTTAGACAATCGGAACACAAAAAAACATCACATTCGGGACACCAAACCATTGCTTTAACTGGTGAAGGGTCGCAAAATGAGCAAAACTTTTCAGCAGACTGGTTCGATGTTGCCATATTTTTAATCTAAAATGTAATAATTCTACAATTACCTTGATGCATGATATCAATTACTAGTACTACAATCATGGTTTGTTATATTGAATAGACTCCGATGTAAGAAAATATACAATGTACGAACAATGTGGTGAATATATAATTAATTTGTATGAGCTTTTGGAGAGATTTTATTTTCTGTTTTGCAGCGAGCGTAAAAAGCGAGTAATAAAACAGATATCAAAGGACTGGGAGCTATAAGGGCCAAAATTGGCCCCACCTCAGATGTCGATACAATTTTCTCCAAAATGTATTCACAATATGTGCTTTTCATAAATAAATACAGTTAGTTAATATGTGCATCCAATTCCTCACAGCGGACCGACTAAGTCAGGTAATGAAAAGCCCTGAACGTCATTTTTTTCAGGATACAGAATGTACGTATCATTGTATTATAATGCATATCTTTAAAAAACAAAAACAAAAGCAAAAACAAAGCATAATAAAACTCAATAAACAAAGCATACATTTGACTTAATATGCCATGTGGATTGATTTCAGGAATACAAACATGTTCTGAAACTGTATTATGAAATTAAAGTGAACGAATAGTAATGTCGCAACGTCACCCATTTTCGACGGTCTCCTGTTTTCGACGGTTTGTTTCACGTGATAAAATCTCTCATTATTTTGATCGCTGCATTTGTGAGAGTTTATATTATGATGCTGAAATTGCATGAATGATCTCAAGAAATCTGATCTAAAAATGTCATCTTTAAATGTAAGAACTACGTACCACATCTATTATTTCACACCTTAACAAAGCTTTAATCATTTAAAAAATGTTTCTCATACAGACCAATTTTGGTTTCATCGTCTGCTATGACATTGATAATGTACATATTGCGATAATATCAATTCAGAAACTTATTAACATTGATTGTCGAAAACTGGTCGAAATTTTGGTATTAACCTTAAAGAAGTAATAGATAGATTTATTTGAGGAATAGAACTTTGTCATATTTGAAACTTTTTGAAACACTTTCTTAACCGTACTTTATTCTTAACGACAACCAATGTTATGATATATGTCAGTACATTTTTACGGACAACCATCATAAATCTATAAAAAAATAAATAAATGCCTAGGTGCGAGTTGAGAGAACTTGATAGTTTGATAACGTAAAATAGAGCATTTGGTTTTGCAGTTTCTAAGAAAAAGATTAAATATTAATATGAAAAGTTATGGATAACAGCAATATTTTTTCATTTTATTATATGTTATGAAATTAAAATCGTCAAAATGAAATACAACCGAATTGATATCAAATGGCGACATGTTTCAACCTCATTTAAAATATACATTGAAATGCTTTCATACTTTTACATCACGTTCACGATATTATATTACAACACAATTTCACTCAAGGGTAAATATTTTTCTGTTCTAGTTAAAGGACTTTATCAAACAGAATAATACAGTTGACATGTAATGCAGTTAATACGCATTGAAAGCACAGAAGAATATTTCTATTTCCACGCCTTGTGGTGGTGGGTCGCTATTGTGCATGCGAAATATTAATTGCAAACCTCATTGACTGGCTATATGCTGCATGTCTAGAATATTTTATTATTTTCTCGATCGACAGTTCAAAAGCTAGAAAACAATATGATGAATATTATCTGTCAATCATGCAAACAATAACTTATGCACATGACAGAACGCATATACGGATTCTGATTGCCCCTGTGGTATCTTCAAACTCTTCTTAAGGATATGTTGGATTGTGACAAAAAAAATATCTACTCCTTTTGGATCAAACTATTTTACTTCATTTTAGAAGTAGCATCGATAGACCATTAAACCTACCTCAGTATACGGTAGTAATAACTATTTCAGTATCCCGGAAGAAAATATATAATCAATAATTGGGGGCTTATGAACAAAAACTATTTTGGATGAAGTGGTGTCTATTTTATTTTTATGTTATATAACTGTTACGTGCCGACATACCATCGTTTTCTACGGCAAATATTGCTTCTCAAACATCAAAACGTCATCAAAGCGCTTGTAATATTTGAACATTTTCCTGTGGTTTTTCAAGAAATTGAACACCTCGAGCACCAAAAAAATACTTTAACAGTAGTTGTGTTTTATTTATTTTAATAATCTGGTAAAATATTGCCTGGTGCTTAATTTCTTCGAAAACCGTCGAAATATCGCGGGGAAAATTCCACGAAATACAGAAAACAAATAGCGTTCATGACGTCACAATGACGTCAAATACGTATCCATTTTGTTGGAAACAAATTTTAACATCAAAAGTATGATGTCGTCTATAAAATAAAACACATCAAATTTTACTCAAGTATTTTCTGAGATAATGATTCATTAAATATGGGGCCATATATGGAACTTATAGTCCCCAGTTCTTTTTATCGCGTTGACGCCGGACTGCATGCACTGAGTTTTTCTCCTGGTTTCAATAAATACAAACTGTATTTAAAATAAATACAATTATTTACAGAAACAAGTTATTTACTGATGAATGTCATTACTTGAAATGAATCATAAAATGTACAGAGATTGTGTATATATACATAATGGTATCATATATACAATCAGAAGAGTGAAAATATTGATTTTAAGGGTCTGGCCGAGGTTATAAATAAATTAATATTTAACAACCTCTACAATCCTCCACCAACACAATATTTTGATACAACCATTAACTCTCTATGCTCAAAACAACTGCTCAATTTGGTGTTGGTGGAAGACTGTGGAGGTATATAATATAGCTAAAATGTACATTGAATATGTCGTTTATAGTCCATTTTTAGCATTACCCGTCTAAGCATGATGTCATTATGACGTCATAGCGTACCCAATCTCACGGAAAGATATATTTTTTGAAAATTTGTAAATATAACAATTAAATTAGTAAATTGTTTCTATTCTATGTCAAGCATTATTTTTTGATGAAATGTGGGGCCAATTTTGCACCTTAACGCTTCTCCCTCTTTAGTATGCACGACACGTTTCTAGAATAACCTTCATCAGGTACGCCAAAAGATTGGAAAGCCGAATAATTTCCAAGCATTTTGGAGCATGTAAACCTTAGGGCCTAAACAGAATATCCAAAATAGGCTGCGATTACCTATGTCAGAGCTAGGAGAACCTTAGTTGTGATAATAATTCAATAATTTAGGCACCGTAATTTTAGAAAATATATATATCTAATACACCTACTGGGAGGTAGCTGCGGAACCGTAGCCCGTATGGTCCTTGGCCAGTTTTCTGATATTTGCGGACCATTCTCCCACCCGATTTCATGACAAAATATTGCAAAAAAGCGTCGCAACATTTTCACTGTGCAGTTTCAAAAGTTTTTAATACGGTGAAATCCGTAGCCCTATGGTCCGCAAATAACAGAAAACTGGCCAAGGACCATAAGGGCTACGATTCCGCAGCTAACTGGGAGGATGATGCCCTCGAGGATTACTAGTCCACCAGCAGATGTATCGACCCATTGATAGTAATAAAAGCATAGATATCAAATTTAGTGTCAATGACGCGTTTCAGGAAAAACCTTCACCAGGTTCGTTCAGTATCAAGCAATTTGGAAGCCACATCACTTTAAGGTATTTGGGAGACTGACAACAAAGGGGCTTAAGGTGGTACCATACACTACAGGGAGATAACTCTTTAAAATCAGTTGAACGTTTTGATCATATGATATTTGTATGCAGATTTCAAGCATCTCGGTGATCAAAACCACAGAGAAAAAAGCTGCTATGTGGCTAGTGAATTTATAGCTCAGAGTCTGTTGGTTGGAATTTGTTAAAATTTTGATATTTATGACAGTGGATATATTCAAACACACTGTCAAAAAAATAAGAAAATTGAAAGAGCAGATCAAATTTTACCTGAGGTGTATGGTACCACCTTAAACAGGACAGTCAAAAACAGGAAATGCCTGAGGAAAAACAACTTAGCTTAGCTTATGTATATCTTGTTTATCTTGCAATGTCAAAAAGTCCAAAGAATTTGGCAAAATGTGAAAAAAGAGCAGAAACAAGCTTTGTTCTAACGTTTTTCAATTGTGTCCTCTATGTATATAGCTAACGTCCACGCTTATAATGTTATCGTTTCTTAATATCGCTCTATAATAATCCGGCACCAGAAAAGCTTTATTGGGTTCATGGCTAAATATGACTGAAATGTATTTGACTCCTTTATTTGTACTAATAATCACACAATTACAAAACATTATACAGATAGAGTGACACCTGCATAAACCAAACCCCGAACCCCAAATGAAACGGAATATTGTATAATCCGAACATTAAACAAAGTCCATGTGTAAGACCACTTTGTTAATTTAACCTGCATAAACAAAACAACTGTCTACTCTGAGCACCTGAAGAGGTTCACGATATTTGCAAAATGAAATAATTCACATGTGGTATTTACATCTGTGGTTAAGTTATCTCAATTGTTGGTTTGTTTTTATGTATATAAACTGATGAGATCAATGCGATTGTTTAATTTTAGCTCAGGGTACATTGTAGCTTTAATTTGTACATTGTAGAATACACTTGATTGAGCATGAACGGGCAGATCAGATCAGGAAAGGCTTTAAAAGTATAAATTGGAATTGATAGTCTCATTATGTGAGAAATTATACTTTATCTCCATTTAGAAACTTGTTTTTTGTGTTAAAATGAAAAAAAAAACAAAACAAAACAAATACCATACTGTCGGAACAGTTCCAAAATCGAGCAGAAAAAAATAGAGAAGGACAATACACAATATCATAATAACGTCTTTAAATGTCTACTGTTATTATAATTAGTTGTAATTATATATTATCTTTAGAGGTTAAGAAGGTTAGAAATATATTATGTAGTTACAAAGTAAGACAAACACAAATGATAAACATTTTGGAAATAAAGAACAATATTCTTATTTTTGATTACTGAAATATTTGAAAAACTGATAGAAAGTATGAATTGGATCAGAAATACGGGAAGCTGAAAAGCAATATCTTATATTACTCTAAAACAAAATGCCAAGTTCGACAAAGATGAAATCCTAGCTAACCACAGATCATTCATGACCTCTTTAAACATTCCCTCTGGTAAAGAGTCTGAGGATTTACCCTATTTATATTTGATACCTAAACTCCATAAGACACCGTACAAAGAAAGGTACATAGCGGGATCATCAACTTGTTCGACGAAAGAATTGTCTATTCACCTGACAAAGATTCTGTCTGCAGTAAAAGAGGGACAACAGAAATATCGTGAAACTGTTTACTCGCGTAGTGGCATAAATCACATGTGGATTTTGAAAAACTCTAAAGATCTTTTGGATAACCTGAAATCAAGATCTTTCTCTCAGGTATCCTCCATCAAAACTTTTGATTTTTCAACTCTATATACCACCCTACCGGGGTCATTACGGTTTTCACAGTTTTCCGGTTGTTGACTGATTTTGTCTGTTTATATAATTATGAGTTTTGACTTTCCCTTTGTAAGATTGTCCGGAGTTCGGTAATTTTGTTATTACCTTTATGTAGTATAAAACGAACTTTGCATGGTGTTTCTCCAGTCAAATAATACAAGGATATCTTGGTTATATTTTGCATTACATATATTATCTTATTAAACATTCTATGTTTCTTAGAGGTAATAATGGTCCACTTACAATCAAAGAGAGCAGTTCCACTTGGCAAACATTTAGCCACCAAAACATATTTTATAGCATATGTCTCCCATGTGGTGGAGAAACCATTCTCTTTAATAACTATTTATATTTATTACAGATATCTTATCTTGCACTATAGCTATTTAAATATTTTCTCTTTAATAACTCTATTACAAATTTCTTACTGAAGAAAGATAAAGGTAAATCAAAATTAGAAGGAACGGTATATAAGAAGTAAGACGCATTTCGGATAGATTATTGATCAGTTGGTTGTTTCTCAGACGAACATTATTACAACTTTGCTCATTACGATAACACGTCTACAAACGACAAACCACGTAGGTAAAACGGTGACACTGTGATGAAACATTGGATGAAAATGGGAGATACATAATTCGATAGGATAATTGCTTTGCCTTGCCCTCATCAGCGACTATTCTTAGTAATGAAAAAGCTGTATCATCTTTATATACCAAGAGGTTCCTCCGGGTGAAAACCAGGAAAATGTTACACACAGAACAACATAAAACAACAATAACTAGTTAAATATAGCAAACATACTTACACATTGTATATTCATCATGTATGCATTACTTGTATAAGATTATAAACTGATTTAATCCCTAGATAGTTAGATAGATTTCACACGGAATTTGAATAATATAATTGTTTTGGTAAAATAAACAACAAGATTAAAAAGCACTCCCATAAGATACCAAATGTTTTAAAGGATCATCAAACTTGTGGGGGTTATTTTTTCTTTCTTTTTTTGGGAGGGGGACTATTGTTTTTTGCTTTCATTGTTTGTTTGTTTGCTTTATTGTTTGTTGTTTGTTGTTGTTGTTGTATTTTTCTGTTTTTTTTTTTTTTAACAATTATTGATTTTCCAAATCAATCACAAGAAACAGTGTTTATATATAGTGCTTTTTGTATACTAACATCAAAAACCTTAAAATCAACGATCATATTAAAGAGATTGTTTTGGAATCAGCGTATCCTTATGAACGTGCATTATGGGAAAACTACCGGAAGGACGATATAAAAGTAATAACAAAGAAAGAGTGTTAGACCTAAGCTGATCTGATTGTATCAGAAATTTGCTTTACTATCTTTAAATATTCCGAATTGTTACATCCCATGATATACTGGAACAATTCCGGAGCATCTGAGTTCACCCTCGATTTTAGTGGGGTTCGCGTTGCTAAACGCCTAGTTTTCTGTGTAGTGTTTTTGTACATCATTGTTTGTCCTTTTTCTTTTGGCCATTATATTGTCAGTCTATCTTCAATTTACGGCTTCTGATTACTAGTACCCCTTTACTTTGCTAATCTTTAATTGCTCAGAATGGAACTTAGAGGTTGAGCCCCATGCTATTATATCAATTAAGTTTATACTGAATCTACTAAGATTTGCTGATAATCCTGGTCTTGAAAGCTATTTGAACGGGTTCAATTTACACTATGTAATTGATCCTCTACATAAAATCTTTCTAAAGTCAGATAAAATACACACGTGTTAAATTGGAGTAATGAAATAATATACAATTATGGCCTTCAAATAACCCTTTCGAGATTTAATAATTATGGATATTAACTTCTCATGAAGGACATAACTGTATTATTATACTGAACTAATATGAGGGAAATAACTAGTTATTGGTTCGACGTGCAAAAGCGTGCCAATTTCAAACAGTTATTCTATGCTACGTGCAGATTCCATCACAGTTATTTGACCTACGTGCTGTTTTTCGCGGAAATAATGAGTTATTTCTTGTTCCATGGAATAAAACTTTAGAATATCTTAATTATTTCTTGCTTGGTTTATATAGTAAAGTATAATAATAACAAATACTACCTAGACATGTATTTTAATAGTCAAAGTTATTCAATGTGTTTTAAATGGTATTTTTTAATAACTTGATATTTAGTTTATGGATCACTGCATACCATGTATTTAAAATGAATCACATATAACTCTACCTGGCCAGACAATGTATTGTCAGTACTATTATTAATTTAACTGAAACAAAAATATATTCGTTTCCATGCCTCGTAGTGAGATAAAAATGTAAACAATAAAGGTGATAACAAATCTTGATCATAGTTATACTGTTCTTAAAAAATATTATGTTTTATACATTGGACAGGTATGATACATTTTGGCTGCCGTATACAAAGGTAACACGCAGGTTATTATAAAGAAAGTACAACATTTTGTAGAAAGGCAACAATAAATCATTGAGGTGTCAAACAAATTACTGAAAACATTTTAGAACTAATTTTAGCAAAACTTACCTTTATCTTGTCTCTTGTTCAATCAAAATATTCTCAAATCTAGAAGGAAGTTCTTCAATTCAGCTATTAATTCCAAGTCACGTGATCATATTGATTATGGTGGTGACACGTGACAGCATTCAATGTTGCTTGCTCGTCATCCGCGTCCGTAGGATTTTCATGTTTCTATCTTATTCTCAGAGAACAATGGTCCGATTGTCAGCCCAATTATATATGGCAATATCCCAGTAGCACCTGCATATGAAATGGTCCGAATGTCAGCCCAATTATATATGGCAACATCCCAGTAGCACCTGCATATGAAATATATATATATATATATATACGTCTGAAAATTAAGCCAAACAGTGTTAGAATTAAATTTTAGAGCAGTCAAATTTTTGTTCTTCCCTCGACGGGATTTGAGCCCACACCACTGATACACTACAGCACCATTCGCTTAGCCTTACGTCCAGCGCCCTAGACCACTCGACCACATCCACTCCCTATGTGTGTAGACGTCCGTTTCTCACATAATAAATAGTCTTGTAATAACATCGCCTATAAAATCAACCGTTATCATCATTGTAATAGTTGTTATATCATTGTATTCGATTAATTTTGTGAAAGTAACCTTTTCAACTAAGCGTGTTGCTCTAGTACAGAGAGGATATCATCATCATCTGATCAGGCATTAAACGACAATCACTCACTCATAGTTTATTTACATATATATATATATATATATAGAATAGTTCGGTTGGATATGATTATAAGACTGTGTTAAACATACAACTGTTCTAAATTGGGATTTGAGTAATTTTAACCTAATACACAATTCTTGTTTATATGGTTCTACTCACTAAAATATCGACCATTTTTTGTTTTATTGCACAAACTATTTTAAGAAGGCTATTTACCAGAAAGGAAAATGAAAATTCAAACAGTCATGGTCAACAATTCCACCAATATCCATAAAATTAGCAACTACCTCTCACCTAAAATCATTGACTATTATATATATGGAATTTGAAATCAGGGTTCTGAATTGGTACAAACACAACAAAACAAAAAGCCCAACAATTTTAGCACTCAATAAGAAAGTGACCTACATATATAAGATAACGATCATTGACCGCTAAGCATGCTGTAATTAAAATAAGCTATTGATGTGTATCATATGTATCAGTATTTATGGTCTATTTTAAAAAAGAAATCCATTTAGCATGAATACACGTGTCAATAATCAATAGTTCATGGGTATTAATTATGGTTTATGATTTAGGTTTATGATGTTTAACGCCACTTTCAACAATATTTTGATTTATATAGTGGCGATCAGTTTTATTGGTGGAGGAAACCAGAGTATCCGGAGAAAACCACCGACAATCTTCGTCACTTAATTTTGTATCGAGTACATCTCGCCATGAGCGCTAACATTGTTCTAAGCACAGACTACAGCTCTGACAAGGAATGTCTGCTTTCACTATTGGAATGCGTCAGCGTAGTTTCGCGTTAAATGAACAATTTTTCAGCCGTATCATGGTTAATTTTAATGCGACGATAATAATGTCCGTTTTGCTTTAGTCCGACACGCCTAGTTGAATTTTTATAATGCTAGTCTACAGTTCGTGGGTGGACATGTGGCTCCAGCCGGATACATTATCCTGATTCCGAGCCACCCAGTCTGCTCTTATTCCTTAATGATACGTCGTATAAAAAGTATAGAATGATGACCAAAAGGAATACATATTATATGCACATACCTAGATGTCACACGGCCCAATTTGGATGGAATAAGAAAAACTATCATTCCAATCGATGAACGGATTTCCAGGTTAATTTTTCTTTGTTAAAAAAAATGATAAAATACGGGTTTCTGGGGTATTCTTCTCAATATGTATGATTGATTGCTGTTTAACGTCAAGTAAGCATTACTTTAGGTGTATTCATGACGAGAACCGATTCACACAGATTTGTATTTTTCCTCCACCAATAAAACTGACCTCCACGAAATAACTGAAATATTGTTGAATTTGGTGTTAAACATCATAATCCTAGCCCCTCTAGTGAACCTCTGTATGTTGTTTGTAATATGCATATAAGTTATTTGTTTGCTTGATTAAATATTAAATGTTAACCTCATCGGTGGTGTAAATATTGACGTGCTGTATATCCTGGGTTCGAGTTCGGTTAAACCAAAGACAATTAAAATTCGTGCTAGTATACATGTATATATGCCGCTTCTCCTATAATCATGCTATATTAAGGAGTAACAGCAAAGACTGATTCACTCAGAAGTCCAAGTGGGGAGATCCGTATACCCACACACTGTTGTTTCAGTGAGCTAACACTATGGAAATCTAGAATAGCGTGTTGGTCTAGTATAAAGCAGACACCATCATCCTTTGGAAGTGAAACTTGTTTGTCTTCCTAATATAACTACAAATGTGCTGACTTGGCGTTAATCAGGAAGCACTCACTCTTATTGAATTTTCCTCATGATGACTCATTGTTTGTAAAAAAAATCATTAGAGTTATCTCTCTTCTAGTACTATATATTCACACAATTCGATCATTCCTCTCATACACTGGAGGACCTGGGTGGCTCAGTGAGTTTGGTAGTTGGATTACCTAACAACTCATACAAGCCTATCACCAATACGGCGTGGGTTCGCGCCCGGCTTTGTAAATAACAAAAAAGGGTGCACTCGACTCGCAGTCGCATGTGATAAAATTTACCAGTTGCCTGCCCATGGTCGGTGGTTCTCTTCGGGTACTCCGGTTTCTTCCACCACTAAAACTGGTCGCCACGATAGAGCTGAAATATTCCTGAAAGTAGCGTTAAACATAAACAATCATCATCTCATACACGGATTGTGGCATCAGAAATAGCATGATAACAAAATGACGCTAAATCAAATAACAATTTTAGAGTCTTTGGATTCATTAAACCGGGGGACTCGAGAGAAGCGAAACATTACACAATCTATGCTGTTTGGGTTTATATGAAAATAAAGTTTTTAATATTATTATTAATATTGATATTGATCAAACGTGCTGAATATTAATTATGATATTTACAAGGCAACGAATGAGCAAATGAATGTCAAGGAACGAAATTTAAACAGTCAGACAGACAGCGACCGTTTACTACTTCCAAAAAATGTAAGCCAGGAAAGTGAGTGGTAATGTATTCGTGTGCTAGGAATTACGATGTTGTGTCTTTCTACGACTTTTCTATTGGATTTTGGAATTGCTCCGATATTGTGGTATTTGTTTTTCATTCTGTTCATGGAAAAGAAACACGAGTTCTGTTGGAAATCTGTGTAACGCTTAGATATTGCAGATTGTAATTGTGAAATAATTGATTTCAATTTACGATTAATTAAAAGATAATCAACAGTAAATTGTCTAAAGATGAGTCTTGAAGTGATAGCAGCTAGGTTCCTGACAAGAAACTATGACATTAATAAGAAAGGATATTGATACAAATGAACATCAAAGACTATCTAACTTTACACATTTCACAACCAAAGAAGGATCCTTTGCAATAAGGGTGTTAGGGTTATGGTGTTTGACGCCACTTTCAACGATATTTCAGTTATATCGTGGCGGTCAGTTTTATTGGTGGAGGGCACCGAGGAAAACCACCGACCTACTGGAAGTCACTGACAAACTGTATTATATGATGTTGCATGGAGTACACATCGCCTGAGCGGGATTCGAACTCACAGCGTTAGTGGGGATAGGGATCGATTGCATAGGTAGTTATAAATCCAACTATCATTCGATCACGACCATGACGCCCCCTCAGCAACGAGTACAACTTATATCCTATAATGAGTGTGAAATGATCCTTAGCCTGCATTTGACCAAATCCTCTGTACTTTTAAGGGATGGCTTATTATTGTATTCAGCTTATGAATAAATTAACGACGAAAATCTCCATACCAGTTTAAGGGATTGTCAGTCGTGTTCAGCAATAGGGTTAACATGAATTATTTCTCATAGTGAGAAATACTCGAATCTTTTCGTGATATGTCATAAATACTGATGTAAAATCGTATTACTCGCATGGTAGAAGTATCAATCCATGCATGACGCACAAATGGTGTACATCATCCCGTCTCTAGGGCTATTTGACCTTGTTTTTCATATTTCAAAATAAATGTTAATAACATAAACATTTTATTCCAAAAAGACTAATTATTATATGTAAAAAAAGTTTATCTTTCTATCAGAACAGATTAGATTTTAGTGGAAATGTCCACAAGAAAATGAGAAGCTGTCTCACTGACCATAACCTGCTGAGAGACAATTCAAGAAAATATAAGAGGAAATGTTAACCATTCGACTATAAAATAACTAACAAACTGACAGTATATACTGCTGATGTCTTTCAGTTTTCAAACTATGTTCGTGTTTAAATATTTGTCTCATATGACGTTCCCGTCGAAAGCAGAAGCGTGTTGATTGGCCAACGGCCACCTTTTAACAATCAATGGATAATGAAAGTAGAATTGTGATCACCGTATAATTTGGATTTTCCGTCGTTTTAAAAGATACAGAGGTCCGACACAGCGTCATATCCGACCTGTTTAGACTAATAAAGTATAAGGTAAAAAAAGGACACTATCCTCTCTTGCTAATATGATACAATCATAGGAAATAAATATTACCATCGTTTTAAGCAAGTTACAGCCATGAAATGTATCTATACCCCCTATTCCAAAATGATGCTGGGTTGTGCTAAATAGTCTATAACTGCGTCTGAATATTCAGTCTAACACCGTTTTGGTATACTACACCCTTAACTGAGACAGTCTAATTCAAATTATATATTAAATTAGACGCCCTTTTCTTACATAATAGGTAATCTTGTAAAAACATCGCTAGTTATCAACCATTATGAGCATGGTAGCAGCTGTTACTCTATTGTAATCGATTGTGTCGCAATATGTCACCCACAGAAGTCTTGTCCTCCACATAACATTTCGCCATCCTATTTCCGGTTTTACAGTCGTTGAAAATGTAGCAAAAGCAAAGATAATATGCATACATCTAAAAATGTACAAAACCACGAACTAAATTAAAAAAAATGTAATAGAACTATAAAAAAAAAAAAATATTACGCATTACAGAAATGGTTCGTCGGTATCACGACGAAAGCGTTCAGAGTGACTTCGTTATTAACACTCCCAACAAATCAGCTGCCAACATCCACCACATGGGAACGCGCTGATGAACTATGTAGGATTGGGCCCTGGGTACCTTCACTAGTAGCTGAATTGATAAAATATTGGAGAGTTTTTGTGTCTTTTCATGCGTTCCTTGATAGAGGATTACTGCTGCTGTTAACAGGGAAACTACTTAACCAATGGTACCTATTGGTGAAGTTATCACTACATCGAAAGTTTGATGGTCGCTATCATGACTTGGCGTTGTCAAAAATGATCATGAATATATCTTAGATACTAAACTGGTTTATTAAATATATTGATATTTAAAATTTACAGTTCCAAAAATGTAATAATTATTAAATCTAAGATTAAACTCCTCAGACATAACTTTTGTAATGATAACCGATTTTTTTAGCTGTCCTATTTGGGTCCTTTGGTTTCATTGAATCAAAAAACTTTTTAAGCATTGTCCTTTCCAAGCTTTAAATGATGAACTCTCCTGACGACGGATATTGGAGAAACACGTCTTTCGCAATAAATAAAAGGTTAATATAGAGTCAATATAAACAGGATTTCATGATACCATCGGAAATTAAGATGCTTGTTGTTCCTCTACGACTTATACCAGCCCACACGTGCACTTTGTAAGGATGCTTTGGCATCGGTATCAATGGAGCAACGGAATCCTTCAGACGATATACAACAATCTTATTGTCGTGTAGCTGGACAGAACATTCGTCGGTAAAATGACATCATTGAAGGTGTCGTCATTAGCAATACATGCTTCAGCAAACCTCACTCGCATTTCCTTATTGATATTCCTCACCATTTGGCCATATATCGGAGCAATTGCAGTAAATCCGGCTGCGTCTATCACTTTTTGAACAGTTGAATTGCTGGCACGTGTTCCTTTTTGAGCTAGTATGTGCATTAAATCGGTAGATGTATTTGTCGGGTTTTCTGTAACAGCTGGTTTAACATGATTTATGTCAGACTCCGTAATTGTCTTAAAGGAGGGTAGATGAACTGTATCAAGATGTTCGTCTCCGATCTTCCCTTGTTGATATTTACGGATCACTTTCTTTACGGCACCCCATGTTACATCGAATCCTTTCTCTGCTAACTTTTTGACAATTGCGTTGACTGGCTAACCCAGGCGAAATAGCGAAATAATTTGAAGATTGTCGTGGTGCTTGAGTTTGAACTTCAGCATTTTGATAAATGTGCAACTTGATTCCAAGACGTATTGAACTACTATGTTTAATATGGACAGGACAATAACTTTTTATAATAAAATGATATTGACACGTTATTTGGGGGGTAAAAAAAAGTGCAAGTGCATTACCTATCATCATTATACATGTCAAGTGTCAGTATTGGCAATTTCAGCTTTCCGAAGGCGATTTAACATTGAACAGTTAAAATGTAATGAAAACAATTAAAAAAACAACAAAAACAATACATAAATAAAAACAAAATAAAAAACAGGAAAAAAATAACACAAAAACAAGAAGGAAATGAAAAAATTAAAAAGGAAAATATATTGAATAATTCTAAAGCATAATTTCGTTAATCTAAAAACAAATAAAACAATTTTATGATAGTAACAGAACAAAAGACCCTACTTGTGTTAATAGTCGACCTAAGTCTGTATTTAAAGACCAAGAAGCTGCTAAGTGTCTTTCCTCTCTTCATGACAAATATGTTATCGTTCCTGCGGAAAAGGCTTCCAACAATATCGTGTTTGTATGTAAATCATATTACTTCGAATGCCTAATCAGGGAAATAGGCATACATAGCAACACCTCTAGTAATACCACATACAAACCAACTTCGTTCGACAAAGATGAAATCCTAGCTAACCACAGATCATTCATGACCTCTCTAAACATTCCCTCTGGTAAAGAGTATGAGGATTTACCCTAGTTATATTGGATACCTAAGCTCCATAAGACACCATGCAAAGAAAGGAACATAGCGGGATCATCAACTTGTTCGACGAAAGAATTGTCTATTCACCTGACAAAGATTCTGACTGCAGTAAAAAAGGGACAACATAAATATTGTGAAACTGTTTACTTGCGTAGTGGCATAAATCACATGTGGATTTTGAAAAACGCTAAAGATCTTTTGGATAACCTTAAATCAAGATCTTTCTCTCAGGTATCCTCCATCAAAACTTTTGATTGTTCAACTCTATATACCACCCTACCGCATGACAAATTAAAAACCCGCTTAAAAGAAACAATTCATAAAGCTTTCAGTCATAGAAATTATGGCTCAAAATTTGTTGTTTTAGGCTACAATTCCACATATTTTTCAAACAAAATTCAAAAAGGTAAAACACGCTACTCCGAGGAACAAGTGATCAGTATGCTGGAGTTCCTCATCGATAACATATTTGTCTCCTTTGGAGGGACACTGTTTCAGCATGTTGTCGGCATACCAATGGGTACGAATTGTGCCCCTCTTCTAGCCGATTTATTTTTATACTCATATGAGTCGGAGTTTCTTCAAAAGCTTGTAAAAGATTAGAAGATTCATGAGGCTAGAGCTTTTAATTTCACATACAGGTATATTGATGACGTTTTATCTATCAATAATTCTAGATTTACAGAATTTCTTCCATTGATATATCCGCCAGAGCTGGAAGTTAAAGAGACCACAGATACAGCTTCGTCCGCATCATTTTTGGACTTATACCTCGAATTTGACGACAGTGGTCAACTCAGTACTAAAATTTATGATAAACGGGACAACTTCAATTTTAATATCTTAAATTTTCCAAACATGTGCAGCAATATACCAGCTTCTCCTGCATATGATGTCTACATCTCACAATTTATTCGCTATCCAAGGGCCAGTAGCAATTATTCTGATTTCCTGATACGTCATCTTCATCTGAGGAACAGACTACTGGACCAGGGCTATGAAAAGATTCGCCTTATTCGATCTCTTAAAAAGTTTATATTCCGATACCAAGATCTTGTCGAAATATATTCCGTCTCTGCAGAAACGATAATAAACGATGCATTTTCATATAGTGAAAATGTATAAAGATAAGTCAAGAAAAATGTCAAAAATATTATTTTATCAATGTGTGACGTAAAAGTGTCTTTGACATTTACTTCACTGAATATGGTACTGCTTTGACAACTATTTTACCTATTTTGTTCCTGTATTTAAAAACTTTTATAGTGACAGCCGGAACCTTTGAACCGTAATGAAAGCGGGTGGTTTGGCACTTTAAAATCTGATTCAACCCACCATTTCTTTAGAAATGCCTGTACCAAGTCAGGGTCATTACGTTTTCACAGTTTTCCGGTTGTTGACTTATTTTGTCTGTTTATATGCTTACGAGTTTTGGCATTCCCTTTGTAAGATTGTTCGGAGTTCGATAATTTTGTTATTACCCTTATCTTTGATCTGTTAATTAATTTCCTTATCTATTTGATATTGTAAAAATTTATATCTAATCACTTAATTACTGAAGGTGGCTTCACAGTATTTGATTGATTATTTGTTTTCATTGCAATAAATTAATTGATTGTTTATTTTCGTAGCCATTACAATAATTGATTTGATATTGTTTTTGCAATAATTGAGTAAATAAGGGTAATAACAAAATTCCCGAACTCCGAACAATCTTACAAAGGGAAAGTCAAAACTCATAAGTATATACACAGACAAAATCAGTCAATTGAGTAAATGTCACATTTGAGTAAAGTGGTATAAATATGTGCTATTTTAATCATTATTCATAAAAAGCAATTATGTCATCAAGAATTGCTACTCGAGAATTTGGCCACTTTTTGGTCAAGTTTTAAGTTGATGACCGCTATTATGTATGTACCAGAAAAAAGATATTAACAGAAGGTCGAATCCGTATGGGTGAATATTACAACGTTGTCTGGGGTAGAACCGACGATGAAGCTGATATTGCAGAAGTATTATACACTGGAGACTTGATGGACATGCGACAGAAAATGACATAGTTTGAAGTACAATTAAATTCACCAGTTTCCTCGCCATCACCGTCGCCACCAGAATTACCAAGTCAACTCAAGAGAAAAAGACCCGCCGCTAAAACTGAAACAACTAAAAAACAAAAACCCGAGGCGAACTTCCTATGCATAGAAGAGGGCATCAACGACCCATACGTCTGTCATCCAGAGTCCCCAGCATCGCCACAGCTACCAGCACATCTTTCCGCCCCGTCGCCGTTAATATCACCGTCACCGCAACAAATAGAGAGTTCAACTCAAACATCACTACCTGCTCTTTTAAATTCAAAAAACACTAGTAGCGATTCAGAAACAGTTAGAAGTATGCAACTCCAGGCAATCCGAACAGGACAGACTTCTCATCCAACAACAGAAAATCGATACCTTGCTTGCTATAACCCGAAGACAACAGAATCCTGCACATGTACCGTTTACTCCTAGTTCGCCACCACGCACACCACCTTTAGTGCCACGACAACTTATACCAGACTCGCCAAGCACACCAACCATTCAACGCCTGCACACTACAAGTACCAACTCTTCACCGCAACAGCTTACATGTACCTCACCAGTTCCCGAACCTCTACGTCAACACAGCACACCGTTACCAATGCATCTTTTCTATCGTATATCCGAAAACGATTTAAGCATAGCAGTGTCCAGCACGATCTCTCCCGGCATGTTAGCAATAAACCTGCTTAGACTCATATTTCCAGAACCCTTCAACGGCGACAATCTGCGGGTGTCTTATTCATACTTTGGTGGAGGTAAGCCCAAGAAGAGATCATTAGATCAACAGTGCAAGTCCTACTTGAAGAGATATTTGGTGACATTTTACACTAATGATAACACATCAGAAGAAGCGTATAATGAGTGTCTTCGTAGAAATGTGCAACCAAAAATATAGTGACAATTTTGTTTGAATTAATGAAATTGAAATGAAGTTTCGAAATTTTTACAGTTCTAATATATGTTATTATTCAGTGTTGTAAACTGTATTTTATATGTCATCTGTATATGTCATCATAGATGTTTATCAGTCTATTAAATTATAGAAGTACAAAGTATTTTCATTTTGTATATTCTTATGTAAAGTAGAAGAAGAAAACAACAACACAATCAAACACGCAAAACGTAAAAAGACAGAAAACAAAACAAAGAAACTTGAGATATGGATACACATTTTTCATATATTTAATCTAAATTATACGTTTTCATTGGGATTTTTTTAAACTACGCATTAAATAAAAAAAATCCCAATGAAAAGTAAAATATGAACAGGGAATGTGAAATCATATGTTGATTTACGAATGAAAGGGAAAAATGTCCGAAGTACAACATAGGAGCAAACTAAAAATAATGATACAAAGAAACACACATAAACAATAAAATATTTGAAGAAAAGTAGACTCCCAAAAAGAGAAATAAAGTGCAGAAATGAGGGCGATCGGAATGGTTCTATAAATAGAACACTTCCAAATAGTCATGGATATTCATGAATCCAGTTGAAAACCGCCGTAAAGTGAAACACGTGTAACTACAATATTTGGAGACCTACATTAATATTAGTTATTATTTTTATTTATTTTCTTCCAAATATTTTATTTTTAACCACGCCTTGTAAATTTTAACACATGCTGCCGCGAGTAAAACGGTAAATACGTATTTGCACAATATTTATTTTTGTGACCTACTTCTACCAAGTACCCGCACCTGAAAAAGAAAACGTTACATCTCATGCAATCAACATTGTTTCAACTTGTTTATCACCTGTAGCAGGTAGATGTAGAAAAAACTAGCCAAACATCGTATAATTTATCTTTCTAATTGCACCCTGCTGTTTCTATACAGGTATTTTATTACCTGTCTCTTTCCGACATGTCAGATCCGACACGTCGGACGTCGGACATCTATCGTACCATGTCTCTACATGTACTGTAGTTGTAAATTCAACTACCATGCGATCACAACCACATGACACGACAACGCAATACAACAAGACATGAATAAAATCAAAAATGAGAAATTCAATATTGATAGATATTGCTATTAATGCATAGTCCAATGGCGAATTTAATTTTTAATATATTTTAATTTTATCTATTCCTTTGGGTTTTTTCCGGCCTGCAGTTGTCGCGCTTTTACTATAATTGTTTTATAAAAAACACAAAATCCGAGTTAAGCTGTCACTTCTTCAGCTGTATCCATGACCAGAACCAATTGACAAGTAGGTAAAAAGGTGATACTGGGATGAGCCTATGAACGTAAATTAAAATTACCACGGAAAACAAAATAGAATACAGATAGCATATGGTCATTTTAGTATGCCTTGCAATGGACTAGTATGAATAATTATTTATATATATGGAGTATATATCGTTAGATCAACTGTTTAGCATATAATATATAGCTTAATAAAATAAAAATAGCTATGAAAGAGTGTAGCCTAAATTGTAATCTGAGAGTGGTACTGATACTTACAAAAAGTTAATTGACATGTACTGCATTTTGTAAACGATAACAGATAGTTGATATTTCAGTGGATATTAATTGTGCTCTTTTTCTATCCTATATTCATAGGAGGCGAACTACATACAGGGACTACCACATATATGAGGGGCTGCATCGCATAACAGAAATGAACAAGCTACAGCCTAGTTTCACTGAGAATAGTTGAAGTGTTCTTATGCTATGAATTTCGTTACTGATGTAAAATGTAAGGTATATTATGCAATAGTGTAAAGAAAAATATATTAAAGGAGTTTTCAAAGCAAATTGGACATCTAGACATTTTAATTGATGGACCACTTCTTTCATGGAAGTGCATTGGAATATAAAAAAAACCAAACCAGTCTAAAATTATTTGCATTTCCCAGGAATTCAATTTTAATTTGTATATGGTTTTCAGTTAGTTTCCAATATTATGTTATTGAGTGCATTCGATAATTATGTTAGCTTTGTACTAGACAAACACATTTCGTTTGATTTATTAAATAACTGTCCCCGGATAGACATGTCACTTCTCTCGTACACATTTAAGGAGTAAGAGGAAACAATGATTGGCTCAGAATCAGGATGTGTCCGCGTGAAGTAAACCGTTGTTTCCGTGAGCTAGCACTATTAACATATAAGTTGAAAAAACCCATTTGGCATAAGACAGCAATCACTCACTCATATTGAATTTTCTGGCCCTACCCACCTGTATTTTTGTAATAATCAATACAACCAAAGGTTTACCTGATTGACTATGTGTATACTTAGTCTTTCTCTTCATGGGGATAGTTTGACGTTAAACAATAATTAATGTATTGTTGAAATCAACGATGCTGTCATGATAGGCTACTTTAATTAGAAATGAAAAGATGTGTACTATGTACACGGTGAAACAAAATTGAGTACTTGCTTTCAGAAATGGGAAATAACAATATTGATTATCAGATCTACATGTTTGTTTAAAACCAACAGCATCTTAAACATATATAACCAGTCTTCACACTAAGAAAAAAATTGAAAACAGTCTGAGAAATTGGATTTTTTTATGGTTGCTTGATATGACACATTTTTGGTAACAGACTCGCCAAATGATTTCGTTGGAGTTATCTCTCTTCTTATGATATATGCAAACTCATTTTAAATGGAATTTGGCACCAATTCACAAATAGCACGCTCTGAAAATGATGTTATTTGACAAATTGTTAAATGTTAACTGGTGACAGGAAACTTGGTTATTTTTGCTCGCATGGGGTGGCCTAGTTTTGTAAAATTAAAAAAATTAATTCAATAATTGTGTTTTCATGTTTGCATAATTATGTCTTAAACTGATTGAGTTTATCTGGAAGTAAAGTTTATTATAATTATTATTTATATAAATAAAACGCATTGAATGCCAATGACAATATTTACAATGTAATGATCTAATGACAGTCAGACATCAGTGGTGTAATTGGTAACGTTCTCGACTCGAGTGCGGTAGATCATAGTCTTGAACCCCTGTCTAGTCAATCTAAAGACCATCAAATTGATATTTACTGCTTCTCTGTTAAGCATCCAGCTTTAAGGAGAAAGACCAAAGGCTGGTTGACTCGGCATCAGGATAATGTGTCCGAGTGGAGCGACACGTCTACTAAGCGAGTTGGTCTAGTACACAGTGGACATTATTATCATCTTATCGAATGTAACTTGTACTCGTCATGATATAGCTGAACAATTTCTCATTTGACATTAAGCAACAATCACTCACTCAAATGAATGTCAAGGAATTGAATTTAAACAGTCAGACAGAGATCTACAATGTTCTACTCACATATCAACTCAATTCACGATGTCTTCTTGAGAAAAAAATCAGTAGGTTTTTGAAAATGTGTGTAACGCTTACAAATTGTAGTTTAAATTATGAAAAAGCAAATTTAAATGTTCAACATTTACGTTTTTGCTGCTGCAATTTGATGCAAAGGTAATGACTCTTTAAGTGGTAATAGTCAAGTTCATTGGTTTATGGTGGTTAACGCCACTTTCAACAATATTTCGGTTATATCGTGGCGGTCACTTTTAATGGTGGTGTAAATCGGAGTACCTGACATACTTTATCACATAATGTTGTATCGATTACACCTCGTCATGAACGGGTTTCGAACTCACAACATTAGAGGTGATATGCACTGATTGCACAAATCCAACTACCACACTATAACGACAACGACAGCCCCTAATCAAGTTGATAGTTTGTCGTACCAGACAAGACATTATGAAAAGAGAGGATTAACAGTGTTGGTCAACAATTTGACCAATATCAACAAAACGAACAACCGTCTATCACCTCAAATAACATAACATGGCAGGCACAAACATTTGGTGGAGATAAATCAATTAACTTGATCCCAACCTTCTCCTCTTAATAACTGGATTTCCAATGACAACTCATATATAAACAAAAAAGGCCGTGATCGTATGGTCGTTGGATTTACAACTACCTATGCAATCAGTGCCTCTCACCATTGATGTTATGAGTTCGAATCTCGATCAGGACGAGGTGTACAACATTATGTGATAAAGTTTGTCAATGACTTGCGACAGGGTGGTGGTTTTCTCTTTGTCCTTTGGTTTCCTCCTATAATAAAACTGACTACGATATAACTGAAATATTGTTGAAAGTGACGTTAAACACCATCAAACAAGCAAGCAAACATCTTGGCCATGACAAGGGTGCTAGTCTGCGGACACCCTTGCGTTCCATACATGGAACGATTGGATCGAGAATCCAAACTATGCAAACTGTACGAAAGTACCTGCATATGGAGTATATATATCTCAGTCGGTTCGATATTCAAGAGCTTGTGGTTCCTATCATGATATATTTGATAGAGAGTTGCTGCTAAAAAGGAAGCTACTGAACCAAGTGTTCCTATTGTTTAAGTTGAAGTCATGACTTGATTAACCAATACGGGATATCTGTGTTCCAAATGACCACGGATATGTCCCGTTTCTCGTTTTTTTAACCACAATCAGGTTCTTTCCTTGTTCATTACTTATCACCGGGTTTGTAACAAGATTAACCCCTGTGGAACCCCCACCCTCACCCCTGCCGCACCAGACGAGTTTGCCTGGTTTTTGTTTACCTGTCTTAGTGGAGTTCATGTTGTTAATGCTGACACATGTTTTTATGTCTTCATGTTTTTAGTTCCGTGTTGCGATGTCCGGTACGATTTCCGCCAAAAAACAATGCTCGATTCGTGTGTCTTGACTCCAATTTGGTGTGTGTGTGGGGGGGGGGGTGGTCACGTTTTAATTATGTCAATTGTACTTATCTACGTATCCTGATGTCCAACACGATTGCCATATCACATGATGTTCGTATCGTTTAACAGTAACACAACGGGTGCCACATGTGGAGCAGGAACCGCTAACCCTTGCGAAGCACATGCGCTTACTCCAGCTTTTAGTGAGGTTCGTATTTCTCGATTTTCATTTATCTGTATAAAGTTTTGTAGATCCTTGTTTGTCCTTTTTCTTTTTGGCCATTGTGTTGTCTGTCCTACGATATATTCTTCTGATTACCTCTTTGGTATCTTCAAACTTTTTTTATCTGGACTCTTTTATTGAAGAGCTAGAAGATACCAGAAGGGTAATCAGAATCCATATATCGAAGAAGAACATACAACACGGGAGGCTAAAGAAAAAGTACAAAAGGACAAACAACGATCTACAAAACATACATAGAAAACTAAAGATCGAGTAACACGAACCTCCCCCAAAACGGGGGTGAACACAAGTGCTCCGGAAGGGTGAGCAGTTCCTGCTCCACTAGTGACACCCGTCGTGTTAATCTTGTTACAAATTCGGTGATAAGTCACGAACGAGGAAAGGACCAGGAAGTGCTTACGACAAGTGTAGCATATTCGTGGTCATTTGTGACACATATATTCTATTACGGTCAACCAAGTCATGATGGCGACCGTAACACTTTCGAAGTGATACCATCAACTTAACTAAGATAAACCCTTGGTTCAGTAGCTTCCTTGTTAGCAGCAACCCTCTATCAAGGAAATGCTGATAGGAACCACAAGCTCTGGAATATCGTATCAATAATCGAGAGATATATACTCCATGTGCAGGTGCTACTGGAATGTTCCTACATATGAATGAATGTGAAAATTAAAATCATCTCTTTTGCCGCAAAATTTCGTTCTTAACCGCCCCTCACTGTCAATTTCGAGGTGTAGGTCAAGGTATGAAGCAGACATATCAGTATCATTTGTATCTGTGGTATCCTTTATTTGAAGCTCGATGGGATAGATGTGATCAACGATATCACCAAACCTGCAATTATTTAGTGAAAGGACATCATCTATATAGCGGAACGTGTAATTAAAGGATCTGGCTACCTTCTTTTCGGTTTTTTTAAGAAGCCCCGGTATAAAATCTGCCTCATACGAATAAAGGAGCAAGTCGGCGAGATGAGGAGCACAGTTTGCACCCATGGGCTGTTTGTTAAAAAGAAATCGTCCACCAAAGATAACAAATATGTTGTCAATCAAAACCTCGAGTATGTTGATGATATCAGTTTCGGAGAACCTTTTGGTAAAACAAGAGTGGTTTTAGCAAATTAAATCTGTCTCTTCCTAGCACAAGGTATTTGTATCTACGTTGGCCATTCTTTTTTATGAAACACGGTTGGACCAACTCCCTTAATTTGTCATTCAGCTTAGAGTGAAGAATTAGTTGTGTTGAGAGTAGAGAAGTGAAATGTTTTAATCCTATTGCAGGAGGAGAGGTTGTATGTACTCTAACAGATAATTAGAGTTCTTCAGAATCCACATCTGATTCACACCACTTCTCGAGTAGCTAGTGGCACGGTAACTCTGAAGCTCGGTCTTGACCGCCGATAGAAAACATGTTAATAATTTGGAAAGGGTTTTCATGGAGCATTTGGCAGACCCAGGAAAATAACGCTGACTGAAAGTACACTCGTGTAATGTAGAAATCCAGTAGGGTGATGGTAGATACAGTTCTTTTTGAATCACACAGAACTATAAAATGTCGTTACAATCATCTGGCAATAGGACAAAAAAAAAGAAACTTACTTTGAATTATATTTTATTTATATTTACAGCTACTTATTTATAATAAATCTCTAGTTTATGACTTGTACATATTTGTACAGGATCTTATTCTATTTCGAACCAGAATACCTTCTTTCCTGTGTTACATACAAGTATTTCATTTACACTTTCATCATAACACATTGCTCTTGGACTTGAAATCTGATATACCTCCTTTGCTGCATTTCCATCTGGTGATATCACCACTATGTTTCCAGATTGCTCACCAGACACGAAGACAAAACCCTCATTATCGACGACAACACCCCGCGGAGAGCGTAAAAGTGAAGTGTCTTCAAATGACCATAGTTGTTGTCCAT
This sequence comes from Bathymodiolus septemdierum, assembly GCA_963383655.1. Lineage (NCBI taxonomy): Eukaryota > Metazoa > Mollusca > Bivalvia > Mytilida > Modiolidae > Bathymodiolus > Bathymodiolus septemdierum. The sequence continues at coordinate 48,043,443 of OY726529.1, read as the reverse complement.
TCATAGCACAACAGCTCACGTTGTGTGTGTTTGACGTGTAAAACAATTTATTTCCGTCACAGGTGATGTATGAAAATTTACCTATATCTGTTGGAACCAAGAGTTGATCGCTCTTGGTCTCCAGGTCAAATCGTCGAATTCCGTCCTGCTCGTGACAATAATAAAGCTTACCATCACAGTGAGTAATCCCATAGCAACTATCAGCATGCCGAATTGAGCCTACAGTTTTGTTTGTGTCAGTGTTAACGATAAATATACCGTTATCACGAGAAATGGCTATTGTGTCTACATCGATACTGGTTATATCGTAGACTGATCCTCTGTGGTGATGTAATGCCCGAACGGTGCGAATGAAATTACCATCATTATCATTCAATGTCACACGTGCTCTGGAATCATTTAAATTGTATTCAGAGAAAAGAATGTTTTCGCTGTCTAAGATAGAACAACCAGTTAGTTTGTTAGATGGACTTCCAGTTCTCACCTTTATTTCTTTTAGAAAATTCAAAATGATATCATTGCTTGTTCTGCTCCTTAACGGTTCTACGATTTGTTGTTTGACATAAACGACATCACTTTTAAAATCATCGACACAAACATCACCAATCGATTTCATCTTAATAATTTCATCAATTCTTGCAGTAAATTTAATACTTTTGCGATTGAATTTTCCCTCACTGTCTAATTTTTCAACAATTTTTTCTTCATTGTTTGCTTTAGAGATCAAATGAGGTAAGCTTAAAAAGGTTTGTAAATCAGACGCATGCTCTTTTACTTTCTTCAATTCCAATGTAATATCTGACGTCTTATTTTCTATTTCTGTCAAACTGTTTTTTACGTCACCTAAGAGTAAAGTGACGTCATCAACAGTCTTATTTATACTTCCGATCAATGTCTCTTGTAACTGATCGAGGCGGTCATTTAAAGATTTTCGTATTTTGTGAATGTCTTCACAAATTTCTTTTCGTTGAATTTGAATGTCCTGTATATTCTTTTCCTTGTCATCTGTCAATCTTCTTACAAAAGAATCCAATTCTTTGAGAGTTTGTTCTAGATCCAACATAGCCGGTGATGATTTAACATTCGTGGTGAAATCTTTTATCGGAGCAACACCAGGGCATTCCTTATGTGAGGTTAGAGAGCACCTAATACAACACGGATAGTTATGGACAGGACAGAACGAATCGAGGTTTTCATCGTGATCTTCGCAATGATAGTTCAAGGTTTGGACAACAGCTGGTAATTCATTATAGCCCTCTAATGGCATGGTTAGATGATGTCGAGATAATTTTGAAGATTTATGGTGTTTTTGACAATCGGAACACAAAAAATCATTACATTCGGGACACCAAACCATTGCTTTAACTGGTGAGGGGTCGCAAAATGAGCAACACCTTTCATCAGACTGGTTCGATTTTGCCATACTTTTAATCTAAAATGTAATAATTCTACAATTACTTCGATGCATGGTATAAATTACTACAATCATGGTTTGCTATATGTAATACACTCCGATGTAAGAAAATATACAATGTACGAACAATGTGGTGAATATATAATTCATTTGTATGAGCTTTTGGGGAGATTTTCATTTCTGTTTCGCAGCGAGCGCAAAAAGGGAGTATTAAAACTTATATATCAAATTTAGTGTGCACGACGCGTTTCTAGAATAACCTTCATCAGGTACGCCAAAAGATTGGAAAGCCAAATAAATTTCAAACATTTTGGAGCATGAAAACCTTATGGCCTAAACAGAATATCCAAAATAGGCTGCGATTACCTATGTCTGAGCTAGGAGAACCGTATTTGTGATAATAATTCAATAATTTAGGCACCGTAATGTTAGAAAAAATATATATCTAATACACCTACTGAGAGGTAGCTGTGGAACCGTAGCCCTTATGGTCATTTGCCATTTTTCTCATATTTACAGACCATAGGGCTACGGATTTCACCCTATCAAAAACTTTCGAAACTGCGCATTGAAAATGTTACACCGCTTTTTTGCAAATATTTGTACAACTGAAGCAGCGTTTTCGTCAAACGGGGAATGTTACTGACCGTCCACGTGCAGATAGAACTCGCCGAGAGATGACCGACTCATATCCAGACGGGCGCGACAACGGCCGTTCAGTACAGCTGGTGCACTTCGTGGTAACTTAGCGCTTGGAGGCCACATTAGCATACACACTGTAATCAGACGCCTCCACCATCAGGGAATGCGAGCGCGACGACCCATAAAACGTCCACAGTTGACATTACGTCATCACCATGCTCGATTTGACTCGTCACATGATCATTTGGGGTGGACTATTCGCATATGAAGACGGGTCCACTGGTCTGATGAAAGTCGTTTTTTGCTACGCCCTACCGATGGTCGCGCAAGGGTTTGGCGCCAACGAAACACTTCATTTCAGGACAACCACATGTTGGGCACAACTGCTTTTGGGGGTGGGGGTGTAACTGTCTGGGGTTGTTTTTCCTTTGACTGTAAGTCGGACTTGTACGTTATTGATGGTAATCTGACAGGCCAAAAATACCGTGACAATGTGCTCGCTCCACGCGTAGTCCCCCATTTCGACAATCATGCGTTAGCTGACAGGCCAATGTTCATGGACGACAACGCTAGGCCACATAGAGCCTGCGTTGTACAATATTGCTTACAGCAAGAGGCTGTTCAGAAAATTCCATGGCCTGCGATGTCGCCAGACATGAACCCTATTGAGCATGTATGGGACTTTATTTGCCGAAAAATTAACCACCGCAATCCAAAATGTCAAATTATTGACGAATTAAGAACTGCTATATTACAGGAGTGACAACAGTTCCCCCAAGAACGGCTTAGGCGTCTTGTGCGAAGCATGACGAGGCGTGTTACAGAACTTCACAATAAACGTGGTGGATATACTCGTTATTGATTTGTATGCCTTACACATACGCACAATAGATGGATTTAAAAGTTCTTAAAATCTGAAGACTCTGCATTTTAATGCAATTTTAAAAACATCCATCAAAGACAAACTGGTTTTACGTTTCTCCAGCGCCTGTTTTGAACCCCGTTTTTGCCACGTCATAGTCACGTGTTTCAGGATGATAAATATTTCGTAGATTGGTAATTTTAGAGCCATTGGTGTAGTCTTTTAAGAAGTGTAAGAAAAATGGTGATATCTATTTTATTGTTTTAACAGTATTGATGTAAAAATATATATCGATGAAAATATAGGGTGGTGCTTAACTTTTGTCGGAGTGTATATATAGCTAACGTCCGCGCTTATAATGTTATCGTTTCTTAATATCGCTCTATATTAATCCGGCACCAGAAAAACTTTATTAGGTTCATGACTAAATATGACTGAAATATATTTGACCTCTTTATTTGTACTAATAATCACACAATTACAAAACAATATACAGATAGAGTGACACCTGCATAAGCCAAACCCCGAACCCTGAATGAAACGGAATCTTGTATAATCCGAACTTTATATAAAGTCCATGTATAAGACCTCTTTGTTAATTTAACCTGTGTAAGCCAAACATTTGTCTATTCTGAACACCTGAAGAGGTTCACTGTATTTGCAAAATGAAATAATTCACATGTGGTATTTACATCTGTGGTTAAGTTATCTCAATTGTTGGTTTGTTTTTCTGTATATAAACTAATTAGATCAATGCGATTGTTTAATTGTAGCTCAAGGTACATTGTAACTTTAATTTTTACATGGTAGAATACACCTGATTGAGCATGAACGGGCAGATCAGATCAGGAAAGGCTTTAAAAGTATAAATTGGAATTGATAGTCTCATTATGTGAGAAATTATACTTTATCTCCATTTAGAAACTTGTTGTTTGTGTTAAAATGAAACAAATACCATACTGTCGGAACAGTTCCAAAATCCAGCAGAAAAAAATAGAGAAGGACAATACACAATATCATAATAACGTCTTTAAATGTCTACTGTTATTATAATTAGTTGTAATTATATATTATCTTTAGAGGTTAAGAAGGTTAGAAATATATTATGTAGTTAAAAAAGTAAGACAAACACAAAAGATTCTTATTTTTGATTGCTGAAAAAATTTGAAAAACTGATCGAAAGTATGAATTGGATCAGAAATACGGGAAGCTGAAAAACAATATCTTGCTTTGCACTAAAACAAAATGCCAAGTTGATGACATGTAGTATAAAACGAATTTTGCATGGTGTTTCTCCAGTCAAATAATACATATATTATCTTATTAAACATTCTATGTTTCGTAGAGGTAAGAATGGTCCACTTATAATCAAAGAGAGCAAACATTTAACCACCAAGACATATTTTATACCATATGTCTCCCATATGGTGGAGAACCCATTCTCTTTAAAAACTATTTATATTTATTACAGATATCTTATATTGCACTATAGATATTTAAATATTTTCTCTTTAATAACTCTATTACAAATTTCTTACTCATAAAAGATAAAGGCAAATCAAAATTAGAAGGAACGGTATATAAGAAGTAAGACACATTTCGGATAGATTATTGATCAGTTGTTTGTTTCTCAGACGAACAGTATTGCAAATTTGCTCATTACGATAACACGTCTACAAACGACAGACCACGTAGGTAAAACGGTGACACTGTGATGAAACATTGGATGAAAATGGAGGATAAATAATTCGATAGGACAATTGCTTTGCCTTGTCCTCATCAGCGATTATTCTTAGTAATGAAAAAGCTATATCATGCTTCTATACCATGAGATTCCTGCGGGTGAAAATCAGGATAATGTTACACACAGAACAACATAGAACAATTATAACTAGTTAAATATAGCAAACATACTTATGTATTGTGTATTCATCATGTAATATGTATGTATGCATTACATGTATAAGATTATAAACAGATTTAATCCCTAAATAGTCAGATAGATTTCACACGGAATTTTTTAAAATAGCTTAGATTCTCATTTGATTAAATATAATTGTTTTGTTAAAATAAACAACAAGAATAAAAATGTACTCCCATAAGATATCAAATGTTTTAAAGCATTATCAAACTTGTGGGGGTTCTTTTCTTTGTTTTTTTTTGTTTTTGCTTTGTTTTTTTGGCTTTTGATTTTTTCTTATTTGTTTTTTACACGAATTATTGATTTTCCAATTTAATCACAAGAACAAGTTTTTTATATTTAGTGCTTTTTGTACACCAACATAAAAAACCTTAAAATCAGCAATCATATTAAAGAGATTGTTTTGGAACTAACAACATTAAAATCAGCGGGTCCTTATGAACGTGCATTATGGGAAAATTACCGGAAGGACGATATAAAGCTAATAACAAAGAAAGAGTGTTAGACCTAAGCTGATGGGATTGTATCAGAAATTTGCTTTACTATCTTTAAATATTCCGAATTGTTACATTTCATGAGCATCTGAGTTCACCCTCGATTTTAGTAGGGTTCGCGTTGCTAAATGCTTAGTTTTCTGTGTAGTGTTGTGTACATCATTGTTTGTCCTTTGTCCTTTTTCTTTTGGCCGTTGTATTGTCAGTCTATTTTCGATTTATGGCCCCTTTACTTTGCAAATCAAATCGTTAATTGCTCAGAATGGAACTTTGAGTTTGAGCTCCATACTATTTTATCAATTAAGCAAATAATGGATCTACTAAGATTTGCTGAGATTGAGCCCCATGCTATTATATTAATTAAGCTTATAATGGATCTACTAAGATTTGCTAAAAAAAATCTTGAACACGTGATCTGAATAAAAATTTAGTGTTTTCTATCGTTGCAAAATAATATGGATTTTGGATAGTTGCAAATTGAATTTGGAGCTTAAATTCAGGAAACGTGAATATTGTCTTGATTGCTATTTATTTTGATACGAAAACTGTAAACATCGGGGGTTTCTAACGCCCAATTTTAACTTTTATTGTTTGTATATTTGGACAAAGAAACGACATTGTAATTTCATTGTGACCAGCCTTGTTATTGCCCTGGGGCAAATACACATGTTATAAACAGTTCAGGACGCTACAATCGAGATTGGACTTTGGACTGGTTGTAAAATCAGCTGATCACGTAGTAAATCTGACCTATTAACCTGTTCACCTTTGTTTGTGTAAACCAATGACAAATAATGTCGTTAAAGGAAACTTCTACTCTAATCGCGGAGAGCCGTAAATTTATGGAAGCTGGACAAGACGACAGCGTTAGTTTACTAAATATGATTTTGCAAATAGTCACAAACATTGATACAAGAATGAAACGAATGGAAACAAAGATAGATAAACGTATTGATGAATTAAAACAATATATGCTCTCTGTATTAGCCAGAGTTAGGGAGGTGGACACTTTGACTAAAGACATGAAAATGAAAGTATCGGAGTGCGAATCGAGTTACAACGGCGTCAGCAACCTTTTCGACAAAATTGAAGAACAAACAAAGAAGGTCGAAAATCAAACTAAGTTAAATACTAGAAATCTAATTCAGCAAGACACCAGAATTAAGAAACTTGAAGAACAGCCCCGTGTACAAACAGTTGTTCAACCTGCAGTAGTATCTGAGGAGATAGAGTCTCTTAAATCTAAGGTTCTTGATCTTCAGTGCCACAGTATGAAGAACAATCTAGTTTTCTCCGGTTTAAGATCTAACAAATTTGAAAACTGTGAAAATAAGGTAAGACACTTTATAAGGCATGAACTCCGAATAGACTACTATACTGAATTTGGAAATGTCCATCGCTTTGGTAAGCCTGGTCGAAATGGCGCCCGTCCCATTGTAGCACGTTTCATTTACTATAATGATCTCCAGTTTGTGAAGGAATTTAATTATTTGGGTTTATTATTGACAAAAACGGGAAACTTTAAAAGGGCAATTAAATCACGAAATCCTGAAAAGAGGAAAATTCCACAATCTTTCTATTTCATATCAACTTGATTTATTTGATAAAGTGGCAAAACCTATATTACTTTATGGTTGTGGGGATTAAGTAACTGTGATATAATTGAGAGAGTACATTTGAAATATTGTAAGCTTCTACTAAATCTCAAATATTCAACTCCAAATTGTATGATTTATGGTGAATTGGGACGCTACCCCCTCTATATAGATATAAAACAGCGAATGGTGTCATACTGGATCAAACTTATAATAGGAAAACAGTCAACAATTTGCTCTGTTGTGTATCGTTTAATGTACCATTTATGTAATACACAGAATGCAATTTTTTCTTGGTTAAACAGTGTAAAAACTATTTTAGATGAATGTGGTTTTTCGTATATTTGGGAAACACAAATTTTCATTAGTGAAGTCTGGTTAAAATCCAATATAAAAATGAGATTGCACGATCATTTCCAGCAGACATGGCGAGAAACATTACACAATAGTTATAAAACCCTAAATTATTGCATTTTATTACTTCAACAACACATTTTGTTAGCAAATAACAACAAGTTGACGATGGATCACTGAAGGGTATACCAATCAGTGTAGCAAAACAAGTTGCTTGGGCCAAACAGAGCAGCAACATTGATAAATTTCGTCATATACCACATCAACTAGTTGTCGCCATGACGAGTAATGTTGACTTTCACAATTCTATATATCCTATAGTCCTTTCACCAAACTGCAAAATAAAATAAAAACAGCAGAAATCATGTTTAAACGGGATGGGAAGGGTGGGTTTTTGTGTCCCCAATCCTTCGTATCTCCTTTACAACTGAATATCCTACACGGAAACACTCGTTTTTAAAGGCCTGTTAGATCTGAGAAATACAAAAGCTCATGCTGCAATTTGGCGGCAAATTAGGCATTATATAAACAGATGTATAAACATAGTATATTTTAATGTTGGCGTTATATAAGTTTTAGACTTGTTATTCGGAATAACTTTAATACAATAAACGAATTTAATAATAAACTATTAAATTACATTATTGTAGATAATTTTGCAACTGTATTGAAACTTGGTTGAAATGCAACTGTTGACTTTCTAACCATCAAATAATAGTTGTATTGTAGACCGGTATATCGATAATTTGTTGAGTAATAATTGTGGTAAGTAAATTAAAAACAAGCGATTTGATTTGGCTACTTATATGTCATGGCATTTTATTACTTCATAGCGCATATTGTCAACAAATAACAACAAGTTGACGATGGATCACTGAAGGGTATTCCAATCAGTGTAACAAAACAAGCTGATTGGGCCAACCAGAACAGCAAAGTTGATAAATTGCGCCAAATTAGCATGGCAAATGTTATTTGCCATGCTAATCAGCCAAACAATTTATCGAAAGCAATGACATATATGCATAACTATTTCATTACAAATCAATATACCAACTATTCATTTTCATTTCCAAATTTAATTGTCAATAAATTCACATTATACATCATCTAAATATCAACTTCAACAACATGTTCAACATTTCTATCATCATCATTATCAATATGTACATAATCAATCGACACTCATGTGCTCCATTGGATAAACATTACAATTGGGATGTCTCAGAAATTGAAACAAGGCCTCTTGAATTGTATTAATAAATATATCCTTTCCAATGAAAGATAAATAAAACCGTCATCATCGTATAAGGCTGAATATGAATCATCAAAATCAGGATGAGCTATAGCATGACTATTATTTTGTAATAAATATGTCCTTAAACCCCTGTTTAAACGTTTTCTTGTACGTTCCATAGCATCTGTGTTATTTGAATAACGCCATGTACGCCTAGGCAAAATATTTAAATAAGCAATCATTGATCCTGGTAACATTTTGCTAATAACATAAACAGCAAATTTCAAATGAAAAAGGATATTTTCCACAAGGATCTATACCAATATCATTTCCACCACAATGTATTAGCACCATTTTTGGAATTCCAAAGCAGTTTGTCATACAATGAACTATAGGTACTAACTCATCCCAACGCATACCAGAAATACCTGCCCATAAAACTGAATATCCCAGTTCTTGTAATCCTAAGTTGTGTCCTGTAAACCTGGATTTGATATGTTTTTCTGCATGCAAAATAATGGACGAACCCAAAATCCATATATATCTTGACAATGGTAATTCTGAAATAACAAGTGAATTACCAACCCTTTTCAAATGAATCAAATTATTGTGTTTATTCTTATATATCTTTTTATAGGAATCCGGTTTCCATCTACCCATAGTCATTATTTCGTAATCGGATTTACCCATTTTTGCTGCATGCGTTGCAGCCCCTATACGGAAAGAATGTGTGTTATAGTCATTCTCATTATAACCCAAAAATCTCAGGGCCGATTTAAGAATAACAGTTACTAGATATCTAGTAACCTTCTCATGATTGAAATGACAAAAGAATGACCCGTTTATGCTTGGCCGAACTGATAAATATTGATGTAACTGATCATATAAAGACAGATTGACAAATTCAGAATTTAAAACAAGCTTGGTTTTTAAACCATATTGATCAGTTTTGGAAGAATTAATAGTAACCGAAACACTTTTGTCGGTATGATTCAATATAGCATCACGTTTTTCTATAACATGAGAGGATTTACCCGATTCAACAGTTTCTCCGATTCTTAAAAAGGCACGGAATGCAAGGACAAAAACAGCTGAACAAGTTTGGCCTCGTATGTCGGATTGCATATTTGTGGCAGAATTATAATTATATCAGCAAGTATCTCGACAGTTATTAGCCTTCTGATGTCAGCACGCTTATATGTTTTAGACATACCTTTCAATAATTGTTTGACTATAAATGAGTCGGTATTGTCAGTAAGATTATTCCTTTTTCATTTTAAAACCAATAGCTGCTATATAAGATTTGGCAGTATTTGGTGAGTAGGAATTTTTGCCAAATAAACAATAAAGTTAATTAGATGTGAAATGGGAACTGGCCAAACCTTTTCGAGGTCATAATTTTTTCTAAATTTTTCAAATGATTTTTCAGCATTAGCATATATATTCCATGTGCTTACAGATAAAGAATTTTCAACTAAATTGACAAAATCGAGTTTAAAAGGCTCCAACATTCCATGGGAACTGCAGATGGAGAGGTATCTGCTTCCGGTGCCAATTCTTTGAAATTCTTAAATTGACCACGAGCAAGGGCATCAGCAGCACAGGTATTGGCAGACGAAATATGAAAAGCTTTCATATCTAAATGTCCCATCATTGATCTATAAACAATAAACCTCAACAAATTCATTACTCTTGGAGATTTGGATGACTTGGAGTTCAACACTGTAACAACTGCTAGGTTGTCAACATGAAAAGCAATTTTCTTTCTTTTAAATACACGATCCCATAAACACACTGACAAAGCAATAGGACTCATTTCTAAAAAGGTAGTATCTTTTAAAATATCAGCATGATACCACTCAACTGGCCACTGTGAAATAGACCATTTCTCAAATAAGTAACACCCACACCCTTTTCCTATGCCACCAGCACTGTCAGTAAACAGTTGCATATCAAAATTAGACAGCCATGTATCATCAAGAATAAAAGATGTCCGGTTAAAATTTTCAACAAACATTTTCCATATCATCAAGTCATTAAATATTTCTTTTGTAATTCTGATTAAATGAAATGGCTTTTTTGCTTTTGATGTAGCCATGTGTAAACGCCTACTAAGCGCTCTGCCTGCTGGAATGGCCCTTGTGCAAAATGCAAGAACGCCACATAAAGACTGAAGCTTTTTCAATGTTACTTTTTTAGAAAAGGCAACTTCTCTAATCAGAACTGGTTGTTCTTTCATTTTCTTATCTGGAATGTTTACAGTCATCTCCCGAGTATCAATTGTCAAACCTAAATATTCCATGACACAAGTGGGGCCTTCCGTCTTTTCATCATCAATTGTCACTTGTAAGTTCTTACATATATTTATAAAAGTAGTCATTAGTGACTGACAATCAGTTGAATTGGCCTTTCCGGCAAAAAAGAAATCATCAAGATAATGATCTAAATATTTTGAGTTCAACACTTTCGTTGTAAGCCTGTGCAAAAATGTAGAATTTTTTTCAAATGTTGAGCAACTGATTGAACAGCCCATTGGCATACATTTATCGATGGAATAATCAGAATCAATTTTGAAGCCCAATAAATTGAAGTCTCCAGGATAAACGGGCAGTAGTCGAAATGCTGATTTTATATCCATTTTGGCAATAACAGCATTTTTGTCCAATTTCTTAACAATCGATATTGCTTCATCAAATGAAGAGTATTGAACTGTTGAAATTTTCTTTATCAATAAAATCATTTACACTATTAGATGGTGGATGTGATAAATGAGTTATTAATCGATAACCGCAAGTCTTTTTTGGCACTATGCCTACTGGAGAACATCTAAGGTTCCATATAGGCCGTTTTGAAAATGGACCAGCTATTCTCCCATTTTGTATTTCATTTTCAATCTTTTCCTTAGCTGCTAAGGGATTTTGCATAACTGATTTTAATTTTTTTTTGTTTCAATTAGTCGTCTAGAACCTTCATAATGTAATTTGAGACCATATTTAAACCCAAAGGACAATAACTCAGCATCATCCATCTTTGGATAACACCGTAAACTTTATCTAACTCCACGGTGGATATTGGTGTGAAACCGAGCTTCCATACATTAAATATGTGTATACTTTTATCTGAAAAATTAAAAATCGAACATTTTCAGGATTTGCACCAACAGGTGGTCTGAAACTAAATATTGTCTGATGAATATTTGGTCTTATTTGATTGACATTAGCTGCCATAGGCTGCCTGAGACTACTTGTACGATTAAATAGGTTACTGTTTTGTACCGCCCTAACAGATCGATTAACATGACTATTTTTAAAGGTATTGCATAAAACAGAAGGATGCATACCATTACATTTTAAACATATATGTTTGTATCTGCAATTCATGCGAAAACATCCTTTTCTAAAATTAAAATCATAACAAATCCCATACTCTATTTGAGGTTGTTGAGACAGTTGACCACCTAATGCACACTTTACAATAAAACGAAACCAGAGGTTGCCATCTATTTGTGACCATGACCTAATATGATTTTGTGCAATTCTTAATCTGAATTGCTTATCATAATTGTATACCCGCTCAAATAAAGCGTCAGATACAGCTCCCCTTATTAAAATCATATATGATATAAAGTCGGTTGCTAGCATAGGATGTCTTTGTAATGCGACCTTTGCAAAATTACAAAAGACATCAGTCCATGATTCTATATTTTCCATATTTTTTACTTTTAAATTTTTGTTTTCAGTGTTAACTACTACATTGCCATTTAAAACAGTCAAGCTATTCATTTTTGGTTCACTGGGTACATCAAAATTTTGATGTAACAACAAGGCAAGATTTATGTACTGAAGCCCCCATATTTTTTTCCTTTAAACTTTGACTGATAAATAAATCAGTTTCATTACATAAAGGCACAACTAATGGGTCATTATTAATTGTTAATGGTGTATTTTCAGAAATAAAGTCCTCACCATTTATGACATTATTGTCTGCTTGTACACCAATAGTGTGTGTTGGTGTGTACTGGTGCATTAGGTGGCAAATTAATTTCTGGTTCCGGTAACTGGACCTCAGGAATATATGGCACTGCTTCAGGTTCTGCCGCTATTTGTTCCACTTCTCTTTGGGGATTGTCACGTTGCACCTGACCCCGTCTGTTCCGCAGTGGATAATGCTGCTGACGTCTTTGCCTCCTTACACCCCGACCTCTAGGCATCTTATGGCTGGTTTTTTTTTGTGTCCTCAATCCTTCGTATCTCCTTTACAACTGAATATCCTACACGGAAACACTCGTTTTTAAAGGTCTGTTAGACCTGAGAAATACAGAACCTCGTGCTGCAATTTAGCGACAAATTAGGCATTATTTAAACAGATGTCTAAGCATAGTATATTTCAATGTTGGCGTTATATAAGTTTTAGATTTGTTAATCGGAATAACTTTAATACAATAAACGAATTTAATAATAAACTATTAAATTACATTATATCAAGAAGAGATATACAAAAAGACCAACTATTATTAACTTCTTGGGGATTATGGCGTCAACAAATAGACTGAATCTGACTAATCTATGTAAATTTATACGGATCATAAATGAAAGGGTATGTCCCCCTAGCTAACTGTTTTTCTGTGTTCTAATATTGTATATATATTGTATATATTGTATATAATTGTGTCTATGTCTTCTTTGTACCGATGTCATTTGGTGATGAGAATAAAGATATATATATATATATATATATATATATATATATATAAAGCTATTTTAAGGGGTTCAATTTCACTGTATATAATTGATCCTCTACATACAATCTTTCTACGGTCACATGTAATACACACGTATTAAATTGGAGTGGTGAAATAATAAGAAATACTACCTAAACATGTATTTTAATAGTCAAAGTTATTAAATCTGTTTTAAATGGTATTTTTTTTATAACTTGATATTTAGTTGATGGATCACTGCATACCATGTATTTGTTATAAACATACTGTTTTTAGTTGAGGGTGTTATGGTAGATTACCACACGAGGGAAAACATTTCACACTCTGGAAAAAAGAATATCACCCAAGACGAAGCTATAATTGTTATCATTTTTCAATATTATTATTTAAATATTAAAATTTAGAAATTTTATAAAAACTGAAATTTGTTAATACTTTTTGAAAATGTTATCATTTTGAAATTTTTTGAAAATTTTGAAATCTAATGAAATTTCTTGAAAATTTTAATTTTTTGAAAATTTTGAAAGAGGGAGAGGCGTTAAGGTGCAAAATTGGCCCCACATTATATTAAAAAATAATGTTTGACATAGAATAAAAACAATTTACTAATTTACTTGTTATATAAACAAATTTTCATATATATATCTTTCCGTGAAATTGGATGCGTTATGACGTCATAATGACATCATAATTAGACGGATAATGCTAAAAATGGACTATAAACGACATATTTAATGTACATTTTAGCTATTTTATATACCTCCACAGTCTTCCACCAACACCAAATTGAGCAGTTGTTTTGAGTATAGAGGGTTAATGATTATATCAAAATATTTTGTTGGTGGAGGATTGTTGAGGTTGTTAAATATTAATTTATTTATAACCTCAGCCAGACCCTTAAAATCAATATGTTCACTCTTCTGATTGTATATATGAGACCATTATATACACAATCTGTACATTTAATGATTCATTTCAAGTAATGAAATTCATCAGTAAATAACTTATGTTTCTGAAAATAATTGTATTTATTTTAAATACAGTTTGTGTACATTAAAACCAAGAGAAAAACCCAGTGCATGCAATCCGGCGTCAATGCCATAAAAAGAATTGGGGACTATGCGTGCCATATATGGCCCCATATTTAATGAATCATTATCTCAGAACATGCTTGATTAAAATTTGATTTGTTTTATATTATAGACGAGATCATACTTTTGATGTTAAAACTTGTTTACAACAAAATCAATACGTATTTGACGTCATTGTGACGTCATGAGCGTTATTTGTTTTCTGTATTTCGTGGAATTTTGTCCGCGATATTTGGACGGTTTTCGAAGAAATTAAGCACCTCCGCAGTCGTGCAACAGAAACATATTTTACCAGATTATTAAAATAAATAAAACACAAATACTGTTAAGGTATTTTTGGGGCTTCACGAGGTTTTAAATTTCTTGAAAAACGACGGGAAAATGTTCAAATATTCCAAGCGCTTAGATGACGTTTTGATATTTGAGAAGCAATCTTTGCCGTAAAAAACGATGGTATGTCGGCACGTAACAGTTATATACAAATGTAAGATAGAAATAAAATAAACACCACTTCATCCAAAATAAAAAAAAATTCATAAGCCCCCAATTATTGATTATATATTTTCTTCCGGGATACTGAAATAGTTATTACTACAGGGATACGGAGGTAACGGGTCTATCAGTTCCATTCTCTTAAATCAACCTCCAATGGACAAATGATGGATCAAAAGTTTGTGTATGTAGTGCATTGAAAATGCGTTCTGTCATGTGCATAAGTTATTGTTTGCATGATTGACAGACACTATTCATCATATTGTTTTCTAGCTTCTGAACTGTCGATCGAGAAAAAAATAAAATATTCTAGACAGGCAGCAAATAGCCAGTCAATGGGGTTTGCAATTAATATTTCGCATGCACAATAGCGACCCCACATCACGAGGTGTGGTAAATAGAAATATTCTTCTGTGGATAAAATGCGTATTAAATGCATTACATGTAAACTGTATGATTCTGTTTGATAAAGTCCTTTAACTAGAACAGGAACAAAATGTACACTTGCGCGAAACAGTGTTGTAATAAAAGATCGTGAACATGATGTACGAGTACAAGTATTACAGAATGTCAAGGTATATTTTAATTGAGGTTGAAACAAGTCACCATTTGATATTAATTCGGTTGCATTTCATTTTGACGATTCTAATTACGGAAGACGATCACAACCATATTGTTGTTTATTGGATTAAAATTATAGCTGTATAATAATGTATAATATCCTATTATTATTAGAATCCTAACATGACTGCGAATTTGACATAAATAAAATAACAAATGGCTTCCTCTAGGAAAACGCCGACTTTATGTGAAAGGGACACCAGACAGCTATGAGGAACGAATTTAATACATACCTTAGCGCGGGATGTAAAGGACACACTCCTTACACGTTAAAGACAACTTACAGCAGATTCTGAGAGCAACAGTTTATTAGGAGTGTTGTTGTTGGTTTGTCACAAAGCAAAATAATATCTACCATCTCCTCTTTTTCTAGTGACAATCAAAACAATCATACATAGACTCATGGCAGCGACACACATTTTACCTATACGATTAATCATATGGTTGTAAACTTGTTCTCATCATAAATATATATACTTGATTGTAAAACAATTATCTATCGACAACCACTTTCTATGGGATATCTGATTCCAAGGCTTGTTATCAGTTTATAGAAAAAAAAATTGTCACAGGGTCCTAGCTAAAATCGTTACACATTAAACATTTTGTTTCACACCATTTCCCAAAGTATTTCCATATTATAAAAATAAAGCGATCTTTAAATATTGGACTTCTCTCAACCCGCACCTTGGCATTTTTTTTCTATAGATTTGTGATGGTTGTCCGTAAAAATGTACTGGAATATATCATCGCATTGGTTGTCGTTAAGAATAAAGTACGGTTGAAAAAGTGTTTAAAAAAAATTCAAATATGACAAAGTTCTATTGTCCAAATAAATCCATCTATTACTTCTTTAAGATTAATACTAAAATTTCGACGATCAATGTTAATAAGTCTCTGAATTGATGTCCCAGGGGCGGATCCAGGGAGGAGGGCGCACCCAATGCGAACCCCTACCCTAAAATTGGAAAAAAATATGATTGTTTGGCGTAAAATCGTGATTTTTCACACGAAATACCCCAAAAGTTTTCGCACCTCCCTTCGCTCGGCGCAATTTTTTTAAGTGCGCCCTCCTAACTTGAAATCCTGGATCCGTCCCTATTGACCTCAATATGTACATTATCAATGTCATAGCAGACGATGAATCCAAAATTGGTCTGTATGAGATATATTTTTTAAATGATTAAAGCTTTGTTAAGGTGACGAAAAAATGAATTACGAAAAACTACAATTTGAACGTGAAATAATACATGTGGTACGTAGTTCTTACATTTAAAGATGACATTTTCAGATCAGATTTCATGAGATCATTCATGCAATTTCAACATCATAATATAACCTCTGACAAATGAAGCGATCAAAATAATGAGAGATTTTATCACGTGAAACAAACCGTCGAAAACAGGAGACCGTCGAAAATGGGTGACGTTGCGACATTACTATTCGTTCACTTTAATTTCATAATACAGCTTCGGAACATGTTTTTATTTCTGAAATCAATCCACATTGCATATTAAGTCAAATTTATGCTTTGTTTATTGAGTTTTATTATGCTTTGTTTTTGTTTTTTTATAGATATGCATTATAATACAATGATACGTACGTTCTGTATAATGAAAAAAATGACGTTCACTGCTTTTCATTACCTGAATTTGTCGATCCGCTGTGAGGAATTAGATACACATATTAACTAACTGTATTTATTTCTGAAAAGTACATATTGTAAATACATTTTGGAGAAAATGTTATCGACATCTGAGATGGGGCCGATTTTGGCACTTATAGCTCCCAGTCCTTTTATGATTTTTTTTTAATTTGCTTTGAAATTTTGGGAAATTTGTTGAAATTATGGAAAACACTGATAAATCATGAATAACACGGATGTTTCTAAAAATACATTGTAAACTTACCGGAAATGACTAATCGGCATAACTCGGGTGTTATTTTCCGGTTCGTCAAAGTTCGGCTAGGGACGGCGTTATTACGATCTGATTCCTACCACAAAAAAAGCTATTGAGGAATGTCAAATCGCTATTATCCAATGAAATTAATAGATTTTTGCATGAAGTATGAAAAAATCAATATATCCCAGATAGCTCTACCTGACCAGGTAATGTATTGAGAGTACTATTATTGATTTAACTTAACAAAAAAAATTATATTCGTTTCCAGGCCTCGTGGTGAAATAAAAATTTAAACAATGAAGGTGATAACAAATCTTGATGTTATTTTTTTTTATTTTTTTTTTAATACATATCATGTTCTATTCAATGGACATGTATGATGCATTTTGGCTGCCGTAAGCAAAGGTAACACGCGGGTTATTATAAAGTAAGTACACCTTTCTGTAGAAAGACAATAATAAATCATTGACGTGTCAAACAAATTACTGAAAACATTTTAGAACTAATTTGAGTAAAAATTACCTTTATCTTGTCTCTTGTACAATCAACATATTATCAAATCTAGAAGGAAGTTCTTCAATTCAGCTATTCATACCAAGTCATGTGATCATATTGATTATTTTGGTGACACGTGACAACATTCAGATTTGTCTGCTCGTCATCCAGGTCCATAAACTTTTCATGTTTCAATCTTATTCCCAGAGAACACTTGCCCGAGTGCCCGCCCAATTATATTTAACAACATGCCAGTAGGATCTGCATATGAAATATATATATATTCTCTTTCTTTAGAATAAATATTATCTTTTATACATTGGAAAGGTATTTTGCATATTGGCTGCCGTAAGCAAAGGTAACACAATGGTTAGCATAAAGAAAGTACACCTTTCTGTAGAAAGACAATAATAAATCATTGACGTGTCAAACAAATTACTGAAAACATTTTTGAATTAATTTTAGTAAAAATTACCTTTATCTTGTCTTTTGTTCAATCACAATATTCTCAAATCAAGAAGAAAGTTCTTCAAATCAGTTATTCATACCAAGTCACGTTATCATTATTTCACCACTCCAAAATAATACGTATGTATTTCATGTGACCTTAGAAAGATTTTATGTAGAGGATTGATTATACACAGTGTAAGTTGAACGCATTAAAATAGCTTTCAAAAACATTTTTTTTTAGCAAATCTTAGTAGATCCATTATAAGCTTAATTGATATAATATCGTGGGGCTTAATCTCAGCAAATCTTAGTAGATCCATTATAAGCTTAATTGATATAATATCATGGTGGTCAACTCGTGGGCTTCCATTCTGAACAAAATAAACGATTTGCAAAGTAAAGGGATACTAGTAATCATAAGCCATCAATCGAAGATAGACTGACACTATAATGGCCAAAAGAAAACGAACAAACAATGATGTACAAAACGCTGCACAGAAAATTAAGCATTTATCAATGCGAACCCCACTAAAATCGAGTGTGAACTCAGATGCCGCTGATATATATAGACGTTCGTTTCTCACATAATAAATAGTCTTGCAATGACATCGCCTATAAAATTACATACATTATCTTATTAAACATGCTATGTTTCGTAGAGGTAAGAATGGTCCACTTACAATCAAAGAGAGCAGTTCCACCTGGCAAACATTTAACCACCAAGACATATTTTATAGTTTAATTTAATAAAATTGTATTGTACATAAACAATAGGATTGGACAGCAAGTTATACCAACTTATATGAAGTCCTCTCCTTACAAATTATACACATGAATTAATGACAGCAAAGCAAAACACAGACAATAGACATTTAAAATTTTGGCACTGGAAGAAAGTAAGAAGTACAAGTGAAAAAGTGAAAAAGTGAAACATTGCTGACATTAGCCCTAAAATCTTTTTGATTGATTTATAAAAGTTCGAACTTTTCCAAATAATTTGGATTTGACGTCATAGCTATTCTTATCGTTCCCAAAGAGCAAAGTTTCAATATTGATATTGATATCGTCGCAATTACTCAGAAGTGTTCTTCTTTCGTTCAGGTATAAAGGATATTCCAAAAAATAATGCATAGCATCTTCAAAAGAAGCACCGCAAATACATTTAACATTATTTATTATATGTATTTTTGACAGATCGGCATTGAGTGAGCTGCATTGGTGTCTAAGTCTAGTATGTAATATATTTAGTTTCCGTGGGCCTTCATTATAATACTTTGGGGTTTTATAAATATCAGCTTTCACTCTGTTTTTAAACGAAGATAATGTAGGAGAATTTCTTATTGATATGTCTAGAACAGTTCCAAAATCCAATAGAAAAATTATAAAAGGACAATACACAATATCATAATAAAGTCTTTAAATGTCTACTCTTATTATAATTAGTTGTAAATATACATTATCTTTAGAGGTTAAGAAGGTTAGAAATATATTATGTAGTTAAAAAAGTTAGACAAACACAAAAGATAAACATTTTGGAAATAAGGAACAATATTCTTATTTTTGAGTACTGAAAAAAATTGAAAAACTGCTTTTCATGTGTTTCTCCAGTCAAATAATACAAGGATATCTTGGTTGTATTTTGCATTACATATATTATCTTATTAAACATTCTATGTTTCGTAGAGGTAAGAATGGTCCACTTACAATCAAAGAGAGCAGTTCCACTTGGCAAACATTTAACCACCAAGACATATTTTATAACATATGTCTCACATGTGGTAGAAAAACCCATTCTCTTTAATAAGTATTTATATTTATTACAGATAACTTATCTTGCACTATGGATATTTAAATATTTTCTCTTTAATAACTCTATAAACAGTTTCTTACTGAAAAAAGATAAAGGTAAATCAAAATTAGAAGGAACGGTATATAAGAAGTAAGACACACTCCGGATTATTGATCAGTTGGTTGTTTCTCAGATGAACATTATTGCAAATTTGCTCATTACGATAACACGTCTACAAACGACAAACCATGTAGGTAAAACGGTGACACTGTGATGAAACATTGGATGAAAATGGGAGATACATAATTCGATAGGATAATTGCTTTGCCTTGCCCTCATCAGCATTTATTCTTAGTAATGAAAAAGCTGTATCATCTTTATATACCAAGAGGTTCATCCGGGTGAAAACCAGGAAAATGTTACACACAGAACAACATAAAACAACAATAACTAGTTAAATATAGCAAACATACCTATGTATTGTATATTCATCATGTAATGTGTATGTATGCATTATATGTATAAGATTATAAACTGATTTAATCCCTAGATAGTCAGATAGATTTCACACGGAATTTTTTAAAAAGGCTTATGTTCTCATTTGAATAAAATATAATTGTTTTGTTAAAATAAACAACAAAGAATAAAAAGTAATCCCATAAGATACCAAATGTTTTAAAGCATCATCAAGCTTGTGGGGGTTCTTTTCTTTGTTTTTTCTTTGTTTTTGTTTGTTTGGCTTTTGCTGTTTGCTTAGTTTTTTTTTACACCAATTATTGATTTTCCAATTCAATCACAAGAACAAGTTTTTATATTTAGTGCTTTTTGTACACCAACATCAAAAAGCTTAAAATCAACGATCATATTAAAGAGATTGTTTTGGAATTAACAACATTAAAATCAGCGGATCCTTATGAACGTGCATTATGGGAAAATTACCGGAAGGACGATATAAAGAAATAACAAAGAAAGAGTGTTAGACCTAAGCTGATCTGATTGTATCATAATTTTGCTTTACTATCTAAATATTCCGAATTGTTACATCCCATGATATACTGGAACAATTCCGGAGCATCTGAGTTCACACTCGATTTCAGTGTGGTTCGCGTTGCTAAATGCTTAGTTTTCTGTGTAGTGTTTTGTACATCATTGTTTGTCCTTTTTCCTTTTTCTTTTGGCCATTGTATTGTCAGTCTATCTTCGATTTACGGTTTCTGATTACTAGTACTCCTTTACTTTGCAAATCAAATCGTTAATTGCTCAGAATGGAACTTTGAGGATCTACTAAGATTTGCTGAGATTGAGTCCCATACTATTTTATCAATTAAGCTTATAATGGATCTACTAAGATTTGCTGAGATTGAGCCCCATGCTATTATATTAATTAAGCTGATAATGGATCTACTAAGATTTGCTAAAAAAAATCTTGGTTTTGAAAGCTATTTTAGCGGGTTCAATTTCACTGTGTATAATTGATCCTCTACATAAAATCTTTCTACGGTCACATGAAATATACACGTGTTAAATTGGAGTGGTGAAATAATAAGACATACTACCTAAACATGTATTTTAATAGTCAAAGTTATTCAATGTGTTATAAATGGTATTTTGTATAACTTGATATTTAGTTTATGGATCACTGCATACCATGTATTTATAGTCAATATATCACAGATAACTCTGAGTGCATTTTTTTCTAACACAAACGATACAAACGACTACGCGTGTACGCGTTTAGTGTATTTTTTTCTAACATACGGTTGTAAAGTTTGCACAAACTTGGACAAACTATGTACTCGCTAAACGTGTGTCTACAGTTTGTCTTTTTATCGTTTGTTACATTTGTTTCTATTCTCAACGCTGAATCATTTATAGACACGTGGAATTTTCCCGCTAATACAAAGATGGAATCTAACAAAACAATGGAAGGTATGTATAATATTATTGATTTCCAATTAATGAGTGGTTTATCAGAGCATAAAAATGGGGCCCCGGGTGGCTTAATGAGTTAGGACGTTGGATCTAACAACTCACACAAACCTATCACCAATATTTACCAGCAACATGTGTATACATATTATCAGCTCAAACAGGGTCAGTAAACTCTGATTAAACGATGTATTTGTTTCTACTTTTGCAGTGCTTAACAAACGACACACAACGTTTGCAAAACTTTGGTTAGACAAAAATGCACTCTTAACCTGGCCATGTAATGTATTGAGAATACTATTATTTATTTAACTTAACAACAAAAAATATATTCGTTTCCAAGCCTCGTGGTGAGATAAAAATGTAAATAATGAAGGTGATAACAAATCTTGATGTTTTTTTTTGTTTTCTTTTAATACATATCTTGTTCTGTTCAGTGCACAGGTATGCTGCATTTTGGCTACCGTAAACAAAGGTAACACGCAGGTTATTATAAAATAAGTACAACATTCTGTAGAAAGACAATAATAAATCATTGACGTGTCAAACAAATTATTGAAAACATTTTAGAACTAATTTGAGTAAAAATTACCTTTATCTTTTCTCTTGTTCAATCAAAATATTATCAAATCTAGAAGGAAATTCTTCAATTCAGCTATTCATACCAACTCATGTAATCATATTGATTATTTTGGTGAAACGTGACAACATTCAGATTTGTCTGCTCGTCATCCAGGTCCATAAACTTTTCATGTTTTTATCTTATTCCCAGAGAACACTTGCCCGAGTGCCCGCCCAATTATATTTAACAACATCCCAGTAGGATCTGCATATGAAATATATATATATATTCTCTTTTTTTTAAATAAATATTATATTTTATACATTGGAAAGATATTTTACATATTGGCTGCCGTAAGCAAAGGTAACACGCAGGTTATTATAAAGTAAGTACACCTTTCTGTAGAAAAACAATAATAAATCATTGACGTGTCAAACAATTTACTGAAACATTTTTGAACTAATTTTAGTAAAAATTACCTTTATCTTGTCTTTTGTGCAATTAAAATATTCTCAAATCTAGAAGAAAGTTCTTCAAATCAGCTATTCATACCAATTCACGTGATCATTATTTCACCACTCCAAAATAATACGTGTGTATTTCATGTGACCTTAGAAAGATTTTATATAGAGGATTAATTATACACAGTGTAAATTGAACCCATTAAAATAGCTTTCAAAAACTATTTTTTTAGCAAATTTTAGTAAATCCATTATAAGCTTAATTGATATAATATCATGGAGCTCAATCTCAGCAAATCTTAGTAGATCCATTAATATGAGACAGGCAACCTGTTTGAAGGACGAAGTCCTAAAATTTCAATAATACGATGATCCGTACTCGTTAGCCTCACCGCCACCGGACTCAATTACGAACAATTTCGATGATATTGACCGTGGCATTTGATAATAATTTATAAATTTAACCAAATTGATGAAACTGATTGCATGTTCATATTTCAGATTAAACACCAATATTCCTTTTGAATCGTAGCCCATATATTATTCAATGCATTGTTACGGGTTTTAACTTGGAACAGATTTTCATGACCCCGTTCAAGTCACCCTGTGACCTAGATCCCGACACAATTTCGAACATCATAATAACCTTTCTAGTGTAAATTATTTAATGACAACTGCTAAAATTGAAAGAGCAATCATTCATTACGTTCACATATCTATTCGTATATAATACACATGACATAAAAACCTTTCCTTTATTCATACCATAAATGTGTGCCAGTTTGCATTCGGAATTCCTTGGACTCTTCAATGAATAAGGTACATCACGGATTTTGATATTTTGGGATAGGACAAGGTAAGGAAAATGTATTATATTGACTGTTTTTGTTTTAATTTCAATGTGTTCTACATATGCATAGAACCAGGAGATCATATTCTTTCCAATTACATGCATAAGATAACAAAATATGCGAACCTCAATGAATTTAAGCGATATATTCCAAGTGCAATTGTCGATCGTTTTCTGTTTACAAATATGAAAACCCGTCGTCTGCAACATTCAACAACTGCGCATGAATAAGGTTCTCCCAAAACACGAGTAATTTCGCGGGGTATCTATTTATAAAAGCATTTTTTTAATTCACGTTTTGAAGGGACAATTAGGGGACATACTTTTTATTTCGTTCGTAATTGCGTTCGGTGAGGCTATTATCTTTTATGTTGAATGAATTGTGTAGCCGATTTGTTATGGCGTTCATTTTACTTACGCCGCTCTTCCATCGGTAGACTGACGAGTTCTGTCCCCTGGCTCGTACCTCGGCTAGATTGAGACAGATTGAGTCAGTCTATTCCATCGGGTGTTTCGTAGAAAGAGATTGTTTTATTAGAATTTTATTAAAAGTTTATTTCGAGTAAATAATAAAAGAATTGGGAATTTTTCATTGAAATAGATTTCTTTTGCGTTTCTAAATTATCAATTGATCTATTTTTGAAACTTCCGGTGAGCAGATTTTTAGCTAACAATATAGAAGGATAAATCGCACAGCTTACCGTTACACTGGTATTAAACTGATGTTCGTAACTTTAGTTACCTACATCCAAACATGGCGGACACCGAAAATGGTAAATTAGAATATCCTTGTTTTCTCTTTGTTTTTAGTTTATTTTCAAATATTTTCTTTTCAAATGTATAGATATTTTAACAATTAACTGTAGTGATATGCTTAAATCAACTGTAAATTCTCCTATGTCGCACAAAACCTACTTTAAGAAATACAAATGATGTAAGTAACTGTAGAATTATTTTTGAACGAAGTTCGTAACTTTCAAATATGATGTTGGTAACTTTAAACTTTGGTGTTTCTAAAACCATGTTTAAAACATTTAAAGAACAACGCTTTTGTAATAAATACAATTTGAAAACAAAGAAAAACATCCCTGAAGTGATAGAGAGGGTAATAGAGGTGGGAGAGATTATATAATGCACGAGAGAGAAAAAATACAGAGCGGAGGATGAGAGGGTTATGAATGAGTGAGATGAACGAAAGATGAGGGTAGCTGTAGAAGAACACCTTGTACAACGCTCGTTTCCAATTAGCAATAATAAACACGTGGCTGTGCGTTTCCTGTAATGTTTTGTAATCTTACAGCGATGGATATCGAGAATGACCAGATAATTAATAGTGCTGAGGCCGATGCGGCAGTCGATACAACATATGTAGTTGTTTAGTATTATATTGATATTTCTATTTGGTCTTGGACTGTGTGCTCTAGAAGGGTCTTTCATAAACTACGACCTTGCAATAGGGCGTTTTGACTTCCGACCTTTGGGTGTTTAGGACCTCCCATGGATGGCGACCTCCGACATCATCATTAAATTTGATTAGGGCCATTCTGGGTCTCATATATAAATTCTAGCAAAATAAATTGGTATGTAAATTAACAGTTCTATGTGTAAATATACCGTGAATTATTACCAAATTAATTGTCCTTTGTGTTTTTTGCTTATTTTAATAAAAATGGACACACCAGATCAAATATTTTAAGAATGACACATCTAATTATTTCCCTTTAATGCTGAAATGAAACCAGATTAATTTATTATTAATTTGTCAGACTATTGTATTAAATACAGAAAAATAAAGATTTATAATACATTTTAGCGAATCTATTATTTGTAAGTATTAATATTGTATCAATCTATGGTAAAGCTGTTTTCGAAATGTTCATTTTTTTTATATCATACCATTTCACGTTTTACAAATACATATGCATTTATAAATATGCATTGAAATTGACAGGATGTTAGTCTGAACAGTCTTGACGGTATATAAACGAATTAGTTTAATATCAATAGTTTTTATAACCATACCCCCCACAAACAAAGTTTGGGGAGTATATAGGAATGACCCCGTCCGTCCATGTACCTTGTAAGCGCAACTCCTCCTAAACCGCTTATTGGATTTTTATGAAACTTTACACATTTGTAGTACACTACCTGCAGATGTGCATGAAGTAATATGGTTGCCGTCCAAAATTCAAAAGGAGAGATAATTCAACTTATACTTTCACGAAAAGGGGGGCATGTACCTTGTAAGCGCAACTCCTACTAAACTGTTTATTGAATTTTTATGAAACTTTACACAGTTGTAGTACACAACCTGCAGATGTGCATGAAGGAATATGGTTGCCGTCTAAAATTTAAAAGGGGAGATAATTCAACTTATATTTTCACGAAAAGGGGGGTCGTGTACTTGTGGCGACCCCTAGATGTATGTTCTTGGTTAGTTTATTTTGGAGATGGGATGTTGTCTCCTTGCCATAACTCCATATCCGTTCATTTTTCATAGGTAACTTGCTAATATACCTGTATTCCAAAGTTTGAACATCATAGTATTGCAAGCGGGGGGTATCACTCAGTGAGGTCACTCACAGTTCTAGTTTAAATCAGGATCGCATTCATCAATTTCCCTCACCCATGTTAAATATAATAATACACATAGATTTCCTACAAGTCCCTTATCTATATTCTTTTATACTTTAGTAAATATGTTGCTATAGGTAATATATCTCTACCGACAATATCTATGTAGTACAGATACATTTCTTTCAGCAGCAAACGTATTAAAGGGGTACGCACAAGATACACATAGGTTAGAAAGGGACTTATTGTAGCAAGTCTATAATTGTTTACATTGACATGATTACGATGTTTCATGGATCAACAAGTCTTCAACTGTCAATAAGTCGCATGTGACGCTAAAACAAATCAACATCAAAAAAATAGGAGAAAGATAGAATACTGTACATGTATGCGACCCTAAATTGTTTTTCATCTTAATGCTCGTTCTATATGCTTTCGTTTCGTTGCTTGTTGTTCGTTTTACTTTTAAGTTGTCTGCATGCTTAATTTTGCTTTTAAATTGAAACCAAGACTTTCTTAACGAGCAATTAAACACATTCTTATTATTTAACAGTTATGGAAATCTGCAGTTACGGACATCCCTTTAAATATCTTTCTAAAGTTACGAACATCACTTCAAAGAGTTACGTACATCCTTCAAATGTTTTCAAGTTAATATTTCAATGCTCTCATAAGAGTTTCGTCATTTTTATGTATGCATTCGAGTATCTAATATTCCCACCTGTAATCATACCGTTGGACTTACTAATAAACGCTACTGATAAAGAGAAAACAAGGATATTCTAATTTACCATTTATCCGTGTCCGCCATGTTGGGATGTAGGTAACTTAAGTTACGAACATCAGTTTAATACCAGTGCGTTAGAAGGACTTCGTTCTTTATAATCTTAAATGATATAATATCATGGTGGTCAAGTCGTGGGCTTCCATTCTGAACAAAATAAACGATTTGCAAAGTAAAGAGGTGCTAATAATCATAAGCCGTAAATCGAAGATAAACTGGCAATACAATGGCCAAAAGAAAAAGGACAAAGGCCAAACAATGATGTACAAAACACTACACAGAAAACTAGGCGTTTTGCAACGCGAACCCCACTAAAATCGAGTGTGAACTCAGATGCTGCTGATATATATAGACGCCCATTTCTCATATAATAAATAGTCTTGAGAAAAACATCGCCTATAAAATCAACGTTATCATCATTGTAATAGTTGTTATTTCATTGTATTCGATGAATTTTGTGAAAGTAACCTTTTCAACTAAGCGTGTTGCTCTAGTACAGAGCGGATATCATCATCATATCATCGAATGTAACTTGTTCTCATCATGATAAAGCTGAAAGATTACTCATTTGGCGTTAAACGATAATCACTCACTCATAGTTTGTTAACATATATATATCGCATAGTTCGGTTGGATATGGTTATAAGACTGTATTAAATGTACAATTGTGATATAATTTTACTGTTTTAAATTGGGATTTGAATACTTTTAGCCTAATACACAATCCTTGTTCATACGATTCTACTCTCGAAAATAGCGACCATTTCTTGTTTTATTGCACAAACTATTTTATGAAGACTATTTACCAGTAAACAAAAAGGAAAATTCAAACAGTGATGGTCATAAATTCCACCAATATCAATAAAATGAACTACCACCTCTCGCCTACAATCATTGAAGAGGATTTATATGGGATTGAAAAATCAAGGTTCTGAATTGGGACAAGCACAACAAAAAAGCCCAACAATTTTAAGACGCAATAACAGGGGTTTATTATGTTTAACGCCACTTTCATCAATATTTCAGTTATATCGTAGCGGTAAGTTTTATTGGTGGAGGAAACCGGTGTACCTGGAGAAAACCACTGACCTTTCGCAAGTCACTGACAAACTTTATCAGATAATGCTGTATCGAATACACCTCTCCATGAACAGAGTTCAAAATTACAACCCACATATTGTTGACAGCTGTATCAATATAAAATATGCAGATCATTGGCCGCCAAGCATGCTGTAATTACAATAATCTATTGATGTGCATCATATGTTTCAATATTTATGATCTATTTAATAAAAGAAAAAGAAATCCACGTAGCATGAATAGACGTGCCAATAATCAATATTTCACGGGTATTAATTATGGTTTAGGTTTATGGTATTCAACACCACTTTCATCAATATTTGAGCTATATCGTGGCGGTCAGTTTAATTGGTGGAGGAAATCGGACTACCCGCAGAAAACCATCGTTCTGCCGTAAGTTAGTGACAATCTTCGTCACATAATTTTCTTCCGAGTACACCTCGACATGAGCGGGATTTGAACTCATAACATTAGTGGTGAAAAACACTGATTGCATAGATAATTGTAGATCTAACTACCATACGATCACGACCATGATGGTCCTTACGAAAACCAGAGCCAGTTTCATATTATCAAAATATTAATTTGAATTAAATTAATAAAATACATTCTAACATGTTTCTAAGTGCTGACTACAGCTCTGACAAGGAATGTCTGCTTTCACCATTGGAGTGAGTCAGCGTTGTTTCGTGTTTTCATGGTTAATATAAATGCGACGATAATGATGTTCGTTTTGTATTAGTCCGACACGCCTAGTTGGATATTTGTAATGCTAGTTCACAGTCCGTTGGTGGACATGTGGCTCCAACCGAATACATTATCCTGATTCCATGCCGACCAGCCTTTGCTCTTACTCCTTAATGCTACACTATTAGTCGTATTAAAGGAATATATACTATATGTACCTACCTAGATGTCACACGGCCCAATTTGGATTGAATAAGAAAAACGACCTTTCCAATCGATGAACGGATTTACAGGTTAATTTTTCTTTGTTAAGAAGAAAGATAAAATACCTGGTTTCTAGGGTAATCTTCTCAATGTGTATGATTGATTGCTGTTTAACGTCAATTGATCATTATTTCAGCTGTATTTATAACAAGAACCGATTCACGATTCACATGTAGCTAAAAAGGTGACACTGGGATGAACCTTATTAAATTAAAATTAACATAGAAAAAAAAGGATACAATTTGCATAGAGTCGTTCAAGATTACCTTGCAGTGGACCATCCTCGACCATTGCTAAAATCATATTCTAATAATTATTGTATACTATAAGAATATATTTTCAGATCGGCTGCTTAGCATATATGCATAACTTAATCACACATATTTGTATTTTTCCTTCACCAATAAAAAATAAAACTGACCGCCACGATATAACTGAAATAGTGTTGCAAGTGGCTTTCAACATCATAACCATGACCCTAACCTCTCTTGTGAACTTCTGTAAGTTGTTTTTGATATACATGGATAATTCGCTATATACGATATTGAAGCTGTTCGCTTTATTACATATTGAATTGGCAGGTCGGTGGTTTTCTCCTAGTACTCGGTTTCCTCCACCAATAAAACTGACCGCCACGATATAACTGATATATTGTTGAAAGTGGCGGTAAATACCATGACATCTAACATATCATATGTACTTTTAACCGCATCGGTAGATCATGGGTTCAATTCTCAGTTCGGTCAAACCAAAGACAATTAAAATAAGCACACACAATTAACGAGTAACAGCAAAGGCTGGTTGGTTGGAAATTAGGACGTGCCCGAGTGGGGCGACATCCTTATCCAACTATTTGTTTCGATGAATTGGCACTATAGAATCAAGTTTAGTGTGCTGGTCTAATTCAAAGCAGACATCATCATATTTTCGAAGGGAGACTTGTTCTCTTTATAATATAACTGAACAAATGATCACTTGGCGTTAAACAACAAGCACTCACTCGTATTAATTTTTCCGCATGACACACGATTCGCAAAAAAAATCGTTCGAGTTATCTCTCTTCTTATACTATTTGATAATTCTTCTCATCCAATGGATTGCAGCATCAATTCAGAAATAGCATGGCTACAAAATGACGCTAAATCAAATACCAATTGTATAGTCTTTGGTTTCATCATACCAGGGATTTGTATCCACGATCTATTGCACTAGAGGCGAGCACACTAACCATTACACTATCGATGCTGTTTAGGTTTATGTGAAGCTAAAATTAGTATTATCATTATTAATTTTAATCAAACGTGTTAAAAATAAATGATAATATTTACAAGGCAATGAATGAGCAATTGCATAAGGAAAGGAATTTAAGCATTCGCACAGATAGAGACAGTTTGTTACTTCCATATAAAGGCAAGCCAGGAAAGTGAGTGGTAATGTATTCGTGTGTTAGGATTTACGATGTTGTGTCTTTCTACGATTTTGCTATTGGACTTTGGAATTGCTCCGATATTGTGGTATTTGTTTTTCATTCTCTTCATGGAAAAGAAACATAAGTTCTGTTGGAAATCTGTGTAACGTTTAGATATTGCAGATTTCAATTGTGAAATAATTGATTTTAATTTACAATTAAATTTAAAAAACAAAGTCACCAGTAAATTGTCTAAAGATGAGTCTTGAAGTGATAGTAGCTAGGTTCCTGACAAGAAACTATGACATTAATAAGAAAGGATATTGATACAAATGAACATCAAAGACTATCTAACTTTACACATTTCACAACCAAAGAAGGATCAATTACAATAAGGGTGCTAGGGTTATGGTGTTTAACGCCACTTTCAACGATATTTCAGTTATATCGTGGCGGTCAGTTTTATTGGTGGAGGGCACCGAGGAAAACCACCGACCTACTGGAAGTCACTGACAAACTGTATTATATGATGTTGTATGGAGTACACATCGCCTGAGCGGGATTCGAACTCACAGTGTTAGTGGGGATAGGCATCGATTGCATAGGTAGTTATAAATCCAACTATCATTCGATCACGACCACGACGCCCCCTCAGCAACGAGTACAACTTATATCCTATAATGAGTGTGAAATGATCCGTAGCCTGCATTTGACCATATCCTCTGTACCTTTAAGGGATGGCTTATTATTGTATTCAGCTTATGAATAAATTAACGACGAAAATCTCCATACCAGTTTTAGGGATTGTCAGTCGTGTTCAGCAATAGGGTTAACATGAATTATTTCTTATAGTGAGAAATACTCTAATCTTTTCGTGATATGTCATAAATACTGATGTAAAATCGTATTACTCGCATGGAAGAAGTATCAATCCATGCATGACGCACAAATTGGTGTACATCATCCCGTCTCTAGGGCTATTTGACCTTGTTTTTCATATTTCAAAATAAATGTTAATAACATTTTATTCCAAAAAGACTAATTATTATATGTAAAAAAAGTTTATCTTTCTATCAGAACAGATTAGATTTTAGTGGAAATGTCCACAAGAAAATGAGAAGCTGTCTCACTGACCATAACCTGCTGAGAGACAATTCATGAAAATATAACAGGAAATGTTAACCATTCGACAATAAAATAACTAACAAACTGACAGTATATAATGCTGATGTCTTTCAGTTTTCAAACTATGTTCGTGTTTAAATATTTGTCTCATATGACGTTCCCGTCGAAAGCAGAAGCATGTTGATTGGCCAACGGACACCTTTTAACAATCAATGGATAATGAAAGTAGAATTGTGATCACCGTATAATTTGGATTTTCCGTCGTTTTAAAAGATACAGAGGTCCGACACAGCGTCATATCCGACCTGTTTAGACTAATAAAGTATAAGGTAAAAAAAAGGACACTATCCTCTCTTGCTAATATGATACAATCATAGGAAATGAATATTACCATCGTTTTAAGCAAGTTACAGCCATGAAATGTATCTATACCCCCTATTCCAAAATTATGCTGGGTTGTGCTTAATGGTTTATAACTGCGTCTGAATATTCAGCCTAACACTGTTTTGGTATACTACACCCATAACCGAGACAGTCTAATTCAAATTATATATTAAATTAGACGCCCGTTTCTTACATAATATGTATTCTTGTAAAAACATCGCTAGTTATTAATCGTTATGAGCATGGTAGCAGCTGTTACTCTATTGTAATCGATTGTGTTGCAATATGTCACCCACAGAAGTCTTGCCCTCCACATATCATTTCGCCATCACTTTCTTTACGGCACCCCATGTAACATCGATTCCTTTCTCGGCTAACTTTTTGACAATTGCGTTGACTGCCAACCCAGAAGATATAGCGAAATAATTTGAAGATTGTCGTTGTCCTTGAGTTTGAACTGTGGCATTTTGATAAATATGCAACTTGATTCCAAGACGTATTGAACTACTATATTTAATATGGACAGGACAGTAACTTTTTTATAATAAAATGATCTGGACACGTTATTTGAGGGTAAAAAATAGTGCAAATCCATTAACTATCATCATTATACAGCTTTCCGAATGCGATTTAATAGTGAACAGTTAAAATGTAATGAAAAAAATTAAAAAACAAAAACAAATACAATACATAAAAAAAAACAAAATAAAAATCAGGAAACAAATAACACAAAAACAAGAAGGAAATGAAAAAAATAAAAAGGAAAATATATGAATCCAGTTGAAAACCGCCGTAAAATGAAACACGTGTAACTACAATATTTGGAGACCTACATTAATATTAGTTGTTCTTTTTATTTATTTTCTTCCAAATATTCTATTTTTAACCACGCCTTGTAAATTTTAACACATGCTGCCGCGAGTAAAACGGTAATTATGTATTTGCACAATATTGATTTGTGTGACCTACTTCTATCAAGTACCCACACCTGAAAAAGAAAACGTTACATCTCATGAAATCAACATTGTTTCAACTTGTTTATCACCTGTAACAGGTAGATGTAGATAAAACTAGCCAATCATCGTATAATTAATCTTATTAATAGCACCCTGCTGTTTCTATACAGGTATTTTATTACCTGGCTCTGTCCGACCTAAGGTCTGACATGTCAGATCCGACACGTCGGACGTCGGACATCTATCGTACCATGTCTCTACCTGTACTGTAGTTGTAAATTCAACTACCATACGATCACAACCACATGACACGACAACGCAAAACAACAAGACATGAATAGGATAAAAAATGAGAAATTCAATATTGGTAGATATTGCTATTAATGCATAGTCTAATGACGAATTAAATTTTTAATATATTTGAATTTTATCTATTCCTTTGGGTTTTTTTTCGGCCTGCAGTTGTCGCGCATTTACTATAATTGTTTTATTCACATGTATAACAAACACAAAATCCAAGTTAAGCTGTCACTTCTTCAGCTGTATCCATAATCAGAACCAATTTACAAGTAGGTAAAAATGTGATACTGGGATGAGCCTATGAACGCAAATTAAAATTACCACGGAAAACAAAATAGAATACAGATAGCATATGGTCATTTTAGTATGCCTTGCAATGGACTAGAATAAATAATTATTTATATATATGGGGCATATATCGTTAGATCAACTGTTTAGCATATAATGTATAGCTTAATAAAACAAAAAATTGTTATGAAAGAGTGTAGCCTAAATTGTAATCTGAGAGTGGTACTGCTACTTACAAAATGTTAATTGACATGTACTGCATTTTGTAAACGGTAACAGAGAGTTGATATTTCAGTGGGTATTAATTGTGCTCTTTTTCTATCCTATATTCGTAGGAGGCGAACTACATATAGGGGCTACCACATATATGAGGGGCTGCATCGCATAACAGAGATGAACAAGCGACAGCCTAGTTTCACTGAGAATAGTGGAAGTGTTCGTATGCTATGAATTTCGCTACTGATGCTAAAAGTAAGGTATATTATGCAATAGTGTAGAGAAAAATATATTAAAGGAGTTTCCAAAACAAATTGGACATCTAGACATTTTAATTGATGGACCACTTCTTTCATGGAAGTGCATTGGAATATAAAAAAAACCAAACCAGTCTAAAATTATTTGCATTTCCCAGGAATTCAATTTTAATTTGTATATGGTTTTCAGTTAGTTTCCAATATTATGTTATTGAGTGCATTCGATAATTATGTTAGCTTTGTACTAGACAAACACATTTCGTTTGATTTATTAAATAACTGTCCCCGGATAGACATGTCACTTCTCTCGTACACATTTAAGGAGTAAGAGGAAACAATGATTGGCTCAGAATCAGGATGTGTCCGCGTGAAGTAAACCGTTGTTTCCGTGAGCTAGCACTATTAACATATAACTTGAAAAAACCCATTTTGGCATAAGACAGCAATCACTCACTCATATTGAATTTTCTGGCCCTACCCACCTGTATTTTTGTAATAATCAATACAACCAAAGGTTTACCTGATTGACTATGTGTATACTTAGTCTTTCTCTTCATGGGGATAGTTTGACGTTAAACAATAATTAATGTATTGTTGAAATCAACGATGCTGTCATGATAGGCTACGTTAATTAGAAATGAAAAGATGTGTACTATGTACACGGTGAAACAAAATTGAGTACTTGCTTTCAGAAATGGGAAATAACAGTATTGATAATCAGATCTACATGTTTGTTTAAAACCAACAGCATCTTAAACATATATAACCAGTCTTCACACTAAAAAAAAAATTGAAAACAGTCTGAGAAATTGGATTTTTTTATGGTTGCTTGATATGACACATTTTTGGTAACAGACTCGCCAAATGATTTCGTTGGAGTTATCTCTCTTCTTATGATATATGCAAACTCATTGTAAATGGAATTTGGCACCAATTCACAAATAGCACGCTCTGAAAATGATGATATTTGACAAATTGTTAAATGTTAACTGGTGACAGGAAACTTGGTTATTTTTGCTCGCATGGGGTGGCCTAGTTTTGTAAAATTAAAAAAATTAATTCAATAATTGTGTTTTCATGTTTGCATAATTATGTCTTAAACTGATTGAGTTTATCTGGAAGTAAAGTTTATTATAATTATTATTTATATAAATAAAACGCATTGAATGCCAATGACAATATTTACAATGTAATGATCTAATGACAGTCAGACATCAGTGGTGTAATTGGTAACGTTCTCGACTCGAGTGCGGTAGATAATAGTCTTGAACCCCTGTCTAGTCAATCTAAAGACCATCAAATTGATATTTACTGCTTCTCTGTTAAGCATCCAGCTTTAAGGAGAAAGACCAAAGGCTGGTTGACTCGGCATCAGGATAATGTGTCCGAGTGGAGCGACACGTCTACTAAGCGAGTTGATCTAGTACAACGTGGACATTATTATCATCTTATCGAATGTAACTTGTACTCGTCATGATATAGCTGAACAATTTCTCATTTGACATTAAGCAACAATCACTCACTCAAATGAATGTCAAGGAATTGAATTTAGACAGTCAGACAGAGATCTGCAATGTTCTACTCACATATCAACTCAATTCACGATGTCTTCTTGAGAAAAAAATCAGTAGGTTTTTGAAAATGTGTGTAACGCTTACAAATTGTAGTTTAAATTATGAAAAAGCAAATTTAAATGTTCAACATTTACGTTTTTGCTGCTGCAATTTGATACAAAGGTAATGACTCTTTAAGTGGTAATAGTCAAGTTGATTGGTTTATGGTGTTTAACGCCACTTTCAACAATATTTCGGTTATATCGTGGTGGTCACTTTTAATGGTGGAGTAAATCGGAGTACCTGACATACTTTATCACATAATGTTGTATCGATTACACCTCGTCATGAACGGGTTTCGAACTCACAATATTAGAGGTGATATGCACTGATTGCACAAATCCAACTACCACACTATAACGACAACGACAGCCCCTAATCAAGTTGATAGTTTGTCGTACCAGACAAGACATTATGAAAAGAGAGGATTAACAGTGTTGGTCAACAATTTTACCAATATCAACAAAACGAACAACCGTCTATCACCTCAAATAATATAACATGAAAAAGACCACGACATATGACGTTGCAAATCCAAGTCCTGGTTTGGGACAGGCACACACATTTGGTGGAGATAAATCAATTAACTTGATCCCAACCCTCCTCTCTTAAAAACTGGATCTCCAATGGCAACTCGTATATAAACAAACAGGCCGTAATCGTATGGTCGTTGTATTTACAACCAGCTATGCAATCAGTGCCTCTCACCATTGATGTTGTGAGTTCGAATCTCGATCAGGACTAAGTGTACAACATTATGTGATAAAGTTTGTCAGTGACTTGCGACAGGTCGGTGGTTTTCTCTGTGTCCTTTGGTTTCCTCCAATAATAAAACTGACCACGATATAACTGACATATTGTTGAAAGTTGCGTTAAGCATCATCAAACAAGCAAACAAACATATTGGCCATGACAAGGGTTCTAGGCTGCGGACACCCTTGCGTTCCATACATGAAACGATTGGATCGGGAATCCAAACTATGCAAACTGTACGAAAGTACCTGCATATGGAGTATATATATCTCAGTCGATCCGATATTCAAGAGCTTGTGGTTCCTATCATGATATATTTGATAGAGAGTTGCTGCTAAAAAGGAAGCTACTGAACCAAGTGTTCTTATTGCTTAAGCTGAAGTCATGACTTAATTAACCAATATGACCACGGATATGTCCCGTTTGTCGTTTTTTTTACCACAATCAGGTCCTTTCCTTGTTCATTACTTATCACCGGGTTTGTAACAAGATTAACTCCTGTGGAACCCACCCCCTGCCGCACCAGACGAGTTCGCCCGTTTTTTTACCTGTCTTAGTGGAGTTGATGTTGTTAATGCTGACACATGTTTTTATGTCTTCATGTTTTTAGTTCCGTGTTGCGTGTCCGGTACAATTTGCTTTGTGGGGGTTTCAAGTTTTAATTGTGTCAATTATATTTATTTACGTATGCTGATGTTCAACACGATTTCCATATCACATGATGTTTGCTTCGTTTAACAGTTACATGACGGGTTCCACATGCGGAGCAGGAAATGCTAACCCTTGCGAAGCACATGAGTTCACTCCAGCTTTTAGTGGGGTTCGTGTTTCTCGATCTTCAGTTTTCTGTATGATGTTTTGTAGATCCTTGTTGGTCCTTTTTCGTTTTGACCATTGCATGGTCTGTCCTACAAAAGGGTAATCAGAATCCATATATCGAAGAACATAAAACACAAGGGCCAAAAGAAAAAGTACAAAAGGACAAACAACGATCTACAAAACATACATATAAAATTAAAGATCAAGTAACACGAACCTCCCCAAAAACGGAGTGAACACAGGTGCTCCGAAAAGATAAGCAGTTCCTGCTCCACTAGTGACACCCGTCGTGTTAATCTTGTTACAAATCCGGTGATAAATCATGAACGGAGAAAGGACCAGGATGTGTTCACAACAAGTGGAACATATTCGTGGTCATTTGTGACACAGATATTCTATAGCGGTCAACCAAGTCATGGTGGCGACCGTAAAACTTTCGAAGTGATGACATCAACTTAACTAAGAGAAACCCTTTGCTCAGTAGTTTCCTTGTTAGCAGCAACCCTCTATCAAGGAAATCCTGATAGGAACCACAAGCTCTGGAATATCGTATCAACTTAGCGACATATACTCCATATGCAGGTGCTCCTGGAATGTTGCTACATATGTATGGAAAGTTCACAATGGGAAAAATAAAATCATCTGTTTTGTCGTAAAATTTCGTTCTTAGCCGCCCCTGACTGTCAATTTCGAGGTGTAGGTCAAGGTATGAAGCAGACCTATCAGTATCTGTGGTAACCTTTATTTCAAGGTTCATGGGATATATGCAATCAACGATATCACCAAACCTGGAATTATTTAGTGAAAGGACATCATATATATAGCGGAACGTATAATTAAAGGATCTAGCTACCTTCTTTTCGCTTTTTTGTAGAAGCCCCCGTATGAAGTCTGCCTCATACGAATAAAGGAGCAAGTCGGCGAGACGAGGAGCGCAGTTTGTACCCATGGGTATGCCGACTGTCTGTTGAAAAACACGTTCACCAAATATAACACATATGTTGTCAATAAAAAACTCGAGCATGTTGATGATATCAGTTTCGGAGAATCTTTGGGTAACATCAGATCGGTTTTTTACCAAATAAATATGTCCCTTCCTAGCACAAGGTATTTGTATCTACGTTGGTCATTCTTTTTCATGAAACACAGTTGGACCAACTCCCTTAATTTGTCATTCAGCTTAGAGTGAGGAATAGTTGTGTAGAGGGTAGATAAGTGAAATGTTTTAATGATATTGCAAGAGGAGAGGGACCTAGATTGCATGTACTATAACAGATAATTAGAGTTCTTCAGAATCCACATCTGATTCACACCACCTCTCGAGTAGCTAATGGCATAGTAACTCTGAAGATCGGTCTTGACCGCCGATAGAAAACATGTTAATAACTTGGAAAGAGTTTTCGTGGAACATTTGGCAGACCCAGGAAAATAAAGCTGATTGAAAGTACACTCGTGTAATGTAGGAATCCAGTAGAGTGATGGTAGATACAGTTCTTTTTCTTTTGTGACATTAAAATGAATCATGCAGAACTATTAAATGTCGCTAAAATCATCTGGCGACAGGACAAAAAAAAGTAACTTACTTTGAATTATATTTTATTTACAGCTACTTATTTATAATAGATCTCTAGTTTATGTCTGGTACTTATTTGTACAGGGTCTTATTCTATTTGGAACCAGAATACCCTCTTTCCTGTGTTACATACAAGTATTGTATTCTCATATTTATTATAACACATTGCTCTTGGACTTGAAATCCGACATACCTCCTTTGCTGAATTTCCATCTGGTGATATCACCACTATGGTTCCAGATAGTTCACCAGACACGAAGACGAAACCCTGGTTATCTACGACAACACCCCGTGGGGAGCGTAAAAGTGAAATGTCCGCAAATACCCAGATTTTTTTTCCATTCATATCACAACAGCTCACGGTGTCTGTGTTAGAAGTGTAAACCAATCTATTTCCGTCACAGTTAATATATGAAAATTGACCTATATATGTTGGAACCAAGAGTCCATTGCTTGTGGTCTTCAGGTCAAGCCATCGAATTCCTTCCTGCTCGATACAATAATAAAGTTTATCATCACAGTGAGTAATTCCATAGCATGTAGTACAATGCTCCACTACTGGTATTATGTTTTGTGAGTAGATAGTAAGGATACCTATAACGTTACCAAGAGAAACGGCTATTGTGTTTTTATCGATACTGGTTATATCGTAGACTGATCCTCTGTTGCAATTTAGCGCCCGAGCAGTGGAAATGTAATTACCATTAATGTCATTCAATGTCACACGACCTGTGTAATGATATAAATTGTATTCAGAGAAAATAATTTCTCCGCTATCAAGGATAGAACAACCAGTTAATTTGTTAGATGGATATTCAGTTCTCACCTTTATTTCTTTTAGAAAATTCAAAATGATATCATCGCTTGTTTTCGTTAACTGTCCTACGATTTGTGCTTGCTTCTCCTTTTCTTTGACATAAACGACATCACTTTTGATATCATCGACACCAACGTCACCAATCGATTTCATCTTAATAATTTCATCAATTCTTGCAGTAAATATAATACTTTTACGATTGATTTTGCCCTCGCTGCCTAATTTTTCAACATTTTTTTCTTCATCATTTGCTTTAGAGATCAAATGAGGTAAGCTTAAAAAGGTTTGTAAATCAGACGCATGCTCTTTTACTTTGTTCAATTCCAATGTAATGTCTGACGTCTTATTTTCTATTTCTGTCAAACTGTTTTTTACGTCACCTAAGTGTAAAGTGACGTCGTCAACAGTCTTCTTTATACTTCCGATCAATGTCTCTTGTAACTGATCGAGGCGGTCATTTAAAGATTTTCGTATTTTGTGAATTTCTTCACAAATTTCTTTTCGTTGAGTTTGAATGTCCTGTATATTCTTTTCGTTGTCATCTGTCAATCTTCTAACAAAAGAATTCAGTTCTTTGAGAGTTTTTTCTAGATCCAACATAGCCGGTGATGATTTAACATTCGGGGTGAAATCCTTTATCGGAGCAACACCAGAGCACTCCTTATGTGAGGTTAGAGAGCACCTAATACAACACGGACAGCTATGGATAGTACAGAACGAATCGAGTTTTTCATCGTGATCTTCGCAATGATAGTTCAAGGTTTGGACAACAACTGGTAATTCATTATATTCCTCTAATGACATGGTTAGATGATGTCGAGATAATTTTGAAGATTTATGGTGTTTTAGACAATCGGAACACAAAAAATCATCACATTCGGGACAATAAACCATTGCTTTAACTGGTGAAGGGTCGCAAAATGAGCAAAACTTTTCATCAGACTGGTTCGATGTTGCCATACTTTTAATCTAAAATGTAATAATTCTACAATTACTTTGATGCATGGTATCAATTACTACAATCATGGTTTGTTATATGGAATAGACTCCGATGTAAGAAAATATACAATGTACGAACAATGTGGTTATTCCAATTGAGGTGAACTCTCATTCAACATTTTCAAGTTTTCCATGTAAGCAAACCGAACACATGTTTTGATGTTAAAGAGATCTCTCAAAAGTCACGTGACCTCAAAGCGAGAATACCACAATGACAAGATGGCAGAACGAAGTAGGCGGGATCAGTTAATATCGATACACTTGTTCTGATGATGAGCTGGAAATGAATATTAACAGGTAACAATAGAAGAATGTAGATAAATATTTAGCGAAGCGAAATATATATGTTTGATCGTTCTCGCACCTTATTCCATGACAACAATTTGCAAAAAAGTGGCGCAACATTTTCACTGCGCAGTTTCGAAAGTTTTTGATAGGGTGAAATCCGTAGCCCTATGATCCGCAAATATCAGAAAACTGGCCAAGAACCATAAGGGCTACGGCTCCGCAGCTAACTGGGAGGATGGTGCCCTCGTGGATTATTAGTCCACCAGCAGATGTATCGACTCATTGATAGTAATAAAAACATAGATATAAAATTTAGTGTGAACGATGCGTTTCAGGAATAACCTTCATCACGTTCGTTCAATAACAACAGATTGGGAAGCGACATCAGTTTAAAGTATTTGGAAGACTGACAACCAAGGGGATTGCCACAAACAGAATATGCCCGAGGAAAGAGAACCTTAGCTTAGCCTATGTATATCTTGTTTATTTTGCAATGTCAAAAAGTCCAAAGCATTTGGAAAAATGTGAGAAAAGAGCAGAAACAAGCATTGTTCTAATATTTTTCAATTGTGTCCTCTATATATATACCTAACTTCCGCGCTTATAATGTTATCGTTTCTTAATATCGTTCTATATTAATTCGGCACCAGAAAAGCTGTATTCGGTCATCACACAATTACAAAACAACATACAGATATAGTGACACCTGTATAAACCAAACCCCAAACCCTGAATGAAACGTAATCTTGTATAATCCGAACTTTAAATAAAGTCCATGTGTAAGACCTCATAGTTAATTTATCCTGTATAAACAAAACATCTGTCTATTCTGAACACAAGTGTTGGTCGTGAAGACGTTCACTGTATTTGCAAAATAAAATAATTCACATGTAATATTGACATCTGTGGTTATGTTATCTCAATTGTTGTGTTGATTTTCGGTATATAAACTGATTAGATAAAATACGAGTGTTTAAGTGTATTTCAGAGTACATTGTAACTCTAACTTGTACATGGTAGAATACACTTGATTGAGCATGAACGGGCAGATCAGACCAGGAAAGGCTTTAAAAGAATAAATTGGAATTGATAGTCTCATTATGTGAGAAATTGTACTTTATCTCCATTTAGAAACTTGTT
Source organism: Bathymodiolus septemdierum (assembly GCA_963383655.1). NCBI lineage: Eukaryota > Metazoa > Mollusca > Bivalvia > Mytilida > Modiolidae > Bathymodiolus > Bathymodiolus septemdierum. The sequence continues at coordinate 48,001,238 of OY726529.1, read as the reverse complement.
GTTTTTCCTAAAATGGAAAAAACAAAACAAATACCATACTGTCGGGACAGTTCCAAAATCCAATAGGAAAATTATAGAAAGACAATACACAATAGCATAATAAAGTCTTTAAATGTCTACTATTATTATAATTAGTTGTAAATATACATTGTCTTTAGAGGTTAAGAAGGTTAGACACATACTATGTAGCTAAAAAAGCAAGACAAGCACAAAAGATAAACATTTTGGAAATAAGGAAAAATATTCTTATTTTTGATTACTGAAAAAAATTGAAAAACTGATAGAAAGTATGAATTGAATCAAAAATACGGGAAGCTGAAAAGCAATACCGTATTTTACTCTACAAAAAATGCCAAGATGATGGCATGTAGTATAAAACGAACTGTTCATGGTGTTTCTCCAGTCAAATAATACAAGGATATCTTGGTTGTATTTTGCATTACATATATTATCTTATTAACCATTCTATGTTTCGTAGAGATAAGAATGGTCCACTTACAATCAAAGAGAGCAGTTCCACTTGGCAAACATTTAACCACCAAGACATATTTTATAACATATGTCTCACATGTGGTAGAGAACCCATTCTCTTTAATAACTATTTATATTTATTACAGATATCTTATATTTCACTATAGATATTTAAATATTTTTTCTTTTATAATTCTATTAAAAATTTCTAACTGAAAAAAGATAAAGGTAAATCAAAATTAGAAGGAACGGTATATAAGAAGTAAAACACACTCCGGATAGATTATTGATCAGTTGGTTGTTTCTCAGACGAACATTATTGCAAATTTGCTCATTACGATAACACGTCTACAAACGACAGACCATGTAGGTAAAACGGTGACACTGTGATCAAACATTGGATGAAAATGGGAGATAAATAATTCGATAGGATAATAGCTTTGCCTTGTCATCAGCGATTATTCTTAGTAATGAAAATGCTATATCATGTTTCTATACAATGAGGTTCTTCCGGGTGCAAACCAGGATAATGTTACACACAGAACCACATAAAACAACAATAACTAGTTAAGTATAGCAAACATACCTATGTATTGTATTTTCATCATGTAGTGTGTATGTATGCATCATATGTATAAGATTATAAACTGATTTAATCCCTAGATAGTCAGATAGATTTCACACGATTTTTTTTGAAAAAGCTTAGATTCTCATTTGAATAAAATATAATTGTTTTGTTAAAATAAACAACAAGAATAAAAAGTAATCCCATAAGATACCAAATGTTTTAAAGCATCATCAAACTTGTGGGGGTTCTTTTCTTTGTTTTTTTTGTTTGTTATTGTTTGTTTGGCTTTTGTTTTTTGCTTAATTTTTTTTCACCAATTATTGATTTTCCAATTCAATCACAAGAACAAGTTTTTATATTTAGTGCTTTTTGTACACCAACATCAAAAAGCTTAAAATCAACGATCATATTAAAGAGATTGTTTTGGAATTAACAACATTAAAATCAGCGGATCCTTATGAACGTGCATTATGGGAAAATTACCGGAAGGACGATATAAAAGTAATAACAAAGAAAGAGTGTTAGACCTAAGCTGATCTGATTGTATCATAATTTTGCTTTACTATCTAAATATTCCGAATTGTTACATCCCATGATATACTGGAACAATTTCGGAGCATCTGAGTTCACACTCGATTTTAGTGTGGTTCGCGTTGCTAAATGCTTAGTTTTCTGTGTAGTGTTTTGTACATCATTGTTTGTCCTTTTTCCTTTTTCTGTTGGCCATTGTATTGTCAGTCTATCTTCGATTTACGGTTTCTGATTACTAGTACCCCTTTACTTTGCAAATCAAATCGTTAATTGCTCAGAATGGAACTTTGAGGATCTACTAAGATTTGCTGAGATTGAGTCCCGTACTATTTTATCAATTAAACTTATAATGGATCTACTAAGATTTGCTGAGATTGAGCCCCATGCTATTATATTAATTAAGCTGATAATGGATCTACTAAGATTTGCTAAAAAAAATATTGGTTTTGAAAGCTATTTTAGCGGGTTCAATTTCACTGTGTATAATTGATCCTCTACATAAAATCTTTCTACGGTCACATGAAATATACACGTGTTAAATTGGAGTGATGAAATAATAAGAAATACTACCTAAACATGCATTTTAATAGTCAAAGTTATCCAATGGGTTATAAATGGTATTTTTTATAACTTGATATTTAGTTTATGGATCACTGCATACCATGTATTTATAGTCAATATATCACAGATAACTCTGAGTGCATTTTATTCTAACACAAACGATACAAACGACTACGCGTGTACGCGTTTAGAGCATTTTTTTCTAACATACGGTTGTAAAGTTTGCACAAACTTGGACAAACTATGTACTCGCTAAACGTGCGTCTACAGTTTGTCGTTTATCGTTTGTTACATTTATTTCTATTCTCAACGCTGAATCAATTATAGACAAGTGGAATTTTCCCGCTAATACAAAGATGGAATCTAACAAAACAAGAGAAGATATGTATAATATTATTGATTTCCAATTAATGAGTGGTTTATCAGAGTATAAAAATGGGGGCCCGGGTGGCTCAATGAGTTTGGACGTTGGATCTAACTCACAGAAGCTTATCACCAATATTTACCAGCAACATGTGTATTTGTTTCTACTTTTGCAGCGTTTAACAAACGACACACGACGTTTGCAAAACTTTGGTTAGACAAAAATGCACTCTTAACCTGGCCAGGTAATGTATTGAGAATACTATTATTTATTTAACTTAACAACAAAAAATATATTCGTTTCCAAGCCTCGTGGTGAGATAAAAGTGTAAATAATGAAGGTGATAACAAATCTTGATGTTTTTTTTTTGTTTTTTTTAATACATATCATGTTCTGTTCAGTGGACAGGTATGCTGCATTTTGGCTGCTGTAAACAAAGGTAACACGCGGGTTATTATAAAGTAAGTACACCTTTCTGTAGAAAGACAATAATAAATCATTGACGTGTCAAACAAATTACTGAAAACATTTTAGAACTAATTTTAGTAAAAATTACCTTTATCTTGTCTCTTGTTCAATCAAAATATTATCAAATCTAGAAGAAAGTTCTTCAATTCAGCTATTCATACCAACTCATGTAATCATATTGATTATTTTGGTGAAACGTGACAACATTCAGATTTGTCTGCTCGTCATCCAGGTCCATAAACTGTTCATGTTTTTATCTTATTCCCAGAGAACAGTTGCCCGAGTGCCCGCCCAATTATATTTAACAACATCCCAGTAGGATCTGCATATGAAATATATATATATTCTCTTTTTTTAAATAAATATTATATTTTATACATTGGAAAGGTATTTTACATATTGGCTGCCGTAAGCAAAGGTAACACGCAGGTTATTATAAAGTAAATACACCTTTCTGTAGAAAAACAATAATAAATCATTGACGTGTCAAACAATTTACTGAAACATTTTTGAACTAATGTTAGTAAAAATTACCTTTATCTTGTCTTTTGTTCAATCAAAATATTCTCAAATCTAGAAGAAAGTTCTTCAAATCAGCTATTCATACCAATTGATGTGATCATTATTTCACCACTCCAAATAATACGTGTGTATTTCATGTGACCATAGAAAGATTTTATATAGAGGATTAATCATACACAGTGTAAATTGAACCCATTAAAATAGCTTTCAAAAACAATTTTTTTAGCAAATTTTAGTAGATCCATTATAAGCTTAATTGGTATAATATCATGGAGCTCAATCTCAGCAAATCTTAGTAGATCCATTAATATGAGACAGGCAACCTGTTTGAAGGACGAAGTCCTAAAATTTCAATAATACGATGATACATACACGTTAGCCTCACCGCCACCGGACGCAATTACGAACAATTTCGATGATATTGACCGTGGCATTTGATAATAATTTATAAATTTGACCAAATTGATGAAGCTGATTGCATGTTCATATTTCAGATTAAACACCAATATTCCTTTTGAATCATAGCCCATATATTATTCAATGCATTGTTATGGGTTTTAACTTGGAACATATTTTCATGACCCCGTTCTAGTCACTCTGTGACCTAGATCCCGACACAATTTCGAACATCATAATAACCTTTCTAGTGTAAATTATTTAATGACAACTGTTAAAATTGAAAGAGCAATCATTCATTACGTTCACATATCTATTTGTATATAATACACATGACATAAAAACCTTTCCTTTATTCATACCATAAATGTGTGCCAGTTTGCATTCGGAATTCCTTGGACTCTTCAATGAATAAGGTACATCACTGATTTTGACATTTTGGGATAGATCAAGGTAAGCAAAATGTATTATATTGACTGTTTTTGTTTTAATTTCAATGTGTTCTACATATGCATAGAACCAGGAGATCATATTCTTTCCAATTACAGGCATAAGATAACAAAATATGCGAACCTCAATGAATTTTAGCGATATATTCCAAGTGCAATTGTCGATCGTTTTCTGTTTACAAATATGAAAACCCGTCTTCTGCAACATTCAACAACTGCTCATGAATAATTTTCTCCCAAAACACGAGTAATTTCGCGGGGTATCTATTTATAAAAGCATTTTTTTAATTCACGTTTTGAAGGAACAATTAGGGGACATACTTTTTATTTCGTTCGTAATTGCGTCCGGTGAGGCTATTATCTTTTATTTTGAATGAATTATGTAGCCGATTTGTTATGGCGTTCATTTTACCTACGCCGCTCTTCCATCGGTAAACTGAAGAGTTCTGTCCCCTGGCTCGTACCTCGGCTAGATTGAGACAGATTGAGTCAGTCTATTCCATCGGGAGTTTCGTAGAAAGAGATTTTTTTATTATAATTTTATTAAAAGTTTATTTGGATTTTGCATAGAGTAAACAATAAAAGAATTGGGAATTTTTCATTGAAATAGATTTCTTTTGCGTTTCTAAATTAGCAACTGATCTATTTTTTAAACTTCCGGTGAGCAGATTTTTAGCTATCAATATAGAAGGGAAAATCGGACAGCTTACCGTTACACTGGTATTAAACTGATGTTCGTAACTTTAGCTACCTACATCCCAACATGGCGGACACCGAAAATGGTATATTAGAATATCCTTGTTTCCTCTTTGTTTTTAGTTTATTTTCAAATATTTTCATTTCAAATGTATAGATATTTTAACAATTAACTGTAGTGATATGCTTAAATCAACTGTAAATTCTCCTATGTGGCACAAAGCCTACTTTAAGAAATACAAATGATGTAAGTAACTGTAGAATTATTTTTGAACGAAGTTCGTAACTTTCAAATATGATGTTGGTAACTTTAAACTTTGGTGTTTCTAAAACCATGTTTAAAACATTTAAAGAACAACGCCTTTGTAATAAATACAATTTGAAAACAAAGAAAAACATCCCTGAAGTGATAGAGAGGGTAAAAGAGGTGGGAGAGATTATATAATGCACGAGAGAGAAAAAATACAGAGCGGAGGATGAGAGGGTTATGAATGAGTGAGATGAACGAAAGATGAGGGTAGCGGGAGAAGAACACCTTGTACAACGCTCGTTTCCAATTAGCAATAATAGACACGTGGCTTTGCGTTTCCTGTAATCTTTTGTAATCTTACAGCGATGGATATCGAGAATGACCAGCTAATTAATAGTGCTGAGGCCGATGCGGCAGTCGATACAACATATGTAGTTGTTTAGTATTATATTGATATTTCTATTTGGTCTTGGACTGTGCTCTAGAAAGGTCTTTCATAAACTACGACCTTGCAATAGGGCGTTTTGACTTCCGACCTTTGGGTGTTTAGGACCTCCCATGGATGGC